>CM046875.1:295058750-296279393 GCA_025667525.1 Glebionis coronaria
TCATATTTAAAAGTTAAATCTGATAGAAAATTCAGAACATGGGTTTTAAACGTTTCTAAGCAGTTTTAAGTTCATTTGAGATCGTAAAATTTTAACGAATATTATTTTACAACTAACTAATACTAGTTTCATGTGAAAATGTTTTAAAATAGAAACATTATAGGATTAGCTATTACCAGATTAATGGTGTAATTTGAAAATGAATAATATATTTTCTTAAAAGCATGTTGTGTCGAGTACCTTACATAGAATACACATATGGATTGATTTATTCTTTTATATATATATATATGACTCATTTGTCATTCGATATTATTTTTATTTTTCTTTTAACCTTCCACTGATTTGAGTTGAGTTTTGAAGTTTTGCCTTCACATTCTTCGTTGACATTCTTATCGCGTGTCTCATGGCGTTTTCGTCTAAACCTTATAACCTTTTGAAACCTTATTAATTCGTGAAGATTTCATTGGTTTTCCTATGAGCTACTATTTGCAACTTTTTGCAACTCTTCTGGTTATTATATACCTCATTAAAAGTCACCATATAATTTTAATTGACATTTTTACTACAATTACTTCACAAATTGTTTTACTTTGATATTATGAAATAATTTTTATAACATTTAAGTTGTTGCTTACTGAATATCTCACAAATTACTTGTATCCTATAAATTTATAAACTATTTTTAAATTCCATTTTACAAATGGCATGGTTTATATAAACATAAGAAACGTAATACTTTTCGACGAAATGAAGCACTGCATTGCTAGCCCTAAATTATACATGGCCTGATCACCTATGTCTAATTTAGAAGGAGCCATGCTAGGCTGAATAGTAGTCACCTTAAAAATCTTGATAATAATCAACTTTTTA
This sequence comes from Glebionis coronaria, assembly GCA_025667525.1. Classification (NCBI taxonomy): domain Eukaryota; kingdom Viridiplantae; phylum Streptophyta; class Magnoliopsida; order Asterales; family Asteraceae; genus Glebionis; species Glebionis coronaria. Next base: position 295,059,624 of record CM046875.1, read on the forward strand.
CTTGTATTTATGATAAAGATAAATAAAATGAAATAAAATGAAAAGTAGTTTTAAAAACCCTTATATTTCATGCAAGTAGCGCAATTTCTATGCATCCGCATACGTTTTCTTACCTTTTCTTGAACAGATTACACGCTTACGAATACGTTTTTACTCGACAATCGTTTTTCCACTTGTTACTTCATTTTGTCTTACAACTAATTTCTTTTGACCGTTCGTCTAATTACTAACTCTTGATAAATGACTTGAAAGTCTCGATGTTTTATCCTTCCTTCTCGTCCAATCTTCTTTATGCGACTGGGTAGATCTTTGGAATGTCTCCGCACTTGAATAATGAATTATCACTAGAGTGATTTCCGTATATCCGGGATGACGTCCGTCACTCTCGTTTGTCTCGAAATCCACTCTTGTGAACCGTGCTTTGACTTCTCTCTTTAAACACTAACATCGTTCATTTGATTTGTTTTAATTACAAGTGATTATTAGGAATTTTCTTTGATTAAAATTTTGTATGGATCTTATTTCCGATCGTGTAACGACCACCGCTAAGTTAACGAGCTGATATTGGTGAATCATCGACCGCACTAACCAAATTTGACAACTTGTTTAATCTGTTATTTCTTATCGTCTTACCATCGACGCCTTTATTTTATTATTCTCTTTAAGAATTCATACGACATTTGCTTCGTTTTCTTTCGTACCGCTGATTTCGTGCTAATTGTTGACCATTATTTCCATTCGTATTCATTTATTATCTTGTCACATTTTTAAACCCAAATATACCCCATGTTTATTTTGAAATAATAAACACCTTTATGTATTTCTACAACGTATTATAAATTTTTTTTTATGGAACTTTTATATATTTTCCAATAATTTTCAATTATCGAAATAACTATCATAAGAAAAAGGTCAAATTTATACATCATATTTTGTATAACTAAAACTAATGTTTAAATTGAAATTATGTTTTTATCTTTTGAAGTAATTGACTTATCATACTTTACTTTAAATGTAATGAAATTATCGGTTTAATTTATATTCCTGATAATGATTTAATTTGGAAATTATATTTTCTAATTGTAACCATCAATACGAGTTTAATTAATAAATTCGTGTCATTCTTTCAAAGTTTCTTAAGACAACCAAAATAAATTATGAAGCTATTTAACTTCTATTTTTAATATATCATCTTTATCAAGAAAGTACCTCAATTGAATTTTAAGGTAATACCAAATCCGGGATGGATAATTGTGACAAACTTTATTTTAATGTTAATATTTAATTTATTCTTCTCTCTCATATTTCTAGTATTGTGAATTATTATGTTTTACGGTTACGTGATTCGAGATCCCTCGTCGATCGTCGACCTTAAATCATTTTACCACATCTTGTCCGTTTATGCGTTTATTGAATTCATTTTTATCTCGTTCTGTTCCTCGTATTGAAGATCACTATTTTATTTTGAGTTTAAAATGAATCTCGGGAAGCAGTGTATAACAAGAAACGATAAGTGTCACCAGGATTTATGCATGTACTCGTGGAATGATTGAGGACCGAATCTCTTAATGAATGGAGTTAATAAATTCGTTACAACCTCGAGGAGTATGTTTAAGCCGACACCGCAAATGGAAAGACTCTTGAGATCAAGTGGTTATTATCAAGGGTTCGTTCAAGGTTTTCTCGATGATTAACGATGGAAATCTATACTTGATGTTATTGTTCGACCTTTTATTTTTATGTACTTATGTGGTATGTGATCTAGTCAAATGATCGTAAGTTGTGAGAACTTGAGACGGCATCATCCGATGACGTCCGATCATGTAGAACATATATTATGTAATATCTTTTTGACTTTCAACGACGACGTTTATTGAGACTTTAATGCGCGTTGGCGAAAGTGAGATGGTGTCTTTGTATTATCTTTTGAGTGAGGACCCGCGTGTGAGCACCCTCCGATGACGAAAATGTTTTTCTTGTTAATTCTTTTTTATGTGTGTCCATGGCTATCCGGCCAGTGGCTATCCTTTAAATTGCAACATTCTTTTTAACTGGACTTACCCGAAAATCCTGTCACCTATTCTTGTCGTCGAATGAGCTTTGTGTGATTCATAAAATTTTCATGTGTCGAACTTGACGGGTGACTGTTGGATAAGGATTTATTTATTCCTTTTTGGTGAGATACCACTTGACGACAAGTTGCGTTTTGTAAAAGAACCAGTGGAGATCGTGGATCGAGATTCACGTGGGAACGTAAGGACTTCTTATTAAGGAATGTCGTCATACTTCCGGGTAGTGAACAACTCGTGTATGAGGCGAGTTGAGCGCCGGGACGTCGCTCCCTTAAGGTGGTGAGGATGTAAAACCCGTAAAACTAAGGTCATAATTTAATTCTACTTTCAATTATTTTGAAGTATTTTATAACGTAAATATTATTATGTTTAACGGTTTAAGTTGAAACCGATATTAAATATTATATTTTAATATTTTGACGAGTAACGAGGACTACTAGTGATCGCGATACCGACGGATGCCTAAAATTTTATATTTTATTATCGATCGTTTCGATATTTAATATTTTCGACGATATCGTTTTAATTACGTATCGAGTCGTTATATTATTATTTTTCGTGTGCGTTTAAACTTTTAAGTATTTTTACGAAACCCGAGTCCCGTAAATATTTGTAAAATTGACTTTTAGTCATTTCCCACTTTTTAATTAATATTTACATTTTGGACCAAAACTATCACAAATTGACAAAAACTAACCTAACTCCACACTATAACTAACACTTCTACTAACACTTTTCTTTTAATAAATTCATTTAATAAAAAATCAACCAACTACTTCTTCTCCCTTTGTTTTAGCCATCCACCATTAACACAAAAAAACACCATGATCAAAATTTTTCTAGCTTGATCCAAGAGAAACTAAAACAAGTCCCATCCTCAATTTTCAAAGGGCTACAATTTGGTATAAAATTTTCATACATGAAACCATATAAATTTTTCAAGAAAAGTTGGTTATGTTTGATCCAAATTTGTTGTATGCATGTGTTAGTAGTGATGATCAAAAGATTTTCATGCTATGTTTTTATTAAAAAGTTGATTTTTAATTTTTGGGTTTTTGATTTTGATGATGATGCAAGTGTTAGGGATGGTTTATGATGATATTAGGGGTGTAGGATGATGAGGAAAATTGTTAGAATTGATCAAAAACATGATTTTGTGGGAGATTTTGAAAGGTGATTTTGGGCAGTAGGTTTGAGGCCATTTTTGGGGGTCTTACTGTTTGATAATCACTTAACTAATAGGATAGGGTTGTAGAGAATTTTGTTAGCTTCGATTTCATATAAAGTAGGCCTTCCAACTCCAAACGAGGTGGAAGATACACTAGTTTGATTTTCGTGTACCGGGAGACGAGTGTCGACACAATCCGAAAATTGTTGTCGATATTTGGATCGAATCTCGGGGACTATAAAATGAGTTTCAAAATGATTCAAGGGCTGTTCTCAGGCTCCAAGTTTATCATTTTGAGTCTATTTTTAGAATCAAGTGGCGGTTTTACAAATGGAGTTGTTTAGAATGGTCAAAATGGTTTCGTAAGTCAAGGTCGCTAAACTGTCCGGATTTTGTGATTCAAAGATGAGTCGGGCAGGGAACTTTAGAAGTAAAATCTTTTGATGGGCTCTTGGGAGGACTTTCTACATATAGTAAGTGAGTTCTCTGAGTAGTATCATAAAAATTTGATGTGTCTAAGTATGGGAAAGCGGCTTGGACATTTGGTATGTTCCGGCAGATTTTTGTTAAAGGCATAGAACAATAAAATGAATATATAGGAGAGTGTAATAGTATCACTTGTATCGTTTTCTCTCGAGTTTGTCGTGATTTTATGAGTCGAGTTTTATATTCTTATGTATGGTTTATTTCTCGAGTCTATTATTAATTAACGCACCTCATTTGATAGGTTGCGGTTCTCGTGTTTGAAAGGCATCATCTATCATCGGCGATCGTCTCATTACCACTATTGGCTAAGGTGAGTCTATAGCCTCGCTTTATACTAGTTATTAAATGATTTTAAACCCGCGAGGGGGAATACATGTTTTATAAACTTAGAACACAAGATTTTTATGGTATGCTTTGTCCCTCTATGAATGGACCCGTGGTTGCCTTTAAATTGCATTAAGTGGTTGCCTTTGTTAAAACCTCAATCATGGACCGTTAATTAACCTATGATGGGTTAACCGCTAGTACAATTAATAGATCTATGGGGGAAGCCGCCCCGGTTCAGTTTTTGTGGACTTGTCATAGAAGCTTAGGCCCGACCTCCACACTGTTTGAACATATTGTATTGAGAAGTCAGGTATACGGCAATGTACCAATAATCTGGAGGTAACCGACAATTAATAAATCTCTCGTCTTATTAGACTGATATGGGAGTGTCTAAGGGCTCGGTTCCATGAGCTTATTGCAATTTATGCTATATACAATTATCATTGTTGATGCAAATTATTATTTGATGCTTATAAGCATGCCACAAACTTATAATCTTTGCTTGTGTTCAAATTGATTTCATAAACCTATAGATTCACTCGGCGTTTTTGCTGATTGTTTTACTCACATGTATTTCAGGTAATCAAAAAGTGGAAGCTTGGAGGTCACGGGGAATGAAGTTGTGCACTGCTTTTGTTGTTCAAACTCTTTGATTTATTTATCGTTCCATTTTTAAAACAAACCAATATGTTGTTTTAACTTATCTTTTGGTAACGATTACTTGGGACTACGCTACTCTGACAAATGTTTTAGGAACGATAAATCTAAAACGTCTCTTTTCGAGTCGTTCTTTATAAATTATGTGTTGTTGTATCATTGTTTAGCACCCAAAGATGTATTCCGCTGCGTGTAAATTTGGGGGTGTTAAATAAATAGATTAGCTGCCTTATTTAATTAAGTTTCCAAAAATAGAAAGTTTCCATAATTAGAAATAAGCTGGTTAAATAAGCTAAGTATATAAGCCTAAGTGTTTTCATGATTATTTTCTAAGTCATATGATATAGTGTATAGTTTAATAATTATTTCATGTAATTAAATTAAACTATAGGTTAAAATATTTAATTAACGTATAACATGTTTTAATTAAATAAGTTAAATACTTAGGTTAAAATATGTATTATTATGTATTAATAATATAACCTAAGTCATGTTAATTAACTAATTATATCCATGGTTTTAAAATAAATAATTAATTATAAGTCTTAAATATATAAATACTTAGGTTAAAATAATTTCATGATCATTAATAATTAAATAACCTAAGTCATGTTATTAAATTAATCACATCATTTTATTAATTTAATTTTAACATAAGATCATAAAACATAAAAAAACTAACATACACCATGAACCAGATCTAGACTAAAAAGCATGAACCGGACATGAAATCAACACCGTAACCCGAACCAACTCGGGTTCCCCCGTGTTTCACTGCTGCCGTGGGACCCACACGCACCAACCAAGACCATATGGTCTTGGTAGTGGTCGGCTTGGCAAACCGAAACCCATTCGGGTTCGGTGCACCCTACGGCCAAAACAAACACCCCTTAAAAACACCCTTTTGATTTTATTTAACACCAAATCATGTTAGATCCATGTTTAATTATTATGTTTATAAAAACAACAAATGTTCTTGATTTATAAAAAGATTAAATCAAAAGAAAAGGTTTAAAAAGGTTTTACCGAATTCGTGGATCAAAAGGACGAAGAACCAACACGATCAATCACTAAAACTTCAAGATCCAAGATCAAAAATCACCTCTTATGGTAGTTGTAGGGTGGCGGCACAAAAGACAAGGAAGGAGGAGGTTTTAGGTTTTCTTAAAATCTTCTGTGAATGAGAAAATGAGTAGTGTAAAAATAATAACCCCCTTTAGTAAATTTGACAAATGGGCTTGGCCCATTTGCCTCTTGTTGCCGCGGGTAGGGACCCCACTTGGGGTACCCGTACCTTTTTCCGTGTCTAGTTATTAAGTTAAACGTTTGTGATTATTTATGTTCGTGTTTTAAATGTTCTCGTTACGTAAATACCGTGATCTAATATATTTAATTACGCTCGTAATAAATATATATACGTAATTAATAATAGTTCGTGTTTTAATTACGTTCATGATTTCATGATCGCATGTTCGTGATTAATTATCGTCAAATAATTATTACGTGATCGTGCACAGTAAATACTTATCGTGTTCTAACACGTACGTAATACGTAAACTACTAACACGTAATCGTAATCATGCTATATTAGGAAAGTTTTAATCTAGTACGTACGATCCTAAGGGTACTATGCATGGTAAAAGCATGCGGGTTTTACAACTCTTCCCCCTATAAAGAATAATTCGTCCCCGAATTATAGATAAAGTAAACTGGAAAAGAAGAACATACCCGAATTCAAAATATGAAATGAGGGTAAGAAGCCCGGATAGACTCCTCTGTTTCCCAAGTGGCTTCCCGCTCGGTATTATCCCTCCATAGAATTTTGACGAATGGAATCGTCTTCTTTCTCATGACTCGTTCTTGTCTGTCAAGAACTCGTTCGGGTTCTTCTATAAAAGTAAGATCTTCACGTATCTGTTCCAGTGGATACTGAACCATGTGAAGGGGATGATACTGGTACCCTCTGAGTAAGGACACATGAAACACATTGTGCACATGCGAAAGCTGCGGAGGTAACGCCAATCGGTAAGATACTTCACCGACTCGTTCAATGATATCAAACGGTCCGATGAAACGAGGACTGAGCTTCCCTTTAATCCCGAAGCGTCTAACACCACGTGTCGGCAAAACCTTAAGGAAGACGTGATCTCCTACGTTAAAGTGTATATCCCTATGATGCTTATCGGCGTAACTCTTCTGACGTGATCGTGCCTCCTGAATTTTCTGCTTAGCTACTGCGATCTTCTCATTGGTCATCTCTATGATTTCTGGTCCTTCGAGTGTTCGCTCGCCAACCTGATCCCAGCAGATTGGGGCGCGACACTTTCTGCCATACAACATCTCAAATGGAGCACATTTGATGCTTGCGTGCCAACTGTTGTTGTATGCAAACTCCACCAAACAGATGTATTCGTCCCAATCACCCGTCCATTCTAACGCACATGACCTCAACATATCTTCCAATGTCTGAATGGTCCGCTCCGACTGTCCGTCTGTTTGAGGATGAAAAGCCGTGCTAAGCTTAAGTTGTGTACCCCAAGCTTTCTGCAGACTTTTCCAAAAGCGCGAAGTGAATCGAGGATCTCTGTCTGAGACGATGCTGGATGGTGCACCGTGGAGTCTCATGATCTCTCGTCTATATGTATCTGCGAGTTTACTTACCGAATCTTCCTTGCGGATCGGTAAGAAATGAGCTGATTTGGTAAGTCGATCAACGATAACCCAAAATGCATCGTGCTTCCTTTTGGTAGGCGGAAGACCCCGTAACAAAATCCATGGTGATTTTGTCCCACTTCCACTCTGGAATATCTAACGGTTGAAGGAGACCGCCAGATCGCTGATGCTCGATCTTAACCTGCTGGCCGGTAAGACATTTAGAGACGTAAGTGGCCACATCCTATTTCATACCACTCCACCAAAAGTACTGCTTGATGTCATGGTACATCTTAGTCGAACCAGGATATATAGAGAATGGGGAGCTATGAGCTTCAGCTAACAAAGCTTCCCGGAGTTCTTGGTCATCAGGAACACAAAGTCTAGTGCCCTGCCATACGATACCATCTGCATCTACTCTGAATTATGTCTGCTTCTCCAAATTCTGTACTATCACCCAGATTTCTCCATCATCCTTCTGAGCTTCCTTGATCTTAGATAGCAACTCAGGTTCCACTCTAAGATTAGCCCAGTAACCGTGCTGTCCACGTACCATGATCTTGATGTCTAGTCGCTCCAAGTCTCTGATGATTTCCTCTTCGATTTTAATGCTGTTGATCATTCCGGACTTCCTGCTAAGAGCATCTACGACTACATTTGCCTTTCCGGGATGATACTGTAGATTAATGTCATAATCCTTCAACAGCTCTAACCATCTCCTCTGCCTCATGTTCAATTTACGCTGAGTGAAGATATACTTCAAGCTCTTGTGGTCCGTGAAAATGTCACATGATTCTCCATGTAAGTAGTGCCTCCATATCTTCAATGCAAACGCGACTGCAGCAAGTTCCAGGTCGTGCGTGGGGTAATTTTCTTTATAAGGCTTAAGCTGCCGTGAAGCGTACGCGATCACTTTCCCATGTTGCATGAGAACACAGCCAAGTCCCTTCCCCGATGCATCACTGTAGATTTGAAATCCACCCGTACCAGATGGTAGAGTAAGAATATGTGCAGATACTAGCTTCTGCTTTAGGTCTTCAAAGCTCTTCTCTCGATCTTCAGTCCAGACGAATTTCTCCCCTTTTCGCATCAGTTTGGTCAATGGTAGTGCTAGGCGGGAAAAGTTATCCACGAACCTACGGTAATAGCCAGCTAAGCCTAAGAAACTGTGGATTTCCATCGCTGATGTCGGCCTTGGCCACTTAGTAATGGCCTCAACCTTCGCTGGATCCATAGTGATTCCTTCTGCTGATACAATGTGACCTAAGAATGCCACCTTGCATAACCAGAACTCACACTTGGAGAATTTAGCATACAGCTGCTTCTGGCGAAGAATATGTAGTACTGTACGAAGATGGTCTTCGTGTTCCTCCTTGGACTTTGAGAAAATCAGGATGTCATCGATGAAGACAATGACGAACTTGTCCAGAAATTCATGGAAGATTCTGTTCATCAAATCCATGAACACTGCTGGAGCATTTGTCAGGCCAAATGGCATAACTACAAACTCGTAGTGGCCATAACAGGTACGAAAGGCAGTCTTAGCGATGTCCTGTTCCTTGACCCGTAGCTGATGATAGCCTGACTTAACATCAATCTTGGAGAAGTGTTTGGCCCCTTGGAGTTGGTCAAACAGATCGTCAATGCGTGGCAGTGGATACCTATTCCGAATGGTAATCTTGTTGAGTTCGCGATAGTCTATGCAAAGACGCATACTGCCGTCCTTCTTCTTAACAAACAAGACCGGTGCGCCCCATGGAGATGCGCTCGGTCGAATGAAACCTCGCTTAAGAAGTTCTTGCAGTTGATCCTTCAGCTCTATGGGATCCATGCGATAAAGAGCCTTGGAGATTGGTTCAGCTCCTGGAACCAACTCGATACTTAATTCCACTTCTCGTGCAGGTGGTATGCCCGGAAGTTCTGCTGGAAACACATCTTGGAATTCCGACACTATAGGTTGATCCTGAATCGATTGAGATTCAGCATCCATCATGTGACAGTAGTGCACGCGCTTGCAGGGTGGATATGACTTGTACAGACCGTCCGGGTATGAACCCATTATGAATGTACTCTGGTGCATTAACATCACCGAAGATAACTCGATATGAATGGCAGTCTATGGTAGCATGATATTTGGATAGCCAATCCATGCCCAAAATCATGTCGAAGTCATTCATGTCCAGCGGAAGTGCGTCGACAGGTCGAACCTTATCATCAAATTCTAGGGGAAGACTCTTGTATACATGAGTGATTAATACAGAGTCCCTCAAAGGCGTGGAAATAGTAAGCCTATTTTCTAGTGGCAAGGGAGGCATCCTGATGTTCTTAGCATAAGCAGTAGAAATAACCGAGTGAGTAGCACCCGTATCGAAAAGAACACATGCAGCTTGACCATACATATACAAGATTCCAGTGATGGTACCTGTAGACTTGTTGGCCTGGTCTCGAGATGTCGTGTAGACACGCCCGACAATAGGAGGCGGCTTGGTATCAGCATGTCCCGATGTACCCTCCATCTCGCCCTTACGACAATCCTTCATAATATGGCCAGGAAGACCACACTTGAAGCATGCATCAGTATTACGGCGACATTGTCCTAGGTGCCTACGGTGGCAAGTAGAGCAAAGAAGATGAGTGTATCCTCCAGCAGGTGCTCTGGCTGGCTGAGGACCTGATAAAACATTTTACATAAGACATGGTAATTGGGTACAAAGGACAAAGCGGATAATCGTAAGATTGAATACCAGTGATAGCTGGACGGCTAGGCTGCGAACCTCTCTGGTTCTGGTCCTTACCGTTTCCATGATTCCTGGTAGAAGTTGGCTGAAGTGTCAGAATATGAGTTATAACATAAAACATAAGGAATTGCGTAAGTATTAGATCCTGCTGCTGTTGGAGTGCCCAGCGTTGTTACGGTAATTGTCATTACCGCCACACCTATCCGTAGCAGAACGGTCGTTAGTCTGACTGTTTCCCTTGGGCTGATGAGGCTGCTGCTGAGTAGCCGGCTGAGACCGGTCCCCAGTTTTCTGCCTGGAAGATACATTTAAGAGATGAATAATTGACATATGGAAAATATACGGGTTGGTCACCGCTTGAATACGAAGGTTTACCTCTTGTCGGGTCTTTCAGCTTCCCCGCACTCATCTCTCTCCTGCAGCATCTCCAGCTTTCGTGCTGCATCGGCCACTTGTGCTACAGTGTTAAACATAGCACACACCAGATTGTTTGCGACCGATGTGCGAAGAGCCCATCTGAAGTGATGTGCCTGCTCTTCAGGAGTACCTGCTGCTCCACCAAGGAAACCAGCTAAGCGAAGAAAGCGCTGCATAAACTCATTGCTATTCTCCCCAGCTCTCTGTCGAATCCCATGGTACTCTCTCTTGAGCTTGTCCTGCTCAGCCTTGGGAAAGAACTGCTCCATCACTCTGTCCTTGAACTGAGCCCAAGTCAAACCAACAACCCACTCATCACCCCCTTCAGATTGCATCAATGCTAACCACCAGTTAAGTACATCGCCTTCGAACCGATAGCATGCCAACCTCGCCTTGTATGCGGGGTCACAACCCATAGCGTTGAAAATCTTCTCGATGTGTGCCAACCAGCTTTCAGCATCGCTGGGGCTATCTGTCTTCTCAAAAGCTAGAGGGCGGAGCTTGTTAAATCTCTCCAGCCATACTGCCAATGTCACTGGAGGAGGAGGAGGTGGTGGCTGATTATGCTGCTGATTGTTGGCAGCTTGAACTTCAGCCCTGATGTCGTTCCTCAGTTGAGGAAGCAAGGCTTGCATGGCAGCCTGAATTGCAGCATTGAGCTGCTCCTGTTCGCGTGTGAGAACCATCTGACAGTATAACATAAAACATATGTTTAAACAGATCAAACATAAAACATAAATATATATACATGAAAAAAAATATTTATACTAAAATTTCACGAGAAAAATTTTATGCAAGAAAATTTTGTGTATGAATGCATGATGCAGTTTTATGAAAACTTTTGTATGCTCGAGAGTGAACGCCTCTGGTCAGTTCACCCAAAACAAAAGACATAGCGAGGGGACGCCTATGGGTCGGTCCCAAATCTAAAAGTTTCGATAAAACTCATGCGACTAAATAGGGCCAGTCCTGTACCAACCATTACTTAGTCAAAAACCCTGCAACAATGACATGTATATGTATGCTTAAAAATGATGAATGCATGAAAACAACTGTCAGTTCTAGGAAGACCGTAGTGACTACCCACTAATCACATGTCATATTTGAGAGCCTACAGGTCGAAGCCTTGGCTCTGATACCATAATTGTAACACCACATTTTGGAAATGGAAATATCACATAAATTATGGCGTGTCATCAAAGCATACAAGGAAAAATGTCTAAACATTACTTGACCATAAAAAGGAAAATACCGGAATCAAACATCGGTAGTCCAAAAGTAAAGCTCATCACACACAAACATAGTATAATAAAGGGAAGGACTAAACAATGTCCAAAGCATAAGTATCATAAGAGAGGAAATGCATAATGTAAAGAAGGCTAGACAGCTTCCAGTCCATATGCACGTACTCTTAGTGTCTACGAGCGTCCCTGAGTACCTGCCGTTTTGGGAACATAGAAAAGGAAAACGGCTGAGCAAATACGCTCAGTGCACGGATGTACAATAAAGCATGAATAGGATAAGCATATAACATAATAACAGCGAAAGAAAACTAAGTCCCGAGTAACTTGGTTAAGTCTTAATAAAACTGGTTTAGTAGTTTGAAAGTCTTATGTTTATCTTATAAAAACTGTTTGTCATATTTTACCATTAGCCAATATAGGTCATGAAAATCCATCGTGCATGAATACTTGGAGGGGTGACCTCATCATGCAAATTAGAGGGGCTGCCTCTAATTTAATATACTGGTTTTTGGGTAGGAGGGATCAGCTCCTTGTGAAGGATGCAAGGCACACACCACATTCACCATGAATCCTGAATAAAAACATGTAACTAGGATGCACCCATACGCCCCACATGATAAATATAAATAAATGGCCAAAAGCTGAAGGGACGCCACGAGCAATCACTCCGCCGTGGTGAAGTCATAACATCAGTGCCTCTAATGTTATGGTTATGGTACCTCCATAACTAGGTGAAACTGGTCATGCATGTATATGGCTATAGGTATTCATAATTAAACATAAGCAATCAAACACATAACTTATACTACGGGAAAACAGTTGGCTGCATACGAGGAATCCTAATAAGGAAAGAATGTCCATACTTAAAGGACGGGAATCCGTACCTTATGTCCAGTGAACGAGAAAGACGAACTGCGAGGAATCCTACTTCCGAATCACTAGTGCTACATAAATACATACATGAATAAGTATCTGCCTACTAAATACGTAGCTGGTTTTATGTCATGTCTTAGCTTATTTTATGTGTTCTTACCATGTTTTACTGTTTTAAAGCCTTAAACTGTGTTTAATCTTATATTCTGTTTAATCTGATTAAGTATTTCCGGTATTTCATGTGTTATTATACTTACTGTGTAATAATAAGTAACTTTCTAAAAATAGCAGGTTTCCTAAAATAGAAAGTTTCCAAAAATAGAAAGTTTTCAAAAATAGAAAGTTACCAAAAATAGAAAGTTTCCAAAAATAGAAAGTTTCCAAAAATAGAAAGTTTCCAAAAATAGATTTACTGCTTAAAATAGATAAGTTTCTAAAAATAGAAAGTTTCCATAAATAGATTAGCTGCCTTAATTAAATAAGTTTCCATAAATAAATTAGCTGCCTGAAATAAATAAGTTTCTAAAAATAGAAGGTTTCCATAAATAGATTAGCTGCCTTATTTAATTAAGTTTCTAAAAATAGAAAGTTTCCATAATTAGAAATAAGCTGGTTAAATAAGCTAAGTATATAAGCCTAAGTGTTTTCATGATTATTTTCTAAGTCATATGACATAGTGTATAGTTTAATAATTATTTCATGTAATTAAATTAAACTATAGGTTAAAATATTTAATTAACGTATTACATGTTTTAATTAAATAAGTTAAATACTTAGGTTAAAATATGTATTATTATATATTAATAATATAACCTAAGTCATGTTAATTAATTAATTATATCCATGGTTTTAAAATAATTAATTAATTATAAGTCTTAAATATATAAATACTTAGGTTAAAATAATTTCATGATCATTAATAATTAAATAACCTAAGTCATGTTATTAAATTAATCACATCATTTTATTAATTTAATTTTAACATAAGATCATAAACATAAAAAAACTAACATACACCATGAACCGGATCTAGACTAAAAAGCATGAACCGGATATGAAATCAACACCGTACCCCGAACCAACTCGGGGTACCCGTGTTTCACTGCTGCCGTAGGACCCACACGCACCAACCAAGACCATATGGTCTTGGTGGTGGTCGGCTTGGCAAACCGAAACCCATTCGGGTTCGGTGCAGCCTGCGGCCAAAACAAACACCCCTTAAAAACACCCTTTTGATTTTATTTAACACCAAATCATGTTAGATCCATGTTTAATTATTATGTTTTTATAAAAACAACACATGTTCTTGATTTATAAAAAGATTAAATCAAAAGAAAAGGTTTAAAAAGGTTTTACCGAATTCGTGGATCAAAAGGACGAAGAACCAACACGATCAATCACTAAAACTTCAAGATCCAAGATCAAAAATCACCTCTTATGGTGGTTGTAGGGTGGCGTCACAAAAGACAAGGAAGGAGGAGGTTTTAGGTTTTCTTAAAATCTTCTGTGAATGAGAAAATGAGTAGTGTAAAAATAATAACCCCCTTTAGTAAATTTGACAAATGGGCTTGGCCCATTTGCCTCTTGTTGCCGCGGGTAGGGACCCCACTTGGGGTACCCGTACCTTTTTCCGTGTCTCGTTATTAAGTTAAACGTTTGTGATTATTTATGTTCGTGTTTTAAATGTTCTCGTTACGTAAATACCGTGATCTAATATATTTAATTACGCTCGTAATAAATATATATACGTAATTAATAATAGTTCGTGTTTTAATTACGTTCATGATTTCATGATCGCATGTTCGTGATTAATTATCGTCAAATAATTATTACGTGATCGTGCACAGTAAATACTTATCGTGTTCTAACACGTACGTAATACGTAAACTCCTAACACGTAATCGTAATCATGCTATATTAGGAAAGTTTTAATCAAGTACGTACGATCCTAAGGGTACTATGCATGGTAAAAGCATGCGGGTTTTACATCAAACCGAACCTTAAATCCATCATCTATTGATTAAGAACGATTACATAATAATTAAATTAAAAAGATGAACAAGGGTTTTACCTTAGAATTAATGGAAGATGAAAAAGAAGTCTTGAAAACCCTAAATCTCTTAGGTTGATCGTCGTATATTTTTCTCCAGGGATTTTATGAGATTCGTTTTTAGTTAAAAGCCTTATATGGTTTAATTATAACAATCCTAGCCTAACACAATTTACCTTATTTAATTTTTCCCTTTATTTTTTTCTTTATACCGTCGGTATAACCGACTATATTAATTTTTTTAATTTTTGTTCTTTATTATTATATAAGGTATTAATATAGTACCTTAAGTCGCCTTAATTTGTTTCAGCACCTAAAGTCTCCAAAATGTTAAAACCGTAAAACTAGTCAATTTTAAGCGATTACCGTAAAATACGTAATATACATAATTTTATGAAAACTCTTAAGATAGGTTAGTGACTTAATAACTAAGTCTAAA
This sequence comes from Glebionis coronaria, assembly GCA_025667525.1. Lineage (NCBI taxonomy): Eukaryota > Viridiplantae > Streptophyta > Magnoliopsida > Asterales > Asteraceae > Glebionis > Glebionis coronaria. Next base: position 295,074,747 of record CM046875.1, read on the forward strand.
ATAACTCAAAAATACCCCGTAAATTATTCCCAACACTAAATACTAAGCCCGAGACCTCTAGACGCTAAACCTTCGTACCGTAAATATACGATTTACTATAATACATACACGTATATATAAAAACTTGAAATAACACTATTTCATTCCATAGTCACTACCACATGAGCTCATGAACATGAAATAACCACACATCGTTTCACTTACAGCGTACCCCATACCCATAAATGATGTCCCAATCACACTCTAATCACACCAAATAATCACATAACATATAAGGGCACATAATTCCACAAAATACACTCATAATAAAACTAAGTGACGAACCCCAAAACTATGGTTGTCACAGGATTTAATGAGTTAATAACTATAAAGCTGCTTTATTGGATTCTGAATTCGATTAATGAATTGTTGCTATTAATGCGGAAATGCAATCCATGAAGGATAATCAAGTTGGCGACTTTTAGACCTCATTCAAATATGAAAGTCGTAATGAGCAAGGAGATATACAAGAAAATAGTAATATGGGTAGCATTGTTGATAGGTGTGTAAACACCCATCCTTTTTACCACTTAATTACAATAATAACCGAGCCAAAACGTGTATTTTATGTCATTTATGTCAGAATTATGCGTGGTTTGTGGTTTTGTTATGATTTAGGACGAAAAGGTGAAAAGTGGAGAAAACACGGCATTCACGGGATTTTATCAAGGAAAAAGACGAAAGATGAAGTCGAAAGATCCAGAGTGGAAAAAGAACGGAAGTCCAAGACCAATTCTGAAGATTTATCGAAGAAAAAGTCAAAAGACGGAAATTTACCAAAAGCCGAAGAACTCAAGTCGTATTTATTGAAGAATTAAAAGACAAGTTCAAAGAAATCCCGAGACAAAGCAATTAAGTCCAAGATTTAAGAAGATTAAAAGGCTTAAGGACTAAAACATGCAATTAAGGAAAAGAAGAAAGAGGGAGGAAGCTTCCTAAGCTCCTCCCTAATCTCCCCTATAAGTAGTTTGTTATGTTTTCATTTCATAGTTGTTGGGTAGTTTGACAAACTACCTCTTCCATCATTTTCATTTTCTTGCACTTTTAAATTTCATTTTCATTTGTTGGGTAGTTATCAAATGGCGTTGCTGCCGGCTCTTTTCGTGAAGATTAACGGTTTTCTGTGAGAGACGCGTTGGCTTTTGGGATCCGTTCACTCGTGAACGTTATTTTTCGTGTCAAAATTTTTCAAAAATCCCAAAAACATTTAAAAAATTATAAAAAGCATTTCTTTTTCAAAGTTTTGCACCAAAAATATTCTTCTTGCTTGTCTATTTTTCTTCATGGATTCGTCTTGTGTACGGTGTGGGAGACCATGGCATGGTTTTCAAACATGTCAATGGTGTACTTGTGAGCGGTGTGGTTCTGATATCGACGATACACAATTTAGATTTTGTCCATTTTGCAATTCAACAAATTCGTACTTCTCCTCTTACAATACTTTCTCACCCTCTCCCGTCTATGACGATCCTTATCCTCAAAATGCACCGGATTTTTCTCCATCCCCGTGGTGCTATAAGTGTGGGGGTCCTCATGAAAGTTTTCACTGTCCAACGGGGGATCAAAATTTCTATAATTATACCCCTTCCAGTTTTGACCAACCCCTACAATACCCAATTGATCATCAGCCTCGTCACGGGATGAGTTTCCAAGAACCAATTGACGATCTTGCTACAGCCTTTCAAGAACAAAGAAACGATCTTGCTACAGCTTTTCAAGAACAAACGAAAGAGCTTTTACACACGCTGCAAACTTGTATGGAGTCATTTTTACAGAAGCAAGATCAGACGAGTACTCATATCCCTGAGCTTATTATTATCCCTTTAGGTATTGAGGAGAGCGATGACGATATTGAGGTTATTTTCGACGAGGAGGAATTTCTAAAGCAACGTAAGACTTCTCCCATTCCTCCTTCGTCTATTGCTATCACACCCGAGGAGCCCGTTGGCTCTCTCATCATGGAGGATGAGCATCTTGACGTTATCTCGGCAACTGAATCGGACAAATTCCTAAAGTCTAGTGTCGAGGAACTTGTCGTCATCCCAAGTGAGCCCGCGGGTATTCCGGAAAATCTGTGTGATGTGCCGCCTTTTGCGGAGCTTACGGACAAGTTTGCTTCGCTAGTCAATGACCACATACTCACAACTCCACATGCGATATTTGATCCTCCCAACAAGAGTTCAACATGTGGTGAGTATGATCATTTCATCTTCGAGCCCGAGATTGAGGAAATTATCGACCGAGGGCTAGCTCTTTTACCTCTGCTTCCTCCTACAAGCGAGGTCGACTTTTCCAACATCGATGCCGAACTTGATGAGTTGGAACGTCTTATTTTGCATAATAATGACAAACCAACTCACATGCCCAAACATCCTATTCTCGAGGAGTTACCTAATCCACACTCCTCTTATGAGAATTACGTTTACCACATTCGTGAGGATTTACCTTATCAAAAATCCCCACAAATGAATGATGGTTTCGTACTTGATCGTGATCTTTTCAAACGAGTTTCTACACTCCTTATCTACGATGATATCGACAAGATCTACTTTCATGAGGATAAATGCTTTAACCCGGGAGGTGACATGGACCATTCTATCATTGATAATTTTACGGCTTTGCCAATTGGTCTGCATCCATTGTCTTTGGAGGATGACAATGTGATTCCCTTACCTACCCCACCTCCCGTTAATCTGGATTTCACTTGCTTTTCTTATATTGAGCAGACTTTCCTACCATTCAAGACTTATCCTCCCGCCTCTCCTTTGTTGATGTCCTCCGGGAACGAGGACAAGGTCTTTGATCCCGGTATTACATTCGAGGCTTCCCCATGGACCATTTAATTCGGGGACGAGTCAGGCTTCTTGACCCGGCTAACAAAAACAAGCGCTCTTCGGGAGGCAACCCGATTATCTATCTTTATCTGTTTTCACCATAAGTGTAGGGGGAGCCCCGTGGTGTTTCTTGTTCTCTTTCTTATCATATGCAGGGATTAGAGCTTCAAAGACACACTCTTGATGACTTTTGACAAACCGTGATTCCGTGTTCCCTTCTTCCCGGTTCTATCCTAAACTCTTTTCGATTCACTATTTTATATTTCTCAATATTAAAATAGGAATCTCTTTAGTTGTCTCTTCCTTAGCGAGATTTAAACAAAGTGCACAATGTCCTAAGTGTAGGGGAGTTTACTCCCATATGCTTAAACATTGAGGACAATGTTTATATTCAGTGTAGGGGGACTTCTATCAAAGTTTTAAGTGGACTTTTCCATTAAAATGCCTTCATTTAACCGGAAAATCATCTTTTTCGGCATTTTTCAATTTTTTAATTAACTTTGGCCATTTAGTCGTAATTTTTAAAATTTTTATCGTTGCTTTCATATGTATATATCCCGCAATAAAGTCAAAAATATTAATAAAGTGGTGTAGCTAGTTTTGAAATCTTTGACATATTAGGCCCGTTGCGATTATTTTGACTCAACCCGAATTGACTTATCCAAGTTCATTCTAGCTAGTATCCTTAACCATGTAGACCTTAATTGGTTTATTAGGCTAAGCATCCACGAGTCTCATTACTTGAGCTTTTAAATTGTGGAGAACGAGAAATGATAGAGTCAATTATAAGTCGGTATTCTTGCACAAGCACACTTGGTGTGATTATCTGCCTATTCTCCCATCACTTGCTAATAATTTATCTGCAATAAGTAAGGTCGTACGATTTGAAAGGTTACTTAACTTCTAGCCCAAGATCGTTTAAAAGTTGCTCAGTAATGATAAGAGTTCATAGCCAAGGCATAACTTATGAAGCGGGGCGCGAAGATTGGCGAGTCCGAAAAGGCCCTAACAAGGCATGAGGATTCAATCTTATTGCTAAAGATCCAAGGTGATGTGAAAAGCATTATTCCCAAAATCAATATGAAGGATCAAGACTCACGACGAAAAGCAATCAACTCCCATAAAGATCATGGAGAAGTCTATCCGAAAAGACCCTAACAAGGTATGAGGATAAATAGATCCAAGTCCGAAAAGGAGGCGGATCGCTGTATCTCAAAATCCCAATTAGCGATTGAAGAAATAATCATGAAGTCGTGTTCAACAAAGTTGGAGTAGCCCTCAAAAGTCTCCAAGTGAAGAAACTCTATTAACGAAGAGAAGACCATTATCTCAAGAACGTCTCTCGAAGATATGAAGTATGAAGTACATGCCAAATATCGGCCCGAGAAAGGTCTCAAATCGTGAAACGAGTTATGCTAAGATATGAACTTTTTGATATCCCGAGAAGCAGTTTTAAGAGATTTTGTCCTTTAGCTAACTATTAATCAAATCGTCCTACTTTGCTTTCTGCCTAAATAAACTATCGAAATAAGTCCAAAAATGCATCTTCATGATCATTCTAAGACAAAAATAATATATAAGAGATACAATTAGGAATAAGGGAGTTTAAGCATATAATTAAGCCATGTGTGTAAGTGTTTGTTTTGCTAACTTATAATAACAATGATCTCGTTTTTAAGCTTAGTTTGGGGAACGTGAAACTTGAGGGTGATAAATCTTCGCAGCACCGAAGCCCTAATGTAAGTCTTAGATCTCTTTGCAAGTTATTTCCATGTAGCTATTTTCAAGTGAAAATGGTTTTCTATTCCTTTTGTTTCCTTTAAAGTTTTAATTTCTCTTAGTATTAAAATTTTTGCTTAGTAGAATTTTAATAAGGCCAAGGTTGATTGATTATGAGAAAAGTGTAAAATTGCTTTATCACTAAGCATTGCATGAGGGCATGGCAATGGTTAAGTGTAGGGGATTTTATAGGTGTGTAAACACCCATCCTTTTTTACCACTTAATTATAATAATAACCGAGCCAAAACGTGTATTTTATGTTATTTATGTCGGAATTATGCGTGGTTTGTGTTTTTGTTGTGATTTAGGACGAAAAGGTGAAAAGTGGAGAAAGCACGGCATTCACGGGCTTTTATCGAGGAAAAAGACGAAAGATGAAGTCGAAAGATCCAGAGTGGAAAAATAAGGGAAGTCCAAGACCAATTCTGAAGATTTATCGAAGAAAAAGTCAAAACACGGAAATTTACCAAAAGCCGAAGAACTCAAGTCGTATTTATTGAAGAATTAAAAGACAAGTTCAAAGAAATCCCGAGACAAAGCAATTAAGTCCAAGATTTAAGAAGATTAAAAGGCTTAAGGACTAAAGCATGCAATTAAGGAAAAGAAGAAAGAGGGAGGAAGCTTCCTAAGCTCCTCCCTAATCTCCCCTATAAATAGTTTGTTATGTTTTCATTTCATAGTTGTTGGGTAGTTTGACAAACTACCTCTTCCATCATTTTCATTTTCTTGCACTTTAAATTTCATGTCTTTTAATTCTTGCCTTTGATTTTCATGTAAGTTTTGAATCTTTGTTTTGAATTTAAGCTTTTTAATCTTTTCATCTTTATCTTTTTCATTATCTTTGTTCTTGTCAAATTTGTGTTCTTCATCTTTCTTTTCCTCAAAAACCTCACGTCCCATTTTTAAGTTTCTAATCCGTGTCCTTGATTCAAGTTTTTAAAGGTTTTACAAGTTTTTGAGTTGTCTTAATCTTTTGCTTTAGCTTATTTACGTTTTTACTAGCTTATCTTCAATTATAAGTCCTTAAAAAGTTGCTTATTTTCGTCCTTTTGCATTTTCCTAGTTTTTAGGAATAACCGTTATAAATTCGCAACATTTTCTTGTATTGCGAAATCTTGTCCCTAAAATTGCGAATTTGAATCCCTGGTGATTGCGGAATTGTACTTCTTGGCGTATTGCGAAATCATAGATTTCACAATTATTGCGAAATCATTCTTTGATCCGTATTGCGAAATCATGGCTCAGCTATTGCGGAATTCTACTTCAGCGTATTGCGAATTAATGCAATTTCGTCTATTGCGGAATCTTGGTTTTGGCATTGCGAATTCAAGTCATAATTTCGCAATTATTGCGAAATTCTGTACAATTTCAAAATTGCGGAATTGTGTTCATGATTTCGCAATCAACTCTTAATTGCGAAATTAATTCTTTGTTTTTTTTACATATTGTGAATTTAATTATTTTAATTTTAAATTTTGTTTTTAAATTTGTTTTTCCCGCCATTTTTATTAGCTTTATTTTAATTGTTTCGTCTTGTTTTTACTTAGATGAATTTTTACTTGTTTTTCTTATTTTAATTTTAAACGTGTTTTATTTAAAGTTTTTAAATTTACGTTTTGTCATATTTTAATTTTTCGTCTTTTAATTAATTTACTTTTAAAGTTTTTAATTTAGCACCATTTACGTTTTAATTAGTTTTAATTTTTAATTACAGTCATTTACATTTAAGTCTTGCACCATTTATTTTAAAACAACCAAAAATATTTGTTTCACCAAGAACAACTGAGTCGCACTTTCAACCGTGATCAATTCGATTAGACACCGAGAAAACGAACTTTTCAACTAGTAAAATCTTAGCATTAATTGTACACACCTATAAAGCTTGACTTTTAGCAAAAGGTTTTACACAAAATTATGGTGTTGACTATGAGAAAACCTTTTCTCTTGTTGCTTACATGAGAGCTATTAGGATTCTCATAGCTATAACGGCGTACTATGACTATAAGATACGACAATTGGAAGTAAGAACTATGTTCTTGATTGGTTTCTTAGAAGAAGAAATCTATATGAAACATCTTGAAGATTTTTTGGATCCTAAGTATCCTAGAAGAGTATGTAGGCTTCAAAGATCTATTTATGGACTCATGCAAGCATCAAGAAGCTTGAATAAAAGGTTTGATGAAGAAATAAAAAAGTTTGCTTTTGATCAAAATCTTGATGATCCATGTGTAATAAAAAGCTAGTGGGAGTAATGTTAATTTTCTAATATTATATGTTGATGACATAATTTGTAACATCTGATAAGTTACTGACTCGTTAAATGACTATTTTACCCCTTTGACTTTTATTTAGTCAACTATGAACTTGAACTGTGTTTGAACTAGGAAGTTATCCCGCATTTTCATTGAAAAACCGTCTATGGACGTGTAATGACTTGACATTGTGCTCTGTCATCATTTTGTGAATTTTCTGTGAATCTGACCTAATTGTTGTGACGGTCCATGAATTTACGATAATCCGGGAGATTATTTGTTAACTGTTAATTATGCGCTTAACTGTTTAGTTTTAACTACGTGATCATTCTTTATGTAAACTGAGTGTTTATTAGCTTCTGTGTACGTATTTTTGTATTTTTGCTATTTATAGTAAAGAATCGTATTTTTAGTGAATAATTATCTTACATAACGTATTATCGTATATTACGTCATTTTTACGTTTTTTCATCGTTAGTATGCATAAAATGTTTTATAAATCATAAATAAACGTATTCATCATAAAATAATAAATATTTTTTCGCTAAATTTCTAAATTTTACGTATTTTTAAACCTAATTGTATATATTTCGATAAATACCTAAAACTACTTAACCTTCTTACTTTAAACCTTTAACTAATTACTATTCATAAAAAAAATTGAATATTTACCCCCTTGTGGACCCTCTAGAACCGGCCACATTACACCACTAAATGCACCATGACTAAATTTTTTGTTAATGTTATCATATGTCATTTTCATGTGTAAGTATTTACTTATAAATTACTCTATACTACATTATTTGAATTCACATCACTTTTACACCTAAAAAGACACACACAATCTCTCTTTCTTTCTATTTTTCTCTTGGCCAAAAAGCACAACACCAAAAAACCACCTTTGTTGATTTTTCAAGCTTCCGTTTCTCAAGGTTTAGTACTAGCTATACACAATCAAGGGTTTGTAAAGATAAAAAGAAGAAAGGGTTTTCCTTATTTGGTTTCTTTGATGAAAGTTGGAAGATATATTATAGTTCTCGGTACTTAGTCGATTATATCGTAGATCGGGCTACCGTGGTTACATAGAATCACTTCATAAAGTTATTTCTTGAACCTATTTCGATTCTTTCATTTTCATGCATAATATATGTACATCTATGCATGCATGTCACTTATCATCTGTCTTTCTTGAAAATAAAAGATGAATTTTTTTACTTGGTAATCTCTTAGATCCATGTGTTTTATGGATGGATATATACTAAATCTATGTATTTTTAAGCATAAATTGAGTTTTTTATAACACCCCTAAACTACCATGCAGCGGAATACCACTTTGCGCGTTATTTCATAACACATCACACACAATCATAGATAGCGACCTCAAAAGAGACGTTTAAAATAAGCAAAAAGAATATTTACAACCATTGTCGAAAACTTTTCCAACCCGAAATTTAGTTTTTATCAGAGTAGCGTTACTTGTCCCTAAAGATCTCAACCAAAACATAACAACTTTTACCACAATATGACAATAATTAATTTGATAAAAAGGGGAAGGAAATCCATAAGTTTTAGGCCAATAAAGCATCAACTCCCTCCATGCATGCTCCGCTGCTATCAATCTTGATTCCTGAAACACATGCTTAAAATCGTCAACACAACGGTTGAGCGAATCTATAGGTTTATCAAATCATAAGTTGAACACAAGTATTAAAAACCAATCATGACCATTCAATAGCATTGTCGTATACACAATCTATTATTCAAGTATTTCATATTTAGCAAAGTAATACAAGGATTTTGCCTAGTATAAAAATTAAGTTCGTTATGTATGTCTATTCGAATTGATTACTTGTTTAAGTGCGACTCAGTTGTCTTTTGGTGGAAAACAAATAATAGATTGGTCGTTGTAGTAAAATTAAATTGCAAAACTTTAAAAATAAATGACGGGTAATTAAAGCTAAAACTAATTAAAACGTAAACGGTGCAATATTAAAACTTTTAAAAGTAAATTAATTAATGACGAGAAATTAAAACATGACGAAAAGTAAATTTGATAAGTTAATAAAAATGAAAGTAAAATTGACAATTTAATAAAAATGCAAACTTGAAAGTTTAAACTAATGCAAAATAATAGAACTCACCCTACCGTCGGAATACCCTCCCATCGAAATCCTGGTCGGAATCCAATCGGAATACGCCTATCGGAATCCTATCGGAAAGTGACAGTCAGAATCCCCTATTGGAATGATGAAAATCAAATCTATCGGAATAACAAACCTTGGAACCTATCGGAATGTTGGTCAGAATCCAGATCGGAATGTCAAAACAACACATGTCGGAATCCAGATCGGAATCCCTGTCGGAATCTAGAAACCCTTTTCCGATACGCCTATCGGAATCCCCGGCCGGAATCCAAAACCCTTTTCCGATGGGGTGTCGGAATAACAGTATGAAAAATGTAAATAAACAAAATTACAAATAAGCTATAAACCAAATAAGCACTATCCGAAACTCTACTAAATATATCATAAAAGGATCTCAATAAGCACGAATAAAACTTTCAAAATGCTAAAGAAACAAGATTTATAAAATGAACTTTAAGAAAAATTAAACATTTATAACTCTTGAATGGAAATAAGCAAAAATCTAAATAAGCTAAACCTTAACTCGTATAAAAACTTTGATAAGAACAACAAGATAAAAACTTTCATCAAAATAAGCATAAAGATAAAAACTTATCGATTAAAACGAATCAAATAAAAGATTTAGAACAAGAAGAGAAGAATGAGAATGATAATGAAAACTTGATTAAAAATAAGATTCAACAACAAAATTAAAAGACTTACTTGAAATTAAAGGCAAGAAATTAAAGAACAGTTAAGTAAATGACAATATAAAAGTGCAAGTATTTAAGGGTGGAAGAACTATGTGTCAAATAGCCAACACCTCCTAATATGTCATTAGGAGGGTATTTATAGGTGATTAGGGAGGTTAGCATGTGGTGCTCCTTTCTTTCTTTTCTCGTCTTTTCGTCTTCTAAATTCTTCGACTTTTTAGACTTTGTCTTGGGATTATTTGAACTCGTCTTGTAATTTCTTCATTAATTAGACTTGAGTTCTTCGACTTCATTAAACTTCCGTCTTTAGACTTTTTCTTCGATAAATCTTCAGAATGGGTCTTGGACTTCTGTTCTTTTTGCACTCTTGATCTTTCGACTTCGTCTTTTATCTTTTTATTCGATAAAAGCCCGTGAAAGCCCGTGTTTTCTTCCCTTTTCACATTTTGATCCTGAAGCACAACAAAAACACAAACCACGCATAATTACGACATTTACGACATAAAATACACGTTTTGGCTTGGTTATTATTATAATTAAGTGGTAAAAGGATACGTGTTTTCACACTTATTATATCCCCTACACTTGACCATTGCAATGTCCTCATGCAATGCATTAATTACAAAGCAAGTTTTACATTTTTCATCATAATCAATCCATCTTGGCCTTTATTAAAGAGATAGAAAATTACAAAATATTTAAAGGAAGAAAACAAGTAAAACGATCAAAAACTTACCATAGGGTTTTGGAATGTCATGAATGTTTATCACCCTCATGTTTCACGTTCCCCATACCAAGCTTAAAAAGGAGATTATTGTTATTATAAGTTCGCAAACTAACACAAACTCATGTGGGCCAATTATTTACTTAGACTCCCTTATTCCTAGGTGTATCTTTTATATTTTATTATTGTCTTGAATGATCATGAGGATGCATTGTTGACTTATTTCGATAGTAATTTAGGCCAAAAATAAAGTAAGACGATTTAATCAATAGTTAGCTAAAGGACAAAATCTTTTAAAACTGCTTCTCGGGACCTCATAAAGTTCATATCTTGGCATAACTCGCTTCACGATTTGAGACCTTTCTCAGACCGATATTTGGCATTGACTTCATACTTCAAATCTTGAGAGACGTTATGAAATAATGGTCTTCTCTTCATAATAGGAATTACTTCACTTGAACTCTTTGAGAGATTCTTCATATTTGGACCACGACTTCTTCATTTTTCTCCAATCTTTATTTGGGATTTTGATATACAACGATCTGCCTCCTTTTAGGACTTGGATCTATTTATCCTCATACCTTGTTAGGGCCTTTTTGGATAGATTTCTCCATGATCTTTACGGGAGTATTTGCTTTTCGTCGTGTGTCTCGATCCTTCATATTGATTTTTGATAAATGATTCTTCACATCACTTTGGATCTTTAGCAACAAAATATAACCCTCATGTCTTGTTAGGACCTTTTCGGACTCGCCAATCTTCACATCCCGCTTCAATAAGTTATGTCTTGGCTATGAACTCTAATTAATACCGAGCAACTTTTAAACGATCTTGGGCTAGAAGCTAAGTAAATTTTCAAATCGTACGACCTTATTTATTGCAAATATATTTATTAGGAAGCGATGGGAGAAAAAGCTCATAATCAACTCACATTAAATTCATGAAAGAATACCAAACTTATAATTGACTCTATCATCTCTCGTCCTCCACAATTTAAAATCCCAAGGAATGTGACTCGTGGATGCTTAGCCAATTAAATCAAAGTTTCGGGTTTTCAAGTCATCTATAGGATCTTGCAACTTCTTAGACTCTTTCAAGTTTAGAATTCGCATTTTAAAGTTCCCTTGATAAACGACTTTCTAGGATCAATTATACGAACTTGTGAAAAGTTCTTGTTCTTAACCCGTAAGAGTTAAGACTTTTGCATTTTAAAGTTCCCTATATAAAAGCCTAGCAAAACTTGACTTAAACACGTTAAGGATACTAGCTAGAGTATACTTAGATAAGTAAACTCAGATTGAGTTAAAAGATTCACAACGGTTAAAAATTAAAACCACTTTATTAAAATTTATTCTAGCAAAGAAAGAAAATATCTATAATAAAGGAAAAACTACAAGGCCAAAATAGATCAAAAATTTTGAAAAATGTCGAAAAATCAATTTTCTGGTTAAAATGAGGACAAATACATGGAAAATCCGACTTAACTTCGATAGAAGCCCCCCTACACTTAATATAAACATTGTCCTTAATGTTTAAGCATGTGGAAGTAAACTCCCCTACACTTAGGACATTGTGCACTTTATTTAAATCTTGCTAAGGAAAGGACAACTAAAGTGATTCCTATTTCAATCATAAATGATAAAATAATGAATCAAAAGAGTTTAGGATAGAACCGGGAAGACGGGTACACGGAATCACGTGTCGTCAAAAGTCATCAAGAATGGATCTTTGAAAGATCGAATCACTGCACATCATAAGAAAGAAAACAACAAACACATACTCGGGTCTCCCCTACACTTATTATAAAAAAAATATAAAAAGGATAGATATTACGGGTTGCCTCCCGAGAAGCGCTTGTTTTTGTAAACTGAGTCGTGAGCCTGACTCGACCTTGATTAGCATAGGAAGAAGCTTGAAACACATCCACCGGGATCAAATACATGGTTTTAGTACATCAAATAACAAAGGCTTAAGGCGAATAAGGCAAGCCAAAGAAGAGTAGGCAGGGTTCCCTTAAGCAAAGATTGAGTACGGTGGTAGACAGTATGATGCAGCACAAGCATATCTCCATGGTTTCCAAAAGTCTTTCCTTTTATTTCACCAGATGGATAATGAGATGGCTTAAAAATTGCAATACCGGGGTCGAACTCCTTTTCCTATAGGGGAAAATAACACTCAGGCTCAGTAGACCTTGAAGAGGATCCACTCACAAATCTCACAATCTCATCCTTAGAAGGTGGATAAAGAGGTGTCAAGACATAAGTACTGCGGATATCGATGTCTTCCGGCTTCTTATCCTTTGAAACGGGTTTCTTCATATCCGAGGGAGGATAAAGACAAAAATCAAAGTCCAAAGGAGGAGAATCACTCTCATTTGGGAAGTAAGTGTTGAGAAAAGTAGCAAAATCTTCCTCAAATGAGTAGTCATCCAAAGTAGGATCAAGCATTGTTGGTGGAGGATCTTCATCAAAAGTAGGTGCAAGGTCATCATGTGAAGAATCACTCGAAAGAGTATCGACATCATCAAAGTCATCATAAGTTGGCATGTCTTTATACTCAGAAGAAAAATCATCAGAATCATCCATATCAGAAATAGAATCGCCATCATAGTCATCATAGATCGGTGGAGACTCAAATATTGGTGGAGGATCTAAATTGGAGAGAGAATAATCCACATCATCTTGGAAAAGTGGATTATCATAGCAAGAATCGAAAAGAGGATTGTTGTAGACGAAAAAATCATCAAGCACATTAATCATATTTGCTGATTTTATTCCATTTGATTTAGTTGTGATCGTCCCCATTTTAAAAACTTGTGCCTCATTCCCGAATCATAAGATTAACCCACCTTCGGCAACATCGACTAAGGCTTTTCCAGTTCTCAAGAATGGCCGACCAAGTATTAATGGAATACGAGGGTCCATTTCATAATCAACAACAACAAAGTCGACCAGAAAAGTGAAGGTACCAACTTTAACAAACACATCTTCGGCAATACCAACAGGGTAAGCGAGAGTGCGATTTGCTAGCTCAAGAGTCATCTTTGTTGGTGTAAGGTCGGGTAATGATAAATTTTTCCAAACACTTAAAGGCATCAGATTTATACTTTCCCCGAGATCAGCTAAGGCAGTAAATTCTTCGGTTTGGTTAAAAGTACATGGTAGCACAAAACGACCGGGATCTCTAAGTTTTTCTGGAATTCTTTAAGAAGGATTGCAGAACAGTTTTCATTCAATCGAGTATTAACAAACTCGGCCATCTTCTCCTTCTTATTGAGCAATTCCTTAAACATATTAACGAATGTCGGCATTTGGGCAAGAGCTTCAACAAGGCTAATTGTGATGGTCACTCCCGAAATCTTTTTCAAAAAGTTCGACACTTGATTGTCATCCTTGGTGAGAAATTTGCTCTTGTCTAATCGAGATGGATAAGGAATGTTGGGTTTAGGTGGTGTAGGTGTAGCAGGTAAAGTTTGAGATGTTGAAGGTTTAAAGGTGGAAGGTGGGGTTGGTGAAGGGTTCTTTTTGGGTAGTTCTTTATTAAGAGGTGGAGACGGTAATGGAGAACTAATACTAGGCATGGGAGTAGGAGGGATAAATGTTGGTGGAAGAGGTGTAGATGGAGTAACTGGGGGAGGTATAGATGGTCCTACTAATGTTGCTCCACTGCGTGTAGTAATAGCACTCACATTCGCTCTTGGGTTGGTGACGGTATTTGAAGGAAGAGAGCCCGAAGTAGAGGGTTGAGTACTTGGAAAGAAACTAGCCATCATATTCTTCAAATCATTCGTTTGATTGCTAAAAGAGGTTTGCATATCATGTCAAAGCTCGGTTCTAATATCATTCCCTTTCTTAGTGATATCTCCTTTCAAGTTGATGATTTGGCTTTAAAGATTCTTAACTAGCTCTCTTTGGGTCCTCATGAAAGTTTCAACATCATGATTAATGGGTGGTGCTTGTTGAGCGGGTGGGTAATAAGGATTAGAAGCTCGAGGTGGGTTTGGATTGCTTCTATTGTAGTTTTTGGGGTTGTGGTTTTGAGGAGAAAAACCGGGTGAAAGAAAGTTGTTAGAACGGTAACTTAGCAAGTTACGATCACCTTGAGGTCGAGCTTGATAATTTTCCGTTGAACAGTTACCATGAGCCGCATACACGTTTTCCGGATTGTCATGAGTAGAAGGACAATTAGTGTATGAATGAGGACCGCCACAGATCTCACAAGAAAGTGCTACAGCTTTAACTTGTTGTTGTAGATTTGTAGCCAGAAGTTGCATATTCTTGCTCATTTCGACCATTGCGCGGGTCAATTCGGTGATATCAGGGTTTGAAGAAGTAGAAGACACATTGACTATCGGGTTATTCCTTGAAGATGCGGATGAATCCCAATTTTTGTGATGAGTAGTAATGTTCTCGATAAGCTCTCTACACTCCTCAGGTCTTTTTTTCATAAATGTGCCACCGGCGGCTGCAATAATCGTATCACGATCACGAAAAGTTAAACCATTGTAGAAAGTATCAATTAAGCTGACGGGGAGCATGTTGTGGTTTGGACATCGATCGATCAAAACATTATATCATTCCCAAGCATCAAAAAGTGATTCATCAGGTTCTGGTGTAAATCCACTAATTTGATTTCGAAGGCTCGTGACCATGGATGGTGGAAAGTAGCGCGACAAAAAGCGTTGAGTCATCTCATCCCAAGTATGAATTGAATTCTTCGGAAGACGATCAAACCATTTTTCGGCATGGTGGGATAAGGTGTGTGGAAATAGGTGAAGGCGAAGAAAATCCATAGTAACATCGGGCAAATTCATGCTTTGAGTAACGGTAATGAATTTTTCGAGGTGTTTGTTGGCATCATCATCGGGTAATCCGCGAAATGGACAAGTGTTTTGAACTTGTTGGATCATGTGATGCTTCAACGAAAACTCTGGAGCCGTGATTTTCATCGGTGCAATCGGTCCTCCTCGTCCATTCATCGTAGGTTGACACAGCTCCTCCATCGTTCGAAGATCGGGTGGGGGAACATTGTTGTTGTTATTCATGTTGGGGTGGGGTGGATTATTGTTGTTGTGCACACCAGCCATAACTAAATCTTCACGAGTCTCGGGCTCTGAATAAGATGAAGATCTAGTACGCATACACCTGCAAAAGAAAAAGAAAAAGATACCAAAGAAATAGAGAATATATATGTACTTGTAAAAATAAAAACAAAAATCTTTTTGGATTTTTTGAAATCTTTTAATTTTTATGGATTTTTGAGAATTTTAAAGCAAGAAAAATAACGTTCACTCGGGAACGGATCCCAAAATTCAACGCGTCTCTCACTAAAACCCGTTAATCTTAACGAAAAGAGCCGGCATCGGCGCCGTTTAATAACTAGCTTTTGCCAAGTATAAAAATTTAGTTCGTTATGTGTGTCTATTCGAATTGATTACTGGTTTAAGTGCGACTCAGTTGTCTTTTGGTGGAAAACAAATAATAGATTGGTCGTTGTAGTAAAATTAAATTGCAAAACTTTAAAAGTAAATGACGGGTAATTAATGCTAAAACTAATTAAAACGTAAACGGTGCAATATTAAAACTTTTAAAAGTAAATTAATTAATGACGAGAAATTTAAACTTGACGAAAAGTAAATTTGATAAGTTAATAAAAATGAAAGTAAAATTGACAATTTAATAAAAATGCAAACTTGAAAATTTAAACTAATGCAAAATAATAGAAGTCACCCTACCGTCGGAATACTCTCCCATCGGAATCCTAGTCGGAATCCAATCGGAATACGCCTATCGGAATCCTATCGGAAAGGAACAGTCGGAATATGGTCGGAATCCCCTATCGGAATGAAGAAAATCAAATCTATCGGAATAACAAACCTTGGAACCTATCGGAATGTTGGTCGGAATCCAGATCGGAATGTCAAAACAACACACGTCGGAATCCAGATCGGAATCCCTGTCAGAATCTAGAAACCCTTTTCCGATACGCCTATCGGAATCCCCGGTCGGAATCCAAAAACCTTTTCCGATGGGGTGTCGGAATAACAGTTTGAAAAATGTAAATAAGCAAAATTACAAATAAGCTATAAACCAAATAAGCACTATCCGGAACTCTACTAAATATATAATAAAAGGATCTCAATAAGCACGAATAAAAACTTTCAAAATGCTAAATAAACAAGATTTATTAAATAAACTTTAAGAAAAATTAAACTTTTAAAACTCTTGAATGGAATTAAGCAAAAATCTAAATAAGCTAAACCTTAACTCGTATAAAAACTTTGATAAGAACAACAAGATAATTTTTTTTAACAAAATAAGCATAAAGATAAAACTTATAGATTAAAACGAATCAAATGAAATATTTAGAACAAGAAGAGAAGAATGAGAATGATAATGAAAACTTGATTAAAAATAAAATTCAACAACAAAATAAAAAGACTTACTTGAAATTAAAGGCAAGAAATTAAAGAACAATTAAGTAAATGACAATATGAAAGTGCAAGTAATTAAGGGTGGAAGAACGATGTGTCAAATAGCTAACACCTCCTAATGTGTCATTAGGAGGGTATTTATAGGTGATTAGGGAGGTTAGCATGTGTTGCTCCTTTCTTTCTTTTCTAGTCTTTTCGTCTTCTAAATTCTTCGACTTTTTCGACTTTGTCTCGGGATTATTTGAACTCGTCTTGTAATTTATTCATTAATTAGACCTGAGTTCTTCGACTTCATTAAACTTCCGTCTTTAGACTTTTTCTTCGATAAATCTTCAGAATGGGTCTTGGACTTCCGTTCTTTTTGCACTCTTGATCTTTCGACTTCGTCTTTTGTCTTTTTCTTCGATAAAACCCGTGAAAGCCCGTGTTTTCTTCCCTTTTCACATTTTGATCCTGAATCACAACAAAAACACAAACCACGCATAATTCCGACATTTACGACATAAAATACACGTTTTGGCTTGGTTATTATTATAATTAAGTGGTAAAAAGATAAGTGTTTTCACACTTATTACAAAGCTAATGATTGTATTTAAGCTCATGACACCGACCCGTTAACTTAATCACCCGTGCCAAAGTGCCGGCATGATCAAAATGAAACCATTTCCCCTCTTAAGGTATTAGTTGCCAGATTTATACCTTTCTCTTATCATAAGTTATCCGTCCGCAGTGGGTACTCAACGTACTAGATCTCGTCTCGGATAGGGTCATCAACCCCATAGTACTATCAATT
This sequence comes from Glebionis coronaria, assembly GCA_025667525.1. Classification (NCBI taxonomy): domain Eukaryota; kingdom Viridiplantae; phylum Streptophyta; class Magnoliopsida; order Asterales; family Asteraceae; genus Glebionis; species Glebionis coronaria. The sequence continues at coordinate 295,092,438 of CM046875.1, forward strand.
GTATAAGCGATATTTCCAACCCACACAAGGGTAAGAAAATAATTAACGGTTCATGAAATTAAGGCCTTTAGCAACAAGGTACTCAATACAATCAAAACAACATTCGGGTCCAAACAATCATTCATGACCTTGTGTTCTATTTATTTCAAATAGCATGTATCCCGCTCGCGGGTTAAAATCATTTAAAACACAGTAGAAAGCGAGGCTATAGACTCACCTTAAGTAGTAATGATAGAAGTAGTAACGAAGACGTAGACGAAGACAATCACCGACGATGAGGATGCCCCGGGAAATCAAAGACAACACCTAACAAACAAACGTGAAATGAATCAACGCCTTCAAGTACCTTCAAGTACTGTATGTACATAATTAAGAACACTCAAAGTTTACATAAACTCGTGCCAAAAATCCAAACAAGTGATATTTACTAGACACGTCCACTTTTATACTTTATTAAGACTATTACTCATTTTACAATTCTGCCGGTACATACCAAATGTACGGGCTGTTTTACTATACTTAGACATCACCAAAAATTATGAGAAAATTTGTAAAAAACATTTACTACCTGTATAAAGCCCATATTAAATTTCATAAAAAGATCTCACCTCTAAGACCCACCGCTCGTCACATTTCTAAACTCAAAATTTCGGACAGTTTTGTACCTTCGCGTTGTAAAACCATTTTGACCTTCTTAAGCATTCCCGTTTACAAATTAGACTCTTGATTATGAAAATAGACTCAAAATACTAAGTATATAGCATGAGAACAGCCTTTAATCGTTTTTAAAACTCAACTTATAGTCCCCGAGATTTGACCTAAAATCGAACACAATTTCGGATTGAGTCGATTTTAATCTCCCGGTACACGAAAATTCAAACATACATAACTTTTGACTCGTTTGGAGTTAAAAGCTATATCTTATACCAAATCGAATGAGAAAAGCTCTACAATAATATCCAATCATCTCAACCTTATCTCAGACTTAAACCCACGAAAAATATCCCTAAAGTTTTTGACCTAAAATGAACTTTACAAAACCATAACAAATCATCTTTTTAACCCATTTCATCAACTCCTATACTCCTAACATCACATAATAAACATCCAAATCAAATCAAAATACCATAAATCACTTGTATGAACAATATTAATCAAACCCATTTCATAAAACTAACATACAATATAATTAAATTAATTAAAAATGAAGAAAACATGAACATAAACATAACCCATTAACTAAATGAATCAAATTCATCAACCGAAACCAAAACCACCTTTGGACGTGGGTTTGGTGTAGCAAAAACACCCAAGAAAAATGTTTTTCTAGCCGTTTAAATCATTATCCCATGTTTATAAACATTAGATTTAAACATGCACACACTTTAATTAAATCAAAATCCACTTTATAAAAATTAAATTTTTTTGAAAAGATTTCATGGATGCATGTTTTATTTTATTGGATAACAAGACTTAGAAAGATGAAATGAGAGATGGTCTTTGATTATTTTCTTCAAAAATCAAGATTTAAAAATGGTGGTGGTGGTGGCGACGGCTAAATGAGAGAGGGGAGAGGGATTGAGTGAAAATTTGGAAGTGAAAATGAGAGTGTGTGTGTTTGTTTGTCCCTTTTTGTAAAAATGGAGGGACCTAGGTGGAAATTTTAGCTATCTTTTGGCCCTTTTGGCAAACAACTATTTAGAGAGCGGGATTATGACTAGTAGTCGGTTTTAAATTTTTGCGGGAGCCTGGGTTTGTCCCAGCTACCTCAAAATACTTTTAAATGGTTCATACGAACACAAATTGAATACACATATGGTTCCGACTCGACTTAAAACGTAATAAAAATAAAAATATCTAAAATTCAAATATCGATCAATCGATAATAAAATGTAAATTTTGGGCATCCGTCGGTATCGTAGTCGTTATCGGTTCTTCTTAAATCGTAGAACATAAAAATTAAGCCTCATTTATTGGTTTCAAATTAAACCGTCAAATAATATTCCCAACAAAATTTCTTAATAATTTCAAAAATATACGTAAATTAAGGGTAAAGTAAATGACGTTGGGTTCGGGGTATCGCATCCTCCCCTCCTTAAGGGAGCGACGTCCCGACGCTCTCCGGTTCTTATACTCGCATTTCGTACTACTAGAAAGATGAGGGTATTTCTTCCTAAAGAGGTCTTCACGTTCCGACGTGGACTTCGCTTCATGTCTCTGGTTCCATCACACCTTCACAATGAGTATTCTGCCTTACTTTAATCTCTTAACCCCTCGATCCATTATCTTCGTTGGTTCTTCTATGACGTGCAACTTGTCGTCCTGTTGGGTTTCATTCACTGGGGTAACTAAACCATTATCCGCCACACAATTCTTCAAATTCGACACATGAAGAGTATTATCATTTCCACGAAGTTCATCCGACAGCTCCAACTGGTAGGCAACTGGTCCAACATACCTTTGGCTCCACTTCTCTTATTTTCCAAAACGAATCACGCCTTTCCACGATGATACCTTTAACATTACCATGTCTCAAACTTCAATTACCAACTGCTTCCTACGGTTATCAATATATTTCTTCTCACGACTTCTCGCTGTTAACTAATGACCCTCAATCTACACAATCCTTTCCGTATTCTCTCGAATCATTTCAAGTCCATTAAACTGACTTTTACCTACTTCATTCTATCCAACTGGCGATCTACATTTTCATCAACATAATTCTTCAAATGTTGCAGCTTTAATGCTAACATGGTAAATGTCGTTGTACAAAGATACTACCAACGGCAAGTGTCGATCTCAACAACTACAAAAATCAATCACACACGCTCAGAGCACGTCTTCCAACGTTCGAATCGTCCTTTCACTTGGTTAATCTATCTCATAAAAATAATTAATCATAGAAGAAAATCGCACGGGCCACACATAACCCCATCGAAAACGTTCAGAATATACAAGACGAAGAATTAATACTAGTCCTACAAAATCACCTTATTGCAATATCACGTACATACAACCTTATTTCGTCAAAAATGAATTCATCGATACAAAAATCATTTGACGTATACATAACTCTCTCGAAAACATCACAATCCAGTCAGACACAAAATCCATTATGAAGCACATACAACCATATTACGACATGTTTGCAAAAAAGCCAAACCATGCCAAGTAAATAAGAATAATGGACGGGATTTCGGATGAGTCGAGTCAAAAGAAAATTGCAAGTTAAAGAAGGTTCACGAGCTTGCTAGCTATGGATGCATATCCATAAAGAAAGAAAATACATACATATGTCATCGTAGGGTGCTCACACACGGATCCATACCCAAAAAAAAAATTATTACAAGAACCACCATCTCACTTCCGTCCCAAGCGTGGTCAAAATCTTTATAAGCATCGCCGTTCAAAGTTAAAAATATATTACATGGCACGTGTTCTCCATGATCGGACATCATTGGACAATGTCGTCTCAAGTTCCCACAACTTTCGATCACTTGACTAGATCACATACCACATAAATACATAAAAGGCAAGGGTTTACCAAAAAAACATCAACTATGTCTATCTGCCGTTTTACCCTCGATGATCAAAGAAGATCGAGTCAAGCAAGGAGGATTCCTCACTTCAATAAACGAAAATGGCAAATGGAATTGTCTTCCAACTACCGATGCACAGTTGGTAAACTTCAACAGTTTATCTCGTGTCGTTGACATATCAAAAGAACGAGGAAAGAATTCAATAAAGTACGATACATTTGATGTAGGATAATTCTTCGTCATTTCCCTCAGAGTTACTCGAACTCGGATTTCATCTACTTCAGTAGTCTTCTATTTTTGTTTAAATTTCTTCTTAGTGTCAGTACGAGCCCCTTTGGTATTTCATCAACACCCTAGTGATTGCGATGGAATTCGCAGGTTACATATAACACATAAAATAAAATTCCATAATTACTCGGTCACGGTGACGTATTAAGTCAACGCCAAATGAAAAGAAAGATTTCAAGGAACAGAAGAAAATTTCAAAAATTTTATTTATGAATCAAAGAGAATACGATTACATGCATATGGATCCACCATTTTAAAAGCGTTCTCATCCAAACATTTATAAAAAATACTAGACATTTTAAAGATGACCAATTGATTTGAAACGACGTTGCCCTTCCTAAACTATGCATAATTAGCTAGATCATGCATAATTGAGGATCAGGCAACAACAACCAACAAAACATGACTCTTCATGAATTATACATAGTTAGCTAAACTGTGCATAATTGAGGATCGAGGGACGACACAACATTATTACTACACACCAAATATGACTATGAAAGTTTTCGACCTAATCTTCAAAATAATAAAAATCATTTGAAATGGGAAAATATTGTTACCATCGTTTCAAGGAACACATCAAACATTTTTCATCCATTTTGAAAACATACTTTTACTTTGCCTTTTTATGAGAAAAAAAATAAATAAATAAATCGACACCATTTGCATTTGGTTCAACGAAACAATTCGCACACTCATACATATTTTTGAAACAGATTGTTCACAAAATAACGGTAAGGTGGTTCCAGATTAAAGATCATTGCAAGCATAACGAGTAGTAAAAATAAAAAATCAATGAGATCAATTAAGATAAACGAGCAATATATTTGCCAATTGAAATTAACTATATTAGTGTTTGAAATACGTTTTTCGTATTTAGGATGATTCGGTCACTCCGACAATATATTAAGTAGTGGCTCGTAGTTTAGTTATTCTACATTAAGTAAACAAGGAAAGGCCTAGTCCATGGTTTTTATGGACGGCCCAAACATGTAAGCCCAAGCCTATCACAAGGCTTTGGTATATAAACCATCTCCTTAGTTGGAGAGGGTGTGGATTCATTCATTATACACATAGTTAACAAGGTGTTTTCTTATTTTCTCTCTCAAGTGTGTGTGTGAATTCTACCAAGTTTCTATCTCTTTCTCTCTCTAAAGCATAAGGAAGATTTACATATCCTACAAATGGTATCAAGAGCCATGGGATGATTTTTTGGTTTTTGTGTTTGTGTTCTTGATTCTCTCGCCCATTTTGATCCGAAATCACATGAACCATTTTTTTTTTTGTGTTTTTATGATTTAATCTTGATATACCTCATCTAGTTACTTGTTATAGTGATTTGGTATTGGTATTTTGGTTAAAAACACAAAAATTTTAGGTGTTTGATTCGTTTCTAGGCTTAAATTCCGAATTTGTTGTGTATTATCCGATAAAAGTGGTACTTTTCTCTCCATCGCAAAGTTGGTATCCATCGCAAAGTAAGCAGGGTTCTACATTGCGATCGCAAAAACCTTAGGGTTTCTACATTGCGATCGAAGAGTATTCCGATACCCCTTATTCCGACGTACATTGCGATCGTTCATTGCGATCTTGGATTGCGACGGAATTAAGGCTTATTGAAACGTTACTCTGCCAAAATTTCATTTGCCATATTGCGATAGTCCTCATATTCCGATAGGTATTGCGATCAAGCATTGCAACAGGTATTGCGATCAAGCATTGCGACAGGTATTGCGATCAAGCATAGCGGCAGGTATTACGATCAAGCATTGCGACAGGTATTGCGATCAAGCATTGCGAAAGGTATTGCGATCAAGCATTGTGATATGTATTCAGATAGATATTCCGACAGTGATTCCAACACCTATTCCGACAGAACTTGTTTTGTGCATTCCGATAGAGTGACAAGATTTCCAATATTTTTAAAAAACGTGTTTTTGAAAATTTTTAATCGTGTGTAATTTTGTCTTGGAATTTTTGGTTTATCGAGAACATAATTTAGGGGATTTCAACATTATTTCTCGGCTTTAACACACAACAACAAACACATTAACTTTCTCTCATTGTTCGATCAACTTTGTAAATCTTAACTTATTGAAATGGAGTACACATCTCTTACAGATAAGTTCATCCTCTCGGGTACGGATAATCGTCCACCAATGTTGGTGAAGACTATGTATGAGGAGTGGGCTTCCTGAATGGAACTTTATATGTTGAACAAAGAAAATGGACATCTAATTTGGATATCGGTGCTCAATGGATCATTGGTATATTGTACTGTGACGGAAGGTGCTGTTACTCGTCCTCGAACTATGGGTGAATTAACGGGAGATGCTAAGATACAAGACAAGTGTGATAAACAAGCTACAAATATCATTATCCAAGCCCTTCCTCCAGATGTCTACAAACTCGTCAGTAAACATAAAGTTGCCAAAGATTTAGGGGATATAATTCGTGTTCTAATGCAAGGCACCTCGTTAACTAAAAAAGAACGAGAGTGTAAGCTTTATGATACTTTTGATAAGTTTGCCTATGTGCCAGGGGAGACTCTCAATGATTACTATCTGAGATTTACCCTATTGTTGAATGAGCTCAATATCTATGGCATGACAATTCCTACGTTTCAATTGAACACCAAGTATTTGAACACTCTTCCTTCAGAATGGAAAAAGTACATGACGAATGTTAAATTGGCTAAGGACTTGCATAACACCAATGTGGATCAACTTCAAGCTTCTCTTCAACAAGTCGAATGCCATGTGATCGAGGCTCGGTTGTCTACACCTCAAGTTCATGATCCACTTGCCATGTATGCTTCTCAACAAAACATGGCTTATACTTATCAACAACCATCTTACTTGCAACAGCCACCACCACACACCTATCAGCAACCACAACAACCATCTTATCAACCACTAATGATGCCACAACAAGCATTTCAACAAAGTGTTCATCAACAATCTTTTCTACAGCAACCACCACATCAGACATCACCATCACAAGCCAACACTTCTCCAATGGGCTATACTCCTCAGCAAGGATATTTTCCAATTGAAGCACAACCAGCACAAGCCTTCTACTCCAATAAACTTCCACCAATCCAAGCACCGGTCTTTACTCCAAATGACACGCCAGCTGATTTTCTAAAGCATCTCACTGCCTACTTGTCAAAACTTGTTGCAACTAGAGGATTTCCACCAACAAACAATCAGCTCCGCACCTCTTTAAATCCTCGACAACAAGCCACTGTTCAAGATGGTCAAGTGACTGTGCAACCTATTCAGGGAAGGCAAACTTCATATGGACCTCCTACAAGGACTGTGAATGCTCAAGCTGTGAATTCTCATGCTAATGGGAATGGAAGCCCTATTGGTCCTCAAAAGGTTGTGACATGCTACAATTGCCGAGGACAAGGTCATATGGCTAGGGAATGCACTTAGCCAAAACAAAGAAGGGATGCAACATGGTTTCGGGAGAAGATGTATGTGGTTCATGCTCAGTCTAAGGGAAAGATCTTGGATTTAGAAGAGTTAGCAATTCTTGCAGACCCAGGGGAAGCAGACAATGAAGGCATTGCAGTTGTTTCCACTTCTAATGCAGCTTATCAGATGATCTTGACGCATATGATTCGGATTGTGATGACATTCACTCTGCCCAAGATGCTCTCGTTGCTAATCTCTCTCGCTACGGTTCTGATGTCATCAGTGAGGTACCCACCACAACCAATCTTGGTAATGATGATAACCAACATCAAGTTGGGCATGAAAATGACAACCTCGAACAGCATTCGAGAACTAGTAACTCAAATGATGTGGTACCCAATCCTACACATTTGAGTGAACCTCAACCAAATGCTACGACGGGTATGGAATCTTATGCTCAACATGACTTGGTCATGGTGCCTAAGCATATTATTGATTAAATGCATATGGCTCTCAGACAATCCGTAGATACGAATTCCACCCTAACTGCTGAGCTTTCATTGCATAAAGAAAAGGTCAAAACTTTTGAAATGGTCCCTCAAGCAGAGAAAATAACATGTTCTGAATTTGACCAATTTCGTTTTAAAAAGACTGAACACTTGAAAGAAATAGAATCATTAAAAGATAATCTTTCTAATGAATTAAGCAAAAGAGTCGGTTGTCAGTGATTTTTCAGAAACTTAAAATGGATTTCGAAACTCTCGAGTCTAAAAAGTTTGAATCGGAAATTAATGCTACCAAACTTCTTAAATTCAAAGAACAACAGCTTTTAAAACAATACGCTTCCACAGAAAAGGTTCATCTTTTAACTAAATCGTTTAAAGAACTCGAACTTAAGCGTCTTCAAGATTTACCACCTAATCCCGGTTATGCAAAACAAGCTCAGGAATATATTCCGTGTCTTTATGATATGACCCTAATTGGCAAATCGAAAGAAGCACCTTTTGTTCGTAGTACTGAGGAGACACAATCACTTGCGGAAGAAACTCATTCTAAAATGCTTTCAAAATTCCATAAGCTTGATTATGATACGTATAATAAAGATAAATTTTCTAAAAAGACACGTATTCGCTTACAAAAGGAATTAGCTGAATGGACAGTTCTTGTGCCCCAAAGTTTGTCAAATGAAAACCCTCCTAGTACGTCTCCTACACTTGTCAAAACGGATGTAACGAAGTTAATTCCACCGGTAAGTAAGGCGTCCATTAGCTTAAATGCGGTACACCAACACTTAGCCGATTTTGACAAGGTCATTTTGGAACGTACGACGGCTTCGGCCATAACGGAAGGTGAATGGAATTTTGAACAAACTAGAGCTGCGTTCTGAGATGAAATTGTTCCATTTGTAAACAATGTTAAAGCTTGTCTTAGTAATGTTGATCAAGATTTGCTTTTGGAAATGGAAGAAGTTAGACGTGTTTTCAATGAAATGGATGATGCTTATGAAAACAGTTTACTTGAAATAGAACGAGTTTCATGCCAAAATGATCAGCTTCTGAAGCAAGTGATGTCTCATGATATAGTTTCCGTCTGTGTGAATACAAGTGTTGATAATGATTCTATTGTGCATAATGTTGAATCTGTGGATAATGTGGTAGAGAGTACTTGTCACAAATTTGATGCTGAATTTTTAAAGCTTCAAGATTCTTATACTTTGCTTTCAAAATTTTTTGATGAGATTGATGAGACTGCTTTTATACATAGTCTCATCGTCCAAAACGGGCTTAAAATGCATTAAATATCATAAAAATACCCAAATATATGCTTGTGTTTGTTGCTTGTGTATTTTAGGTACGGATATTGAGAAAATGACAAAAGATCACAAGAATAAGTCAAAAACGAACACGGGAAACGAAGCCGCACGATGAACCAAGCCCTAATGAAGAATTTTCCAAAGAAAACCCTTGAAGATTTGAAGAATGTTGAAGATTGGTCCTCCAACTTTGAAGAATTTACACTTTATACCCTTGTATCTTCATAATTACAAGTTTGGTCCCTAAAGTTTGTCAAAATTACAAAAAGGACCCTTAACTTTGAAGAATTGGCAAATTTAGTCCCTCAACAAAACTAAATTGTCAATAATGGTCCTCCAAGAAGTCAACAAACAAGTCAAGTCCTTAAATTTTGAAGACATTACAAAAACAGCACTTGAAGAATGCCAAAATTACACTTATAGTCCTTAAAACAAGTTTCAAAACTTGTTGTGCCAAAATTGCCAAAGTCCAAAAGTTGATATGTGTTATTTTGGCGTTGATAGCCATTTATAACAAAGTGAACAAAGTTTGAAAAGAGAGGGGGCAAACCTGCCAGACAAACAAACTCAAACCCTCCACTCAGAAACTGCCACCTCACCCACTCACACCATTTAACCAATCACAATCCACCCCTTCACCAGGTCACCTCTCAACTCACAATAACTGATTTAATTAATCAGTTTAACCCTTCCCTCCAAACACAAAGTTTAAATAATTAACCCCCCAAACCGGATTAAAACACACCCTAATCCACCCTTAAACCCTAATTTTTTCCAGGATGAACAATGATCAAAACAAGGGGTTTTTGGGTAATTCTTTCCCGATCCTTATTTAAACACCACTTAAACATAAAACCATCCTTAAACACCCATCACAATCATCTCACATGCTTATGTAACCCTCCCCTGCCCCACATTTTGGCTCCAAGACAAAGATTGATAGCAGGATCAACATCCCACAACAATTTTGTGTTCCTAAAGGCTAAATGGACGTCCAAGATCTCTTTTTCATCACTGGCATCTCAGCTACAAGCCAAAGATCTTCACATGGCTTATTTTTTACTGAAAATTCAAAATCGTCCAAGGGCAAGATTGGAAGTTCAAGTGTTAGGGTTTTTAGCTTCTATTCACTTCTAGAATCACAAGTGTAAGCCTATATAAAGGCACATAGGACTTAGCTAAGTTTCTGTTCTTGATTTTTCTCCTTTTTCACAAGCTTTGTAAATCCAGTTTATTAAGGAATATAAATGGTTTAAGTGTTTGTTGATGAGAAATATTGAGTTCCCTTTACATTTCAGTTGATTTAAAGTATCATTGTTTGAGTTTTGGGTTTAAGTTTCAGCAAAGGTTTTTAAATTTCCAAGTTTCTGTTTTCTTTTCAAGTGTTTTCTAAAATCTTAAATTTCATTCAAAACTTAAAATGATGATTAGTTATGTTGGTGTGATGGTGTTTGAGTTTGGGTATGTCCAAGACACCATGGCTTGTTCTGGTGTAGTGGGTACCCAAGCTTGAATAAGCCACTTGTTGGTCAATTTTCTTGCTTATCTCAGTCTCTCCAATAAGCTATAGCTCACTTCTAGCTTGGTCCATAAGCTAGGGGTCTGCCTTGAGCTTTTTACACAAGTTTTATTTGTTTTCTCTCTTAACAGGATCCCAACTAGAATCATTTTTTATCATTCTTCAAGCAAACCATCATAAGCCCCATCAACAAATTTCAGCATAGGCCCCAGCCTATAGGGAGGTGGTTTTTCAACCACTAAGGGTCCTGGATGTAGGACCCTTAAGGTAGCTTATTGTTCCCTATTTAATTTTTTAGTTTTCTGAAATTTATGTGATTTTTGTGATTTTTCTTGAAAGGTGTTGTTTGTTTGTTTAAGCTGTCAGTAATTGCTCATATTAGGATTGCATGCATGTTAGAAGTCATTTGATTCAATTTGGATTGGATTTGAATAGGGTTTGTTGGTTAAATTTTGCTTTTCAGTTTTTAAGGGGTGTTTGGGATAAGTGTTTAACTTACATTTTTGTTATTAATCTTGCCTGCAAGCTGGTTATACTCACTCATTAGGTTGCTAGTAGTTGCATGTTAGTATAAGTTTTGAGTTTGGACAAGTTTTGAACACATTGCATGCTAAAATAAGTGAAAACATTGCCTTAATAAGTAAACTTCTTGTTTTTGCTTGTTTTGTTGAAATTGTATCACCAAATCTTGTAATCTGTTAGATACCGGATTATTTAGGGATTATGTGTTGTTTGCATGCTGTTTTGTGAGCTTGTGTGCAAGGTTTTAGCTACTGAAATCCATTTGAGTGCCAAGTGTATCAGCAAAATACACTCAGACACATATATGCAATATCAGTAACCTATTTGCTTATTTTTTGTGCTTGAATTTGACTTGTACTTGCTTGATTTGTGCTTTTCTTGACTCCTTATACTCAAAAGGAGTATAAGGGTGCCTGTTATCCACCAAATACATCACCAAAATCACAAGACAAGCCCTCTTGTCTTTTATCTTCACAAGTGAAGAACACTTGTATGTTCATCAGATACTAGTGCAAAACTAGGCACGTTTTGGCTTTCCTAAGCCTTAATCTTGGTTAAATTTGGATTGTAGTTGTGTTTCTAAGCTTAACAAGAGTACTGGTTTGAGTTTTTAAAAGTAAAAAAAAAAAAAAAAGTTTGCAAAAAGCTCACCTTGCCTGGGCTCGAACACGCGACCTTGCTTTCCAAGGACTAGCGTGTTAACCAGTGATCTAGATGGCTTTTTACGTTTAGGTTTCATTTCATCATATATTTAAGGTGTTTTGGTTTTGTAGCTTATTTAATTAACAGCTTTTAAATAAGCAGTTTCTAGCTTATTTCTTTTAGCTTTTTCATGTTTAGCATTTTTCCGAGGATTGTATAAGGGTTTTTGACTTTTCTGAGCAAAAAGTTTATTTTTCCCATTATTCATTAATTTATTAGGATTATTTTAAGTTTAATTTTTAGAAAGTCATTTAAAAATAGTAAAAAGTAATTTAAAAATCTAGAAAAATAATTTTTAGGTTTTTAATCATACTTTTGAGGTTTACAGCTAATTAGGTTTTCAATTTAGCTTATTTTTAATTTTATAGGATTTTAGGGTTTTTAAGCAACTTTAAAATTTAATATAAAATTATTAAATAAGTTTCAGAAAATTTGGATTGCATTTTTGTTTTAGTTACATTATTTAGGATTTTTGGTAATTTCTTAGAATTTATTTACAAACTTTTTATTTTTTTGAATATTTTAATATTATTTTATTGCTAAAAATAGAAAGTTGGTTTTTTCTAGTTTTTTCATTTTTCCTAGGTTAAGGACACTTAATTAGGAGTTTTGTCACTTTCCAAATATTTTTTAGACTTTTCAATTAATTTTGTAGAATTAATTTAAAATTTAATTGTTTTTAATAGTTTTTAAGTGTTTAAAAATAGTTTAATTTGGTTTTAAAATTTTTAAAAATAGTTTTTAGTTTAATTAAGATATTTTTGAGGTTTACAAACTATTAGATCTTGTTTAAGGCTTTTTAATAATTAAAAGTGATTTTTAGGGCTTTAATTAGCATTAAAAAGTCATTATCTAATTAATTAAAAGGATTTAGCAAGTTTGGATTTTTTGTAAACTCTTAGAATATTATTGAGGATTTTTAGTAATTTTTAGGAATTTTTAGGTTAAAATTTTAATTTTGGCACTATTTACGATTCTACGTTTTCGCCTTTTTCGTCGTAGTTTAATTCGATTCCGTAACCGTCTTTCTCTTCTAATCCCATTTCTTTCTCAATCATATAATCACAAACATTAATCAACTCTTAACACAACGCACTTGCCTCCTCGAGAACGAACTCACTTAGGGTCATTCACACACGGTTTTCCTAAATCGTCGTGCACACTTGCCCTACTTTGTGCATCCTTTTCCTAAAAAGGTGTACAAAACTCCAACATCAAAATGGGGCCGCTGCTGGGGAGGCGTGTTGTGTTTTCATTGAACAATTGTTGTTTTTTATATTAGCCATAAAAGTAATTGTATTAGTAGCACTCTACTAATACGTATTATCGTTTTTCGTTTTTTTTTGTGAATACTATTACTATATTGTATACGTAGAACAATAAATTTACAAGTACTCCAAATACGTAAGAAATCACAACCTTGACTTGGGAGGTCATTACCCAATCATTGTATTCGAATCTCAAACCGAAGAAAAAGGCAAAAATAGATAAATACTTTCGTGAAGCTCGATTTTGAGAAATACAAACTATAAGGTGGGTATAAGGCGGTTGTATTTCACGACATTAAGGAAAAAGGCTCTTAAGTGCTTCGCGCCGCCTCGTTTCCTCCGCTTGCTTGTGCGTATTTTGATTTTGAAAGCTAATCGAGGGTTTTGCCGCCCAAAGTATTACTTAAGTATCATATATATTTTCTTGGTTTCTATTGATTAAACCCTCTTGAACGATTTGGTGTTCCACCATCATTCTAAAGTCATCGAAGGCGTTCACTTCACGTGATCGTTTTCATTCCTTGAGGCTTCTTTAATCGAGAGATTTGATTAAGGAGGAGATTTTTAGATTTGGTTTACTAATACATTCCAAAAATCCAAAAAAAGTAAAAACAATCAAAAACCACAAAAAAATTGAAAAAGTAAAAACACCAAAAAGAATCTTCTTTGCTCGCCTTCTCGTTGTACGTGACGTTTATGCAAACTTGCTCTAAAGCAAGACGTGCTCGTAAACGAAGAAACAAATCAATCACTCCTACTAGTGAGGAGTCTCCTATTGACGAACCCATTATAGTGAAAGAAGCACCCATGGCTAATCGAACTATGATGGAGTTGCTTCAAGCACCCACCGAGGGTTATGGAGAAGCGATTGTGATTCCCGCTATCCTTGCGGAGAATTTTTAGGTTAAGACAGGTTTGTTGTCCATGATTCAAAACAACAAGTTTCGAGGTGACGAAAAGGACAACCCTCATAACCACATTCGCCAATTTAATCGTCTCACCGCCACATGCAAGTTTAAGGACGTCTCAAACGACTCGATTAGGATGATGATTTTTCCGTATTCCTTAGCGGGGCCCGCAAAAATTTGGTTAGAGAAAGAGCCACCCAATTCTATATTGACGTGGAAGGATCTCGTTTCAAAATTCGTGAACCAATTTTTTCCGCCCTCTAAGACTACGCACTTGAAAAACGAGATTTCAAAGTTTTCACAAGAGTATAATGAGAGTTTTTCAACGGCTTGGAATAGGTTTAAGGAAATGTTGCACGAATGTCCTCATCATGGTTTTTTCGACTTGCACCAAATTGACACGTTTTACAATGGCTTGAACGATCATGAGCGTGATTATCTTAATGCCGCCGCGGGTGGTAATTTTTTGTGTAAGACGGTCGAGGAAGCATTGTTAATCATTGAGAATAGGTCTAAGGTGTATAGTCCTCGTAGCACGTCGAGTGTTCGTAAGACTTCGTCTTCGTCTTCGCCTTCATTGTCACACACCGTTGATGCTTGCCAAATCGAGGCTAATTTGGAAAACAAAATTTTTGATAAGTTGAAAGGATTGTTAATTGAGTTTAAAGTTGGCGAACAACCCGCTCCCGCTACGATTAAAGCGGTTGAGGTTTCTTGTATGTATTGTGGTGGAGCTCACGATTATTCCGAGTGCATTACCAACGGTGGTAACACTTCGAGTGCCTTCGCGGCCGTGGGAACTTATAACCAAAACGGTCAAGTTCCTCGCACTAATCAATTGACTCCACCGGGTTTTCCACCAAATCAAAATGCTAACAATTATCGAAACAATCAAGTTGGTTACCAAAGCAATCAAAGGAACAATTTTAAGGGTAATAACAACTATGGGAATCAAGGAACTAGTAGCCAATTGCAAAATCAAAATCAAAACTGTAATTTTCAAAACACAAGTCAAGGTCTTCAAAATGTTTACACAAAAGAACTTCCAATGGACTTTTTGAATTACGCCACGGCAAATGATAAGATTTTGGAAAACATACAAGAGAAATTGGCTAGTCAAGCTAGGGACACGGTTAAAAACACTAAGGAGTTGGCTAACTTTGTGAAAGAAAATCTTAACATGAGAAATGAGTTAAAAAATGATTTTGCTAATCAAATTCGAGGTCAAAACAACAAGATTGAACAAAGTCATGCTAGGCTTGAACAAAGAATTGACCAAAAAGCCGCTAGTCAAGATTTGAAGTTTAATAGTCAAGATGCTAAGCTTAATGCAATTTTAGAAGCCGTCATGGGAAACAAAGCCTCTACTTCGAGTGGTCTACCTAGTAAAACCGTTTCAAACCCGAAGGGAGAGATGAAAGTGATTACCACACGAAGTGGTAAGACACTTAAAGAACCGACTCCTCAACCAATTACTCCAACGGTGGAAGAAATTGAGGAAGAACCCGAGGTGGTGGTCGAAAAGGAGCATATTTTAAGCCCACAAAGTACCGCTCATGCCACACCTACGGTTGACCCATTACCAACATTGGAACCCGAGATTCCAAAGGCTATGCCTATGCCCCAACCCACACCACCCTTGCCTTACCCATCGAGACTTAGGAAGGAGAAACGACAAGAGCGCGACAACTATCAATTTGAGCTTTTTATGAAAATGTTTCGTGAGTTGCACCTTAATGTGAGTTTCGCCGATGCTTTGGTCATGATGCCTCGATTTGCCGCTAACTTTAAGAGTATGTTGAACAACAAGGAGAAATTGCACCAAATGTCTAGTTGTTCGTCGGTTTATCTTAATCGCATACCTCAAAAAGTCGGTGATCCCGGTAAATTTTTGATCCCTTGTGCAATTCAAGATATGGAAGAATGCTATGCCTTGGCCGATCTTGGTGCTAGCATTAACTTGATGCCACTTGCAATCTTCAAGTCGCTCAATCTTCCTAATCTTACTCCTTCACGAATGTCTATTGAGTTGGCCGACCATTCCACAATTCTTGCATGTGGTTTGGCGGAAGACGTTTTTGTGAAAGTGGGGAAGTTCTACTATCCCGTAGACTTTATCGTTGTTGATATCCCCACGGATCCTCAAGCTCCTCTTATTTTAGGTCGTTCGTTTTTAGATACGTCTATGGCTTTAATTGATGTGCATGCTAGAAAGATCACCTTACGTTTCAACGACGAGGAACTTGTTATAAACGCAACTCAAAATTCTCAACTTTCTCATGTTTATTCCGTTGCTACCATAAACCTCGTTGACATGATCGACGTGGTTTGCGAGGAATTTTCACAAGAAGTTTTAGGGTTTGGTGATGAAGAAACTAGTGGCAATCCCACTATGTTAGATCCAATTCTTGATAATTCGACACCAACCTTCACTCCTTTCGAAGGTGGTGGTTTTACGTTGGAAGAATGTAATGTTCCACGTACTTGTGACGAAGACCTCGACAACGATGAGGACTTCTCGATTATCAAGGATTTTCTCAACGATTTCCCATTTCCTCCACCCGAGGAGGTTATGAGTATCGAGCCCAAATCTTCACTTGAGGAACCACCTATCCTCGAGTTGAAAGATTTACCTCCTCACCTCGAATATGTCTATTTGGAGGAGGACGACAAGTCGCCGGTTATTATTGCGAAGGATCTTTCGAATGATGAAAAAACCGCACTTGTCGATGTTCTTAAGGACCACAAAGGGGCGATTGCGTGGAAGTTATCCGACATTAAGGGAATCGATCCCAAGTTTTGTACCCATAAAATCTTAATGGAGGAGGATTTCAAGCCAACAATCCAAAGTCAAAGGAGGGTGAACCCCAAAATTCACGACGTCATCAAAAAGGAGGTCCTTAAACTCCTTGACGCGGGAATGATTTACCCTATTTCCGATAGCCCTTGGGTGAGTCCTATTCATTGTGTCCCTAAAAAGGGAGGGATGACCGTTGTGCCAAACGATGCCAACGAGTTGATTCCCACTAGACTCGTGACCGGATGGAGAGTGTGCATTGAATATCGTAAGTTGAATGAAGCCACTTGAAAAGACCATTTTCCCTTGCCCTTCATGGACCAAATGTTGGAGCGTCTTGCAGGAAACGATTTCTATTGCTTTTTAGATGGTTTTTCCGATTACTTCCAAATTCCCATCGATCCTCGTGATCAAGAAAAAACTACGTTTACGTGTCCATATGGAACGTTTGCCTATCGTAGAATGCCATTCGGACTTTGCAATGCACCGGGAACTTTTCAACGATGCATGATGGCTATTTTTCATGATATGATCGAGAAGACGATGGAAGTCTTCATGGATGACTTTTCCGTGTTTGGTGATTCTTTCACTTCGTGTTTGTCGAACCTAGAGAGAATGTTAAAACGTTGTGAGGAAACCAACCTTGTGCTCAATTGGGAAAAGTGTCATTTTATGGTTAAGAGTGGAATCGTCTTAGGGTACAAGGTCTCAAAAGCGGGGATTGAGGTAGATCAAGCTAAGGTAGACGTCATCGCCAAATTACCTCATCCCAAAACCGTCAAGGGAGTTAGGAGTTTCCTAGGCCACGCGGGCTTTTATCGTCGATTCATCAAGGATTTTTCGAAGATTTCTCGACCCATTACACATCTTCTTGAAAAAGAGGCACGCTTTGTCTTTGACGAAGATTGTGTACGAGCCTTTGAGATCCTTAAGAGGAAACTTACCGAAGCTCCCATTCTTGTTGCTCCCAATTGGAACCTCCCCTTTGAGCTTATGTGTGATGCTAGTGATTACGCTATTGGGGCCGTTTTGGGGCAACGTCATGATAAGCACTTCTTGCCTATTCACTATGCTAGCAAGACGATGACCGAGGCTCAACTTAAATACACTACAACGGAAAAGGAGTTCCTTGCCGTGGTGTATGCATTTGAGAAATTCCGACCTTACCTCGTCTTGACGAAATGCATAGTGTATACGGACCATTCGGCTATTAAGTATCTCATGGCAAAGCAAGATGCTAAGCCTAGATTACTTCGTTGGATTCTCCTCCTTCAAGAATTTGATCACACCATCGTTGACAAAAAAGGAGCCGAGAATCTAGCGGCCGATCATCTCTCTCGTTTGGAAGATCCTCACCAAAGTGTTTACGAGCCCAAGGAAATCACCGAAACATTTCCGCTCGAGACACTTGGTGTAGTGAATTCTAAGCTTGATTCTTCTACCCCATGGTTTGCGGATTTTGCAAATTACCATGCGGGTAACTTCATCATTAAGGGTATGCCGACTCAAGAAAAACAAAAATTCTTTCGTGACGTCAGGTTCTACTTTTGGAACGACCCTTACTTGTTTCGAACTTGTGCAGATCAAATCATCCGACGTTGTGTTTTTGGCACCGAAGCTTCTAACATCCTTAGAGCTTGCCATGAGGGACCCACGGGTGGTCACCACGGTGCTAATCTCACGGCTAAAAAGGTGTTTGATGCCGGCTTCTTTTGGCCTACTATTTACCGAGATGCACAAGATCTTGTGAAGTCTTATGATTCATGCCAACGACAAGGAAAAGCCTCACAAAAAGATGAAATGCCACAAAATATCATCCAAGTGTGTGAGATCTTTGACGTTTGGGGCATAGACTTTATGGGGCCGTTCCCATCATCTCGTGGTAATAAGTACATTCTCGTTGCGGTGGACTACCTTTCTAAGTGGGTGGAGGCAAATGCCTTGCCCACCAATGATGCTCGTGTGGTAGTCAAGTTTTTGAAGCAATTGTTTTCTCGGTTTGGAACCCCTCGTGCTATCATAAGCGATCGTAGAACCCATTTTTGTAATGACAAATTTGAAAGGGTTCTAAGGAAATATGGGGTTACACATCGTCTTTCTACGGCTTATCACCCACAAATGAGTGGGCAAGTCGAGGTTTCAAACCGTGCTTTGAAAAGGATCATGGAGAGATCCGTTGGGGAAAACCGAGAATCTTGGTCGGATAAGTTAGACGATGCTTTATGGGCCTTTAGGACCGCTCATAAGACACCCATTGGGTGCACTCCATATAAGCTTGTGTATGGAAAGAATTGTCATTTGCCTATCGAATTAGAACACAAGGCTTATTGGGGCCTAAAGCATTGTAATGATGACATGGAGACCGCGGGAAAACACCGGAAAATGCAATTAAATGAATTGGATGAATTGAGGGATATTGCTTATGAAAATTCATTGATTTATAAAGAGAAAACTAAAAAGTTGCATGATTCTAAAATTAAAAATCGGGTTTTTAACATTGGGGATCAAGTTTTGCTTTTTAATTCAAGATTGAAAATCTTTTCCGGTAAATTGAAATCCCGTTGGTCCGGTGCATTCACCGTGACTCAAGTATTTCCGTATGGGACCATCGAGCTAGCTCAAGATGATGGTCCTAACTTCAAGGTGAATGGACATAGGTTGAAGCACTACTTTGGCGAGGAAGTTCCATCCTTGAACTACCTCGACCAAGTCGCCTTCCCCAATGATAATTAGTATTGAGGGGATCGAGTCTAGCTCATGACTCGGTAATCAAAAACGAGGTGCCTCGTGGGGGAGTCCCATGCTTATCCTATGTACATATTATCGCTTTCTAATGTAGCTTACGTGTGGGGATTTGTGCCCTTACAACCTTTGTTCCGTGGTTGTTTGTGCATTGTGGTTTTTAAATCATGATCTTCACGATTGGAGCCTCTCGTGTTTGTTTATGGGAGCACTCGATCGTTTGCTTTGGAGACATTTCTCAATATCCATGATATATCCTTTTGATGTTCTAACCTTAGGTTTTTAGCACACTTCATAAACGGCTTTAAATTTATTGGTTACACCCTTTCCATGCTAGATTAGGCATTCGACTACGTCTCTAGTATGGGGGTGTTTGCACCCCTAGACTCGAAACATTGAGGACAATGTTTAACTTTAGTATGGGGGGTGAATAGATACTTGCCTTGCCAAACCTTCACGCTTTCCAAAGTTTATCTTTTTGTTTATCGTTTTGATGCAAAATAAGGCTAAAAATGGCCAAATTTTAAAATTTTTCTCATGTTTTATAAGTGTTTGAAGACACGAATGTAGATTTTCCGATGGCGAGAATAAGAGTAATTTTTGACTCGACCGTGCGTGTTGAGCACTTAGCTTTGATTCCTTAACTACACATTAGGCTAAGTCTCTTAAATGAGGACGAGAAATGATAGAGTTAATTATAAGTTACTATGCTAAACGTAGAGTACTCGTATTCTTTCAAAAACTCATGTGTTCTCGTTGTTTGCTTATTCTCCCTTCGCATGTAAATACTTTCTGCTTAATAAATATTGACTTAGCGGTTTAGTTAGGATTGTTGGGTTTCTAGTCTTCTCTAGTAGCTTCCGTGTAATTAAATTGGGAAGACATTAAGGTATCGCCAGCGTCACGGTTTTGAAGTATTGGCACCCTAATAATCGAAAGTTTCACCCAATAATAAGATTTCAAGTGCTCACCTAAATCTAGCAAACAATTTGAAGCCCCACAAGGCCGAAAAATCTATGCAAAAATTGAAAGTGAATCAAGCCTTAATCTTCGAAGCTTTAAAGATCCAAAATTCGCTTTAGCGTGAGGATATACGTCTTTGGCTAATAAAACCACTGATGATGGCGGATAATAAAAGGCAAGGCAAGACCGAAGTCATAATAAAAGCTTCATGGCGAAGTTGAATAAAAGATGGAGGTAAACCAAAGATAATAAGGCCCTTCCGTTAGGGGGCGTATAAAAGTCTTGGTAATAAGTTTCATGTTCAAAACCGTTATAAAACCGTGTTTATCGATTCTTCTTGTCAACTTAATTTTTTGACATCGTTGTCTATTAGGAGGGGTTATTGATTTGATGGTCATAGTTACACCGTTAGGACTCTATTTTTAGACCTAAATCTCTATTATCGCATAAGTCAAACAATGTATCCTCGTGAAACATTCAAGACAAAATAAAATATAAGAGATACAACTTAGGAATAATGGGAGGATAAGTACGTGATTAGGGCATATGAGTAGTGTTAGCATTACTAACTTATAATAACAATGATCTCGTTGCACGCTTGGCATGAAATTAAGGTGAAAATCCAGGATGATGAAATTATTTCTAACGAAGCATTCACGTGTTCTTGTTCTATGAACCTAAACAACCCATTTTGCGATGAAAATGATACATTATGTCTAAAACGCAAGTAGTAGTAATAGTAGTAGTATAGCTAGTTTATCATTCCAATAAAGTGAATAAAATTAAATTTTGGAGATGCTACGATACTTTATTCTAGCATTGCGTGAGGGCACGGCAATGGTTTAGTATGGGGGAGTGATGAGACTGCTTTTATACATAGTCTCATCGTCCAAAACGGGCTTAAAATGCATTAAATATCATAAAAATACCTAAATATATGCTTGTGTTTGTTGCTTGTGTATTTTAGGTACGGATATTGAGAAAATGACAAAAGATCACAAGAATCAGTCAAAAACGAACACGGGAAATGAAGCCGCACGATGAACCAAGCCCTAATTAAGAATTTTCCAAAGAAAACCCTTGAAGATTTGAAGAATATTGAAGATTGGTCCTCCAACTTTGAATAATTGACACTTTATACCCTTGTATCTTCATAATTACAAGTTTGGTCCCTAAAGTTTGTCAAAATTACAAAAAGGACCCTTAACTTTGAAGAATTGGCAAATTTAGTCCCTCAACAAAACTAAATTGTCAATAATGGTCCTCCAAGAAGTCAACAAACAAGTCAAGTCCTTAAAGTTTGAAGACATTACAAAAACAGCCCTTGAAGAATGCCAAAATTACACTTATAGTCCTTAAAACAAGTTTCAAAACTTGTTGTGCCAAAATTGCCAAAGTCCAAAAGTTGATATGTGTTATTTTGGCGTTGATAGCCATTTATAACAAAGTGAACAAAGTTTGAAAAGAGAGGGGGCAAACCTGCCAGAAAAACAAACTCAAACCCTCCACTCAGAAACTGCCACCTCACCCACTCACACCATTTAACCAATCACAATCCACCCCTTCACCACGTCACCTCTCCACTCACAATAACTGATTTAATTAATCAGTTTAACCCTTCCCTCCAAACACAAAGTTTAAATAATTAACCCCCCAAACCGGATTAAAACACACCCTAATCCACCCTTAAACCCTAATTTTTTCCAGGATGAACAATGATCAAAACAAGGGGTTTTTGGGTAATTCTTTCCAGATCCTTAATTAAACATCACTTAAACATAAAACCATCCTTAAATACCCATCACCATCATCTCACATGCTTATG
The DNA here is from genome assembly GCA_025667525.1 of Glebionis coronaria. Taxonomy (NCBI): domain Eukaryota; kingdom Viridiplantae; phylum Streptophyta; class Magnoliopsida; order Asterales; family Asteraceae; genus Glebionis; species Glebionis coronaria. The sequence continues at coordinate 295,114,746 of CM046875.1, forward strand.
CAACCCTCCCCTGCCCCACATTTTGGCTCCAAGACAAAGATTGACAGCATGATCAACATCCCACAACAATTTCGTGTTCCCAAAGGCTAAATGGAAGTCCAAGATCTCTTTTTCATCACTGGCATCTCAGTTACAAGCCAAAGATCTTCACATGGCTTATTTTTGACTGAAAATTCAAAATCGTCCAAGGGCATGATTGGAAGTTCAAGTGTTAGGGTTTTTAGCTTCTATTCACTTCTAGAATCACAAGTGTAAGCCTATATAAAGGCACATAGGACTTAGCTAAGTTTCTGTTCTTGATTTTTCTCCTTTTTCACAAGCTTTGTAAATCCTGTTTATTAAGGAATATAAATGGTTTACGTGTTTGTTGATGAGAAATATTGAGTTCCCTTACATTTCAGTTGATTTAAAGTATCATTGTTTGAGTTTTGGGTTTAAGTTTCAGCAAAGGTTTTTAAATTTCCAAGTTTCTGTTTTCTTTTCAAGTGTTTTCTAAAATCTTAAATTTCATTCAAAACCTGTTAAAATGATGATTAGTTATGTTGGTGTGATGGTGTTTGAGTTTGGGTATGTCCAAGACACCATGGCTTGTTCTGGTGTAGTGGGTACCCAAGCTTGAATAAGCCACTTGTTGGTCAATTTTCTTGCTTATCTCAGTCTCTCCCATAAGCTATAGCTCACTTCTAGCTTGGTCTATAAGCTAGGGGTCTGCCTTGAGCTTTTTACACAAGTTTTCTTTGTTTTCTCTCTTAACAGGATCCCAACTAGAATCATTTTTTATCATTCTTCAAGCAAACCATCATAAGCCCCATCAGCAAAGTTCAGCATAGGCCCCAGCCTATAGGGAGGTGGTTTTTCAACCACTAAGGGTCCTGGATGTAGGACCCTTAAGGTAGCTTATTGTTCCCTATTTAATTTTTTAGTTTTCTGAAATTTATGTGATTTTTGTGATTTTTGTGATTTTTCTTGAAAGGTGTTGTTTGTTTGTTTAAGCTGTCAGTAATTGCTCATATTAGGATTGCATGTATGTTAGAAGTCATTTGATTCAATTTGGATTGGATTTGAATAGGGTTTGTTGGTTAAATTTTGCTTTTCAGTATTTAAGGGGTGTTTGGGATAAGTGTTTAACTTGCATTTTTGTTATTAATCTTGCCTGCAAGCTGGTTATACTCACTCATTAGGTTGCTAGTAGTTGCATTTTAGTATAAGTTTTGAGTTTGGACAAGTTTTGAACACATTGCATGCTAAAATAAGTGAAAACATTGCCTTAATCAGTAAACTGCTTGTTTTTGCTTGTTTTGTTGAAATTTTATCACCAAATCTTGTAATCTGTTAGATACTGGATTATTTAGGGATTATGTGTTGTTTGCATGCTTTTTTGTGAGCTTGTGTGCAAGGTTTTAGCTACTGAAATCCATTTGAGTGCCAAGTGTATCAGCAAAATACACTCAGACACATATATGCAATATCAGTAACCTATTTGCTTATTTTTTGTGCTTGAATTTGACTTGTACTTGCTTGATTTGTGCTTTTCTTGACTCCTTATACTCAAAAGGAGTATAAGGGTGCCTGTTATCCACCAAATACATCACCAAAATCACAAGACAAGCCCTCTTGTCTTTTATCTTCACAAGTGAAGAACACTTGTGTGTTCATCAGATACTAGTGCAAAACTGGGTACGTTTTAGCTTTCCTAAGCCTTAATCTTGGTTAAATTTGGATTGTAGTTGTGTTTCTAAGCTTAACAAGAGTACTGGTTTGAGTTTTTAAAAGTAAAAAAAAAAAAAAGTTTGCAAAAAGCTCACCTTGCCTGGGCTCGAACACGCGACCTTGCTTTCCAAGGACTAGCGTGTTAACTAGTGATCTAGATGGCTTTTTACGTTTAGGTTTCATTTCATCATATATTTAAGGTGTTTTGGTTTTGTAGCTTATTTAATTAACAGCTTTTAAATAAGCAGTTTCTAGCTTATTTCTTTTATCTTTTTCATGTTTAGCATTTTTCCTAGGATTGTATAAGGGTTTTTGACTTTTCTGAGCAAAAAGTTTATTTTTCCCATTATTCATTAATTTATTAGGATTATTTTAAGTTTAATTTTTAGAAAGTCATTTAAAAATAGTAAAAAGTAATTTAAAAATCTGGAAAAATAATTTTTAGGTTTTTAATCATACTTTGAGGTTTACAGCTAATTAGGTTTTCAATTTAGCTTATTTGTAATTTTATAGGATTTTAGGGTTTTTAAGCAACTTTAAAATTTAATATAAAATTATTAAATAAGTTTCAGAAAATTTGGATTGCATTTTTGTTTTAGTTACATTATTTAGGATTTTTGGTAATTTTTTAGAATTTATTTACAAACTTTTTATTTTTTTGAATATTTTAATATTATTTTATTGCTAAAAATAGAAATTTGGTTTTTTCTAGTTTTTTCATTTTTCCTAGGTTAAGGACACTTAATTAGGAGTTTTGTCACTTTCCAAATATTTTTTAGACTTTTCAATTAATTTCTAGAATTAATTTAAGATTTAATTGTTTTTAATAGTTTTTAAGTGTTTAAAAATAGTTTAATTTGGTTTTAAAATTTTTAAAAATAGTTTTTAGTTTAATTAAGATATTTTTGAGGTTTACGAACTATTAGATCTTGTTTAAGGCTTTTTAATAATTAAAAGTGATTTTTAGGGCTTTAATTAGCATTAAAAAGTCATTATCTAATTAATTAAAAGGATTTAGCAAGTTTGGATTTTTTGTAAACTCTTAGAATATTATTGAGGATTTTTAGTAATTTTTAGGAATTTTTAGGTTAAAATTTTAATTTTGGCACTATTTACGATTCTACGTTTTCGCCTTTTTCGTCGTAGTTTAATTCGATTCATTAACCGTCTTTCTCTTCTAATCCCATTTCTTTCTCAATCATATAATCACAAACATTAATCAACTCTTAACACAACGCACTTGCCTCCTCGAGAACGAACTCACTTAGGGTCATTCACACACGGTTTTCCTAAATCGTCGTGCACACTTGCCCTACTTTGTGCATCCTTTTCCTAAAGGTGTACAAAACTCCAACATCAGAGATCCAAAAACATTGTATTTCGCTTGAATGCAAGCAACAATTTATTCAAGAGATCTTTGAAACTTCATTCGAAGGTGTTAATATAGATGAGTCAAATTTTCAAAAGAATTTTCGATTGACTTTACAATCAAAACAGCGTCAGTCGAGTGACAAGGTTGCTAAATCATTGCTGATAAACATAGAGAAATCTAAGGAGCTTAACTTTGTGAACGTACTTGAGGCCGCTGAGAATTTTAAACTTGATCTAGATAATCGAGTTTCCAAGATCTTGTCCAAAGTTGATAACTTAAAACAGAAAAATACACAACTCTTCAATTCAGTAAAGCCCGCATGTGCTAATTCCACTGCACAGAATCAATCTTTGATTGAACAACTGAATCGAAAGTCGGTGGAAATATCTGATTTGAGGGAACAAATTTGTGATAAAAATCTGGCCTTGGCTGAGTTAAAGGAAACACTTCGTACTCTAAAAGGTAAGAATCTTGTGGATAACGCAGCCACTATCTCAGCATCGTCCTCTAGTGCAATCAAAAGGAACCTTATAGCCGTCACACCATTTAATAAGGTCCCTAGGACTAAACCATCTCAAAAATTGGTCAATAAAGATAAGGAGAAATCAAAACCAGCTTCTAATATTCCCGTGTTGCCTTCTACAAGAGTAAGCACCATGATGTGATCGTGATAGTATAGTGATAATCAAGATATGTTATAGGGTAAATTAGAATTTACCTTTAGGAAAAAGTAATAGACAAATATTACCAATGACGAATTCAATTAAACACGTGATGAACCAAGTTCGTTGTACACGAAGATCGAGTGAATTCGAGACGTTTCGTTTCGTTTTGGACAATTGATTTGAATTGGTATTCGGTTTTTAAACTAGAAATTAAATCTACCAATTTTAAACTATTTAATTATCCTAAAGTGCATGAATCGTAAACCCCAAATTTAATTAAGTCTAATCACTAAAAATTAAAAACTACTTAAAATTAAAAACTATTTAATAATATATAAAAATTAATCTGTTTAATAAAAATAACTTTTAATCTATTTTTAGAAATCTAATTAAACTTTTTAACTTTACTAAAATTTACTTTTACCAAATCTGTTTTTTAAAACAATATTTATTTAAATCTAAAATTATAAAAATCTAATTATTACAATAAACTAATTAAACTTTTAAATTAATAAAAACATTTTTTATTATATTTTTTATTTCTTTTATCTGTTTAAGATCTAATAATTTTATAAAGGAAAATAAAAATGTAAAACATTTGCAAATTAAAGTAAGTAAGAGCTGACAGCTAACTACAAAATACTATATTAGTTAATTATCTGAAAATAAACTCAAAAGAGATATTAGCTCAGTTGGTTAAAGCGTGATGCTGTGAACTGCGAGGTTGCAAGTTCGAGTCCTAGGAAGGACATTTTTGATCAATTTTATTTTAACCGCATAAATAGAAACGTGAACTTTATTCCTATTTATCACAGAAGACTAAACAACTAATAAATCTTTAGTGACAAGTAAACTTAATTGAAAAGTAAACAATCAGATAAAGCAGATAAACAAATTATGACAAACAAGCAGATAAGATATAAGATAACCATACCATAATTTTAGTTAAACAAAAATACAGTAGAACTAGGAGATGCAGAAAATCAGTAAGTCAAGAAAACTTACAATAAGCAGCAGACTTAAAACAATAATACTACACAATTTAGAGACTTAGATGTAAACACTCAATGAATCCCAAGTTAAGGCAAATCAAGCAAATCAGTCTTAAATTAACATTCCCAATCACAACAAAAATATACCAATATTTGTAACAAATCAAATCTTCTTACACAAAGATATTACCAAATCTGTTAACTAAAATTCCAGCAGTCTAACAATTAACTCCATTCCTATAATAACAAACTACTCTTAATGCAGATTCATAACACAATTAACTAAAAACAGTATTACATCAGAAACAATAATACCCAAACATTAGCAGTATAGAGATATCAGCAGCAACTTGACTTAAAAGACATGAGCCGAATAAAAAACAGTGAATTAAAACCAAATTACTAACACATTAGAATTAAACTAGCAATCATAAAACAACATTATAAAACTGAAATCAAATAAAATGACTTATAACCTTTTGACATTAACCATTGGGAAGAAGGATAGCGCTGTGCTACCTTATGAACCGGAACGAGACCACCATTCACCAACAGTACCACCATTGGAACCACCAACAATCATCATTCATCAATCGAACATATCATCAATTTTAATATGAACTTTTCCAGTAGGGAAAAGTTTTCCCAAATTTTACCTTTATTATTTGGTTAAAGCTATTAAATTAGCTTAATCAAATAACTTTCATTTCATGACAATATAGATTTATAAAGGAAAAATTGCAATTAAAGTTGAACAGTAAATAAATCGACACAATACTCAACTCAAATTAAACTTTTTATTGATAATTAAAAACCGATTACAAGACTATTAAAAAGGAAAATACAGTTTAACCTAAACCTATTTTTGCATCATAACATTAAAGTAAAAAGAGGGATAATGATTACAAGATAAATGAAGGGTTTTTATAGCCATCCCAAGGCTGTTGAGGAGCGAATATCCAGATCTTTTTGGTATATTCCTTCTTCGATTTTAACCCTTAGATCTTCTTTCTCTCTCTTGTTGTTGATCCTACGGTTGAGAAAACTCAACTAGCACACGGATTGCCAACGTGGCATCCGTTTGTGCTAGTTGTGTTAGTTTGATGCTGATTTGTCCCCTTTTGATTGGATGAGTGGGGAATTTGAGGTGTCTTGGCCAGTTGTATGCTGCCACGTCAAAGATGCGCCTCCATCTTTTCTCTTCCTTAAAATTGGGGGATTTATTTCCCACACGCTTGAATCAAACGTGGGAACCAAAGCCCCTTATTAATTTAACTTTGGGTGAATAGTAAATAGTTATTAGGGTTTGAAAAGAGTTACAGGTTTTTGGTTTTGGGGAAGATGGAGGAAACATAGGGAGTATCGAATTATTTTTATTGTGTGAGAAAGTGGGTGAATAAGTCACGTGTGGTGGTGGATAAATAGAAAACGTGTATGTGGTGTAAATGGGGACTATAACCGTGTGTTGACTGGCTTTAAGTTCACAAATCATTTATTTAAAAGCCAAACCCTAAAGCCCAGTAGAATTATTCCATCCGTTTGCTTATTTGAGGACTTTGGGCTTTTGGCCCAAGTTAAATTTCCCATCCGTGTTTTTAATTAGCAAATTGGGCCATATCTTGGGCTTTAGTTTAAAAAATTGGATAACTTGATTTGATAATGGGCTTATGAGCCCAATAGTCCAATGTGGGACCCGCCTGGCCCATTCTTCTTCATAAAGGTTAAATCTGCTAAAAACGACTTGAAATTTGGCTTCTTCGATCTTTTCTTCATTCTCGTGTCGATTTCGCCGGTTTTCGTGAACTTGGTACCTACACACACGAAATAAGAAAACATGCATATACAAGGCAAATTTGATACATTAAATGCATTATTTCATCGTTTCTAGATACAAATGATATGAGTAAAATCACTCATATCAAACTCCCCCTTGCTAAGCAATTGCCGTGTCCTCACGCAATGATAAAATAAAACTCTAACTACACCATTATGCAACTTTTGACTTTTTATTTTGAAAAGACATGTTAGAAATACGTTTTTACGTATATTAGAAGTATCGGTCACTCCATAATATTATTTATGTTGTAATAGCTCGTAGTTAACAAATAGTTATTAGTTGCTTATTAAGTTAAGTAAGAACCGGTCCATGGGCTTGTCATGGACCGGCCCAAGCCCATGTAGCTTGGAAGTATAAATACCCCTTTCCTCCTTGGAAAGGGGTTGGTTGTTGAATGTTTCTCACTTTCATTTATTGAAATAACACATAGTTTTCTCTCATTTTCTCTCTCTAACTTTCTCTCTCTAGAAATCATCAACCCCTTCATAGATTCATAGGTTATCAATATTCTACATTTGGTATCAAGAGCTATGGGGTGATTTAAGGTAGTGATTTGTGTGGTTTTTTAGTTTTTGATTGTATTAGTGTTCTTTAAGAAAATCCATCTTGATTCTTGGTGTTTTTGGTGTTTTTGTGATTGGGATTAGTGGATAAGTATTAGTTTTTACTTATTATTGTTGAAATCATAAAACTTTTTGGGTCATTTGGTCAAAATCTGGGTTTAATCTCTCTTTTTGTGGTCGACTGTTCATCGTAACAAACAACTGATTACCCAGCAAAAGTTCCGAACCAACAAGTTCCGGATCACCAAAAAGTTCCGAACAAAGAAGTTCCGAACAAGAAAGTTCCGGATCAAGAAAGTTCCGGATCAAGGAGTTCCGAACCAAGGAAAGTTCCGAACCAAGGAAAGTTCCGAACCAAGGAGTTCCGAACCAAGGAGTTCCGAACCAAGGAAAGTTCCGAACCAAGGAAAGTTCCGAACCAAGGAAAGTTGCGAACCAAGGAAAGTTCTGAACCAAGGAAAGTTCCGAACCAAGGAAAGTTCCGAACCAAGGAGTTCCGAACCAAGGAGTTCCGAACCAAGGAAAGTTCCGAACCAAGGAAAGTTCCGAACCAAGGAGTTCCGAACCAAGGAAAGTTCCGAACCAAGAAGTTCCGGATCAAGAAGTTCCGGATCAAGCCAAGAGTTCCGAATCAAGGTAATTCCAAGCCAAATCTTCCGAATCAAAACTTCCGAATCAACAAAAGTTCCGAATCAAGGGTTATTTTGCTTGTTTTTCGACGATTTTTTAGAGGATTTAATCTTGGTTTCTTACAACAAAAACTCAACACAATTCACAAGCTTTACTTCACTGCTCGATCAACCGATAATCTTTGTCTCTTTGAAGTTAACAAAATGAATCCGAATTCAGTAATGCCTTAGATGACATCACTTACGGATATTTCCGTTATTACGGGAACGGATAATCGCCCGCCAATGCTCATCAAAGAAGTTTTTGAAGCATGGCAAGGCCGGATGATGTCTTATCTTAAGGGAAAACCGGTTTATGGGAGGCTTATGGTTAAGTCAATTTTAAATGGTCCACTTGACTATGGTACCATAGTGGTCAATAATGTGACTCGACCAAGAGAATTTGAAGAACTTACACCAGCTCAACAACTTGTTGCCGATGCGGACGAAAAGGCTCTTCAAACCATTCTCCAAGCTCTTCCCCATGACATCTATAGGATGGTAAGTCAGTATACTGTGGCAAAGGATTTATGGGAACGTCTTAAGGTGTTACTACAAGGTACGTCTCTCACCAAACAGGAAAGGGAATGTCAGTTGTATGATCTGTTTGATAGATTCACGTACAACCCAGGGGAAACGCTTCACGATTATTACTTCAGATTCACCACACTCATGAATGATCTGAATGTATACAATCTTGTGATTGCACCATTCCAGGTTAACACCAAATTCTTGAATACTCTACCTCAAGCTGAAAGGGTGAGTACATTACCGATGTTAAGTTAACCAGGGATTTGCATAAGTGCAATTTGGATCAACTATATGCTTTTCTTCAGCAGCATGAGAAACATGTGATCATGCACCGTTCTCCACGAGGTATGTACCCTGATTCATTAGCTTTGATGGCAAATCAACCAAGCTTGTCTCACAACAACACTCCTTATATTTTGTGACATCAAGCCTATCATCCATCACCTTACATGACACCAATCTTTCCCCAATACTCGATTCTACCACAACCACCCACCTCACATCAGCAACAATATCGGTTTAGTGCACCTTCATCACAATATGCTACACAACCTCACCCAGCAAGTATTGCACCTTATGCTCAATCTTCATATTCTTCTTATCAAGAGAATGCAGCATATCCAACAAGCCACCCTGATCAAATGAGTATTCCTTCTAGTGATTATGCAGTTCATCAAGACCAAGCAATGTACTGTGATGATGAGGAAGTCCCCGTTCCTGTATTCAAACAAGGTGCTGACCCAGTTGAAGTGTTAACCACTATGTCTGCTTATCTCACAAGGACTTTAAGCAAACGAGGATTTAGGGGATCAGCTCCTACCAACAATCAATTGAGGAATTCATCCAATTCTCGCCAACAAGCTACTATTGAGAATGGCAGGGTAATGGTTCAGCCTATTCAACCATATCAGGGGAGACCTACCACATCAACTACCAATGCTCGCACGGTCAATCAGGCTCCAATGGTCAATCCTGCTCCACGGGCTAATTCTATAGGCAAGTTGAGAATGATTACATGCTACAACTGCAAGGAAGAGGGTCACATGTCCAGGGATTGTAAGAAACCCAAGAGGAGAAGGGATGGACAATGGTTTGCAGAAAAGATCTATCTGGTAAATGCTCAGGCACAAGGAAGGGAACTTGATGAAGAGGAGCTTGCATTTCTTGCTGATCCAGGGAATGCTGAACAAGACATTGTCACTACACAGAATGCAGCTTACCAAGCCGATGATCTTGATGCGTATGACTCAGACTGTGATGACTTTCAATCTGCAAAGGCTGATCTCATGGCAACTATCTCCAGCTTAGGGCCAGAAAAGAGATCTGAGGTACTTATTAATACCACCGATAATACCACTGATGCTAGTATTCAACCACATCAAGTTGTGCAAGAGAGTGCTGATTCGAATGAATCTTCGATGGTGAGTCTTTCAAATGAGGAGACAAACAATGATAGCAATATCAACGAGAGTCCCCATACTTTGAGTGAATCACAACCGGGACCCATTTCGCATACGCCTACTCCTGCTCAACAAGATTTGGTCATGGTTCCTGCTACATTACTTAGCCAAATGAATGTTGCTCTCTTAGAAACCTTAGCTAAGAATAAGAATTTGTCTGATGAGCTTGCCTTAAGCAATGAGAAAGTTCAAACCTTGGAATTAGTGCCTTCGTCTAGTGTTCTAACTAATCCCGAATATGATCACTTTAGAAACAAACAAATGGGTCACTTGCAAGAAATTGAAAACTTAAGAGCAAATTTGTCTAATGAACTTAAAGAAAAGGAGTTAGTGGTCACTAATTTTCATAAACTTCAAACGGATTTTGAATCACTCGAGTCTAAGAAGAATGAAATGGAGATTAATGCTACTAATAAGATTAGAAGTCTAGATTACTTGCTTTTAAGACAATACGCTGCTTCTCAACTAGTGCACTTATTTGATGCTTCGTTTAGAGAATTTAACTTATCTCGTCAAAAAGGCCTTCCCCCTAATCCACGGTATGCAAAACAAGCTTTAAGACATAGTCCTAGACTTTATAATGCAACTCAATTAGGATTGGCCTTAGACCCGATTGTTTTTCCCGATGATCGAACAAGTAAGGATCTAGTTGATGAGGATCGGTCATACAATTCTGCAAAATATCCCGAGTGTGATTATTTTAAATTGAATAAGGAGCTTGCAAAAACGGATTTTAGAATTCGCTTCCATATGGACAAAGATCTCATAACAGCACCGACCTACATATTAGATGAAGAAAACCCTAGTACATTTCCTACACTTGTCAATATGGAAGGTCCTAAGGAAATTCCAAAGGATCTTCCACCTGTTAGCACTGTATGGTTCACTTGCAAGAGATTAATCAATACTTTACTAATTTTGACAAGGTCATTTTGGAATGTACGACTTCAAATGGCTTAAATGCCGGAGAATGGGCTTTCGAACATACGAACGAGGTGTTTAAAAATGAGATCAATCCGTTTGTCGAAAGTCTAAAAGGAAGTTTTGCATCTCTTAAGGAAAATCTTGTGTTTGAAATTGGTGAAGTTCAAAAAGTGTTTTATGAAATGGACACCGCTTACGAACTACAACTAATTGAAAAAGAAAAGATTTTAACCGAATATGACCGATTCTTGTCTGCAGTAATCTCGTGTGATGTGCTTACCACTGTAAATGTTAATTATTCGAATGAGCTTACATCCTGCTATGATTAATTGTGATGCTGTGCATATATGTGATGATGTTTGTGATCTCTCTGTAAATGTTGCTGATACTGTAAATGAGGTAGATAATCATTCTTGTCACGAATCTAACACTGAGTTTTTAAAGCTACAAGATTCTTACAATTTGCTTTCAAAACGCTTTAATCAACTAGAACAACATTGTATATCTTTAGAATTAAAACAACAAACTCAAAGTGAGAATCTTTTGATATCAAATGGTTGCCAAAACGGTGTTGAGACGAGTGACAAGATGATTGCAATTGTTAAGGCATTAGAGGAAGAGATTATGAGATTGAAGAGAGATGTGTCATCAAATGAAACACTCAAATTGGAACTAGAGGCTGCAGAGTCTAAAAACCAAGTCTTAGAAATTAGACTTTCGTCTGTTCTAGGGGAGATGGATCGGACAAGACAGGGACTATCCGCTCTTTATGGTTCACTAGAAGAACGCTTTGCTTTTAATGCGGCACAGCAACAATCTTATGTTGAACAACTGAACCAAAAGTGCGAGGAAATCTCTGATTTGAACATCCTGCTCATTGACAAAAATATGGTTTTGGCTGAGTTAAAGGAGACACTTCTTCTCACCCGACAAGAAGTTGTTGATAACTTAGCTACCGACTCTGCACCGTCCACTAGTGCTCCAACAACCAAGTCAGTAGTGCTTTATAAGAACCCGCTTCATAAGAGAAACCCGGTTACCTACGATGATTATATGAGGAATGCCATTAAGCATGTCGATCTTCTTAGGGATATTTTAGACGATCTTTATGCCTTAGATCCCTCAAGTAGCGACTATTATTCGGCTCATGAATATATTAAGCGAGTTCAATATTGCTTAGCATATTTGCAATACATAGGTACACCAGGTTCTGCACTACTTACTAATAGGCCCATTGCTGTAACTCCATTTAATAAGACTCCAGGAGCAAAACCGTCATTGGCACAATCAAGTAAGGCACCTTTAAAATCTGTTGCTAATATTCCCACTTTGCCTTCTACAGGATTAAAAGAGACTACTAAGGCTAAAGGATCGCCACTCAAGAAAGATAAGATCAATCCCTCCACTAGTAGTGCCAAAAAGAAGAAAGTAGAAGTTCACAATAGGAATGCTAGTTCAGTTTTAAATAAAAAGAATCATGTTAAGACTAAAAGCTCTGCGCCTGTGCAGAAGCCAAAACCATTCGTGAATTCTAATTTGAATTGTTGGAATTGTAATGAATGTATGTTTTCCCAACGTCATGATTTGTGTCTTATTGATCATGTGAATGAAATGAATGCTATTAAGAATGGTCTTGAATGGAAGCCAACGGGTAGAACTCGTGCCCAAGTTGGCTGGCAATGGCGTCCCACTGGTAGGACCTTTACATTAGATGGAACAATGTGCCCTTTAACTAGGAATGCATCCATTGAGGTTAGGTCTGAGCGTCCTTTAGTTAGGAACACTCGCACTCAAGTATGGAAACAGCGCCCTTTAATTAGGTCAGCCCCCACTATAGTGCCTATCAGTGAAGAAATACCTCAGAATTTAAGCCAACTAGAATATACACCACCTATTAAGAAAAAGAAGGCTAGGAAATCTAAGAAATCTAGAGTTAGCAAATCTAAGATTATTAAATATGTACCTGCTAATAACAAGGAACACTCAGATTCCGATACCTCTACATTGTCTTCGTGTGGTGATATTTTCAGGTGGTCCAAATCATCCTGTGGTATTTGGACTCCGGTTGTTCAAAACATATGACCGGAAACCGCTCGATGCTCCGAAATTTCGTCAGCAAGTTTCTTGGTACGGTTAAATTCGGGAATGATCATATAGCAAGATAATGGGGTATGGTGAATATCAGATTGGAAATGTGACGATTTCAAGGGTATACTATGTAGAAGGTCTTGGTCATAATTTATTCTCAGTAGGACAGTTTTGTGATTCCAACCTTGAGGTTGCTTTTCGACAACACACTTGTTTCATCCGCAACTTGGAAGGAAAAGATTTGTTGAAGGGATCTCGTGGTGCAAATCTCTATACCTTGTCCTTACAAGACATGATGGCCGCCTCTCCAGTATGTCTTCTCTCTAAAGCATCTAAGACCAAGTCATGGTTATGGCATCGCAGATTATCTCATCTTAACTTTGATGCTATTAATCATCTGGCTAAAAACGATTTAGTTCGTGGTCTTCCAAAGCTTAAATTTCACAAGGATCATTTATGTTCCGCGTTTTCAAGGGGGAAAAGTACCAAGAAATCTTACAAGCCCAAAGCTGAAGACACCAATCAAGAAAAACTTCATCTTTTGCATATGGATCTTTGTGGGCCAATGAGAACTGAAAGTGTGAGCGGTAAGAAATTCATTCTGGTAATTGTGGATAATTTCTCCAGGTTTACATGGGTTAGATTTCTACGTACAAAGGATGAAGCACCGAAGGCTATCATCACTTTTCTGAAATTCATTCAGGTACGTTTGAATACTACTGTCCTCCGTATTCGTACAGACAATGGTACAGAGTTCGTCAACCAGACTCTTCGTGCTTATTATGAAGGAGTTGGTATCTCACATGAAACATCCGCTGCACGCACTCCACAACAAAACGGTGTCGTTGAAAGACGGAATCGTACACTTATGAAAGCTGCTAGGACTATGCTTATTTACGCGAACGCTCCATTGTTCTTGTGGGCAGAGGCTATATCTACTGCATATTTCACCCAAAACCGTTCTATCATTCGGAAACGCCATGGAAAAACACCTTATGAGCTTCTACATGACCGTAAACCCGATGTTTCATTTTTTCATGTGTTTGGTGCTCTTTGTTATCCAAACATCAATAGTGAGAACTTGGGTAAGCTTCAACCGAAAGCCGATATAGGTATTTTCATTGGTTACTCACCGTCCAAGAAAGCATACCGAATCTATAACCGTCATCTTGGCAAGATTGTAGAAACTATGGACGCAGATTTCGATGAGCTGACAGCGATGGCTTCTGAGCAACACAGCTCTGAACCCGCGCTTCATGAGATGGGAACCGGTGCTATTAGTTCCGGATTAGTTCCCAATAATCCTACTTCTACATCATTTTTACCACCATCAAGGCCCGAGTGGGATAAACTGTTTCAACCGTTGTTTGACGAATTCTTTGATCCCCCAAATGATGAAGTTCCAGCACCTGTAGTGATACCTCCAATCCCTGAAGTTATTGCTCCTGCAAATGAAGCTTTATCTAATGCATCTTCAATTCACATTGAACCGGATGTACCTTCACCAAGTGATTCTCAAACTACACCTGAATCATCACCCCTACTTGTGCCTAATGATGTGGAAGAGGATTCTATTGATCACGACTTGGAATATGCTCACCTGCAAGAGCTTCCTTTCTTTGGTGTAGCGATACCTGAAAACCCTTCAGCCGCGTCTACCTCAGAAGAAGCTCCTTCTATTGTTCACTCCAGACCACCTAGGATTGAAAACCATAGCACTAAATGGACAAAAGATCACCCAATTAGGAATGTTATTGGAGATCTAGATCGACCAGTCTATACACGCCATCAATTACAAGAGAGTGCACTCTATTTCTACTTTGATGCATTTCTCTCTGAAGTTGAACCTAAAAATTGGCAGCAGGCTATGACTCAATCATCTTGGATTGAAGCTATGCAGGAGGAACTAAATGAATTCCAACGACTTGAAGTATGGGAATTAGTTCCTCTCCCTGACAAAGTTAACATCCTTACTTTGTTATGGGTTTATAAGGTTAAACTTGATGAGATGGGTGTAGTATTGAAGAACAAGGCTAGATTGGTCGCTAGAGGATATAAACAAGCCTTGGGTATAGACTTTGAAGAATCTTTTGCTCCTGTGGCAAGATTGGAGGCGATTAGACTATTCCTTGCGTATGCTGCTCATATGAACATGATCGTCTATCAAATGGATGTGAAGACGGCATTTTTGAACGGTGAACTAAGGAAGAAGTCTATGTTAGTCAGCCGGATGGGTTCGTTAGCACGGAGTTTCCTAATCATGTGTACAAGCTTAAGAAGGCTCTCTATGGGTTGAAACAAGCTCCACGCGCGTGGTATGATCTCCTGTCCACATATCTCATTTCGGAAGGCTTCTCCAAAGGCAAGGTGGACCCCACTCTATTCACTCTCAAGGAAGGCAACGACATGATTCTGGTACAAATTTATGTTGATGATATAATATTTGCTGCCACTAACATTGAATTGTCAAATCGATTTGAGAAGATAATGTCCACACGCTTTCAGATGTCGATGATGGGAAAAATTTCATTTTTCTTAGGATTACAGATTTCTCAAAATCCCAGAGGCATCTTTATTAATCAATCCAAATATGCTCTAGAATCTCTTAAGAAATATAACTTTGAAAATTGTGACCCCGTAGACACTCCAATGGTGGAGAAATCCAAGTTAGATGAAGATAGGAATGGGACTATTGTCGATCCAAAACTTTACCGTGGGATGATCGGCACCCTTCTCTATCTGACTGCTAGCAGGCCTGATTTGCAATTTGTTGTATGCATGTGTGCCCGGTATCAGGCTCGGCCTACCGAAAAGCACCTACATGTTGTGAAAAGAATCTTTCGGTATCTAAAAGGAATACTTCATCGTGGTCTATGGTATCCGAAAGATTTCTCTATTGCTTTAATATCATACGCAGATGTCGATCATGCTGGATGTCAAGACACGAGGCGTAGCACTTCTGGATCTGTGCAACTCCTTGGAGATAGATTGATCAGTTGGTCTTCAAAAAGGCAGAAAAGCGCTGCAATATCAAGCACGGAGGCTGAATACATCGCCATGTCCGGTTGTTGTGCTCAAGTCCTGTGGATTAGATCACAATTAACTGACTACGGTTTGGGATTCAACAAAATCCCGATGTATTGTGACAACAAGAGCGCCATTGCCCTTTGCTGCAACTATGTTCAACACTCCCGGGCCAAGCACATAGACATTCGCTACCATTTCATTAAAGAGCAGGTGGAGAACGGAGTGATCGAGCTGTATTTTGTCACTACTGAGTACCAGCTGGCGGATATGTTCACCAAAGCATTAGATCGAGGACGAATTGAGTTTTTGATCGACAAGCTTGGCATGAAATCATTCACTCCAGCGACTCTCAAAGAGTTGGCAGAAGAATCAGCTGAATAGTCGTGGTAAACTATTCAGAGTATCCTTTGTTCGTGATCATGTATATTATCGTAAATATATAAACCACAAAAGAAAAATACAAAAATATAAAAGCAACAAAAATCATAAAAAATATAAAACCTAGAAAAACCATAAAAATTATAAAATCAAGAAAAACCAAAAATATTTTTCGTTTTTAAATCGGGCATGTCTTTTAGTACGGTAATATTTAAGGCCTTAGAAATGTCAATCAATATTGACACGGTGCCATAAATAGAGTCCGTATAATAGTTGTACATTTTTTAAAACATGCCCATAATGGCTTGTAGTTATTTCTGACTGCAACCCGGTTTTCATATTAAAGTCACGTATTTCCTTGGAAAACGTTGGCTCATAACGGGAATTAATTTTCTCGGGCATGATTTACAAGCCAAATCATGCAAGGGATCAAGTTTACTTTATAACTTGGTCTAACACGAATTTGTGTACGTCTCAGTGCATTAATTTGTTTAAATAAGAGAAATCTTATTGACACCACGAATCAATTTTTTCAAGTCATCAATTGGAAATGCTTTAATCAATATTTGACTCTTTAAACAATGACTACAGCTCTTTAAATAGAAAACGGGTCATCGTTTAAGGGGGAGAAAATATTAAATCATCTTCGTCATTAAATTGATTTTTCAAAAAGTGATTGTGGAAAATTAATGGCTAAATGATAGTTGAGTGGTCTTGCTTTAGAATACGACGTGTGTTCGTTCTATGTGATAGGCATTGCCTTTAGATCTTGGAGATATGCTAATAGGTTGAGATGCTTAAGTTGGGTTAGCGAAATTTAAATATGCTTAAGAAAAAATGTATAGATAAGTTATAAACAAAAAGGAAAAGAATAAGGTGTGTAGGGTATAAAGTGACAATGTGTGAAACTTGTAAAATTGACCTAGTCAAAACAAAACTCCCGCCCCCTTACCATTTTTCACTTTACTGTTTATCTTTCTATCACCTTGCCGCCATTGTTGAAACACACACACAAGCTCTAAAAACATCTCGTTTATTCATCAATCCGTTCCATTCATTCGATTAATAAGGTAATTACATCAATATTTAAACTTATAATTCGTTAAATTCATCATCTAAATCTTGTTAAATTTATTCGGGTAGTAAACTTTACCAGATCTAGGGTTTATTTGCCAATTTAGGATTAATTGTTTCAGATTTGTGGTGGGTTTTGTGCGGATTAGAATGAGATGATGTTTAAATGCCTTAGATTGCCTTAGAAACTCACAAACGCGCTTAGGATTAATCCTCATAGACTGTGTTTTGATGTTCCGGATGAACATGGATCATAACTTCCGAATGAAGGATATTTTGAACAAAACTTCCGAATGAAGGATTTTTATGAAAAACTTCCGAATGAGTAAGTTCCGAATGAAGGACTTCCGAATGAAGGAAGTTCCGAATGAAGAACTTCCGAATGAGGAAGTTCCGAATGAAGAACTTACGAATGAAGAAGTTCCGAATGAAGGAAGTTCCGAATGAAGAACTTCCGAATGAAGGAAGTTCCGAATGAAGAACTTCCGAATGAAGGAAGTTCCGAATGAAGGACTTCCGAATGAAGAAGTTCCGAATGAAGAACTTCCGAATGAAGAAGTTCCGAATGAAGAACTTCCGAATGAAGAAGTTCCGAATGAAGAACTTCCGAAAGAAGAAGTTCCGAATGAAGAACTTCCGAATGAAGAAGTTCCGAATGAAGAACTTCCGAATGAAGAAGTTCCGAATGAAGAACTTCCGGATGAAGGAAGTTCCGAATGAAGAACTTCCGGATGAAGGAAGTTCCGAATGAAGGAATGTTCCGAATGAAGAAGTTCCGAATGAAGGAAAGTTCCGGATGAAGAGTTGTTTGATTATTATTGTTTGCATGTTATATGTACTTGCTGTATTATGTTATGAAATGTGTTATGCTTAGAAGTAAGAATGATATATATCTATATGTTTTTGTGCATCAACCTTTCATGTCTTATTTTAAGCAGATACAATGACTAATCCAATAGTACAAGCAATCCAAGACTCTAGAGAAGCCGCTATTGCTAAAACACGAACCCTTAAGTTCATACCCAACAACTACCGGCTGAAGCAAGTCTCAAAATCCACTAACCATGGATTTAAAGTAGCCATCGCAATCCTTGATCAATCCCATTTTAAGAATGCTTTAAGAAGTAGTGTAATACTTGGTTTTACCCTCGTATAAAATATTTTCGTTGTTCCCAAGTCTTTTCGAATTGAAAACCGGTCTTAAGTGCGACTCAATTGTGTTTTGGTGAATCAAGAGAGTGGTTTGGTTTGTTTTAAACTATTTGCAAGTAATTAAAGTGTCGTTGAGTAAATGGAAGAATTAAGATTAATTTTAAATAACGAGTAAAATAAAAGGTAGCGAAACATAAAGATAAGATTAGAAAAATGCTTAAACACTTAATAAAACCAACACTTAGAAAATTTCTCAAAATTAAAACTTAATAAAAAAAAAGTACTATAAGAAAATAAGATCGAAAGAACTCAAAACAAGCCAAAAGAGTCCCCCGATCGGAATGTTTTCCGATCGGTTGATCGGAATAGTGAAAGAAATAACACAATCGGAATGTTTGATGATGCCGACAATCGGAATATGTAAACTTTGACCCAATCGGAATACGTAAAAACCTTACCGTCGGAATATGAATGAACCCGCCAATCGGAATGTGTGATGATGCCAGTCGGAATAGGAACCAATCGGAAAGGGGTAAAGGCTACAATCGGAATACGTGCAAACAATCCAATCGGAATAAGGGACTAAAGCCCTACCGTCGGAATATCAAGACCAATCGGAAAGGGGTTTTACCACCCTTTCCGAAAATAATGGGAATCGGTTAGATGGAGTACCGGTCGGAAAAACCAATCGGAAAGGGGCTTTACCACCCTTTCCGAAAATTGTGGGATTTGGGAAAGCTAGGAAATAAGCCAAGTTCAATAAGCTAATATCCAGAACTAATCAATCCGAATACTTAACCAAATCAAATAAGCACTTATCTCAACTTATTTAACTCAAAATTAAGCAACTTTTTTAGATCTAACAATAAAAACATAAACTTTTTAATAAAACTTTTTAATAAGAAAAATAAGCTAATCATAAAAATAAGCCAATAAGCACAAAAGTCTTAAAGCTTAATCAAATGAAAACTTATAAAATGATCAAAAGATTAACTTTTTAGCACGAAATCAATGAGAACAACACGGATCTTATGATATACGCACCAAAATCAATCCTTAAATCAAAGAAAAGTAGAATGAGATTAAGAAATAAAAGCTTAAAATAGAACTTGATTAATAAAAATAAGCAATACAAAGTGTTTAATCTTGAAAGATTAAAAGAAAAAGATGAACTAGTGAGAGAAAGTTTAAGACTTTCTCTCTCTAAAACTAGAGAAAACTAAAAAGTGAAAACTAACTAAAAAAAATCTAACCACCCTCCTAATGACTATTAGGAGGGTATTTATAGGGAAGGTGGAAGGAGTGCATGTGTTGCATCTTCTTTCTTGCTTTCTTCACGTTTTCTCGACTCGACTTTAATTCTTCGTCTTTGTCGTCTCGGGATTTGAAATTGTCTTTTAATTTTCTTCTTCTATTAGACTTAAGTTCTTCGACTTCGTTAAACTTCCGTCTTTTGACTTTTTCTTCGATAAATCTTCAGAATAGGTCTTGGATTTCCGTTCTTTTTGCACTCTTGATCTTTTGACTTCGTCTTTTCCCGTTTTCTTCAATAAAAGCCCGTGAAAGCCCGTGTTTTCTTCCTTTTCCATATTTTGGTCCTAAAACACAATAAAAACACAAACCACGCATAATTCCGACTTTTACGACATAAATCACACGTTTTGGTCTAGTTATTATTGGAAATAAGTGGTAAAAGGATAAGTGTTTTCACACTTATTAAATCCCCTACACTTGACCATTGTAATGCCCTCATGCAATGCATTAAATTTAAAGCACGGTTTACATTTTCCATCATAAATAACCCACCTTGGCCTTTATTAAATACTAAACATAAAAGATAGAAATAAGTAAAGAAATTAAAAACTTACATTGGGTTTTGGCGGCCGTGAACGTTTATTATCCTCAAGTTTCACGTTCCCCATACCAAGCTTAAAAACGAGATCATTGTTATTATAAGTTAGCAAACCATCACGAACTCATGTGGGCCAATTACTCACTTAGACTCCCTTATTCCTAGGTGTATCTCTTATATTTTATTTTTGTCTTGAATGATCACGAGGATGCATTGTTTGACTTATTTCGATAGTTATTTAGTCCGAAAATAAGGTGAACGATTTAATCAATAGTTAGCTAAAGGACCAAATCTTTTAAAATTGCTTCTCGGGATATCAAAAAGTTCATATCTTGGCATAACTTGGTTCGCGATTTGAGACCTTTCTCGGGCCGATATTTGGCAGCGACTTCATACTTCGAATCTTCGAGAGACGTTCTTGAAATTATGGTCTTCTCTTCATAATAGGAATTTCTTCACTTGAAGTTTTTGAGAGATTCTTCATCTTTGGACCACGACTTCTTCATTTTTCTCCAATCTTTATTTTGGACTTTGATATACAACGATCCGCCTCCTTTTAGGACTTGGATCTATTTATCCTCATACCTTGTTAGGGTCTTTTCGGATAAACTTCTCCATCACTTTTGGGGAGTTCTTACTTTTCGTCGTGTGTCTTGATCCTTCATATTGATTTTCGATAAATGATTCTTCACATCACTTTTGGATCTTTAGCAACAAAATGTAGCCCTCATGCCTTGTTAGGGCCTTTTCGGACTCGCCAATCTTTGCGCCCCGATTCATAAGTTATGCCTTGGCTATGAACTCTCGTCATTACCGAGCAACTTTTAAACGATCTGGGGCTAGAAGCTAAGTAACCTTTTAAATCGTACAACCTTATTTATTAGCAGATTAATTTATTAACAAGCGGAGGGAGAATAGGCTCATAATTAACTCACATAAATTCACGAAAGAATACCGAACTTATAATTGACTCTATCATCTCTCGTTCTCCACAATTTAAAATCTCAAGGAATGAGACTTGTGGATGCTTAGCCTATTAAATCAAAGTTTTGGGTTTTCGAGTCGCCTATAGGATCTTGCAAATTCTTAGACTTTTTCAAGTTTAGAAATTGTATTTTAAAGTTCCCTTGATAAACGACTCTCTAGGATCAATTATAGGAACTTGCGAAAAGTTCTTGTTCTTAACTCGTGAGAGTTAAGACTTTCGCGTTTTATAGCTCCCTATATAAAAGCCTAGCAAAACTTGACTTAAACACGTTAAGGATACTAGCTAGAGTAGACTTAGGCAAGTAAACTCGGGTTGAGTCAAAATGTTCACGACTAAGAAAAATCTAAAACCACTTTATTGCAAATTTATTCTATCAAAGGAAACATAACGAAGGCAAATACAACTATACAACTAGGCCAAAATAGATTAAAAATTTTGAAAAATGTCGAAAAATCAAATTTTCCGGTTAAAATGAGGGCAAATTCATGGAAAAGACAACTTACTTCGATAGAAGTCCCCCCTACACTTGAGATAAACATTGTCCTTAATGTTTAAGCATGTGGGAGTAAACTCCCCTACACTTAAGACATTGTGCACTTTGTTTAAATCTTGCTAAGGAAAGGACAACTAAAGTGAATTCAATGTGAACATATAGAATATGAAATATTGAATCACAAGAGTTTAGGATAGAACCGGGAAGATGGAAACACGGTATCATGGTTCGTCAAAAGTCATCAAGATGCTCTCTGAAGCTTTAAATCCCTGCACAGCACAAGAAACAAGACAACAAACATATGCGGGGCTCCCCCTACACTTATTATGAAAGCAGTAAAGGATAGAACACGGGTTGCCTCCCGAGAAGCGCTTGTTTTTGTTCACCGAGTCATGAGCCTGACTCGACCCAATTTTAGTTCATGGGGAACGTGGTGAGGGATGGAATCATCTCCTGAGAGATGTCCTCACCAAAGTACAGCTTCAAACGCTGGCCATTCACCTTGAAATTGGGCCCATTCGGCTGAGAAAGCACAATGGTCCCATACGGAAAGACTTTGGCGACGGTGAATGGACCAGTCCAGCGGCTCTTCAACTTGCCAGAGAAGATTTTCAACCGAGAGTTAAAAAGTAAGACTTGATCACCAACGTGGAACTCTCGGTTCTTGATTTTAGCATCGTGGATCATCTTCGTCTTCTCCTTGTAGATCAGCGAGTTCTCATAAGCTTCATTCCTTAGTTCATTTAGCTCGTTGAGTTGAACCTTGCGATGATCACCGGCTTTGATGATGTCGAAGTTAGCCCACTTCAAGGCCCAGTGTGCCTTATGTTCCAGCTCGATGGGTAGGTGGCAGGCTTTCCCGTACACAAGACGATAAGGCGTACAGCCGATCGGGGTCTTGTAAGCAGTACGAAAAGCCCACAGAGCATCATCTAACTTATCGGCCCACGCGGCACGATGCTCTCCCACAGTACGCTCCAAAATTCTCTTCAAGCCACGATTGGAAATCTCAGCTTGCCCATTGGTTTGGGGATGATAGGCGGTGGAAAGACGGTGATTGACACCATACGTTGCCATGACTCGTGCAAATTGATCGTTACAAAAATGAGTCCCGCGGTCACTGATAATAGCACGAGGAACGCCAAATCGAGCGAAAAGCTGCTTCAAAAAGTTCACAACAACCCTTGCGTCATTCGTAGGAAGAGCCTTAGCTTCAACCCATTTAGAGACGTAGTCGACGGCGACGAGGATGTACTTGTTCCCTTTGGATGATGGAAATGGCCCCATAAAGTCGATGCCCCATACGTCAAAGATTTCACATTCCTGTATGAAATTTTGAGGCATCTCATCCTTATGTGTGATCTTGCCTTGACGTTGGCAAGCATCACAATGCTTAACCATTTCGTGAACGTCACGATAAATGGTGGGCCAGTAGAATCCTGAATCAAACACTTTCTTAGCGGTGTAGTTGGGACCAAAGTGACCACCGGTGGGTCCTTTGTGGCAAGCTTGGAGGATATCAAAAGCTGCCGGTCCGTCAACACATCGACGAATAATCAGATCAGCACACTGTTTGAATAGATAAGGGTCATCCCAAAAGTAAGTCTTAACATCATTCAAGAACTTCTTCTTTTGTTGGGATGTTAACCCTTGGATGAGAATACCACCCGCTAAGTAGTTTGCAATGTCCGCAAACCACGGGGTGCCATCAAGATTGAGATTTATAGACATTAGAGTCTCCAGGGGGAAAGAGTCATTTATCTCTTTGTTCGGATGATCCCCTTGATATGGATCCTCAAGTCTGCTCAGATGATCCGCGGCCAGGTTTTCGGCTCCCTTCTTGTCACGAATTTCAATGTTGAATTCTTGAAGGAGCAAAACCCAGCGAATAAGTCTTGGCTTAGAATCGTTCTTAGTCATCAAGTACTTCAACGCAGAATGGTCCGTGTATACGATGGTGGTGGATAAAACAAGATAGGGGCAAAATTTCTCAAAAGCATAGACAACAGCTAAAAGCTCTTTTTCGGTTGTCGTATAATGCAATTGAGCCTCTGTCATTGTTTTGCTAGCGTAGTGGATTGGTTGGAAGTGTTTATTCACTCGTTGACCCAAAACCGCACCAATAGCAAAGTCGCTAGCATCGCACATCAATTCAAAAGGCAGCTCCCAATTAGGGGTAACCAAGACCGGTGCCTTAGTTAGCTTATCCTTAAGAAGATTGAAGGCTTCGAGACACTCTTTAGAAAAGATAAAAGTAGTATCTTTTTCCAAGAGGTGGGTCATCGGGCGAGCGATTTTAGAGAAATCTTGAATGAATCGACGATAGAAGCCCGCATGACCCAGAAAACTTCTCACACCCTTCACGGTTGAAGGTGGAGGTAATTTGGCTATGACATCAATTTTAGCACGGTCGACTTCAAGACCGGCTTTAGAGATTTTGTGTCCTAGCACAATGCCTTCTTTTACCATAAAATGGCATTTTTCCCAATTCAGAACAAGGCGAGTGTCTTCGCACCGCTTAAGCATACGTTCCAAATTGTCAAGACAAGAAGAGAAGGAATCCCCGAAGACCGAGAAATCATCCATGAAGACTTCCATGGTTTGCTCAACCATGTCATGGAAGATAGCCAACATGCACCTTTGGAAAGTCCCGGGGGCATTGCATAAGCCAAAAGGCATTCGTTTGTAAGCAAAGGTGCCATAGGGACAAGTGAATGTTGTCTTCTCTTGATCTTGGGGATCGATGGTATTTGGAAATAACCCGAGAAACCATCCAGAAAGCAGTAATATTCATTACCCGCTAGACGTTCAAGCATTTGGTCCATAAAAGGTAGAGGGAAATGATCCTTTCTCGTGGCATCATTGAGTTTGTGGTAGTCTATACAAACTCTCCACCCAGTAACGAGACGGGTAGGAATTAACTCGTTGTTTGCATTGGGCACAACGGTGATTCCGACCTTCTTAGGCACACAATGGACTGGACTAACCCATGGTGAATCCGAAATAGGGTAAATCATACCCGCATCAAGAAGTTTGATAAACTCTTTTTTGATGACTTCATGGATTTTAGGATTCACCCTTCGTTGACTTTGAATTGTGGGCTTAAAGTCGTCCTCCATGAGAATTTTATGTGTGCAAAAGTGAGGATCAATTCCGCGGATGTCGGAGATTTTCCAAGCGATAGCTCGTTTATGCTTCTTCAACACAGCGACAAGTCGGGCTTTTTCGTCTTCCTTCAAATCCTTTGTGATGATGACCGGTAGCTTCTCGTCGTCTTCCTGAAAAACGTACTCAAGATGAGGCGGTAGGTCCTTAAGCTCAAGAGTAGGAGGATTCTCAATAGATGGTGAAACTAACGATGGATCATCATTAGTCACCTCTTTAGGAACAGGAGGAGATAACGGGTCCTCATTGAGAAGTCTCTCAATAGTACGAATGTCTTCATCCCAATTGGTGGACAAATTATCATACTTAATATCGAGAGGACCCAAGCTAGCTTCGAAATCATCCAAGTCACTTTCTCCGAAAGGAGTCAATGCTGGAGCAATTGAGGCAACGGTCTCAACATTGGGTAGAGAAGAAAGAGTACTTTTGCAAGCATCATGAAAA
Organism: Glebionis coronaria; assembly: GCA_025667525.1. Classification (NCBI taxonomy): domain Eukaryota; kingdom Viridiplantae; phylum Streptophyta; class Magnoliopsida; order Asterales; family Asteraceae; genus Glebionis; species Glebionis coronaria. The sequence continues at coordinate 295,140,129 of CM046875.1, forward strand.
TGTTCTTCACAAGCCTCATCGAGAACATCAATAGCATTAACACTCTCATACGAATGAGGTTACTTAGAAATCTTACCCATGTTGAAGACAATTTTATTGTCACCAACTCTCATGATTATTTCGCCTGCGGTTACATCAATAAGAGTGCGACCGATCCTCAGGAATGGACGTCCAACGATTAATGGAACACGGGGATCCATCTCGTAGTCAACGACAACAAAATCCGCCGGGAAGGTGAATTTATCGACGCCAACAAAGACATCTTCAGCTGTCCCCACTGGATAAGCAACCGTACGGTTGGCTAATTCCAAAGTCATTTTGGTGGGGACTAGCTCGGGAAGAGATAATTGCTTCCAAACGCTTAAGGGCATTAAGTTTATACTGGCACCTAGATCAGCTAGGGCCATGCAATTCTCTACTCCCGGGAAGTTGCAAGGAATCAAGAAGCGACCCGGATCACCAAGTTTGGTGGGCAATTGCCTTAAGAGTACTGCGGAGAAATTCTCATTAAGGTGGGTCTGAGCAATGTCAAGAAGCTTTTCCTTATCACTTAAAAGATCTTTAAACATCTTAGCATATTTGGGCATGTGAGCGAGAGCCTCGGCAAAGGAGATGTTAAAATTCAATTGTTTGAACATTTTAAGGAAGTTCGAAACCTGAATATCATCCTTGCTCTTTTGCTTCTCTTTCCTCAACCTTGAAGGATAAGGTATATTGGATGAAGAAGAAGGCTTTAAGGAAATAGGATCACTCACAACCACGGGTGGTGGGGAAATGGGGATAGAAGGTGAAGGAGGTGGGGAAAGTTGCTCGTGTTCCTTGTTCACAATCACGGGTGGAGGTGTAGGAAGCTCGGGTTCCATATAACCTTTTCCACTTCGAGTGGTGATTGCTTTCATCTCCCCCTTGGATTCGCAACGGTATTACTCGGAAGAGTACCCGAAGAAGAGGGTTGATTACTTTGGATGAGCGAACCAATCATATCACGAAGGTGAAGAGCTTGATTGTTAAAAGAGTTTTGCATGTTGGCATTAATATCATTGCTGTGTTTGGCCATATCATTCCTTAGCTCGGCTCGAATATCGCTCCCTTGTTTCACCATGTCATTCTTCAAGTTGACAAATTGACTCTGAAGATTTGTCACCATCTCACGATTAGTCTTCATGAACGTCTCGACGTCTTGGTTTACGGCCATCGGTTGATTGAGAGGTGGAGCTTGAGAATTTCCTTGAGTTGGGTATGGGTTTCTTTGGGATTGATATTGATTTGGAGCACGAGGTTGGGATTGGTTGTTTCGGTTGTAGCTTTGTTGTTGGTTTTGGTTTGCAGGAGGGAAACCAGGAGGAGCAAGATAATTGTTGGAACGATAACTTAGCAAGCCACAGTCTCCTTGAGGGCGAGCTTGATAGCCTCCCGTGGGATAAGTGCCGTAAGCTGCGTTAACGTTTTCAGAATAATTGCTTTGGGTAGAAGGACAATCATTATAAGAGTGAGGGCCACCACATGTGTCACAAGAAATAGCAACGGCTTTAGCTTGTTGAAAGTGGTTTGTGGCCATGGCCATGAAATTCTTGTTCATTTCTGCGAGTTGTCGAGAAATTTCAGACATTTCAGGATTGGAGGTAGTAGAAGAAACATTGACTCTCGAGTTAGATCTTGAGGATGCGGATGAATCCCAATTCTTGTGGTGAGTAGTCATGTTTTCGATCAACTCTCGGCACTCCTCCGGTCTCCTTTTCATAAAAGTACCACCGGCGGCGGCATTGATCGTGTCACGATCACGAAAAGTGAGACCATTGTAGAAGGTGTCAATGAGAGTGACGGGGAGCATATTGTGATTAGGACAGCGGTCAATCAAATCATTGTAGCGTTCCCAAGCATCGAAAAGCGATTCATCATTCTCTTGCATAAATCCACTAATTTGGTTACGAAGGCTAGTGACCATGGATGGGGGAAAGTAGCGCGATAAAAAGCGTTGAGTCATGTCGTTCCACGTATGAATCGAATTCTTAGGAAGACGGTCAAACCATTTTTCGGCATGGTGAGAAAGCGAGTGTGGAAAAAGTTGAAGGCGAAGGTCATCCATAGAAACACCGGAGCACTTCATGCTTTGGGTCATGGTAATGAATTTGTCGAGGTGTTTGTTGGCATCATCATCCGGAATTCCACGAAACGGGTTCGTTTGCACTTGCTGGATCATGTGATGCTTCAATGAAAACTCCTGAGCCGTGACGTGCATTGGCGCAATCGGGCCTCCGCGTCCGTTCATGGTGGGTTGGCACAATTCCTCCATGGTTCGTAAATCAGGTAGAAGGACATTGTTGTTGTTGTTGTTGTTATTCAAATTGTTTTGAGGTGGGTGATTATTGTTGTTGTTAACACCAGCCATATCTAAATCTTCACGATTCTCGGGCTCAGAATAGTTCGTAGATCTAGTACGCATACACCTGCAGAAGAAAAATATATACAAAGAAAATGTCTATATAATCTTTTTGGTTTTTTATAGATTTTTTAAATGTTTTTGTATTTTTGAAGAGTTTTATATTTTTTTAAGGATTTTTGGAAATTTTTATAGCAATGAAAATAACGTTCAAAGAACGGATCCCGAAATTCAATGCGTCTCTCACTAGAAACCGTTTATCTTAACAAAAAGAGCCGGCAGCGGCGCCATTTAATACTTGGTTTTACCCTCGTATAAAATATTTTCGTTGTTCCCAAGTCTTTTCGAATTGAAAACCGGTCTTAAGTGCGACTCAATTGTCTTTTGGTGAATCAAGAGAGTGGTTTGGTTTATTTTAAACTATTTGCAAGTAATTAAAGTGTCGTTGAGTAAATGGAAGAATTAAGATTAATTTTAAATAACGAGTAAAATAAAAGGTAGCGAAACATAAAGATAAGATTAGAAAAATGCTTAAACACTTAATAAAACCAACACTTAGAAAATTTCTCAAAATTAAAACTTAATAAAAAAAAAGTACTATAAGAAAATAAGATCGAAAGAACTCAAAACAAGCCAAAAGAGTCCCCCGATCGGAATGTTTTCCGATCGGTTGATCGGAATAGTGAAAGAAATAACACAATCGGAATGTTTGATGATGCCGACAATCGGAATATGTAAACTTTGACCCAATCGGAATACGTAAAAACCTTACCGTCGGAATTTGAATGAACCCGCCAATCGGAATGTGTGATGATGCCAGTCGGAATAGGAACCAATCGGAAAGGGGTAAAGGCTACAATCGGAATACGTGCAAACAATCAAATCGAAATAAGGGACTAAAGCCCTACCGTCGGAATATCAAGACCAATCGGAAAGGGGTTTTACCACCCTTTCCGAAAATAATGGGAATCGGTTAGATGGAGTACCGGTCGGAAAAACCAATCGGAAAGGGGCTTTACCACCCTTTCCGAAAATTGTGGGATTTGGGAAAGCTAGGAAATAAGCCAAGTTCAATAAGCTAATATCCAAAACTAATCAATCCGAATACTTAACCAAATCAAATAAGCACTTATCTCAACTTATTTAACTCAAAATTAAGCAACTTTTTTAAATGTAACAATAAAAACATAAACTTTTTAATAAAACTTTTTAATAAGAAAAATAAGCTAATCATAAAAATAAGCCAATAAGCACAAAAGTCTTAAAGCTTAATCAAATGAAAACTTATAAAATGATCAAAAGATTAACTTTTTAGCACGAAATCAATGAGAACAACACGGATCTTATGATATACGCACCAAAATCAATCCTTAAATCAAAGAAAAGTAGAATGAGATTAAGAAATAAAAGCTTAAAATAGAACTTGATTAATAAAATAAGCAATACAAAGTGTTTAATCTTGAAAGATTAAAAGAAAAAGATGAACTAGTGAGAGAAAGTTTAAGACTTTCTCTCTCTAAAACTAGAGAAAACTAAAAAGTGAAAACTAACTAAAAAAAATCTAACCACCCTCCTAATGACTATTAGGAGGGTATTTATAGGGAAGGTGGAAGGAGTGCATGTGTTGCATCTTCTTTCTTGCTTTCTTCACGTTTTCTCGACTCGACTTTAATTCTTCGTCTTTGTCGTCTCGGGATTTGAACTTGTCTTTTAATTTTCTTCTTCTATTAGACTTAAGTTCTTCGACTTCGTTAAACTTCCGTCTTTTGACTTTTTCTTCGATAAATCTTCAGAATAGGTCTTGGATTTCCGTTCTTTTTGCACTCTTGATCTTTTGACTTCGTCTTTTCCCGTTTTCTTCAATAAAAGCCCGTGAAAGCCCGTGTTTTCTTCCTTTTCCATATTTTGGTCCTAAAACACAATAAAAACACAAACCACGCATAATTCCGACTTTTACGACATAAATCACACGTTTTGGTCTAGTTATTATTAGAAATAAGTGGTAAAAGGATAAGTGTTTTCACACTTATTATAGTGCCTCGGTGCCTTATGATTATATGTATGAGTTTTGGGCTACCAAGGAAATCACTTCAAACAAGATCACCTTCACCATCGACAACAAGCAGCAGACGCTCACAGTTTCAGACTTCCTTAAGATTTTTGGTATACGGGATACACCCAAAGGCATGTCATTTTCGAGGGATCCTACTAAAGATGAACTCATGGAGTTATTTGACGCTCTTGGATGTCCTGACATACGAGTTACGTCTGAGTTTACCACTGCTAAAGTAGGACAACCTTGGAGAGCATTGATGGGTATTCTCAGTAGATGTCTTACACCAAAAACAAGTGGCCATGATGCTTTGCGCAGTCCTATAATAAACCTCTTCTATGGCATGTACAAAGCTGCAAATGCAGATTATGCATTGTTGATATGGGAAGAATTCACCTTTCAACTTTTCCATAACAAGAAGCTGAAGACAAATTTCTTTCCTTATCCAAGGTTTATCAAGCTTATCATTAATTATTTTATGAAAAATGATGCTACTATTGATAGGCGTGCAGCAAGTCGTTATCACACTGAAGAAGCTGATGATATTGTGGATCTAAGGCATGAAGGACCGTCTGGTGGTGTGATTCCTGGTCCTATTCCCGATTATCTTCTGACAGAGAAAATCAAAGGTTCTGCTGATTACAAGCTACTGCAGCTAGAAATCAAGAAGCTGAAAGCAAACCTTCAGACTGGAGAAGAGTCGTCTACTACAGTGAAGAGTAAAGGTAAACGCAAGCAACCAGCTGCTTTACCTGAACCCGAAACCAAGAAGAAAAAGACTGAGGTTAAGAAGGGAAAGGGTAAGGCTGATGAGTTACGTCTACGTGACGAAGAAGATGTTGTTGATCCTGCTCTTGACAAGACAGAGAGAAAAATGATGAAGATAACAATTCAAAGGAGTAGGAAAGATAATGGCGGTAGTGGTTCAGGTGCAGGGGTAAATATTGAAGAAGAGTACGTGGAACCAGATGATATTGATGAGTTTGGGTCACCTGAACGGTATTCCACTTCGAAGGAGCCATCAATCCCTATTTCAGCAAGTGTGGAAAAGGAGTCTGTTGCTCCTACGATCATGGTGTCAACTCAACCTTTAGCAACTCAACCTCCACCAATACAACCCTTACCAACCAGACCGGCTTCAACACCATTTCTTCCACCACCTATAACTCCCATCCTTAGTACCATAGTAACAACCGAACCTCTTCAATCAACCCAGAGCAGCTCTGCAACATCTACAATGGCTGCATTGGTGATGGCCGAAATGTTGGATAAACATGTGGATAATCACAAACGAGAAATGGATGAACTTCGCCAAGAGTTACAGAGACGAGCTCAAAGTGAAGAAGCATCTAGGAAAGCCCAAGAGGAGATGATTGCTAAGTTCGCTGCAGTTATGGAATTAACGCGAAAAGCTCATGCAGAAGAACTAGCTCGAGTTAAGCAGGCTGAGGCTGATAAGCATGCTGCACATATCACCAGACTTCAAGCGATGAGGGATAAATATAAGGAGCAGAAAGAAGCACTTGAAGCTTCTGTTGAAGAGAGAGTGCAAGAATCTGTTGAATCCATTATGCCTAAACTGCGTGATGAATTGAAGACACTAGCAGCTGATAACTTGATGATCAAGTCATCCAATCCTTCAGAATCCGCCTACAAAATTGCTTATGAATTAACGTATTTTGAATTAAATAAGATCCTTAAGGCTCGTATGGTGGAACTTGGATCGTTTGATAAGTCTAGGATTCAACGGGCTCTATACAAATCCCTGAATGACGCTATCATGGAGGATGATAGGTTATTCAAAACGTTTGGAAGTGTGGTACCTTATCACATTCTACCTGAGGAGGATAAAGATGATAGTGAGCAGGAAGAGGGTACTGGTGAAGAGGAAGAGGAAGAGGAAGAAGAAGGAGAAGAAGAGGAAAAGGATGACGATGATGGTGATGATGAGGATAAGGATGAGGATGATGATGACAATGATGATGATGGCGATGATGGTGGTGATGGTAATGAGGAGAGTGCTAGGGGGAGCAACGGGGATAACAATGAGGATGATGATGGGGGTGAACAGCCTAAGGAGGGAGATAAGGTTACCAGTTCGAAGAAAGCTGCTAAGTCTGGAACCAAGTCCACGAAAGATGCAGCACAGAAGGACAAATCAACATCATCAGAATTAAGACGATCTAAGTGGCGCCACGATGTGAATGCTACTACAGCGTCATCGATTCCTGGTACCTCTATTGCTGTATCTTTACCTATTACCACTAACCCCATTAGTTCTGTTGTTGTTGCTCCTGTGATTGCAGAATCAGTAACGGAACCCGAAGCTGCACAACACTCACCCGTTCACGACACTGCCGAAATGCCTGAGTCAGAACCAGCAGATGTTCGCGCTTCTACTCCTCTACAACAAGCACAACAATATACGGTTCCTGAACCAAGCACACGAGACTGGGCAAACACGTTGGAGATAGACGAGACTGCACCACCACAGGCTTGGATAACGGCAGCGGCGCAATATGATCCGATCACAGACGCAGACAAAGGTGTGTTGTATCTTCGTATCCGCAGTCCGATTGACTTATGTGCATTTCTTGCTCATGAGTATAAGACTTCGGTTACTCCATCTTTGGTGAAGAAAGTGCTGAAGGATAAGAGACTTCGCGCCAAAACCCGGTTAACCCGAATGGAGTTCGAGTATTATGCCGATGAGATCCTGAAGGCTCTGAATACCGTTCAACGGCCAGGTCTTCATGAATCAGAAAGAGCTCCACCACCACTTGACCCTACTCAATATAATCAGATTGCTCTCGACTTCTTCGTCACCAATGATCTGGTCTATCTTCTCAAAGGGTCATCAAAGTACGCAACATCCCTTACCTTGCTGAAAGCTGCCAACTGGGGGACAATACCCTTTATCGAGGAAAAGGTAAACCGACTCTGGGTCCCAAAGGTAAATCGTAATTATGATATGTATGCTGTCATAGGTGCATCTCATTGGGACGAACGAGTCCGAAGGGCGTACAGGGGTTGCTGCCTAGTCAATTCTGGAAGCAACGTTAGATCCGATATCCGCATCTCCAGCATCTTAGGATTGAAAACTGAAGCCAAGAATGGCTATTATCATGTGACGGAGATTCGTTTGAAAAGGGAGGATGACAGAGAATACAAAATCCAGCAGGGAGATTTTTCTATCATTCGCCTTGAGGATATCGAAGATATGTTGCTCCTGATGACCCGCGATCAACTCACACATATTCCTCGTGAAGACCTCATTGCCTTGAATACGGCACTTCGTATGTTCACATGAAGCGTTGTTATCAAGAAACGAGTTGAAGATCTGCAGTTGGGAGTCGAAAGCTACCAAAGGAAGCTCAACTTAACCCGTCCAGTGAATCAAGTTCTACCTGAACATGTAGAAAGATGTCCTTATACCGGTATTTCTGTCCCGAATTGCGGCATTTTCTACTCGAACAGTCGAGGTTTAATGAAGTTTATGAGGGTGGGTGAGCTATATAAGTACAGTGATGGGACCCTTCTACAAGTCAGAGGAAAGTTGGAGCATCTTAACTCGGGTGGGACTTTTCCAGAGATGACGGAGGATTGGCATCCGGGTTACCGGCAGATGGCGAAGTATGTGATCAAGAAGATTGATCAAAAGCTCCATGAACGTAGATTGATGAGGAGCTTGGAAAGATTCGTTGGTGGAAGACCATATGGAGTGCACCACAAATTACTGCAACGATCCATTTAATGAGTCGTATACTTCAGGTCCACTTTATATTGGTTTTCAATTGTGAATATGTATATTTGTGAATATTGTGCTTGTACGGCTTGATGTAGTGTTAAGGTATGATAATTTTTCAAGAATTTCTCACGAGATTCTAAATCTTTCAAAATATATCATACTAACGCACTACAAATATCCCTTATTAAATTAAGGGGGAGCATTAACTTGTTCTATGGCCAAACATCGATTTCATTTTTTACCCAAAGACCGGTTAATCCATTCAATATCCCAAATATTAATGGTTAACATTTTGGATAAGGGGAGCAAATGGGATTAAGGAGACGTAAGTGATACTTGGCTAAAAGATGAAAAAGACTTAACGATTATCCAACTTAATATGTGTAAAGCACGTGTTAAGGGGGAGCGTTTTTGATGAAAAAAACACATAAGGTACAAAACTTTTGATTTCAATATCACAAGTACTTTAGGTGATTTTCAATGATTTTTCATGGTGGCAATTCCTTCACAAAACACGCTTAATTCACGACGAATGTGGTGACAAAAGGGTTGTAGGAATAGGTTTAGTCCAATGATTCATCAGAGCCGATGGAATCTTCCCAAGGACAATTCCCTAGATAGAATTAGAAGTCCTAGGAAAGATGGAGAAAGAATGTGAACGTAGCTGAATGCCGACCAAGTACTTAAGCTAGCACTGGAACAATCACAACAAGGTGCTAGTGATGACGTATTGGTAAGCATTGAAGGGGTTGAAGAATGAAAAAGAATTGTAAAGATAAAGGGTGTAAAGAAAGAAGCCCTCCTTACAACTTTAGGCAGAAACCGGGTCAATACATACGCTATTGAGGTCATTTTTGCTAATGATTCTCGGCATTGAAGAAAGACATCATGGACCCAGTGATGCAATACACAACCCTTCCCAGCTAACTCAAATATCTCTCAAAAGGTATTTGTTTTAATCACACGGAGATCAACACGTTATCTATTGGTTTATTCACTCCGAATAGACTGGTATTGAAAAGGTGGCACTCCTCTCCAGCCATCGCTCACTAAATCAAAACGCACAATCGAGTCTAGAGCCAAGAGATCATCAAAAGTCTCATTAGGACACTTTCCATTTATTCCTTGCTTTCTCACACACTGTGAAAAGTAAGAGATTTTCATGAGTCCTAGGCAGTATTCCTGTAATATTGCCAGAACATCCGAGTAATACGCAAGTATTACAATGAAGATGGAAATCCTGCTTGAGCCAACATCAAACAAGCTCATGGTAGGTTACACGTGCGGTTCTTTTAGAACCAATCTTGTGAAAAACTGGAAGGAAACAGTGGTTTAATTCTTAATTGAACTTAAACTCGTTCCAGGCCTCTTCGCATTATCATATGATCTTGCCAGAACACTCAGAGTGACTCTTTATTGATCACAGTGACGAGTGGAAATCCTTCTAGTGTTAGCATCAAACAGCACTTGGTAGGTGACGTGCAAGATTCTTTATGAATTAAGCTCGTGACAACTGGAAAGCAACGATGGTGAAAATCTTAATTGAAATTCACTTGTTCCAGGATTCATGAATTGACGGCTTCAAATCACAAGGATAATTTATCCAAGTGATTCACTCTTTATGTTCGCAGTCAGCTTTGGACGGTCGAATAAAGAGAACGGGTTTACCCGCGAAATCCTGTCAGGAAGTTACTTAATTGAAACTATCCGTCACGGGTACGATATCTAATATCGTCCAACGCTCTTCACCGACCGGAGGTAAAATGCTACCGAACTAGAATAAAATGTTCAAAGCCATTTTATTCGTGTCGTTGCTGTGTACCTGTTAAAGACGGTGGCGTTGCTGTGTACCTGTTGAAGCCGGTGGCGTTGCTGTGTACCAGTGAAGACGGTGGTGTTGCGGTGTACCTGTAGAAGTCGTTCCCACATGCTTATGTTTTTCTGCATCAAAGTTTAGCAAAAAATCAAGAAAGTACAAGATAAAGTCTTCCGCTGTACCAAACTCTGAAACTTTCGAGAATTCAACAAAAAGACATAAGTGTGTGGAACATGGAGTCACGAGGAGGCAAAATTCACAAGAAGGCAAGAGATCGCACGTGAAAGGCCAAAAGAACAATGCTCTCAAGCCAAAGCCTAAAAGATCAAACCAACATATTCACAACAAACGAAAGAAAAGAAGAAAAGACTACGAGCTAAAGAACGAAGACTTAGTATAGTATGCTAGGTTTAGAACTTTGTAACGTGGAGTGACCTCCCTTAGGGGGAGATTGTTAGAAATACGTTTTTACGTATATTAGAAGTATCGGTCACTCCACAATATTATTTATGTTGTAATAGCTCGTAGTTAACAAATAGTTATTAGTTGCTTATTAAGTTAAGTAAGAACCGGTCCATGGGCTTGTCATGGACCGGCCCAAGCCCATGTAGCTTGGAAGTATAAATACCCCTTTCCTCCTTGGAAAGGGGTTGGTTGTTGAATGTTTCTCACTTTCATTTATTGAAATAACACATAGTTTCTCTCACTTTCTCTCTCTAACTTTCTCTCTCTAGAAATCATCAACCCCTTCATAGATTCATAGGTTATCAATATTCTACAAGACATAATGTATTGCTTTCATTATTTGAAAAATAACTTTAAGGATCATTAAACTCCAATAGATTCATCGTCCCCGACTTTTCACTTTTCCATGCCAAGTGCAAAAACAAGATCATTGTCAATTATAAGCCCCAAATTAAACCAACTCATACAAGTGATTTGTGTTAAACTCAATCTCCTATTATTCCTAATTGTATCTCTAGATTTTATTTTTCATTCACACAAAGGCTCATTTGACTTTATTTGAAATTTATTAGTCCAAAAATGAAGGCAAGAACGGTGTAAACTCAACACTTAAAACCTAACCTCGACTTAAAAAACCGTTGTCACTAAAGAAAGCCCACATCAAGGATAACTTAACACGATTTGAGGGATAAATCCCGGACCCGAAATTTGGCTAATATGGATACTTAGAAGCAACAATAAAACCTCCAAAGTCAATTATGACCTTATTAATGGAGTTAGCAACAACTACATCATAACACCTTGTGGCTCTTTAAGATGCAATTGTGCTCCTTATTTAAAATCCACACCCTAAGGATCCTTGGACAAAAATAAGGGAATTGACTTCACCATCCCACCTTACAGATCATGATGATGAAGAAATTTTTATTACACGCCCCTTGACATACACCCTAAGGCTCTAATGACAAGGTTAGTGCTACATGACTCCCACCCGAAGGCTCCTAGAGTACATGTTTGTATTTATTCTTCTTTATTAATATGATATATATAGTAAGCCAAATTTCCGCAATCCCATGATCAAAAGTCCATGACGCTGACACCTTTAATGTGTTCTCACTTTAATTAGAAGGGAAGAAAAAGAAGGAGTTACGAGTTAAGATATCAAGCCTAAACCGCTAAAAACTTCATTTATTAAGCAATTATTATTCAAGCGTGGAAAGTAAATACGAGGAGATTAAATCAAATACAAAAATACTTGCACAAAGAAGAATTTAATCTCAGAAACTTATGATTGAACTCTATCATCTCTTGTTCTCCATATCGTAAAATTTCAAAAATGTGAAATCAATGGATACTTAGCCTATTAAATCAAAGTTTTGGGTTTTCAAGTCATCTATAGGATCTTGCATCATCTTATACTTTTTCAAGTTTTAGAATTTGCGTTTTAAAGTTCCCTTGATAAACGACTTTCTAGGATCAATTATAGGAGCTTGCGAAAAGTTCTTGTTCTTAACTCGTATGAATTAAGACTTTCGCGTTTTAAAGCTCCCTATATAAAAGCCTAGCAAAACTTAATTCAAACACGTTAAGGAAAAGCTAAGGTTAAAAACCGAGTCGAGTCAAAAACTATTTTCATTTTCACCAACGGAAAGCCTACATTTGTGTCAAAGCACTTATTTTATTTATTAAAACTTAAAAATAACACTAAAAATTTAAAATTTATTGAAAAATGAGAAAAACTATACGTTTGGACACGACAAAAGCAATAGCAAGCGATTATATCGATTGACTCCCCCATGCTAAAACCAAACATTGTCCTCAATGTTTCTTAGCTCAAGAGTAACACCCCCTTACTAAGACACGAAGAGTCTAATGCAAAATCCTAACATGGTAAGAGCACGCAAATCTATAAGCCGTTTATTAATAATGCCTCAAGATAAAACGTTAGTCGATAAAAATCAAAGGATAGAGAGTGTGCCCCTTTTTGGCATTCAAAGAATGGAAGATCAAGTGGACCGGCAAAAACCGAACACGAGAGTCTTCAAATATAAGGGTCATACCTAAGATTCACAACACAACAAAACACGAGCACGAGCTTGAAAGATCAAGCCTTATTAGTGTTAGAAAATAGAAAGAAGATAGAATGTATGGGACTCCCCCACAAGGCACCTCGTTTTTGTTCACCGAGTCACGAGCTCGACTCGATCCCCGCATTCATTGGTCCTTAGGGAAAGTTTGAAGATCCGGGACAACCTCCGTAGGTATGTCCCCTCCAAAGTAGTGTTTCACACGATGACCATTCACCTTAAAGTTAGGCCCGTCTTTTTGAGCTAGCTCAACGGTGCCATATAGGAAAACTTGTGCAATGGTGAATGGTCCGGACCAACGGGATTTAAGCTTGCCCGAGAAAATCTTAAGTCTAGAGTTGAATAAGAGGACTTGATCACCAACATTGAAAATGCGGGTTTTGATCTTTGAGTCATGAATCCTCTTAGTCTTCTCTTTATAGATCAAAGAATTTTCATAAGCTTGATCCCTTAATTAACTTAGTTCATTCAATTGAACCTTACGATGATCACCCGCGGTCCTCAAATCAAAGTTACAATGCTTAAGAGCCCAATACGCCTTATGTTCGAGTTCAATTGGCAAGTGGCATGCTTTTCCGTAGACCAACCTAAATGGTGTACAACCAATTGGCGTCTTGTAAGCCGTACGGAAATCCCACAATGCATCGTCCAATTTATCTGACCATGAAGTGCGATTTTCTCCAATAGAACGCTCCAAAATCCTTTTAAGAGCACGGTTTGAAACCTACACTTGACCACTCGTTTGAGGGTGATAAGCCGTAGAAATTCGATGAGTGACACCATATTTCTTTAGAACTTTTTCAAATTTTTCATTACAAAAATGGGTCCCACGATCACTTATAATAGCCCGCGGAGTTCCAAACCTAGCAAAGAGTTGTTTCAAAAAGTTCACCACAACTCGAGCATCATTCGTGGGCAAAGCCTTAGCTTTGACCCATTTAGACAAATAGTCCACGGCTACGAGAATGTATTTATTTCCTTTCGAAGATGGAAACGGCCCCATAAAATCGATCCCCCACATGTCAAAGATTTCACAAACTTGAATAATGTTTTGAGGCATTTCATCCCTTTGTGAGTTCTTTCCTTGACGTTGACAAGCATCACAAGTCTTGATCAAGTCTTGGGCATCACGATATATGGAAGGCCAAAAGAAGCCGGCATCAAAGACTTTCTTCGCGGTGGCGTTAGCACCATGATGTCCCCCGGTGGGTCCCTCATGTCAAGATTTAAGGATATCTTGAGCTTCTTTGCCAAACACGCACCTACAAATCACTTGATCCACGCACACACGAAACAAATAGGGGTCGTCCCAAAAGTAATAGGAAATATCCTTGAAAAACTTTCGTTTTTGTTGGGACGACATACCCTTGATCATAAACTTCCCCGCATGGTAATTGGCGATGTCCGCAAACCATGGGGTACTATGTAACACCCCCAAATTTACACAATTCAATACAGCAGAAGACTCGTTGGTGTTACGGGATAGCACATTACTCACATCATAGACAACGCATAAAAATCGCGTCGTTTAATAATAAAAGCATTTCCATTCATAAATATCAAAGTTACATAGGTCCCAAGTCATTGTATTTCATACAGGTTTTACAAAGCATTTGAATGGAAATTATTATTTAAGTGCGGGCCATGAATTCTTGTTGTCTTCCCGAGAATTACCTTCAAGTACCTGAGACAAAACATGTTAAAAGAAAAGGTCAGCGATAACGCCGAGTGAATTCATAGAGTTTAATAAAATCCATCAATATAACATCGGTATAAAATTATTACCGAAAATCATTTTGTACAAATATTTGTTATAGGCCATAAAATAGCCAAAGTCGTTTTATACAAATCCTTGTCAAAAATCATAATATAGGCTTTCGCCTTCAAAATCATTATACGAACCATTGTCGGTTAAAACATCATACAATACGTTTTATAACGTTGTATCGAGTTAAATAAAAACCGTTATATGAATATTGTTATGAAAAACCAAAACACGAACATAATATCATAGTAAGACTCCGTATTGCTAGTCAGGCAATATATCATAATTCGGTGCGTATAGCAGTATTTCGTTAATTGGATTATTATAAGCCGCATGACATTGTTACCTTACTACAACAAACAACGGGTAGCTAGCCCAAAACTCAATTTGCCCATCTAAATTAACGTGTCGTCACAATAATCACGCTTTTGTAAATCTTCTCATACATAAATTCGCTTACCAATCAATGTGGCACGACAGGGATCAACCGTCAAGGCGCGAACTGGGGTGATCGTCCCCAAATAGTACTATTATATGCATAAGCGTCTACCAAATCCCGGTAGTTCACAATTCATGTTAATGGGAATTTTAGTGACATAACCTAACTTTAATAATCCATTTTATTTCATCTATCGGGTCATTTAATCATTCATCGGGTCATACAATCATTCGGGTCCAAATCAACAAACAAACAATCGGGACAACTAGTGTCCTATTTCATAAAACTAAAATGTTATCTCCCTCGCGGGTTTACAAAACCTTTCATAAAAACATTTAAAAGAGTGCGAGGCTATGAACTCACGTTGATGTGGGAAAGCGGGTTATCGGCAATTCGGATGTACGGTACGTGCTTCAATCACGGAAACCTAGACAAATAATACTCGTCTTAGACTCTTGTCCAATGACTTTATAAAAATAACAATTATGTATACATATGATGGTTTTATATATATGATGATCAAGTGGGTTTACATATTCTCTTTTACTCATTTTAGTGTTTATGTATTGGTAACTTCTTACTAGTTTTACCTATTTACGTGTTTTAGGTCCAATAAGCCTATTATAAGTTTATTAACTTGTATTAATCCATTTCATACTTGTATTATCAGTATTTATACTTTACATGTTGGGCCCAAATAGGTTAAGCCCAATAAATAAGTTTATAAGTGTTTTAGCCCATTTTGTTGTATTATTAGTCCAATAACGTTAACTTAGCCCGTTAATGTCCGTATGTTATATAGTTCGGGTTTTATCGGTTTTTACTTGTTATATATGTTAATATATCAGTATATGAGTTTACAAAAGTTTACATTAGACGGGTCCAACCGTCTAAGTTTTAGTTAACAAAAACGTTAATTTTACGGTAATAGCCGAAAAAGTCGTAAAAATCTTGTTTATAGTTTTTATAACTAATAAATCTTATTCAACTACCATTTTTATAAAGTATCCATTTATTTAACCTTATACATATTTATATAAATGAAATTTATAAGTTAGTGGGTTTCAATTCACATTTTATACTATATAAGTTTGAGTGCTTATATAATACTATTAAACATTAATTCTTCAAAATCTGATTTTTAGTTTCATCTTCACCATTTTTTATCATATCTTGAGTTCTATAAGGAGATAGAAGCTCATTTTTGGATGGCATAAACTTCATATTATGTGCTACAAATAAGTTAGATATAGCTACTGCTCATTCCATGTTTAACTATCCTTAACAGTCCCTACAAAACAGACTATTCAGATTGGTACACTCATCTTGTTTTGATCATATCTCACTCATTTTGATGATTCCATTGCATGGCCAACTCTCACATGTGTATAACATCTAATACTTACTGTATATTGATTCTACTTTACCATTTTATCAGTTTAACATTTGGTTACTTACTGTTTTTATACAGCCATCACATTTAAGCATGATTTTAACCATTTTACCTATGGTTTTCCATCTTTTTAACCATGTTTATCAAATCTATCAACACCAAATCCCCACATAATATTTTTAATCATTATTCAACATCATATACATATACATAAATAAAGAAATTACAATATTACATAATCAAAATAACAAGAGGATAGGAAGAACAATCTTTATACCACCATTAGTGATGAAAAGATGAGATTTTTGATGAACAAGACTTGGTTCTTGTTATCAAATCTTTAACTTTAGCAAGGAAACTTCTTGGGTCCTTTGGATAGATGAACACCTCCATGAGTTCAGCCCTTTAACCTCATGAAAACTCCTTTTCATAGGTTAAGATCACCTCCAATCTTCATATCTTCAAAGGGTTTCCATCATATGTGTGAATAACACAAGTTTTAGTGGTTGAAAATTGATCAAATGGGGTGTTTAAGGTGAGGATGGGACGAATTTTAGAGAGAGGGAGGAGTGTTGTGTGGTTTTTGCATGTAAGAAATGAGTTAGTTGTTTAGAGATGGTGGTTTTGATGCATAGTTGCTTACTTTGTAAGCATAGGACAAGTGTAAGTAACTAAGTTACTTACAACTTGACACCTCTTTGGTGTTGGCTCACACTTGGCCATCCCATATAGTGGGGTGGGGCAAGTGTAAACTTGTCTCATCCCACTAATTTATGGGTATTCCTTGATTCTAGTTTCCTAGATTTGCGTGTCCTCTGGTCGTTTTACAAAAAAACGTTTTTATAAATTATGAATCAACGGCACAAAACGAATCTAATAAAAATTGTCTTATCAAAAACGGAGTTCAAAAACGTAAATACGTAATCCTAAAGTTTCCGGTTTATTCGTAAAGGACGTTAAATTATAATCGTAAGTCCTAATCTCTTCTCGTAAATTTGTGAGTTTATGAACCAACACAAATTTAAAATTCCAAAATAATATTCACGGATAAATTTGTTTTCTGAAATGTCGGACTGTCACCAAAAACGGTGTATGTAAACGTAAGCACGTAACGTAGAATCCTCCGGTTTAGACTTAGTCGATGCTACTTCAAGAAGTAAATCCAAATTTCTTCCCAAAAATAAGTGAGTTCATAATATAACATTAAAATAATGTTTTTAAATAATATTTGAGAATAAAATATCAATCATAAATTGACGGATTGTCACAGCATTTACCCCTAAACAGGATCTTTGTCCTCAAAGATCATCTTATCTTACTACTCGCTTCTTATAGAGTTAAAGCCATGTGGGTATTTCCTCCACATTCGGTCTTTTCTCACAAGTGTAATTCATTACAATACGCGAATTTCATCAAACATAACTACGGGAATAAGATCAGGCTTAATGTTGACTTACTTTCTCTATCCATGATGTTCACGGGTTTTTGATGAATGCAACTTTTCGCCGATCTAAACATTATCAAGAAGTGATCAGATTCTCACTTGATAGACATTTCATCAAGTTCGATATACGAAACATAATTCACGTAGCTCTTGAAGTCCTAGGGTAGATCCAGCTTATATGCCTTTCAAACCAATCTTTTTACATCATCTCAATAGTCCCATTCAACGGGGAATTATATCCCATGATCTTCCAGATCATCAATTCATTTTTCCATGGTTAAAATTTTTGGCATAACTTCGCTACCCATCTGGCACTTCAAGATCTACATTTCATATTCACATAACCTCCTGCCCACTACCGGCAGTCAATAATCAGATCCTAATTTCAACAATCATTTCAGGTCTCGCGGGTCGAGTAGTTTGTAAGGTTAGGTTTGCCATCATAGGAAACCTTAAACCTAAAAGACATGTCCAACTCACAATGGGTGTATGTCGGGTGTCTTCATCCCAACTCCTGCTTACAGATGCTCTAATATATATCCTCACAAGATTCCATCTCGATCCTAATACGATAGTTTTCAATGATAATCTCTCCAAAGGAAAAAGATTATACGGTTCATTACCAAAGGTCAATCATTCAAACATAAAACAAGACTTCTAGTATTTTGTATCGTTACTGTACCTCGTCCCTTCGATTGGGATGGTAAACAACACTCTCATCAAGGTTCGTTCCAAATGACTTCTAAGCAAATCTCTAGAAATTCGATCCGAAGAGAGGATCTTGATAGAGATGATCGATACAGGCACATCATGCTTACACAACTCCTTTAAATACAAAAGAGTCAATCTCTTCATCGAGAATCTATCATTAACGGAAATGATATTAACAGATTTGGTCAGTCTGTCGACGATGACCCAAATCAAATCAAATTCAGATGATGACCTTTGCAATAGTTAGACGTTTACTAATGTATGAGGCGATGTCTACCTTCATAGATTGCATCAGTACAACTTCTTCAGATAAAGTTACATTAAATCAGAAATGACAGGAATAGAATACTTATACTTACAAGATTCCAACATAACTATATCTCACAATCCTCCATATTTAGACAATCACAAGTGGCCTTTTATACATTTAACGCTACCGGCTTCTCAATTCTAATGATTCATATTAGTCACGAATCCCTTTTTATTAGTTATATTATCCTTCTTACAAACATCGTTTATTTTTAAAATGTTCGGCAATTTATTTTGCACAATCATTTTTAAGAAATACATCTTAATTGATTCTTTATCCTTTCTATATAATGTGTCAGTATCTACATTCACTTTCTCCTGATGAAATATATATAACATGACCGTATTAATTCAAAATTTCTTTCTTCATATCTCCTATGTTTTAGTTTCGTCTCAACTATTATTTTTTATCTGTTTTACTCAATCCGGCGTCTAAAGCGTCGATAATTATTATAATTAATTAGATAATAATTATTAAATTTTTATGAAACGTAAACGTAAAAATTTTAAATTTCTTAGTTCGATCAGTTATATAAAATGCTCAAAATAAATTTGAATTTAATTAACAAGATTTTCGTTGTTTATCGAAAATATTTAATAAGATCCGTAAATGTTTGAAAAACCTTCGTTTATTCTTTGGTAAAATTTTCTTAGTTGAAAAGCAAAAAGTGTCGTTTCAAATGTCAAGTCATAAATTATATAGTTTCATAAATTCTTCTTAAGTTGTCTTGAGGTATACACGAACATTTACCCCTAAACAGGAGTTTAGTTAAATGTTCTGGGTATAAGGGAATAATCCCTCAAAAGTTCTTTTCGATACAACATTTGTCAAAACACATTTGCACTTTCTTTTTGGTAAAACCCAAAGTCTTAATGGCTCTAATCTTTGAAAAGTCAATATAGATTCCGTTATCTTTTAATCACACGGTCAAATAATATAAAGGATTAAGTCTTTAATCATATGTTAAATATTCAAGGTACAAGTTTTCATTACTCGGCCAATTCAGGGCAGTCTATAACTAATTATTAACTCATTCTTATTCTTATAAACAAACAAATGGTCCTTAATGATCACAAGCATGACTTTATCAAATTACAGCCTACACACGTGATTCACCAAATTTATGAATGCTACATGTGCATTGGTCAATCCAAACGACATCACGTGAAACTCATAATGTTCATTACAAGTACCGGATGTAGTGATTGGAATAAATAATCTTCTTCACAGATGCGAAGTTGATGATAACCATGCCATGGATCAAATTTTTAAAACATATGCTAGAACCTTGTAAATGATCGAACAAATCTTCCATTCCGAGTCATGGATATCATTTTTGATTGTCAATTTACTCAGTTCACAGTAATCAATAAATATAAGAAATAATAACACCATAGCTCTTCATAATGACGAGCTCGGTAGAATAAGATCTTTCTCCGACAACTCTCTCAGTTGTATGGTAATTCCTTTAATTCAGATGGTGCTGATGTACAGTGTACAAGCCACAGGTGCAGCACCGGGAATATAATCAATACCAATTTCAACATGGCTTAATGGCGAAAGTCTAGGTAATTCACCAGCAAAATACCTCCTAAAGTTTCAGATAGCAGGAACATCTTTTAATAAATTTACTTTAAGTTCTTTCTAGATTATAATATCTATGACTAATTCACAACCATTCATGGTATAAATTCAAGTCATCCATCAAGAATCATTTAGATCACTTTTGATAATCAACATCTTATCATTTAGGGGAATTCAATTCGAGTTCCCATCAATTAAGACAATGTCGTCCTGTCATAATCAATCAATCCATTCTACTGGAACTATTAACTTTCCAGTTTCATTATCGTTGATAAGATGTGAACTTCTCAAAGGACTAATAATAATTCATAATCCTTCACAAATTCAAGGATATATGGAGACATAACTACCATTAAAGAGTAAGGTTAACGCATAATCTACGCGAGAGAATTTCAAATCAGATACAGACGAAAACATTTAACGAATATAAATATATCCCATGTTTTCATAATTTGAGTACGCATTCGAAAGCTCCTCGGATGGTTACCCAGGTCATTCAAATGAAATCAAATCATAAGAAATGATAAGAACGTCAATACATCCAGTCGGGTATCAACACTCGGTAATCAGATACTTTTCCTAAGAATCTCACTACGGGAGAATTGGACAAGAAAGAATTGTCAATTGTCTAATAAGACAATTTCCATAGATGAGTAAATTCGACTCAGAAGAATAGATGCTACAGGCACATATGTAGGTGTCCCTAACACTATGTCCTTATTTTCACTTCTTGCAGATCTCATAAAATTTATTCTTTCACAATCTTCAAAGAAAATGTAGTGTTTATTCATTAGTTTTATGGTGACTACTAATCAGCCTTGCAAGGTTCATTCCAAATTGTATGTAGGCGCGCAACTATATACAATTTCAAGATTAACG
This sequence comes from Glebionis coronaria, assembly GCA_025667525.1. Taxonomy (NCBI): domain Eukaryota; kingdom Viridiplantae; phylum Streptophyta; class Magnoliopsida; order Asterales; family Asteraceae; genus Glebionis; species Glebionis coronaria. Next base: position 295,161,203 of record CM046875.1, read on the forward strand.
ATGCAATACTCAGTTCGTCAAAATTTTATCATCATGTTTATAATAAAAAAACATTTTCATGCTTAATTCTTAAATAAGAATCAAGAATAAATTTACAAAGATTTTCTTTGTTATGAAAACAATTAAGTTTTCCAAGGTGTTTTATAAACAACTTCATTTTGATAACGGTCACTTATAGATCTCACTTTGAATAATCCTTATAGTGATGAAAATTCAATTTTTCTCAAGGGATACTGTTTTATCTTTATAAAAACAATGAGTGATCTACAAAAGTGTGAGGAAAAGTTGTTCACCAAGAACTAACTTCAATATATCAGGAAATGAGCTTAGCCAAATAATCATGAGGTTCATGACTTCGATGGCACTCAGGAATACAAAGAGAATAATCCACAACGTAACTCAAATCGAGATGAGTACTTGTTCAATGGTTGCATCACTAATGCGAACATTAGGAAGAAGCAAGAAAAGATAGATATCATCGATACATGTAGAATTTAGCAATCAAAGGTAGTCTTTTCATTAATCACAAACAAGTCAAATTGTACCGTAACACATTATGTGTCACTATGTCATACAATTCCAAGATCTCATCCTACCAACTGATGTCTCAGTTAAGTTAGGGATTATTTTTAAAAGATACCACAATGAATGCTAATCTACAAGAGTCATGGGGGTTCCACCTGTCCTGGAAGATCCATCGGTCCCAATTCAGAAGAAGATTTCTTCAATTTATTTATTGGACACTGGGCATCCTCGTCAGTGGACAATGGCCTAGGAACAACACTTAAACATGAATCAACAATCAATTAAAACCTTATAACTCAATCACAGAACTTAACAGATTCCTCTTAACAATTTCTTTTTCCATACAAGTTAAATTTTACTTTATTCATGTTTCAATCAACTTACACTCAATGCGATATCCTACCTCGTTTTCCAATACTTTCAACTTTATTTTAGACCTTAAAAAGGGCAATAAGAGTTCAATACGAACTATCCTTAATTTCCAATCCTATAGCTCCTTTATTAATAGTTATCAAATGAGTCACTAGTATGAAATTAATCACACATTCAATTAGACTTTTCGAAAAGGTACTAGTGGCATCAGGCTTTTGGGTAATGGTTCCAATGACAGCCTCAAGTGCAACATTCACCCTTTCGATTTCAAGTTTAAGAATTGGGTGACAACGAATCAGATGACACCTTTCCAGGTGGTAACGTTTTGTCAAACTCCACTCTATAAGGAAAGATCGTCATGACATCGATATCAGATTTAGTCTCGCCAATTCTTCTTTAATATCACAATCAACTAATATCTACATTTCTACGAATATCAACCATTTTGTTGGGATTATAAATATCCACAACTTGGTTTAGATCTAGAGTAGCTAGATTACCTACAAGAATAGCTTTGATTTATTTGCTAGAGGATTTAGGGTTCCTTGTGACAATCTACGTCGTATAAATACCTCGTATAAATATTAAAATAATCATCAAACGATCATGTAATCAAATTACATCATATATATATATATATATATATATATATATATAAAATCCAAGTTATATATATATTAAAATAACACTTCTCAGTCTGGCCTTGTCGGTAACTCGGGAATTCTTCAGCACCGTTATAGTCAAAAGATTTTTAGACATTTTTAGAAAAATGTTTATAGTTAAAAGATTTTGAAATGTTTTATTCAAAACCTTAGTTTTAAAAATCTTTCGTTCTCTATAACGAGAGCTTTGGTACCAAACTGTAACACCCCCAAATTTACACAATTCAATACAGCGGAAGACTCGTTGGTGTTACGGGATAGCACATTACTCACATCATAGACAACGCATAAAAATCGCGTCGTTTAATAATAAATGCATTTCCATTCATAAATATCAAAGTTACATAGGTCCCAAGTCATTGTATTTCATACAGGTTTTACAAAGCATTTGAATGGAAATTATTATTTAAGTGCGGGCCATGAATTCTTGTTGTCTTCCCGAGAATTACCTTCAAGTACCTAAGACAAAACATGTTAAAAGAAAAGGTCAGCGATAACGCCTTGTGAATTCATAGAGTTTAATAAAATCCATCAATATAAAATCGGTATAAAATTATTACCGAAAATCATTTTGTACAAATATTTGTTATAGGCCATAAAATAGCCAAAGTCATTTTATACAAATCCTTGTCAAAAATCATAATATAGGCTTTCGCCTTCAAAATCATTATACGAACCATTGTCGTTAAAAACATCATACAATACGTTTTATAACGTTGTATCGAGTTAAATAAAAACCGTTATATGAATATGGTTATGAAAAACCAAAACACGAACATAATATCATAGTAAGACCCCGTATTGCTAGTCAGGCAATATATCGTAATTCGGTGCGTATAGTAGTATTTCGTTAATTGGATTATTATAAGCCGCATGACATTGTTACCTTACTACAACAAACAACGGGTAGCTAGCCCGAAACTCAATTTGCCTATCTAAATTAGCGTGTCGCCACAATAATCACGCTTGTGTAAATCTTCTCATACATAAATTCGCTTACCAATCAATGTGGCACGACGGGGATCAACCGTCAAGGCGCGAACTGGGGTGATCGTCCCAAAATAGTACTATTATATGAATAAGCGTCTACCAAATCCCGGTAGTTCACAATTCATGCTAATGGGACTTTTAGTGACATAACCTAACTTTAATAATCCATTTTATTTCATCTATCGGGTCATTTAATCATTCACGGGGTCATACAATCATTCGGGTCCAAATCAACAAACAAACAATCGGGACAACTAGTGTCCTATTTCATAAAACTAACATGTTATCTCCCTCGCGGGTTTATAAAACATTTCATAAAAACATTTAAAAGAGTGCGAGGCTATGAACTCACGTTGATGTGGGAAAGCGGGTTATCGGCAATTCGGATGTATGGTACGTGCTTCAATCACGGAAACCTAGACAAATAATACTCGTCTTAGACTCTTGTCCAATGACTTTATAAAAATAAAAATTATGTATACATATGATGATTTTATATATATGATGATCAAGTGGGTTTACATATTCTCTTTTACTCATTTTAGTGTTTATGTATTGGTAACTTCTTACTAGTTTACTAGTTTTACCTATTTACGTGTTTTAGGTCCAATAAGCCTATTATAAGTTTATTAACTTGTATTAATCCATTTCATACTTGTATTATCAGTATTTATACTTTACATGTTGGGCCCAAATGGGTTAAGCCCAATAAATAAGTTTATAAGTGTTTTAGCTCATTTTATTGTATTATTAGTCCAATAACGTTAACTTAGCCCGTTAATGTCCGTATGTTATATAGTTCGGGTTTTATCGGTTTTTACTTGTTATATATGTTTATATATCAGTATATGAGTTTACAAAAGTTTACATTAGACGGGTCCAACCGTCTAAGTTTTATTTAACAAAAACGTTAATTTTACGGTAATAGCCGAAAAAGTCGTAAAAATCCTGTTTATAGTTTTTATAACTTATAAATCTTATTCAACTACCATTTTTATAAAGTGTCCATTTATTTAACCTTATACATATTTATATAAATGAAATTTATAAGTTAGTGGGTTTCAATTCACATTTTATACTATATAAGTTTGAGTGCTTATATAATACTATTAAACATTAATTCTTCAAAATCTGATTTTTAGTTTCATCTTCACCATTTTTATCATATCTGGAGTTCTATAAGGAGATAGAAGCTCATTTTTGGATGTCATAAACTTCATATTTTGTGCTACAAATAAGTTAGTTATAGCTACTGCTCATTCCATGTTTAACTATCCTTAACAGTCCCTACAAAACAGACTATTCAGATTGGTACACTCATCTTGTTTTAATCATATCTCACTCATTTTGATGATTCCATTGCATGGCCAACTCTCACATGTGTATAACATCTAATACTTACTGTATATTAATTCTACTCTACCATTTTATCAGTTTAACATTTGGTTACTTACTGTTTTATACAGCCATCACATTTAAGCAAGATTTTAACCATTTTACCTATGGTTTTCCATCTTTTTAACCATGTTTATCAAATCTATCAACACCAAATCCCCACATAATATTTTTAATCATTATTCATCATCATATACATATATATAAATAAATAAATTACAATATTATATAATCAAAATAACAAGAGGATAGGAAGAACAATCTTTATACCACCATTAGTGATGAAAAGATGAGATTTTTGATGAACAAGACTTGGTTCTTGTTATCAAATCTTCAACTTTAGCAAGGAAATTTCTTGGGTCCTTTGGATAGATGAACACCTCCATGAATTCATCCCTTTAACCTCATGAAAACTCCTTTTCATAGGTTAAGATCACCTCCAATCTTCATATCTTCAAAGGGTTTCCATCATATGTGTGAATAACACAAGTTTTAGTGGTTGAAAATTGATCAAATGGGGTGTTTAAGGTGAGGATGGGACGAATTTTAGAGAGAGGGAGGAGTGTTGTGTGGTTTTTGCATGTAGGAAATGAGTTAGTTGTTTAGAGATGGTGGTTTTGATGCATAGTTGCTTACTTTGTAAGCATAGGACAAGTGTAAGTAACTAAGTTACTTACAACTTGACACCTCTTTGGTGTTGGCTCACACTTGGCCATCCCATATAGTGGGGTGGGGCTAGTGTAAACTTGTCTCATCCCACTAATTTACGGGTATTCCTTGATTCTAGTTTCCTAGATTTGCGTGCCCTCCGGTCGTTTTACAAAAAAACGTTTTTATAAATTATGAATCAACAGCACAAAACGAATCTAATAAAAATTGTCTTATAAAAAACGGAGTTCAAAAACGTAAATACGTAATCCTAAGGTTTCCGGTTTATTCGTAAAGGACGTTAAATTATAATCGTAAGTCCTAATCTCTTCTCGTAAATTTGTGAGTTTATGAACCAACACAAATTTAAAATTCCAAAATAATATTCACAGATAAATTTATTTTGTGAAATGTCGGACTGTCACCAAAAACGGTGTATGTAAACGTAAGCACGTAACGTAGAATCCTCCGGTTTAGACTTAGTCGATGCTACTTCAAGAAGTAAATCCAAATTCCTTCCCAAAAATAAGTGAGTTCATAATATAACATTAAAATAATAAAATATCAATCATAAATTGACGGATTGTCACATACTATCATCACCACGAAAAGCAATCATACCAAGCGTCTCGAGAGGAAATGTTTAATTAATTTCCTTGTTCTCTGGATCGCTTTGGTGAGGATTCTCAAGTCGAGATAAATGATCGGCCGCGAGATTCTCGGCTCCTTTTTTGTCTAGAATTTTGACATAAAATTCTTGAAGGAGGAGAATCCACCGGAGCAACATCGGCTTAGCATCTTGTTTATTAAGAAGATATTTGATAGCCGAGTGGTCCGTATACACTATGGTTTGAGACAAGACGAGATATGGTCTAAACGTTCCAAAAGCATACACAACGGCAAGTAACTCCTTTTCCGTTGTAGTGTACTTTGTTTGAGCATCCGTCATAGTCTTACTTGCATAGTGTATAGGCAAGAAGTGTTTTAACTTACGTTTCCCCAAAACCGCACCTACCGCATAATCACTAGCATCACACATAATTTCAAAAGGTAGGTCCCAATTCGGGGCAACCAAGATTGGAGAATCGGTTAACTTCCTTTTAAGCATCTCAAAGGCTTGAATACACTCATCCAAAAAGATGAAAGGAGTCTCTTTTTCCAAAAGATGGGTCATAGGCCGAGCAATCTTAGAGAAGTCTTACTCCCTTAACGGTGGTGGGTGGAGGCAATTTGGAAATCACGTCGATTTTAGCCCTATCAACCTCAATACCGGCCTTAGAGATCTTATGTCCTAACACAATTCCCTCTTTGCACATGAAGTGACATTTTTCATAATTAAGCACAAGATTCGTTTCCTCACAACGTTGCAACAATCTTTCAAGGTTAGAGAGACATGAAGTGAAAGACTCCCCAAAAACCGAAAAGTCATCCATGAAGACTTCCATGGTTTTCTCGATCATATCAAGGAAAATGGCCATCATGCACCTTTGGAACGTACCCGGAGCATTGCATAGTCCAAAAGGCATGCGACGATAAGCAAATGTTCCATAAGGACAAGTGAATGTGGTCTTTTCTTGATCACGAGGGTCAATGGGGATTTGGAAATAGCTAGAAAATCCATCCAAAAAGCAATAGAATTCATTCCTCGCTAGTCTCTCTAACATTTGATCCATAAAAGGTAATGGAAAATGATCCTTCCTAGTGGCATCATTAAGTTTTCTATAGTCAATACAAACACGCCAACCGGTCACAAGTCTAGTAGGAATCAATTCATTATCCTCATTAGTAACAACCGTCATTCCTCCTTTCTTTGGAACACAATGCACGGGGCTAACCCATGGACTATCCGAGATAGGGTAGATCATTCCGGCGTCTAGAAGTTTAGTGACTTCCTTTTTGATCACCTCATGAATCTTTGGATTGAACCTTCTTTGATTTTGGATAGCGGGTTTATAATCATCCTCGTGTGGAGTAAGTGTAGATGAGGAAAGGTTACAACATGTTTCAACAAAGCAAGCTTCTTCATTTGAATTTAACTTTCCTTTATCACAAAATGAAGTTTCCAAAATTGGAAAAAAACCTTTATCAAAAAGATCTTTCTTATTACTTTCAATTGTCTCAACACGTTTTACACTTTCAACTTTTTTAGAAGCAAATCTTGGAATCTTTTCCGGTTTAAAAACAATACTCTTATCTCCATAAAACAATTTAATTTCCTCTTTCCTCATATCAACTTGAATTTGAGCCGTGCACAAAAATGGACGTCCTAGAATAATAGGCACACGAGGATTGGTCTCATAATCAATGATAGCAAAATCGGCTAAGTACAAGAAATTTCCCACTTTAACAATGACATTTTCCGCCATACCAACCGGTCGAGTGGTGGTACCATTAGCAAGCTCAATGATCATTCGAGTGGTACTAAGTGGTGCATAATCAATAGTTTTCCAAAGGTCTAGGGGCATTATGTTAATGCTAGCTCCTAGATCGGCTAGGCCTTTGCAAACCCCAAGCTCATTGAAAACACAAGGTATCAAGAATTGACCCGGATCTTTATACTTCTCGGGAAAGAAATCAAAGAAAACCGAGGTACTAATCACATTCAAAGTAGCCTTGGTGACTTCTAGAAAAGTTTCCTTAGGTGGAGGATTAAACTCAATCACTTCAACTTCTTCTAAATTTTCACAATCATCATAAACCGTTATGGCCATAAGCTCTCCCTTCGGGTTTGGAATGGTATTACTAGGTAAGCAACCCGAAGAAGTAGATGGTTTAGACATAAATCCCTCAAACATCGAAAGCAATTTATTTTGACCTTGTTCCAAACTTTGTTGCATACGATTATGACTTTGCTCTAATCTTTGTTCAAAACGGTTTTGGTTTTGTTCAAGTCTTTGTTGATTAAGCTCAATCTTATTGTTTTGCCCTTTAATCGTATTTTGAAACTCATTTTTCAAAGTTGCCATTTGTCCTTGAATGTTATTTTGAAAAACTTTCAAATTTGCCTCATTTGACCTAATGTAACTTGAAAAATCATTTTGATTATTGCTTTGAAAACCTTGATTGTTTTGATTAGCATTAAATCCTTGATTAAAATTCCCTTGGTTACCACGGTTAAAATTATTCCCATTGTTTCCATTGTTGTACCTAATTTGAACCGGTGGAAAACCCGGTGGAGCAACATGATTTTGACGAGGAACTTGACCGTTGGAGCCATAAGTTCCCGTCGCGGCAAAAGCACTAGCTTGATCAAACCCCGTGGTCGAACAAGCATAATTAGGATGTGCTCCACCACATGATAGACAAACATTCTCAACCATATTAATGGATCCATGAGGATTCTTCCTAAGCTCATTCAAAATTGTGTCAATCTTAGAGTCCAATCTAGCAATCTCGATGTTAGACGAATTCACATTGGAAACACTCGGTGTGTTTCGTGAATATTATGCTCTAGACTTATTCTCAATTATGCACCACGCGTCTCTCGGAGTTTTTCTTAAAAGATTACCACCCGCGGCGGCATTTAAAGAATCTTGTTCAATCATATTTAGCCTATTATAGAAAGTATTAATTTGATGCAATTCCGAGAAACCGTGGTGTGTACATTGTCACAACAAATCTTTAAATCTTTCCCATGCAACCCCAAACGATTCATGCACTTTTTGTTCAAATCTAGTGATCTCGTTCTTAAAATGTGTTGTCTTAGATGGTGGAAAGAAATAATTCATGAACTTAGACACTAAATCATCCCATGTTAAGATCGAACCCGGTGGTTCTTTCTCATACCAAATCTTAGCATTACCCTCGAGCGAGTACGAAAAAAGCATGAGCTTAATCGCGTCATTCGGAACATCTCTAAACTTGAGAGTCGAGGTAATTCGAAGAAAATTCCGAATGTGAGAATGCGGGTTATCGGTCTCATTGCCACGAAATTGGTCGGCACGAATGAGCGATAAAAGACCCGTCTGAATCTCATAATGATCCGCCAAAATAGCTGGCACAACGATTGCTTCCCCATACCCTTCGGTGGATGCACGGAGCAATTCCTCTATTGTTCGGTTATCGGCCATCTCTACAATAATAGGTGGAAGCTCGGGTTCCACTATTCGTTGTTGACGATTTCTATTTCTACGAGGAATATTTTCAAGCCTATTAAAATCAATCACAAGTTGAGAAGAACGTAATTGCATACACTACAAAGACGAGAATTTAGAGGATTGAAGAAAAGAAATTAGACAAAAAGAAGATTATTTTTGGTATTTTATTTGGTATTGCTCAATCAAAAATGATCGATAAAAACAAGGAATAAGGATAACTACTATGGAAGTAAATTACCCTCGGTCGACTTTGAAACGATAGGTGAAAACCTAAACGTCTCGAGGTTCAATAAGTAAACTACAAAAATAAGATTTATTACTACTTGAGTCGGCAAACCAATAATAGGTCGTCCCTCTTAATATACGCACAAGCAAGCGGGGAAACGAGGTGGCACAAAGCACTTAAAAACATTTTTCCTTAGACGGCCTTTTATAGCACGTCGCCTTATACCCACCTTATAGTTTGTATAAATCGAGTTCAAACTTCTTATTAGTATTTATCTATTTTGCCTTTTATTTTTGTTTTGGATTCGACTACAATAGCTAGGCCTTATTTGGAAAGTATGTAAATTTATTGTTCTACGTAATACAATATATTATTCACAAAAATCGAGAAAAACGATACATACTATATAATAGAAAAATAACAAAACTTTCCGAGGACGGAAAGGGTCTTCAAATCAACGATCAACAAATCTCCACAAAAGCGAATCGTACACAAGATCCCCGGCAGCGGCACCAAAATTATTGATGTGATCGTGATAGTATAGTGATAATCAAGATACGTTATAGGGTAAATTAGAAAATTACCTTTAGGAAAAAGTAATAGACTAATATTACCAATGACGAATTCAATTAAACACGTGATGAACCAAGTTCGTTGTACACAAAGATCGAGTGAATTTGAGACGTTTCGTTTCGTTTTGGACAATTGATTTGAATTAGTTTTCGGTTTTTAAACTAGAAATTAAATCTACCAAATTTAAACTATTTAATTATCCTAAAGTGCATGAATCGTAAACCCCAAATTTAATTAAGTCTAAATCACTAAAAATTAAAAACTACTTAAAATTAAAAACTATTTAAAAATCTATATAAATTAATCTATTTAATAAAAATAACTTTTAATCAATTTTTAGAAATCTAATTAAACTTTTTAACTTTACTAAAATTTACTTTTACCAAATCTAGTTTTTAAAACTATATTTATTTAAATCTAAAATTATAAAAATCTAATTATTAAAATAAACTAATTAAACTTTTAAATTAATAAAAACATTTTTTATTATATTTTTATTTCTTTTATCTGTTTAAGATCTAATAATTTTATAAAGGAAAATAAAAATGTAAAACATTTGCAAATTAAAGTAAGTAAGAGCTGACAGCTAACTACAAAATACTATATTAATTAATTATCTGAAAATAAACTCAAAAGAGCTATTAGCTCAGTTGGTTAAAGCGTGATGCTGTGAACTGCGAGGTCGCAAGTTCGAGTCCTAGGAAGGACATTTTTGATCAATTTTATTTTAACCGCACAAATAGAAACGTGAACTTTATTCCTATTTATCACAGAAGACTAAACAACTAATAAATCTTTACTGACAAGTAAACTTAATTGAAAAGTAAACAATCAGATAAAGCAGATAAACAAATTATGCCAAACAAGCAGATAAGATATAAGATAACCATACCACAATTTTAGTTAAACAAAAATACAGTAGAACTAGGAGATGTAGAAAATCAGTAAGTCAAGAAAACTTACAATAAGCAGCAGACTTAAAACAATAATACTACACAATTTAGAGACTCAGATGTAAACACTCAATCAATCCCAAGTTAAGGCAAATCAAGCAAATCAGTCTTAAATTAACATTCCCAATCACAACAAAAATATACCAATATTTGTAACAAATCAAATCTTCTTACACAAAGATACTACCAAATCTGTTAACTAAAACTCCAGCAGTCTAACAATGAACTCCAATCCTATAATAACAAACTACTCTTAATGCAGATTCATAACACAATTAACTAAAAACAGTATTACATTAGAAACAATAATACCCAAACATTAGCAGTATAGAGATATCAGCAGCAACTTGACTTAAAAGACATGAGCCGAACAAAAAACAGTGAATTAAAACCAAATTACTAACACATTAGAATTAAACTAGCAATCATAAAACAGGAATATAAAACTGAAATCAAATAAAAGGACTTATAACCTTTTGATGTTAACCATTGGGAAGAAGGATAGCGATGTGCTACCTTATGAACCGGAACGAGACCACCATTCACCAACAGTACCACCATTCGAACCACCCACAATAATCATTCATCAATCGAACATATCATCAATTTTAATATGAACTTTTCCAGTAGGGAAAAGTTTTCCCAAATTTTACCTTTATTATTTGGTTAAAGCTATTAAATTAGCTTAATCAAATAACTTTCATTTCATGACAATATAGATTTATAAAGGAAAAATTGGAATTAAAGTTCAACAGTAAATAAATCTACACAATATTCAACTCAAATTAAACTTTTTATTGATAATTAAAAACCGATTACAAGACTATTAAAACGAAAATACAATTTAACCTAAACCTATTTTTGCATCATAACATTAAAGTAAAAAGAGGGATAATGATTACAAGATAAATGAAGGGTTTTTATAGCCATCCCAAGGCTGTTGAGGAGCGAATATCCGGATCTTTTTGGTATATCTCTCTCTTGTTGTTGATCCTACGGTTGAGAAAACGCAACTAGCACACGGATTGCCAACGTGGCATCCGTTTGTGCTAGTTGTGTTAGTTTGATGCTGATTTGTCCCCTTTTGATTTGATGAGTGGGGAATTTGAGGTGTCTTGGCCGGTAGTATGCTAACACGTCAAAGATGCGCCTCCATCTTTTCTCTTCCTTAAAATTGGGGGATTTATTTCCCACACGCTTGAATCAAACGTGGGAACAAAATCCCCTTATTAATTTAACTTTGGGTGAATAGTGAATAGTGATTAGGGTTTGAAAAGAGTTACAGGTTTTTGGTTTTGGGGAAGATGGAGGAAACATAGGGAGTATCGAATTATTTTTATTGTGTGAGAAAGTGGGTGAATAAGTCACGTGTGGTGGTGGATAAAGAGAAAACGTGTATGTGGTGTAAATGGGGACTATAACCGTGTGTTGACTGGCTTTAAGTTCACAAATCATTTATTTAAAATTCAAACCCTAAAGCCCAGTAGAATCATTCCATCCGTTTGCTTATTTGAGGACTTTGGGCTTTTGGCCCAAGTTAAATTTCCCATCTGTGTTTTTAATTAGCAAATTGGGCCATATCTTGGGCTTTAGTTTAAACAGTTGGATAACTTGATTTGATAATGGGCTTATGAGCCCAATAGTCCAATGTGGGACCCACCTGGCCCATTCTTCTTCATAAAGGTTAAATCTGCTAAAAACGACTTGAAATTTGGCTTCTTTGATCTTTTCTTCATTCTCGTGTCGATTTCGCCGGTTTTCGTGAACTTGGTACCTACACAAACGAAACAAGAAAACATGAATATACAAGGCAAATTTGATACATTAAATGCATTATTTCATCGTTTCTAGATACAAATAATATGAGTAAAATCACTCATATCACACCACTACTAAGGCTCAAAGATCTAAGCTTAAAAGAAACAAGAAGAATGATAGGATCTTGCCCCCATCTAGTAGTCAAGTGAAGAAGAAAGTAGAAGCCCATCCTAGGAATGTTATTTCTATTTTGAATAAAAAGAATCATGTAGCTAAACCTAACGGCTCTGCGGTTGTGTAGTGTTCTAAGCCTACTGTGAACTCTAATTTGAAATGTTGGAATTGCAATGAATGTATGTTTTCTAGTCGTCATGATTCTTGCCTTATTGACCATGTGAATGAGATGAATGTCCGGAAAAATGGATTAGAATGGAAACCGACTGGGAAAGTGTTAACCCAAGTTGGTTGGATGTGGCGTCCCACTGGCAATACTTTCACTATAGTAGGAAATACGTGCCCTTTAACTAGGATCACTCCCACTAAAGCGAAGAAAGCATGCCCTTTAACTAGGAGTACCAAGACTACCAAAAAACAAGCGTGTACTTTAACTAGGAACACCGACACTACTGTAGGAACAAAGTGCCCTTTAAATAGGTCTACTCCCACTGTAGTGCCCTCTAATAATCAAAAACCTCAGAAAGTTGGAACAATAAAACATGTTAGTGATAAAACTCACATTAGAAAACGAAGGAAATCTAAGGGTCACAAAAATGTTAGCACTTCTGATAATATTATATATGTATCTGCTAACACTCCGGAACTAATCGTTTCCAATGCATTGTCTACTGTTGTTGTTGAAAACAGGTGGTCCAAATTGTTCTCTGGTATTTGGACTCTGGTTGCTCTAAACATATGACTGGAGATCGCTCTCAGCTCAGAAATTTCGTCAGCAAGTTTCTTGGTACGGTTAGATTTGGAAATGATCATATTGCAAAGATAATGGGTTAAGGCGAATATCATATTGGGAATGTTATAATTTCAAGAGTGTATTACGTGGAAGGTCTCGGTCACAACTTAGTTTATGTGGACAATTTTGTGATGCAAACCTAGAAGTTTCTTTTCGAGAGCATACCTGCTTCATTCATAATTTGGAAGGGGTTGATTTATTGATAGGTACTCGAGGGAATAATTTGTATACTTTGTCTCTACAAGACATGATGTCCGCTTCTCCCGTATGTCTTCTCTCCAAAGCATCGAAGACTAAGTCATGGTTATGACATCGGCGGTTATCTCATCTTAACTTTGACGCTATTAATCATTTGGCGAAAAACGAACTTGTTCGTGGTCTTCTTAAACTTACATTTCACAAGGATCATTTGTGTTCCGCGTGTACAATGGGAAAAATCACTAAGAAATCATACAAACCCAAGACAGAAGACACCAACCAAGAGACACTTTATTTGTTGCATATGGATCTTTGTGGTCCAATGCGTGTTGAAAGTTGATACATGACTTTTTGCTTAGCCTATGTGTACTCGATATCGTTCTCGGTATCTAATCGAATTGATCACGGTTAATGGTGGAATAGTCAGTAATGGTCACTAAAAGGGGAAGTTGATTTTCTATTCTACTAGAAGGGTAAGTTGCGAAATGTAATTAAAATAAGCTAAAAGCAAATCTAGAAAAACTGTCACTTTTTCTCTCTAAAATTAAAAAACACTTGGTAAAAACAGAGATTTCGGGAAGCGTGCAATTTTTAGAAATTAAAAACGTAATGTATTTAAAACTTGAAAACTTTGTAAAAACAAGAAATTAAACCCATCGGAATGCCTGGTCGGAATATGATCGGAAAGCACTCGTCAGAAAGCAATCGGAATGTGGCAAAAGGACTGCTGTCGGAATAATCACAAGGCTATCGGAATGACTGCGTCGGAATACACCTAATCGGAATGTATAAAACAGATAACTATCGGAATAACAGAGTCACCTCTATCGGAATACAAAATAAACCCTACCGTCGGAATACAAATCAGAATAACAATCGGAATAGAAAACCCTATTCCGATACTAAGTATCGGAATAAAAAGTAGTACCCGTCGGAATGTAAAAGCCCTAATCTGATGTGTGATCGGAATGATGGTCGGAATGGGGAAACCCCTTTCCGATGATATGTATTTCGCAATAAGCCAAGTTTTTAAGCTACTTTCAATAATCTCAAACCAAGACTTAACCAAATTAATAATAAGACGAACTAAAAAGCAAAAATAAGAACTTTCAAACTTTAAATAAGCAACTTTTCAAAACAAACTTAAAAAAGACGAAATTTTTAGAAAACTTTAAAAGATAAATAAGCTAAGTACCAAATAAGCCAATAAGCATAATAAGCTCAAAGCTCAATTTGCACAAAAACTTGGATATGATCAAAAAGATAAACTTTTTAATCACATAAACATCAAGATGAAACAACATCAAAGATGATAACGAATCAAAAGGAAATAAAATCAAGAAAGGTAGAAGAAGATTAAAGATAAAAAACTTAACTTGAACTTGTAGATTAAAGATTCAAAAATACAAGATTGAATTAAAGCTTAAAACAGGAAAGGAAGGAAAAGATGAAATTCTAGTGAGAGAAAGTTAAACACTTTCTCTCTCTAATAATAAAAATACTAAAATTGAAAATGAACTAATTTACTAACTAACACCCTCCTAATGTGTCATTAGGAGGGTATATATAGGAGGTGGGGAGTGCATGTGTTGATTCCTTCTTTCTTTCTTCTCGTCTCGACTTAAATTCTTTGTCTTTCTTGACGTTGTCTCGGGATTTGTCGATATAAATTGAACTTGTCTTATATTTTTCTTCTATAATTAGACTTGAGTTCTTCGACTTCATTAAACTTCCGTCTTTAGACTGTTTTTCGATAAATCTTTAGAATAGGCCTTGGACTTCTGTTCTTTTTGCACTCTTGATCTTTTGACTTCGTCTTTTGTCTTTTTCTTCGATAAAAGCCCGTGATAGCCCATGTTTTCTTCCTTTTTCATATCTTTATCCTGAAACACAATAAAAATACAAACCACGCATAATTCTGACTTTTACGACATAAAATACACGTTTTGGTCTTGTTATTATTAGAAATAAGTTGTAAAAGGATAAGTGTTTTCACACTTATTAAAAGTCTCAGTGGTAAAAGGTACATCCTCGTCATTGTCGATGATTACTCTCGGTTTACATGGGTGAAATTTCTTACAACAAAAAATGAGGCACCTAAATTCATCATCGGCTTTCTCAAGATGATTCAAGTACGTCTCAACACTATTGTCCGACGCATTCGTACAGATAATGGAACCGAGTTTGTGAATCAAATCTTGCGTGATTACTATGAAGAAGTTGGCATTTCTCATGAAACATCTGTTGCTCGCACTCCACAACAAAACGGTGTCGTTGAAAGGCGAAATCGCACACTTATGGAAGCTTCTCGAACGATGTTAATTTACGCAAATGCTCCATTGTTTTTATGGGCAGAAGCAGTATCTACAGCAGTGTACACCTAAAACCGGTCACTAATTCGTAAACGCCATGGTAAAACACCTTATGAGCTTCTGCATGGAAGAGTACCAGATTTATCATATCTTCATGTATTTGGTTCTCTTTGCTATCCAAATAATGATGGTGACAATTTGGGAAAACTTCAACCAAAGGCTGGTATTGATATTTTCATTGGTTACGCACCCGCAAAGAAGGCATACCAAATCTACAACGTAACTCTCGCAAGATCCTCGAAACTATGAATGTTGATTTTGATGAGCTGACAGCAATGACTTCTGAGCAAAGCAGCTCTGAACCCGCACTTTATGAAATGGGACCTAGTAACATTAGCTCTGGTCTTGTCCCAAACAACCCCACTTCATCGTCATTTACACCACCTTCTAGGAATGAATGGGATACGTTGTTTCAACCGTTCTTTGATGAATTCTTTACTCCTCCAAGTATTGTTGCTCCAGAACCTGAGGTAATAGCTCCGGTCACCGAAGTTGTCCCTCCAGCAACCAAAGCACAATCAGATACGTCTGCACCTACAATTGGTCAAGACATACCATCAACGAGTAATTCTCAACCAACACCCGAATCAACTACCCATGTCATGCCTATTGATTATGAAGAGGATGATGATGATCACGATTTGGAATTCGCTCAAATGCGTGAACTTCCATTCTTTGGTGTACCTATTCCTGACCCTATTCAAGCCGGGTCGTCCACCTCAGAGGAAGCTCCTACTACGGTTTACTACAATCCACGGATTGGTGAACATGACAGCAAGTGGACAAAGGATCATCCTATAGATTCTATTATTGGTGATCCTAATCGTCCGGTATCCACACGAAGTCAGTTACAAGAAAATGCAATGTTTTGTCATTTTGATGATTTTCTCACTGAAGTTGAACCTTAGACATGGCAAGAAGCTTTTACTCAATCTTGTTGGATAGAAGCTATGCAAGAAGAACTTAATGAATTTATACGTCTTGAAGTATGGGAACTTGTCCCATGCCCGGATCAAGTGCAGTTACTCACTTTGAAATGGGTTTACAAGGTGAAACTCGACGAGTTAGGCGGAATATTGAAGAACAAAGCTCGACTAGTAGCTCGTAGATACAAGCAATTATTGGGTATCGAATTTATGGAATCCTTTGCACCTGTTGCCCGTTTGGAAGCTATTATACTATTCCTCGCTTATGCAGCCCATATGAATATGATCGTCTATCAGATGGATGTGAAGACGGCATTTCTTAATGGTGAAATCAAGGAAGAGGTCTATCTTCAACCGCCGGATGTGAATCCTAATTATCCTAATCATGTGTACAAGCTTAGGAAGGCTCTCTATGGGTTGAAGCAAGCTCCACGTGCATGGTATGATCTCTTGTCACAATTCCTCATTACGCATGGCTTCACTAAAGGCAAGGTGGATCCCACGCTGTTTATTTAGAAACGAGGTAAAGATTTGATTATGGTACAAATATATGTTGATGATATTATATTTGTAGCCTTGACCCAAACCTTATCCGATGAGTTTGGGACACTCATGTCTTACAAGTTTAAGATGTCCATGATGGGCAAGGTATCATTCTTCTTAGGAATTCTGATATCTCAGAGTCCCAGAGGCATCTTTATCAATCAATCCAAGTATGCCCTTGAATCGCTTAAGAAATATAAGAGGGAATCTTGCGACCCCGTGGATAATCCAATGGTGGAACGAACTAAGCTTGATGCAGATACAAATGGAGTTGCCGTTGATCCGACACTGTATCGTGGAATGATCGGTACTCTTCTGTATATCACAGCTAGTCGACCCGATCTTCAGTTTGCTATATGTATGTGTGCTCGGTATCAAACTAGACCTACTGAGTTACACTTAGCTACTGTCAAACGGATCTTTTGGTATCTTAAAGGAACCATTAATCGGGGACTTTGGTATTCGAAGGACTCTTCGATTGCACTAATGGCATATGCAGATGCGGATCACGCGGGTTTTCAAGATACAAGGTGTAGCACGAGTGGAACTTTGCAATTACTAGGAGACCGACTAATCAGTTGGGCACCGAAAAGGCATAAAAGCACTGCAATTTCAAGTACGGAAGCAGAATACATAGCTATGTCCGGTTGCTGTGCTCAAATTCTTTGGATGAGATCGCAATTAACCGACTATGGTCTAGGTTTCAACAAAATTCCGATGTACTGCGACAACAAGAGTGCAATTGCCTTATGCTGCAACAATGTTCAGTTCTCCCGGTCGAAGCATATTAACATTCGCTACCATTTCATCAAGGAGCAAGTGGAAAATGGAGTGATCGAGCTTTACTTTGTCTGATATGAGTATCAATTGGCGGATATTTTCACGAAGGCTTTAGATCGCGCTCGAATTGAATTTTTGGCCGACAAGCTAGGAATGAGAACCTTCTCGCTTGAGACTCTAAAGGAATTGACAGATGAAGCGAAAGAATAGTGGTGGTAAACTATTCTCCGTATCCTTGGTGACCATTTGTATCTATTGTTTATATTTTTATCCACAAAAGCAAAATACAAAAATAAAAAACCATATAAAAACCATAAAAATTCAAAAATTCAAAAAAATACAAAAATATTTTTTACTTTATTTTTCAAAGGCATGTCTTTTGGTACGATAATATTTACGGCCTTAGAAATGTCGATTAATATTGACATGACGCCATAAATAGAGTTCGTACAAAAGTTGTAAATATTTCATAAAACATGCCTATATGGCTTGTAATTATTTCTGACTGCAACCCGGTTTTCACATTAAAGTCAAGTACTTCTTATATAAGCTTTGGCTGACAACGGGAATTAATTTTCTCGGGAAAGGTTTACTTTAAAACCTTATAAGGGATCAAGTTTACTTTATAACTTGGTCTAACACAAATCTATGTACGCTTCAGTGCATTTATTTGTTAAAACAAGAGAAGTCTTGTTTTTATGAAGCTATCATCTCTACACCCATAGCAATCTACAATTGGTATTTACATACTCGATGATGCGACTACTCAAACGACGACTACAACTCTTTCAATAGAACACGGGTCAACAATTGAGGGGGATCAATTGTCAAGCATTTAGAATCTTCGATGCTGAAAGTGCCAAGTTCACTAATTGGTGTCAAGACAACAATACCAATCGTACACGTGGTGTCAAGAGATGACTTCAGACGTGACGAGGCGACCAACATATGCTGACAAGAACCATTTGATCTTATCATATGATGTTCTCATCAATCAGGTCCAACCTTGTCAATTCATTCTTATATGGTGAATATGTGATCATGTTACAAATCGGTATCATTTCTCACAAACTGGTCTCATGAAGATTAAAAGGACATGCATTTTTCTTCCCAAAACCTTTGTTAAAATTTATTAAATCAATTGATATTAAAAACATCGATTGGGTTGATATTTTTAATATGGGGGAGAAAATGTGATTTAATATGGGAAATTATCACACATGGTTTGACTTAACGTGATGGCTCATCCCGACATATGCGAAATGTTTTCGAATGTCGTGGCATATGTTAAGGGGGAGCAAAATGGATTTTCTATATCAAAATGGATTTCATGGTGACATATACTTACCCTAAACCCATTTATTTCACGATGATGAAGATTGTGGTGACATAAGGATGGTAGGATAGGTTAAGTCCAATGATTCTTCCAAAATCAGAGGAATCTTCCCAAGGACATTCCATAGCTAGAAATAGTAGTCCTTAGGAAAGATGGAGAAAGATCGTGAACATAGCTGAATGCCGACCAAGTACTTAAGTTAGCACTGGAACAATCACAACAAGGTGCTAGTTATGACGTATTGGTATGCATTGAAGGGGTTGAAGAATGAAAAAGAATTGTAAAGATAAAGGGTGTAAAGAAAGAAGCCCTCCATACAACCTTAGGTAGAAACCGGGTCAACACATATGCTATTGAGATCATTTTAATGATGCTCGATATTGAAGCTAGAAATCATGGACCCAGTGATGCAATGCACAACCCATCCCAGCTAACTCAGATATCTCTCAAAAGGTATTTGTTTTAATCACACAGAGACAACGCATTATCTATTGATTTATTCACTTCGAGTAAATTGGTATTGAAATGGTGTCACTCCTCTCCGCCTCCGATCACTAAAATCCAAAATGCACGATCGAGTCTAGAGCTATTTGAGATCATCAAATATCTCATTAGGACACACTTCCATATTTCCTTGCTTCTTCACACACTGTGAAAAGTAAGAAAGATCTTAAGAGTCCTACGCAAAATCTTCATGATCTTACCTGAACATCCGAGTAGTACGAAAGTATTTACAATGAAGATGGAAATCCTTCTTGAGCGAATATCAAAAAGCTCATGGTAGGTGACTTGTGCGATTCTTTATGAATCAAACTCGTGATAACTGGAAAGCAACAGTTGTTTAATTCTTAATTGAATTTAAACATGTTCCAGGCCTCTATGCAATATCTTAGTGATCTTGCCATAATACTCAGAGTGATACCTTAGTGTTCACAGTGATGAGTGGAAATCCTTCTAATGTTAACCTTAAACAGCACTTGGTAGGTAACTTGCAAGATTCAATATGAATCAAGCTCGTGACAACTGGAAAGCAACGATGGTGAGATTCTTTAATGAATCAAACTTGTTCCAGGAATCAGAATTGACGGCTTCATTCATGCGGATAATTTTATCCAAATGATTTACTCTTTACGTTCGCAGTCAGGTTTGGACGGTCGAGTAAAGAGAACGGGTTTACCCACGAAATCTTGTTAATAAGAGTGAAAACACTTATCCTGTTACCACTTATTTCCAATAATAACAAGACCAAAACATTTATTTTATGTCGTAAAAGTTGGAATTATGCGTGGTTTGTGATTTATTGTGTTTTAGGACCAAAAGATGCAAAAGGAAGAAAACATGGGCTATGACGGGCTTTTATCGAAGAAAAAGACTAAAGACAAAGTCGAAAGATCGAGAATGCAAAAAGAGCGGAAGTCCAAGGCCTATTCTGAAGATTTATCGAAGAAAAAGTCTAAAGACGGAAGTTTAATGAAGTCGAAGAACTCAAGTCTAATTATAGAAGAAAATTATAAGACAAGTTCAACTTATATCGACAAATCCCGAGACGACGTCGAGAAAGATAAAGAAATTAAACCGAGTCGAGACGAGAAGAAAGAAAGAAGAAAGATTAAGCACTTAATCTCCCCACCTCCTATAAATACCCTCCTAATGTGTCATTAGGAGGGTGGTTAGTTGTTAGTGTTTTTAGTTAATTTTTAGTTTTTAAGTGTGTTTTGAATTTCTCTCTAGTTTTCCTTTCAAACTTATTGAATCTTTACATTCATCTTGTAATCTTTTGATATTAATCTTTAATCAATCAAGCTTATTTCCTTAATTCTCATTCTACCTTTCTTAATCTTTTTCTTAATCTTGATAATCATGTAGTTTTATTTTAATTTTATTGATGGTTAGATTGTGTATCTTATTTGATTGTGCTTCTTTAAATTGGTGATCTTAAAAAGTTTCTATATTAAAGTGCTTATTTCCTTAATCTTAATGCTTAATAGTTCTTAAAACTAAGTGGTTTTTAATAAGTTTAAGTTTTTATAAAAAGTGCTTTTTGACTTCTAGCTTATTTAGTGTTTTAAAAGTTTTCTTAAAAATCTTTTTGGTTAAAGTTTTGGTATGTGCTTATTTTGGGATTTGCTTATTTGTTAAGTTTTTTTGTGATATCCGGGTTCATTAAACCCCTTTATTCCGATTATAACATTCTTCCCTTTATTCCAGATAGTGTGCTTCACCTTATCCAGGATAAGAGGCCAAACCAGTATTGCGGATAAGAGTTTTGTTATATTTTTCCGGATAAGCATCACTAGTTCTAGTATTCCGGATAGTGTTCCGGATAAGCCTCTCAACCAAGTATTCCGGATATAGCCAACTACCTTTTATTCTGAATAGCACTCAGTTCTTCATTCCGGATAGTCACCTTCAGGTTAATCCGGATGAGCATCCCCAAGTTATTCCGGATAAGCCCTTTTATTTCCCTATTCCGGATAAGCATTTTATTTCGTTGCAGATAAGCTCTCGGTCAAGAATTCCGGATAACACCTCCAACCGATTCCGGATAAGCTGCAGAAACAAAGATTCCGGATAAGCCCAAGTTGTGGATTCCGGATAAAGCTTCAAACAATTTATTTCGGATAAGTAAAAGGAAGTATTCAGGATAAGCTTTCAAAGTCACGTTTTTCCGGATAAGCTGTTAAACTTTATTCCGGATAACCTCAACTACAAACATTCCGGATAAGGGTTGGTTATTTCCAGTTTTTAATTTAAACATTATTTTTCCCGCCTTTTTACTTATCTTTATTCTAACTTGTCTTGTTTTAGTTTAAATCTTTAAAGTTTACATTTTTATAAGTTTTAATCATTTACTTTTCAATCTTTAAAGTCTTCATTTTTAGTTTATGATGACGTATAGTCCCCAGCCGGGTCATGAACCCGGCCCAAGGGTACTACCCGTATCCGGCCCATCACGTATGGGTGGGATGATGTCAGTCAGGCTTATGGGCCTGAATGAATAGTAACCGCGCACACGTGTGCGGCCCACGGCCCGGTATGGCCGATACGGCCGACATAGGGTTAGACAGAATAATATCCTGTCTAGGGATATCTTTACCCCAATAAGAGAGGATATTCACTACCAGAATTAGAAGATTACAATCATTCTAATTCTGGTGTTTATCTCTTCCTTGGGGCCGAAGGATCAGTGAAAGCCCACTAGGGTTTCACTGCCTATAAAAGGAACCCCCAAGGGTTCCACAAAGGTATCACAATTCTCTCTAAACTCACATATAACCCTAAATCGATTACTTACTCTCACGCTGGAGTTTAATCGTGGGAAACCTTCCCACGGTAAGCTTAACGCGTGTTGTTTAGTGTGCAGGATCCCAACCAGACGATTCACTTGGTGCAGGAGCCGGTACCCAGCCAACCCGAATTAAGCCTAATTCGGGCCTAGCAAGGATCAACCAACTTTTGCATCAACAAGTTGGCGCCATCCGTGGGACCTTAACACTAAGCTAGAACAGAATCTCCTCGATTTTTTCAATGACGAAGGGGCATCCGCCAGCTAACCCCAGGAACGTGAATCCTGGGAACCGGAAGTCCCCAGGGGAAGGAATTCTTATTCCCAACCAATCACCCAGCCGCCTCGCAGGCGGGCCAGGTAACCGTAGCGGTCTTCAGTCCGCAGGGGTGACGAGCACGATCTCGGTGACACCCCCGCCCACTTCAACCCTGGACAACCCTGATCCGGGAAGTGCGCCAGGCCCCCCTAACAAGGAGCCAGGTAGACCCTTAATGGAGGAAGAAGTGGAAGCTCAACCGCTCAGCGAGGATGAACTCACTCGAGTTCTCACTTAGAATTTTGAAAGGATCGTCCCAGGGATCGCATCAAGATTGAGCCTGGGGAGGAACCTCCAAGCCCGACTCAACTTTGGCGACAGCGGACCATCCACTCCTTCCCGAAATCGGAGAAGGAGGACTCAGCCTCGGGAGCAGGGAACCTTTGAGGAAGACCCTCAACCCCGGAATGTGTTTGAAC
The DNA here is from genome assembly GCA_025667525.1 of Glebionis coronaria. Lineage (NCBI taxonomy): Eukaryota > Viridiplantae > Streptophyta > Magnoliopsida > Asterales > Asteraceae > Glebionis > Glebionis coronaria. The sequence goes on from CM046875.1 coordinate 295,184,548, forward strand.
GCATAGGGGATCGCATCATGCAAGAATTAACGCAGCCTCAAGATGGAGAAAGGTCGGATGGCTCACCCGAGCGGCCAGACCGAGAGCTGACCAGAACCATACGCCGCCCAAGTGTGTGGGATAGAATGAACACAGGGAGAAAGGCTCCTGGTTCGTCTCAAAAAAGTGGTCCCTACTCAAAAGGCGGGGCACCACCGCCGTCCCCAGATCCGTCTGGGGAGGACTCAGATGACCACCCGCCCAAACGCCGTCGGCCTAGGCGCACGCCACCACCACCAAACAATGATGAGTATTATGGTGGCCCCTACTATAGGGATACGGAAGCAGAGGACCTCTCGCGTCCGTGGTGTGAACCATGGGATGACCCTAGGCTCACGCGGCCATGGGCTGATCCCAGGGAAGATCCGTTTACCCTCCGTATACGGAACTACTCTGAGGACACCAAACGTCGCATGCCGGCGTGTATCAAGACGTATGATGGGTCCGGTGATCCTGTCGATCACCTCAAAATATTTGATACTCAGGCTAAAATTGAGCGATGGCCCATGCCTATATGGTGCCAAATGTTCAATTCGACCTTAATTGGAAACGCTCGTGACTGGTTCGAGGCACTCCCCCCACGGAGCATTGATAGTTTCACGGAACTACGAACTGCGTTCGAGAACAATTATACTCAAAGGAAGAAGTATAATAGGGATCCGGTTTCATTGGCAACTGTCAAGCAACGGCCGGGGGAGTCCACAGAAGCCTTCACTGAGCGCTTCAATGATGAGTGCACACGCACGAGAACCATGCCAGAGCTCCTGAAAATCTCGGACTACATGCACGCCATAACAGACAGAGAACTGATCAGGCGTCTCAACGACAAGCGTCCAGAGAGATATGATGACCTCATGGAAAGGGTCAGAAATTTCATAGAGGGAGAGACAGCTGTTGCCGCGGCCTACCCATCCCGAGGAAATGGGTACCGCTCAAATGACCAGTCCCGGAGACAGTCGGGTGGCCAAGGCAACCAGAACAATAACAAGAGCTCGGACTATAAGAGCCAAAGCAAAGGCGGACGGTCGGACGACAAGTTCACCCCCTTAAAGATGTCCTACCGGGAGATCTTGTTGACTGAAGGGGCGAATTTTCCAAGACCTCCCCCAATGACCACACCCCCGGAACGTCGGCAGGGAAGTCGCTTCTGCGAATTCCATAATGACAAAGGACACGGCACGGAGGAGTGTATCCAGCTGAAGAAGCATATTGAGTCGCTAATCAAATCGGGCAAACTCAAGCACCTGGTTAAGGATTGGAAAGACGGAAAGGACAACAACAAGAAGTATGATAAGAAGGACCCCCAAAAGGACAATCCTTCTACCATATACATGATCCAATCCAGACAGCGCCGGACGAGACAGAAAATTGGCCAAAAATTTTCCCGCGGCAAGGAAATCTCATTCCCTCTCATCACAGCAAGTGACGTGGTTGATGCGCCTCTCACCATTGAGATAAGCATTGGAACACACAATGTCCGCCGCATGTATGTGGATGGAGGGTCGTCAGCAGAGGTATTATATGAACACTGCTTTGTGCAGTTATGCCCAGAAATAAGAAGCCAATTAGTACCGGCCACGTCGCCGCTTACTGGCTTTAGTGGAGACACTATCTGGCCAATAGGGCAGTTGCGTCTGCTTGTCACCATTGGGAATGAGGAACATTCCACCACAACGTGGATGAACTTCATGGTGATACGTTCACACTCTCCTTATAATGGAATCATAGGCAGACCAGGCATTTTGGCTATCCGGGCAGTACCCTCTACGGCACACGGAATGATTAAATTCCCCGTTGATGGAGGAATCGTTACTATTTATAACACAGTCGCGCCAACGTCCGAGTGTCACACTGTGACAACACCGGCACCACCTGTACCACCCAAGGACGGAGCACCACCACCCAATTGGAAGGTGGCCATTCACCCTGACTACCCGGAACAGGAGGTATCCATAGGAGGGGCACTCTCAGATAGCGGCAAAAGGGCCATGTGCGCACTTTTAAGTGCAAATTTGGACATATTCGCATGGGAGCCAAAACATATGACGGGTGTACCACGTACGATAGCAGAGCATAAGCTCCAGATCCGCCAAGGGTACCAACCCATCAAGCAAAAGAAGCGCGGCCAGGCGCCCGAGAGAAGCCAAGTTATATTGGAGGAAGTGCGGAAACTGGTGGACGCAGGCATTATGCGCGAGGTATACTACCACGAGTGGTTATCCAATCCAGTCATGGTCAAGAAACATGACGGAAGTTGGCGCATGTGCGTGGATTTCACGGGCCTAAACAAGGCCTGCCCACAGGACTGTTACCCGCTACCAGAAATCGACTGGAAAGTAGAATCTTTGTGTGGATACCCTTTCAAATGCTTCTTGGATGCATATAAAGGGTATCACCAAATCCAGATGGCGGAGGAGGATGAAGAAAAAACGGCTTTCCACACGAGCCAGGGCGTATATTGCTATACGAAAATGCCGTTTGGATTAAAGAACGCCGGCGCTACGTATCAGCGGTTGGTGGATAAAGCTTTCGAATCACAAATAGGACGCAACTTGGAAGTATATGTTGATGACTTGGTGATAAAAAGCTACACGGAGGAGGCACTCCTCCGGGATGTCCAGGAGACATTCGACACGCTGAGAAGGATTAATATGAAGTTAAATCCAAAGAAATGTACGTTTGGTGCAACAGAAGGAATGTTCTTGGGATATTTGATTGACCCAAACGGCATAAAGCCTTGTCCAGAGAAGACGGACGCAGTGATACGGCTACCGTCCCCGCAGACACGGAAAGAGGTGCAATCCCTGAATGGGAAGTTAGCCGGATTAAATAGATTTCTATCCAAATCCGCAGAGAAGTCATTGCCTTTATTTAAGACGCTCAAGAAGTGTATTAGAAAGGGAGACTTCCGTTGGACGAAGGAAGCTGAGGAAGCCTTTACCCAACTCAAGCAGCATCTCGCATCTCTCCCCATGTTGGTAGCTCCCCGCCCAAAGGAGGAACTTGTTATGTATCTCTCGGCTACTCATGGCGCAATAAGCGCGGTACTTATGACGGATAGAGACACAATACAGACCCCGGTCTACTTTATAAGTAGAACATTACAAGGAGCGGAACTGAATTATTCCCCCATGGAAAAATTGGTGCTAGCACTAGTATTTGCTACAAAGCGGCTGCGCCGGTACTTTCAGGCGCACCCGATTGTCGTGATCACGGATCAGCCAATCAAGCAGGTTATATCTAAACCAGACGTGGCAGGGAGACTAGAAAAGTGGAGCATCCTACTGGGAGGGCATAATATATCTTACAGACCAAGGACGGCTGTTAAAGGCCAGATCTTGGCAGATTTCCTGATTGAAAAGCCGGATGAGGAAGAACCAATCATTAAGCAAGAGGAGGTCCCAGCGGAACCTTGGGTGCTATTCACGGACGGATCCTCATGCACAGACGGGTCCGGGGCAGGCCTCATCCTCACAAATCCAGAAGGCATGGAATTCACGTACGCCCTCCGTTTTGAGTTCACGACCACCAATAACGAAGCGGAATATGAAGCATTAATTGCGGGTTTAAAAATCGCCGCTAGAATGGGAGTCCGCAACCTTGAGGCCTACGTGGACTCACGGCTTGTCGCGAACCATATTCTAGGTGGGTATGTGGCTAAGGAGGACAACATGGTCAGGTACTTGGAAAAAGTCAAGACGTTAATCGCAACTTTCAGTAAGTTTTCCATCAAGCAGGTGCCAAGGGGCGAGAACAAGAAAGCGGACGCCCTCAGTAAAATCGCATCCACAAGCTTCGCCCACTTGTCTAAACAGGTTTTGGTGGAAATACTCAAAGAAAAGTCTATTACGGAAGGGGAAGTGACTGCTATAGTTGAAGAGGAGGGACCTACGTGGATGACCCCAATCATCAACTATCTGGCTAGTGAAACCCTCCCAGACGAGGAAAAAGCAGCAAGGCGCGTTAAAAGGAAGTCACAACATTTCGAACTCTGGGAAGGCATCCTTTACAAACGCTCTTTCTTGCAGCCGTGGCTGCGGTGTGTTGGACCACGCCAGGCGGCCTATGTGATCAGTGACATACACGAAGGATTGTGCGGCATGCATGCAGGTCCACGATCCGTGGTAGCCCGAGCCTTACGAACAGGATACTATTGGCTCACTATGCACAGAGACGCGCGCGACATGATTCGCAGGTGCAATGATTGCCAAGTGCATAGGCCAGTACCGCGGCACCCGCAGCAGGAGCTTACACCTATCACGTCCCCATGGCCATTTTACAAGTGGGGAATTGACATTGCAGGACCATTTCCTGTAGCTGCGGGAGGGGTTAAATTCTTGATTGTTGCAATGGATTGCTTTACACGATGGATAGAAGCCAAGGCAGTAAAATCTATCACGGGTAAGCAGGTCAAGAAGTTTGTGTGGGAACACATCGTATGCCGTTTTGGTCTACCGGGAGAAATTATATCGGACAACGGCAAGCAGTTCACGGACAACCCATTTAAAGACTGGTGTGCATCGTTGAACATCAAACGGCGTTTCGCATCTGTTAAACATCCACAAACGAACGGCCTTGTTGAACGAGCAAATAGGAGCTTGGGAAATGGAATCAAGGCGCGACTGGATGAGCGGCAGGGCAAATGGGTTGATGAGTTGTCACACGTGCTATGGGCACATAGAACCATGATAAAAACAGCTAACGGAGATACTCCGTTTGCATTGGCTTACGGCACTGAAGCCGTTATACCAGCAGAAATAGGGATGCCTACCATCCGCACGGCGGAGGTTAATGCCGTCACAAATGATGAACAACTGCGAATCAACCTGGATCTGTTGGAAGAAAAAAGGGAAGTAGCAGCCATCAATGAAGCTAAGTCCAAGGCTAAGATGAAGGCTTATTACGACGCCAAGGTCAAGGGTGTTTCTTTTCGACCAGGAGACTACGTCTACCGTGCTAACGAAGCAAGTCGAGTGGAAAATACAGGAAAACTGGGCCCTAAGTGGGAAGGACCGTATGAAGTCATTGAAACCTTGGGACGAGGCGCGTACAAGTTGCGCGATATGGATGGTCGCGACCTAGAGCGCACATGGAACATAGCCAATCTAAAAAGGTGCTATCTTTGAAAGCTACGGCTCCCGCATGGATACGTCGCTATAGGCGGTCTCAATAAAGACCATGCGGGTTATTTGTCTTACTTGTTTTTCTTATGTTTGTTCTAGTTTCCCTTATGGACCTTTTTTTTAAGGACTTGTCGTCATTATTCAAACAAAAATGTAAATGTTCTAATAAAATGCCGTGGTGCCTAGCTAGCTCCACGGCCTGTTTCGTGCAAATTATTGTCCTCTTTGTTAGATTCTTTGTTAGCCGTATGAATTTTACTTGTGTTATAATATGCCATGTTTCTTTCATATGCATTCTCTCGAAATACCGTACATGTACCATACGCCTCCAGGTGGGGTAAGAGGATTAAGTGAACCTACTAATTCAACTTGCCGCGTAAGAGGGATGCAACCCCAGCCGCACGGATCACGTATCCTTACTAGACACCTTACTCACGAGACGTTGGGGTAAGTTTCATATGCTATAAGCCATACCGTGCTCCGCATAATAAAGACGCACGTCGCACGTCTAGTAAATTATAGACTTGAATGTATTTTCTTTGTGAGTAAGACGTGGTATCATGCAGTATTGAACTACAATATTTCGAACATAAGTACAAATACACAAGTTTCCAAACAAATCAAAATTGCCGTGGTTACCCACGGACTTATATACAAAATATAAAAATTGTTAGCCGTGTACACACACGGACGAATCGAAACAATACATGGATTACAAAACAAGTGTTTGATTGTGGACAAAGGAGCATCCTAAATTGAGGGGAGAAACCTACCCATCTCTGCTTGTTCTTCCACCAGACGCGGCAACCATTCATCACGCTCTCCCCGCTTCTGGGCTTGGGCTGCGGTCCTTTCCAACACCACGTCTAAGGGTTCCTCGTCAAGTACGACCCTGGTTACGTCTTCATATACAGGAAGGGTTAGAGGAAAGTTAGCAGTGGAAGGCATGCTAGGACTGAGCTTCTCCATGATTTCAGTGTTCGGGGCATCTTTGGTGGCCTCTAGCTCATCCAGGAATGGGTAATGCAGATCTTGCATCGCGGCCATGGAGGCAGTCATCTTGCCGGCGGCTTCGGGCTTAAAAAAGGTATGACGGGCGATGTCCCCACCTTTGGTGATCAGTTCAGCAGCCTCAACCATTCCTTCGTGCCGTCCATGGTCGATACCATCAGATACAAGGTTGGCAAATTGTTGTACAAAGGATGGGGCCTCTAGCACCTTCGTCACGGCCAGGCGTGCTCCATGCCCAACCATCCACCTACGGCCCGCAATGGCTGTTAGCAGTTGAGGGCACAGTACATTGTCACGCTCAGCGGTCAGGGCATCCATCACCAATTCTTTTTGGGCAACTGCCTCTTTCAGCTCTTGGGTGATGGCCCTTTCCTCAGCAAGGTCTGTCTGCATTTTTTCCATGTTTTGGACGGCCAAATGCGCGTCCTTCAGCTTCTGGTTCAGATCATCTACTTGGCTGGCGTAAGAATGGGCAGAAGCTTCGGCCGTGGTCACCTATAGTAAAAGACGTGTTAGTACATTCATTGTTTGAAATATATGGGTGGTGCGGCACGGATATGTACCTTGATGTTTGCAGCATCTAGTTGAGACTCAAGGTGGGCTACTTGCTGATCGTGTTCACTCGCACGGGCCGATTGTGTCTTGATGGTTGCCTCAGCATTCGCTAGTTTGGATTGGAGGTCAGCAATCATGGCTTCATTATCTTCAATCATTTTTTCTCTCCGTCCAACTTTTCTCTTCAAAGAGTCCACGTGCCCAAGCGCAGCTTCAAACCTGACCCTCATCGAGGTTCCCATCGCCATCTGATGCACTAGCGTCCCATTATATTCATCTGCCAAATCCGCGTGACTGAGCGAGTTTACCTCTTGCACCAGGCTTGGTGGTATACAGTTATTGAGGTACTCCCGGCACTCGTCAACACTCCTCAATCGCGATGCTGTGGTAATAGTCCAAATAGGGTTGAAAGGTTGAGGAGCGCCGGATGAAGGGAAGTCTTGGGAAACCAGAGGTGAACCATCTTCAAAAACAGGGCCGGACTTTGTGGGGGCCGCGGGGTCTTCTTCGACAGCTTTTCCTTTCTCCTTATTTACCTGGGTGTCAGGAAGAGGCGCGGCACCAGCTTGGTTGTCCCTGCGACACGAGTATTACGAAATATATTAAGTATGGCTTAAAAAAAAAAAAGAGAAGAGAGGGCGCGGAGATTCTTGTGTATTGAGATGGCTTCTTACCTATTGCTTCTTGCTCCTTCGGAGGCGGTTGGGGCAATTTGTGTAACGGGATCGACATGAGCGCCCTGGTTAGCCTCGGCACCCTGGGTAGTACTCCCAACAGATTGATACATGGGGTGGTCCTCTCGAAGCCTTTTGGCGGGGGCATTATGTTCACCAATCTCCACCGATGCAGTTCCTCTCGCACGGTTGCCTCTCTTCCGGGTGCGCCTGGTGAGGGGCTGCGTTGTGACTTCAGCAACTTCTTCTTCGGCTTCCTCCTCTTCGTCCAAGTTAACATGTTGCACTTCTTCATCATCATCATCGCCCATCATTCGGCGAATGCTGGAGTCGGTTTGTTCAATGTTATCTCCCTGCTGTTCTCTATGAGGTGAGGAGGGCCCGGCCCCTCCTTGGTTCATTTGGTTACCATCACCATGATCTCCATGTTCTTCGTCCGAATGGGGATCAGGCACGGCTTCCAAGGCAACCGTCACTGGTCGGGTATGCTCAAGGAGGGGCTGTTCATTTTTACGAAGAGGACGGAGTCCTTCCGGCACAAGTCTTGGGTCGCCCTGGCGCAACAGTCCAAAAAAGTTCATCTCTGTCCAGCACAAAACAATATATGTAAGTTATTATACGAACACATGTATACATTCTTATTGACGTACGGATGATTAGCCTCAATAGATGTAAGTTGTGGATTCCGGATAAAGCTTCAAACAATTTATTTCGGATAAGTAAAAGGAAGTATTCAGGATAAGCTTTCAAAGTCACGTTTTTCCGGATAAGCTGTTAAACTTTATTCCGGATAACCTCAACTACAAACATTCCGGATAAGGGTTGGTTATTTCCAGTTTTTAATTTAAACATTATTTTTCCCGCCTTTTTACTTATCTTTATTCTAACTTGTCTTGTTTTAGTTTAAATCTTTAAAGTTTACATTTTTATAAGTTTTAATCATTTACTTTTCAATCTTTAAAGTCTTCATTTTTAGTTTAAATTTTCAAGCTTTCATTTTTATTTATTTACTCAACGACATTTTCAGTTTTAGATTAAAATAGATAATCAAACCTTTTTATTTTCCACCATGAACGACTGAGTCGCACTTTCTACTGGTAATCAATTCGAAAAGATAGGAACAACGAACTTTCATGATTGTGGTAAATTACGACCTTTTAGGAAAAAGGTGTAAAAGCGGTAAGTATTAAACAAATGATTTAGGGAAATCAAGTGTTAATGACCCAATGAAGTTCGTTTCCCAAGGAGGTATATGTGTGTGACTAAGATGTAACAAGATTTGAGATTATACGAAGACGTGAAATTAATTACTACTACGACTAAACGTAAAACCGTAAAAAGAGCAAAAATAAAAATTAATTCTAAAAATTCCCAAAAAATTACCAAAAATCAAATAAAATAAACTAAGAGTTTACCAATGATCAAAACTTTTTCAAACCTTTTAATTAATTAAATATTATTTTTTAAATGCTAATTAAAGCCCAAAAAATCAAATTAATTATCAAAAAGCCCAAATAAATATTTTTCAATTGGTAAACCTCTAAAAAGACCTAAAAAGATTAAAAACTATTTTATAAATTTTTAAACTAATGAAAACTATTTAAAATGATTTAAAAACTATTAAAAATTAAAATAATTATAAAAAACAATCTAATGATGATAAAATTAATCTAAGAGTTGCAAAAATCCTATTTTAATGTATTAAAGCTAAGAAAAATATAAAAAGTGCAAAAATGTGAAATTTGAAAAATAATAATAAAATAATATTAAGAATCAGAAAATTCTAAAAAATTCTAAAAACTTACAAACTAGTTTATTTTATCCTAAATAATCAGAAAATAAAAGTGAAATTACCAAAATACCCCTAATGGGCCCCCAAATGGGCTAAAACCAAAAAACAGTCAACACTAATGGGCTTTTGGGCCCAAAAAGTCAAACTAGGCCCAAATGACCTGAAGAAGCCCTGTCTGACTCAAAATTTAATTCTAAACACAAAAGTCTGAAGGCCCAAAAGCTGATTTTGAGCTTATCACAGCTTAAATAACAAACAGCTTATTCTTATTAGGCCAATAAGCCCATTAAACAATAAGCCAATGCCATAACCTCTGCTTAAGCACACAACCTTCTTTTGAGATGCCTAAGAGATCTGTGAAAAGAAATTTTGAAAAAGCACACTCAATAAGCCAGAAATAAGCAAAGAACAATTTCACTAAAAGACAAAATAGTCGGGTTAGAGTTCTAGGTTCTTTCAGAAGCTCTGGTTTGTTGCAAAAGCTCACAAATAGCTTAAGTAAGATTAATCAATAAAGAAAATCACAAAAAGCCAAGTAGAATAACCTGTGTGAACCAATAAGCTGGCAGAAAAATCCAAATAAGCTAGTTTCCTAGCAAAAGCTTAACCAAAAGACTTGTAACCTTCCAGACTTGATATTAAGCTAAGAAAAATGATTTCTATTACAAAAGCCAAGTTGTTGCATGTACCAATAAGCAGTTCTAAAAAATAAGCCAAAATGTGCTTATTTGACCAAATGTTAAAGTACTCCAAAGTTCACCAAATGATCAGGGATGGTATATAGGCTTGTTATAAGCAACTTTTGTGAAGAACTCAAGGAGGAGTCCTTGTAAATCAAGAGGTCAGTTGACCAATTGATGACAGATTTCGGCAAATAAGGCTTAATAAGCCAGTGAGCTTATAAGCCAGATACAAGGTATACCAAATAGAAAAATTCACTCACAAGCAGCACATAAACAAGATCCAAGCAACAAAACAACAAGGCATACACTAGAATTACAAATGCAAGCACAAAATGAGGTGGTCACTTTGCTGATGCAAATGACCACTTCAGCCAACTTTGATAAGCCCTAGCTCCTTCAATAAGCCACCAAGTTCAACAAACAGATAATGCACATATAGCTTATCACCTAAACTATTCCCAAACCTGATTTCAGACCATAGATCCAACAAACAAAGAAGTTATTGGATCTGATGTGTTTGACCAATTTCAAAACACTTTTTATCAGATTTTTACTAAACTTCAAATCCCTTTTCCAAACTTTCAGAAACTTAACCAATGACTAAAACTTTCTTAATATGACTTGTTTAGACCTCCCAATCCCTAAGAACCAAGGGCACAAGGCCACAAGGCCTTATGAACCAGTAAACCCAAACAGCCTTTTATAAGCCCCTTTTCAAAGCAACTTCTTAATTCTACAAACAACCTACTGATTTTAATGATCAAATAGCTACACTAGGTGACAACTAACAGATACCAACCATAAAACACAAAGCACAAACGCAAAAACACCAAATCACATAGCAAAACATAAAGCAGTCAATATCATGTGATTTTATAGGGGAATCTTAACAAGAGGTTATACCTATCCTCCACAACATCCTAGGAGGATCAGCAATGATCCTTGGACCTTGTTCAACAACTAGAACAAGACCAAGGTACTTCAACAAAGGAGATGAATGACTGCCTTGGTTGATGTTTCAAAGTAGAAACTCAAGGACTTGATTTCTTCAACACAATGAACAAACAGCCTAACCAAAGGCTCCAATCCCTTCACAAGCTTGGTGTCAACAAGCTTGTAAGAGCTTATAGCTTTTGGTCAAGGATTAGTACAAGAAAAATAGCAAAATCAGAAACCACTTTTCAAGCTTATTTAAAACTTGAAAACCTTACCAAACATAAACGTCCTTGAACCACAAGATTCAAGCACATTTATAACATCAAATGGAACTCAGAATTACCCTTAAACAACACCAACTTTCAAAAACATAAAAAGGAATTACAATTTTCTCAAAATACCAACTTTTATAAAATTTAAAAAGGGATTACAATGTTTAAAGGTAAAACTGGAACAAAGGCCTCACCACAGGTTGGGGGTCCTTTTATAGAGTACAAGGGATGATTCTAGAACTAGAAAATACATGAAACCCTAGCTAGGAATTCCAAATTTTCCCTTGAGTGCATTGAGTTGTTTAGCTGTCCAACATGATCTTGAGTGTTCCTTTTAGCTTTGTAACCAAGCAAAGAGTGTCAGCTGTTGATTTGGACACGTGTCATTCCTTGGAGGTTAAGTTGTGATGTGATAGGTGGACGTCTTGAATGGTGGGGCCCTTTGGTGAGTGGGGGTGAGGGTTTTGGGTGTGGGATGAGTTTCTGCATGTGTGAATCAAGCGTGGGTAGGGTTAATTTCATTTTACCCTTTCTTAAGTGGAAGTAAATTCTGGGGGTGAAGAAGGGTAATAGTAACATGTTTGATCCATTTTTGTAGGAATAGGAGTTGCTTGGCGCAAAAAGTGATTTGAATGTTTAACTTGCACACTTTTGGTCCTTGTATTTTGGTGAAATGGGTAAAACAAGTTTTTCAGCCACAAAACCCGTTTTCCTTTGTTATGAAAGTTATGAATTTCATACTTTTGCCCCAAAACTTTGGCAAAAGTATTTCAAGGGTTGTTTTTGCCATTTTTGCATATTTGGGGGACTGATCTTGGACATTCTTTATCTTCAAAGGTCTTCATTGTATCTTTGACTTCATGAGGGACCATAATTGACAATTTAGAATTGTTGAGGGACTAAACTTGTCAATTCTTCAAAGTTGAAGGACCATTATGTAATTTTGACAAACTTAAGGGACCAAACTTGTAATTATGAATATACAAGGGTTTTAAGTTTCATTTCTTCATATTTTGAGGATCAATCTTGTACATCTTCAAGTCTTCAAGGGTTAATCTTGGATAATTCATGAACTAGGGCCCGGTTCTTTGTACGGCTTCGTTTCTCATGTCCGTTTTTCCTTGTTTCTTGTGATCTTTTGTCTTTTTCACGATATCCATACCTAAAACACACAAGTAAACAAATACAAGCATATATATATATATGGTATTTTATGACATTTTTGTGCATTTAAAGCCTGAAAAGAACGATGAGATCATGTACAAATGCCATCTCATCACTCCCCCATACTAAGCCATTGTCGTGCCCTCACGCAATGCTAGAATAAAGTATCTAAGCATCACCAAAATTCAATTTTATTAACCTTTATTGAAGAGTAAAAGACTTGCAACAATACTATTAAGATGTGTGAAGACATAATGTATGATTTTCATCACGAATGTGACTTTTAGGGTCAATGAATAGAAACAAGTAAATGTCCCATAGAGTAAATCTCGTCATCCTTGATTGACATACATTCCATGCTAAGTGCAAAAACGAGATCATTGTTGGTATAAGTCGCAATGCTAACACTACTCATACGTCCAAATTGCGTAATACTTTTTCTCCCCGCAATCTAAGTTATTATAAAAGAAAATGGGTTACTAGAATTTTTTAACTATTTGTCATGGATCACAAGTGATTCATATTGACTTATTTGAGTATTTATTAGTCCGAAGTAAAGTAGCACGATTTAATCGATAGTTAGCCGAAGGACAAAATCTTTTAAAACGGCTTCTCGTGTATCTCCTTAAGTTCATATCTTGGCATAACTCGTTTCACGATTTCAGACCTTTCTCGGACCGATATTTTGCATTTACTTCATACTTCAAATCTTGGGAAGACGTTCTTGAAATTATGGTCTTCTCTTCATATTTTGGAATTTCTTCACTTGACGTTTTTGAGAGATTCTTCATACTTGGACCACGACTTCATCATTTTTCTTCAATCTTTATTTTGGACTTTGATATACAACGATCCGCCTCCTTTTCGGACTTGGATATATTTATCCTCATACCTTGTTAGGGTCTTTTTGGATAGACTTTCTCCATGATCTTTAGGGGAGTAATTGCTTTTCGTCGTGTGTCTCGATCCTTCATATTGATTTTGGAACAATGATACTTCACATCATCTTGGATCTTTAGCAACAAAATAGAGCTCCTCATGCCTTGTTAGGGCCTTTTTGGATCTTCACCAATCTTCGCGTCCCGCTTCAATAAGTTATGCCTTGGCTATGATCTGTATTCAACCCCGAGTAACTTTTAAACGATCTTGTGCTAGAAGCCAAGTAACCTTTCAAATCGTACGACCTTACTTATTACAATTATTTTTATTCCTAATGCATTGATCTTATGGAAGAAAAAGCCACAATTAAAAACATATGAGTTTTTGAAAGAACATTTTCATGTTCTACGTTTAGCATGATCACTTGTCTAACTCTATCATCTCTCGTTCTTCACTATTTAAAGACCTCTAATTAAAGAGACTCGTGAATACTTAGCCATGCAAGTCAAAATTAAGCCAAATTTGGATTAGCTTTCATTAAGACTATATCAAATCAAAGTTTTAGGTTTCAAGCCACCTATAGGATCTTGCACTTTCTTGGACTTTTTCAAGTTTAGAGAATGCATTTTATAGTTCCCTTGATAAGTGACTTTCTAGGATCAATTACAGGAACTTGTGAAAAGTTCTTGTTCTTAACCCTAATGAGCTAAGACTTTTGCGTTTTAAAGTTCCCTATATAAAAGTCTAGCAAAACTTGAATTGAGCGGGTTAAGGAATGTAAAGGGCTCCAAATGCCCATCAAGTCAAAAATTAGCTCTTATTCTACCCATCGAAAAATATACATTCGTGTCTTAAAAACACTTATTAAGACTAAGAAATTTTTTAAAATTTGGCCATTTTTAGCCTTATTAGCAACAAAACAAAACATTGAAAGTTGGAAAACGTGAGGGCGTAGCAAAGCAAGTACCTATTCACCCCCCATACTAAAAGTAAACATTCTCCTATATGTTTCGAGTCTAAAGGTGGAGCACCCCATACTAGAGACGAAGAGTCGAATGCTTAGGATCTAGCATGGAAAGGGTGATCAACAATATATCTAAAGTCGTTTATTAATTATGCTAAAAGATAATTGTTAGAACAATAAAGGATATGTCATGGATTCGTGAAAAACTTCTTCAAGCAAATGATGGAGGCTCACGTAAACGAACACGAGTGTCTTCAATCGTAGATGATGATGATGATCTAGATAACACAATCACAAAAAACCACGAGACAACGAGTTGGAAGGGCACAAATCCCCTCTCATTATTTATTAGAAAGCATAAAAGGATAAGCATGAGATTTCTCCCACGAGGCACCTCGTTTTTGATTACCGAGTCATGAGCTCGACTCGATCCCCTCTATGCTAATTATCATTGGGGAAGGTGACTTGGTCGAGGTCATCCAATGAAGGAATTTCCCCACCAAGGTAGTGCTTAAGCCTACGTCCATTCACCTTGAAGTTAGGACCATCATTTTGAGCTAGCTCGATGGTCCCATAAGGAAACACTTGTGTAATGGTGAAAGGAACCGACCAACGAGATTTCAATTTCCCGGAAAATATCTTTAGTCTAGAGTTAAAAAGTAACACTTGATCACCAACGTTAAAAACCCGGTTTTTAATCTTTGCATCATGAAACTTTTTAGTCTTTTCTTTGAAAATCAATGAATTTTCATAAGCATTGTCTCTTAATTCATCCAATTCATTCAATTGTATTTTCCGGTGATCTCCCGCGGTCTTCAAGTCAAAGTTTGCATGCTTAAGGGCCCAATATGCCTTGTGCTCCAATTCAATGGGCAAATGAAAATTCTTCCCATAGACTAACTTATAAGGAGTACAACTGATAGGTGTCTTATAAGCGGTCCTAAAGGCCCATAAAGCGTCATCAAGTTTGTCGGACCATGAAGCACGGTTTTCTCCAATCGACCTCTCTAAAATCCTCTTCAAAGCTCGGTTCGAAACCTCGACTTGCCCACTCGTTTGCGGGTGATAAGCCGTAGAAAGACAATGAGTAACTCCATATTTCTTTAAGACCTTCTCGTATTGGTCATTACAAAAATGGGTTCCACGATCGCTTATAATAGCACGAGGGGTTCCGAACCGAGAGAATAGTTGCTTCAAAAACTTCACTACCACACGAGCATCATTAGTAGGTAAAGCCTTAGCTTCCACCCACTTAGAAAGGTAGAAGACCGCGACGAGGATATACTTGTTACCATGAGACGATGGGAAAGGCCCCATAAAGTATATGCCCCAAATGTCGAAAATCTCACACACTTGAATTATGTTTTGCGGCATTTCATCACGTTGAGACGATTTTCCTTGACGTTGGCACGAATCACACCACTTCACAAGTGCGTGTGCATCACAATAGATAGAAGGCCAAAAGAAGCTGGCATCGAACACTTTCTTAGCCATGAGATTAGCACCATGTGACCACCCGTGGGTCCCTCGTGACAAGCTCTAAGGATGTTAGAAGCTTCGGCACCAAAAACACAACGTCGAACGAGTTGATCCGCACAAACCCGAAAGAGATAAGGGTCGTCCCAAAAATAGAACTTGACGTCACGAAAGAATGTTCGCTTTTGTTGTGTCGTCATACCCTTGATTATGAAATTGCCCGCATGGTAATTTGCAATGTCTGCAAACCATGGGGTGGTGTCTTTAAAATTCACTACGCCGAGAGTCTCGAGAGGAAATGTTTCGGTGATTTCCTTGTTCCCGATAACATATTTGTGAGGATCTTCTAGGCGAGAGAGATGATCGGCCGCTAGATTCTCGGCTCCTTTTTTGTCAAGCACGGTGACATCAAATTCTTAGAGGAGGAGCATCCAACGAAGCAATCTCGGCTTAGCATCTTGCTTAGCTAAGAGATACTTGACAACCGAATGGTCGGTATACACGATGCTTTTAGTTAAGACGAGATAAGGTCGGAATTTCTCAAAAGCATAGACCACGGCAAGGAATTCCTTTTCCGTTGTGGTGTACTTTAATTGAGCCTCGGTCATCGTCTTACTAGCATAATGGATAGGACGGAAATGCTTTTCATAACATTGCCCTAAAACGGCCCCTATAGCATAATCACTTGCATCTCACATGATTTCAAAGGGTAGTTCCCAATTAGGAGCAACAAGAATGGAGCTTCGGTAAGTTTCCTTTTTGAGAGTTTCGAAAGCTCTAACACAATCCTCATTGACGTTAAAAGGAGCATCCTTCTCGAGAAGGTGTGTCATAGGTCGAGAGATTTTCGAAAAGTATTTGATGAAACGATGATAAAAGCCCGCGTGGCCTAGGAAACTCCTTACTCCCTTAACGGTTTTGGGATGAGGTAACTTGGCGATGACGTCCATCTTAGCTTAATCGACCTCAGTCTCCGCTTTCGAGACCTTATGTCCTAAGAAGATTCCTTGTTTACACATGAAATAACATTTTTCCTAATTAAGCACAAGATTGGTTTCTTCACAACGTTTTAACATTTGCTCGAGATTAGATAAACACGACGTGAACGAATTGCCAAACAACGAAAAGTCATCCATAAATAGCCATCATACCGTTGAAACGTACCCGGTGCATTACAAAGTCCGAAAGGCATCCTACGATAAGCAAACGTTCCATAAGGACACGTAAACGTAGTCTTCTCTTGATCACGAGGGTTGATAGGGATTTGAAGTAACCGAAAAAACCATCTAAAAAGCAAGAGAATTCATTTCCCGCGAGTCGCTCCAACATTTGATCCATGAAGGGCAAAGGAAAGTGGTCTTTACGAGTGGCGTCATTTAACTTTCGGTAGTCAATACACACTCTCCAACCGGTCACAACACGAGTGCGAATTAACTCGTTGTTTTCATTAGGCACAACGGTCATTCCTCCCTTTTTAGGGACACAATAGATTGGGCTCACCCATGGGCTATCAGAGATAGGAAAAATCATTCCCGCGTCAAGGAGTTTTAAAACTTCCTTTTTTAGGACATCATGAATTTTGGGGTTTACCCTTATTTGACTTTGAATTGCGGGTTTGTAGTCCTCCTCCATTAAAATCTTGTGAGTACAAAATTTTGGGTCAATACCCTTAATGTCGGAAATTTTCCACACAATTTCCCCTTTATGAGCTTTAGGAACTTTCAAGAGCTAGGTTTTTTCATTATTAGCAAGACCTTTTGCAATAATAACCGGCAACTTGTCATCACCTTCCAAGAATGCGTATTCAAGGTGAGATGGAAGATCTTTCAATTCAAGGATAGGCGGTTCCTCGATTGAAGATTTTTGCTCAACACTCATAACTTCCATCGGCGGAAGAAATGGTGGAATAGAAGTATCATCACTAATAATCACCTCATCTTCATTGTCGATTTCATTTGAAGTAAAATCGCCTCCTTGGAATGAAGTGAGATTTGGTGTGGAATTAGCAAGAATCGGATCCAAAATAGTGGGATTGCCACTTGACGAGCTATCGGAAAAACCTAACACTTCTTGTGAAAACTCATCGCAACCACATCAACTAAGTCAATGTGATTGTTGGTAGCGATTGCATAAACATGAGAAGTTTTTGAGTTTTTAGTAGCGTTTATAACAAGTTCCTCTTCGTTGAATCTCAAAGTAATAGTTCTTGCATGAACGTCGATAAGCGATCTCGAGGTGTCTAAAAATGGACGACCTAAAATTAGAGGAAATTGAGGATCCGCGGGGATGTCAGCTACTATAAAATCAACGGGATAGTAGAACTTCCCCACTTTCTCGAAAACATCTTCGGCTACTCCACATGCTAAAATCGTAGAATGACTGGCCATCTCGATAGACATGTTCGAAGGAGTAAGAGCCGGAAGCGAAAGCGATTTCCAAATGGAAAATGGCATCAAATTAATGCTCGCACCAAGAACGGCCTAGGCGAGGCATTCTTTGATATCTTGTATGTCACAAGGAATGAGAAACTTTCCGAGGTCACCAACTTTTTCTAGTATGCAGTTAAGATAAACAGAAGAACAATTAGCAAGCTTTGAAAGCTTTTCCTTATCGCTCATCATACTTTTAAAAGTGGAGCGAAACGAGGCATATATAACAACGCGTCGGCTAAACTCACATCAAAATGCACTTGTTGAAACATTTTTATAAAAAGCTCGATTTGTTGTTTGTTACGTTCTTTCAATTTCTCTTTGTTTCGTCTCGAAGGGTAGGGTAAGGGTGGTGTGGGTTGGACATTAGGCAATGGCCTTGGAAACTCGGGTTCCATAATTGGTATTGGTTCAACCGTAGGAGTGGTTTGAGCGGTACTTCGTGGGCATGTAATATGCTCCTTTTCGACCATCACCTCGGGCTCTTTCTCGATTTCCTTCTCCGTAGAAGTACTTGGACGCTTAAAAGTTTTACCACTTCGTGTAGTAATAACCTTCATTTCTCCCTTCGGGTTTGCAGTGGTATCACTAGGAAGTCCACCCGAGGAAGAGGGTTTACACATGATTGCTTCAAACATTTTTGCCATTCGGTATTCAAATTTTGATTGCCTTAAATCCGCTTTTAACAATTCTTGCTTAATCTCATGTTGTCCTTGTTCCATCTTTTGTTGATTTTGTTGAAGACGTTGAACCTTTCCTTCCATTTTATTTGCATGAGTCTTAAGTTCATTAGCAAGTTCGTTTTTAGGCTCGTTTTTCAACTCAGATCTTAAACTAATCATCTCACGTTGCATATTATCAAATTTAGCATCATTTGCTTTAGCATAATCCAAAAGATCTCCTTGATGATTTTTAGTGTGAGCATTTTGAAAACCTTGTGTAGTGTTTTGAAAATCACGGTTTTGGTTTTGATTTACAACTTGTCCATTCCCACTTTGATAATTCCCTTTGGTATAGTTACGTGAATTGCCTTGATAACCACCATTTTGGTTGTTGTTTCGATAGTTATTAGCATTTTGATTTGGTGGAGCTTGATTTGGGCGGGAACCTTGACCGTTTTGGTTGTAAGTTCCCGTTGCTACGTAAGCACTCAAAGTGTTACCACCGGCAGTAATGCACTCGGAAAGATCATGAGCTCCACCACAAGACAAACAACTCTTATCAACCGCTTTAATCGAAGCGGAGTTCAAAGCATCTTGTGCTTTCCAATGAGTCATAAGATTTGAAAACCTATCGAAAAACCGATTTTCCTCATTAGCTTCATCTTGTAAGGCATTAATGCTACGAGATGATGACGACGATGACGAACCAATATTGGCAACACTCGGTGTGATACGGGGGTTGTAAACCTTAGATCTATTCTCGATAATCTTTAAAGCTTCATCGGTCGTTTTGCACAAAAAGTTACCACCCGCGGCAACATTCAAATAATCTCGTTCATGATCATTAAGCCCATTATAAGAAGTATCTATTTGATGCAATTCCGAAAAATCATGGTGTGGACATTCATGTACATCTCCTTAAATCGTTCCAATGCCATTGAAAAACTCTCATTATTTCGTTGTGTAAACCTTGAAATCTCAATTTTCAAATGTGTTGTTTTAGATGGTGGAAAAAATTGATTCACAAATTTAGAAACAAGATCATTCCATGTCAAAATCGAATTTGGCGGTTCTTTCTCGAGCCAAATTTTTGCGGGTCCATCTAACGAGTATGGAAACAACATCATCTTAATGGCGTCATGTGGAACATCCTTAAACTTGCTAGTTGCGGTGAGACGATTAAAATTCCTTATGTGGTAATGCGGGTTGTCTTTCTCATGACCTATAAACTTATTTGCTTGCAACATCAACATTAAACCCGTCTTAATCTCGAAATTCTCCGCAAGGATAGCGGGAATTACAATAGCTTCTCCAAAACCCTCGGTGGGTGCTTGAAGCAACTCCATCATAGTACGATTAGCCATGACGACTTCTTGTTCTACAATAGGTTCAACAATTGGAGTTTGTTCTTCAATCAACGTCTCTTGATTTCCTTGACTTTGACGACGTTTACGAGCTCGTTTTCCTTGACTACGAGTTTGCATAAACTTCACGTAGAATGGGGGGTGAGAAAAGAAGATTCTTTTTGGGTGTTTTATGAATTTTCAATTTTTTGTGTTTTTGATTGTTATTAATTTTTTTGGATTTTGATGTATCTTCGTAGACAACAATCTACCAAATCTCTCCTCGAATCAAACTCTTGATTAAAGAAGCCTCAAAAGAATGAAAACGATCACGTGGAGTGAACGCCTTCGAATGACTTTAGAACTATGGTGAAAACCAAATTGTTCAAGAGGGTTTAATCACAAAGAAAACCAAGCAAATATATATGATATGTAATAATACTTTGGGCGGCAAAACCCTCGATTAGCCTTCAATCTTAAAATAATCACAAGAAAGCGGGAAAATGAGGCGGCGCGAAGCACTTAAGAGCCTTTTTCCTTAGGGTATATTTTATAATACCCGCCTTATACCCACCTTATAGTTCGTATTTTTCAAAATCGAGCTTCACGAAAGTATTTATCTATTTTTGCCTTTTTCTTTTTGTTTGAGATTCGAATACAATAATTAGGAGATAAATTCCAATTAAGGTTGTGTTTTCACACTTTTGGAGATATTTTGTATTGATTGTGATACTTAATACAATATAGTAATAATAATTTCACAAGAAAAACGAAAAACCGATAAAACCTATTAGTAGATTTCTTCTAATACAAATACTATTTATGGTTAATATTAAAAACAACAAGACAAATTAATCACGACACACCTCCCCGGCAGCGGCGCCAAAATGATGTGGTAAATTACGACCTTTTAGGAAAAATGCGTAAAAGCGGTAAGTATTAAACAAATGATTTAGGGAAATCAAGTGTTAATGACCCAATGAAGTTCGTTTCCCAATGAGGTATATGTGTGTGACTAAGATGTAACAAGATTTGAGATTAATATTGGATAGAAGGGGATGAGAAAATATAATGACGAAGACGTGAAATTAATTACTACTACGACTAAACGTAAAACCGTAAAAAGACAAAAAATAAAAAGTAATTCTAAAAATTCCCAAAAAATTACGAAAAATCAAATAAAATAAACTATGAATTTACCAATGATCAAAACTTTTTCAAACCTTTTAGTTAATTAAATATTAATTTTTAAATGCTAATTAAAGCCCTAAAAATCAAATTAATTATCAAAAAGCCCAAATAAAGATTTTTCAATTGGTAAACCTCTAAAAAGACCTAAAAAGATTAAAAACTATTTTTATAAATTTTTAAACTAATGAAAACTATTTAAAATAATTTAAAAACTATTAAAATTTAAAATAATTATAAAAATTAATCTAATGATGATAAAATTAATCTAAGAGTTGCAAAAATCCTATGTTAATGTATTTAAGCTAAGAAAAATATAAAAAAATGCAAAAATGTGAAATTTGAAAAATAATAATAAAAAATATTAAAATAATATTAAAAATCCAAAAATTATAAAAAATTATAAAAACTTGCAAACTAGTTTATTTTATCCTAAATAATCAAAAAATAAAAGTGAAATTACCAAAATACCCCTAATGGGCTAAAACCAAAATAAGTCAACACAAATTGGCTTTTGGGCCCAAAAAGTCAAACTAGGCCCAAATGACCTGAAAAAGCCCTATCTGACTTAAAACTTAATTCTAAACACAAAAGTCTGAAGGCCCAAAAGCTGATTTTGAGCTTATCACAGCTTAAATAACAAACAACTTATTCTTATTGGGCCAATAAGCCCACTAAGCAATAAGCCAATGCCATAAGCTCTGCTTAAACACACAACCTTCTTTTGAGATGCCTAAGAGATCTGTGAAAAGAAATTTTGAAAAAGCACACTCAATAAGCCAGAAATAAGCAAAGAACAATTTCACTAAAAGACAAAATAGTCGGGTTAGAGTTCTAGGCTGTTTCAGAAGCTTTGGTTTGTTGCAAAAGCTCAGAAATAGCCTAACTAAGAAGAATCAATCAAGAAAATCACAAAAAGCTAAGTAGAATAAGCTGTGTGAACCAATAAGCAGGCTGAAAAAGCCAAATAAGCTAGTTTCCTAGCAAAAGCTTAAACAAAAGACTTGTAACCTTCCAGACTTGTTATTAAGCTAAGAAAAATGAGTTCTATTACAAAAGCCAAGTTGTTGCATGTACCAATAAGCAGTTCTAAAAAATAAGCCAAAATGTTCTTATTTGACCAAAAGTCAAAGTACTCCAAAGTTCACCAAATGATCAGGGATGGTATGTAGGCTTGTTATAAGCAACTTTTGTGAAGAACTCAAGGAGGAGTCCATGTGAATCAAGAGGTCAGTTGACCAATTGATGACAGATTTTGGCAAATAAGGCGTAATAAGCCAGTGAGCTTATAAGCCAGATACAAGGCATACCAAATAGCAAAATTCACTCACAAGCAGCACATAAACAAGATCCAAGCAACAAAACAACAAGGCATACACTAGAATTACAAATGCAAGCACAAAATGAGGTGGTCACTTTGCTGATGCAAATGACCACTTCAGCCAACTTTGATAAGCCCTAGCTCCTTCAATAAGCCACCAAATTCAACAAACAGATAATGCACAGATAGCTTATCACCTAAACTATTCCCAACCCTGATTTCAGACCTTAAATCCAACAAACAAAGAAGTTATTGGATCTGATGTGTTTGACCAATTTCAAAACACTTTTTATCAGATTTTTACAAAACTTCAAATCCCTTTTCCAAACTTTCAGAAACTTAACTAATGACTAAAACTTGCTTAATATGACTTGTTTAGACCTCCCAAACCCTAAGAACCAAGGGCACAAGGCCACAAGGCCTTATGAACCAGTAAACCCAAACAGCCTTTTATAAGCCCCTTTTCAAAGCAACTTCTTAATTCTACAAACAACCTACTGATTTTAATAATCAAATAGCTACACTAGGTGACAACTAACAGATACCAACCATAAAACACAAAGCACAAACACAAAATCACCAAATCACATAGCAAAACATAAAACAATCAACATCATGTGATTTTTTAGAGCAATCTTAACAAGAGGTTATACCTATCCTCCACAACATCCTAGGAGGATCAGCAATGCTCCTTGGACCTTGTTCAACAACTAGAACAAGACCAAGGTACTTCAACAAAGGAGATGAATGACTGCCTTGGTTGATGTTTCAAAGTAGAAACTCAAGGACTTGATTTCTTCAACACAATGAACAAACAGCCCAACCAAAGGCTCCAATCCCTTCACAAGCTTGGTGTCAACAAGCTTGTAAGAGCTTATAGCTTTTGGTCAAGGATTAGTACAAGAAAAATAGCAAAATCAGAAACCACTTTTCAATCTTATTTCAAACTTGAAAACCTTACCAAACATAAACGTCCTTGAACCACAAGATTCAAGCACACTTATAACATCAAATGGAACTCAGAATTACCCTTAAACAACACCAGCTTTCAAAAACATTAAAAGGAATTACAATTTTCTCAAAATACCAACTTTTATAAAATTTAAAAAGGGATTACAATGTTTAAAAGGTAAAACTATAACAAAGGCCTCACCACAGGTTGGGGGTCCTTTTATAGAGTACAAGGGATGATTCTAGAACTAGAAAATACATGAAACCCTAGCTAGGAATTCCCAAATTTGCCCTTGAGTGCATTGAGTTGTTTAGCTGTCTAAAATGATCTTGAGCGTTCCTTTTAGCTTTGTAACCAAGCAAAGAGTGTCAGCTATTGATTTGGACACGTGGCATTCCTTGGAGGTGAAGTTGTGATGTGATAGGTGGACGTCTTGAATGGTGGGGCCCTTTGGTGAGTAGGGGTGAGGGTTTTGGGTGTGGGATGAGTTTCTGCATGTGTGAATCAAGCGTGGGTAGGGTTAATTTCATTTTACCCTTTGTTAAGTGGAAGTAAATTCTGGGGGTGAAGAAGGGTAACAGTAACATGTTTGATCCGTTTTTGTAGGAATAGGAGTTGTTTGGCGCAAAAAGTGATTTAAATGTTTAACTTGCACACTTTTGGTCCTTGTATTTTGGTGAAATGGGTAAAACAAGTTTTTCAGCCACAAAACCCGTTTTCCTTTGTTATGGAAGTTATGAATTTCATACCTTTGCCACAAAACTTTGGCAAAAGTATTTCAAGGGTTGTTTTTGCCATTTTTGCATATTTGAGGGACTGATCTTGGACATTCTTAATCTTCAAAGGTCTTCATTGTATATTTGACTTCATGAGGGATCATAATTGACAATTTAGAATTGTTGAGGGACTAAACTTGCCAATTCTTCAAAGTTGAAGGACCATTTTGTAATTTTGACAAACTTAAGGGACCAAACTTGTAATTATGAATATACAAGGGTTTTAAGTGTCATTTCTTCATATTTTGAGGATCAATCTTGTACATCTTCAAGTCTTCAAGGGTTAATCTTGGATAATTCATGAACTAGGGCCCGGTTCTTTGTACGACTTCGTTTCTCATGTCCGTTTTTCCTTGTTTCTTGTGATCTTTTGTCTTTTTCATGATATCCATACCTAAAACACACAAGTAAACAAATACAAGCATATATATGGTATTTTATGACATTTTTATGCATTTAAAGCCCGAAAAGAACGATGAGATCATGTACAAATGCCATCTCATCATTTCATACGAGGCAAAAACCCTTGTTTTAAATGGCGCCGCTGCCGGCTCTTTTCGTTAAGATTAACGGTTTTTAGTGAGAGACGCGTTGGATTTTGGGATCCTTCACTTTTGAACGTTATTTTTCTTGCTTAAAAATTCTCAAAAATCCATTAAAAATAAAAAAATTTCAAAAATCCAAAAAATAGAAAAACATAAAAAAACCAAAAATATTTCTTGTCTATTTTTCTTTTCCTTTTGTAGGTGTGTATGTGTACTCGTGCTCGTAAGAAGAAAGTAGCTCAAGTCGAAGTCATTACTCCACCTATTGTCACCATGGACAATCAACCAATGATCGAGCTTTTACAATCGCACGTAGAGGGCAACACAGATGCTATTATCATACCCGAGATTGGAGCCAACAATTTTGAACTCAAATCCAGCTTTATTCAAATGGTCTCTGCTCAACCTTTCTTGGGGCGTTCGCTTGATGATCCTCATGACCATATAAAAAGGTTTCTTCAACTCACCAATACGGTCAAATATAATAGGGTTTCACAAGAGGTAATTCGCTTGCAAGTTTTTCCTTTCTCCTTAGAGGGACAAGCCCGGAATTGGCTTGATAAGGAACAACCACAAAGTATTCTTACGTGGACAGATTTAGAGACCAAGTTCATTAACTACTTTTTCCCACCCTCACGTACTACCGCTTTGCGGAATGAAATCATTACCTTTAAACAAAAGTACGGTGAGACATTTAGTGAATCTTGGGACCGTTTTAAGGAACTTTTAAGAAAGTGTCCACAACATGGTTTCACAAAAGTACATCAAATTAATACTTTTTACAATGGTTTAAGCATGAATGACCAAGATTCACTAAATAGTGCCTCGGGGGGAAATATTTTGGTTAAGTCTTCTAATGCTGCATGGGACATTATTGAGAATAAGTCTAGAGTGCAAACCAAGAGTGTTCGGACTAATGTGGCTAGTGCTAGCACTAATGAGAGCGAAAAGAGAATTGATAAGCTTACTTCGCTTGTTGAAACACTTGCTCTCCAAACCGCTAACAACACCAAAGCTATCAATGCTCAAGTTAATGCTTTGAGTCAATCATGTGAAATATGCGGGGGATCTCACTCATACACCGATTGTCCTACGACCCATGACAATCCGGAAAATGTGTATGCCGCCAACGGTAACTTTTCTACGGGAGGCTATCAAGCACGTCCTCAAGGTGATCGTAATTTGCTCAGCTATCGCTCAAACAACTTTCTTTCACCACCCGGTTTTCCACCTTAAAACCCAAACAATCTCAATCGCAACAATCAAAAACAACCTCGAGCTCGAAATCAATATCAAACCCAAAGAAACTCATATCCACCTCAAAGAAACAATCAAGTTCACCAACCACCCGCTTATCAACCACCTGCCTACCATGCTCTTCCTCCAACCCAACCCACCACATTTAATCAAGAGGTTGACACTTGCATGAGGACTAATGATGTGATAGTGCAAAATCTTCTGCGAGAAATGATCAACTTGAAAGCAGACATGGTGAAACAAGGGAATGATCTTCGAGCCGATATGCTAAACTCTTTGGCAAGTCAAACGAATAACTTAAGGAACATGATGGCTAGTTTCTTCCCAAGTAATCAAGCCTTTGGTTCGGGTTCTCTTCCGAGTAACCCCGTTGCTAATCCAAGAGGGGAGATGAAAGCAATCACCACTCGCAGTGGAAAAGGTTTAAAGGAACCCGAGCTTCCTACACCTACATCGGTGATTGTGATAAAGGAAAACGAGTCCCCTTCTCCAATTCCTCCCACTTCTACTCCTCCACCTTCTACTTCTCCAATTTCTCCACCTTCTATTTCTCCAATTCCTCCACCTTCTACTTCCACCCCTCCACCACCCAAGGATGTGAGTGACACTTCCATCCCAAATCCTTCATCTCAACCCAATATACCTTATCCCTCAAGGTTGAGGAAAGAGAAATTGAAGAACAAGGATGATATTCAGGTTTCTAACTTTCTCAAAAATGTTTAAACAACTGAATTTCAATATCTCCTTTTCTGAGGCTCTCGCTCACATGCCCAAATATGCTAAAATGTTTAAAGATATTCTCAGTGATAAGGAGAAACTTCTTGACATCGCTCGAACCCAACTTAATGAGAATTGCTCCGCAGTGCTCTTAAGGAAATTACCCACCAAACTTGGTGATCCGGGTCGTTTTCTCATTCCTTGCAACTTCCTCGGGGTAGAGAATTGTATGGACCTAGCCGATCTAGGTGCTAGTATCAACTTAATGCCTTTAAGCGTTTGGAAACAATTATCTCTACCCGAGCTAGTCCCCACACGAATGACTTTGGAATTAGCCAACCGTACGGTTGCTTATCCGGTGGGGATAGCCGAAGACGTCTTCGTTAGTGTCGACAAATTCACCTTTCCGGTGGATTTTGTTGTCGTTGACTACGAGATGGATCCCCGTGTTCCATTAATCGTTGGACGTCCATTCTTGAGGATCGGTCGCACTCTCATTGATGTAGCCGCGGGCGAATTAATCATGAGAGTTGGTGACGATAAAATTGTCTTCAACATGGGTAAACTTTCTAAACAGTCTTCTGAAAACATGAGTGTTAATTTCATTGATGTTCTTGATGAGGCTTGTGAAGAACATTTCAAAGACGCTTGTAAAAGTGGTTCTTCTTCTCTTCCCATTGTTGAGACCGTTGCCTCTATTGTTCCATCACTAACTCTATTTGGAGAAAGTGATTTCATTTTGAAAGAATTTGAAGCAACTATGGGAGATGTTGACTTGCAATATGACGATTCTGCCTCCAATTGGGATGAAGACATTCGTACCATTGAGAAACTTCTCAATGAGGACCATATTTCTCCACCATCTCCTAAGGATATCTCTATCGATGAACCAAATTTGACTACGCCTTCCATCGAAAATCCTCCTGATTTAGAGCTTAAGGACCTACCGTCTCATCTCGAGTACCTTTTCCTTGAAGACAACAAGAAGGCACCCGTCATCATCGCTAAGGACTTGAAAGAAGAATAAAAATCCCGACTTATCGCCGTGCTGAAGAATCATAAGAAAGCGATTGCGTGGAAAATTTCAGATATTCATGGAATTGATCCTCAATTTTGCACACATAAAATTCTCATGGAGGACGAATTTAAACCCACTATTCAAAGCCAAAGAAGGGTGAATCCCAAGATCCATGACGTTATCGAAAAAGAGGGTATCAAACTTCTTGATGTGAGAGTGATCTACCCTATCTCGGATTCACCATGGGTTAGTCCCGTCCATTGTGTGCCTAAGAAAGGCGGAATCACCGTTGTGCCCAATGAAAACAACGAGTTGATTCCTACTCGTCTCGTTACAGGGTGGAGAGTTTGTATAGACTATCGTAAACTCAATGATGCTACGAGAAAGGATCATTTTCCCCTTCCTTTCATGGACCAAATGCTTGAACGTCTAGCGGGTAATGACTATTACTGCTTTTTAGACGGTTTCTCCGGGTATTTTCAAATTCCCATCGATCCCAAAGACCAAGAGAAAACCACATTCACTTATCCTTATGGAACATTTGCTTACAAACGAATGCCTTTCGGCTTATGCAATGCTCCTGGGACATTCCAAAGGTGTATGATGGCTATCTTCCATGACATGGTTGAAGAAACTATGGAAGTCTTCATGGATGATTTCTCGGTCTATGGTGATTATATCTCTAATTGCCTTGCCAATTTGGAACGCATGCTTAAGCAGTGTGAAGATACTCGCCCTGTTCTAAATTGGAAAAAATGCCATTTCATGGTAAAAGAAGGCATTGTGCTTGGACATAAAATCTCAAAAGCTGGTCTTGAAGTGGACCGTGCTAAAGTGGATGTCATAGCCAAATTACCTCCACCTTCAACCGTGAAGGGTGTGAGAAGTTTCCTTGGTCATGCGGGCTTCTATCGTCGATTCATTCAGGATTTTCTAAAATCGCTCGCCCGATGACCCACCTCTTGGAAAAAGATACTCCCTTTATCTTTTCTACAGAGTTTCTTAAATCCTTCAATCTTCTTAAGGACAAGCTAACTAAGGCACCGGTCTTGGTTACCCCTAATTGGGAGCTACCTTTTGAATTGATGTGTGATGCTAGCGACTTTGCTATTGGAGTGGTTTTGGGCCAAAGAGTGAACAAACACTTCCAACCAATCCATTATGTTAGCAAGACAATGACGGGGGCTCAATTGCATTATACCACTACCGAAAAAGAGCTTTTAGCTGTAGTGTATGCTTTTGAGAAGTTCCGCCCCTATCTTGTTCTTTCCACCACAATCGTGTACACGATCATTCCGCGTTGAATTACTTGTTGACTAAGCAAGATTCTAAACCAAGACTTCTTCATTGCGTTTTGCTCCTTCAAGAATTTAAAATTGAAATTCGTGAAGGGAGCCGAAAACCTAGCCGCGGATCATCTAAGTAAACTTGAGGATCCTTATCAAGGGGATCATCCGAATCAAGAGATCAATGACTCTTTTCCCCTTGAGGCCTTAATGTCTATCAATTCCAATCTTGATGACACCCCGTGGTTTGCGGACATTGCAAACTACTTAGCGGGTGGTGTTCTCATCGAAGGGTTAACATCCCAACAAAAGAAAAAGTTCTTTAAATATGTTAAGACTTACTTTTGGGATGACCCTTATCTCTTCAAACAATGTGCTGATCTGATTATTCGTCGATGTGTTGATGGACCCGCAACTTTAGACATTCTCTAAGCTTGCCATAAAGGACCCATCGGTGGTCAATTTGGTCCCAACTACACCGCGAAGAAAGTGTTTGACTCGGATTCTATTGGCCCACCATTTATCGTGACGCTCACGAGATGGTTAAAAATTGTGATACTTGCCAACGCCAAGGAAAGATCACACATAAAGATGAGATGCCTCAAAATTTAATACAAGAATGTGAAATCTTTGATGTATGGGACATCGACTTTATGTGGCTGTTTCCATCATCTAAAGGGAACAAGTACATCCTCGTAGCCGTTGACTACGTTTCCAAATGGGTTGAAGCTAAGGCTCTCCCCACGAACGATGCGAGGGTGGTTGTGAACTTTTTGAAGCAGCTTTTTGCTCGATTCGGTGTTCCTCGTGCTATAATCAGTGACCGCGGGACTCATTTTTGCAATGATCAATTTGCTCGAGTCATGGCTAAGTACGGTGTCAATCACCGTCTTTCCACCGCTTATCATCCTCAAACAAATGGTCAAGTCGAGATATCTAACCGTGGATTGAAGCGAATTCTTGAGCGTACTGTGGGAGAGCATCGTGCCTCGTGGGCCGATAAGTTAGATGATTCTTTGTGGGCTTTCCATACCGCTTATAAGACCCCGATTGGTTGTACACCTTATCGTCTTGTGTACGGGAAAGCATGTCACCTCCCTATCGAGCTGGAACATAAGGCATACTGGGCCTTGAAGTGGGCTAACTTTGACATCAACAAAGCCGGCGATCTTCGGAAGATTCAACTCAACGAGCTCAATGAACTGAGGAATGAAGCTTATGAGAAGTCATTGATCTACAAGGAGAAGACCAAGATCATTCATGATGCAAGGATTAAGAACCGAGAGTTCCACGTGGGTGATCAAGTTTTACTCTTTAACTCTCGGTTGAAGATCTTCTCGGGAAAGCTGAAGAGCCGCTGGTCTGGTCCATTCACCGTCGCCAAAGTCTTCCCATATGGCACCATTGAGCTTTCTCAGCCAAATGGGTCCAATTTTAAGGTGAATGGCCAGCGCGTGAAGTTGTACTTTGGTGAGGACATCTCTCATGAGATGATTCCATCCCTCACCACGTTTCCCTTGAATTATGTTCTGGGTCGAGTCAGGCTCGTGACTGGGTTAACAAAAACAAGCGCTTCTCGGGAGGCAACCCGTGATCTATCCTTTACCGTTTTCATAGTAAGCGTAGGGGGAGCCCCATATGTGTTTGTTGTCTTGTTTCTTCTAATGTGCAGGGATTTAAGCTTCAAAGATCCATTCTCGATGACTTTTTCCAAACCGTGATCCCGTGTACCCGTCTTCCCGGTTCTATCCTACACTGTCGTGATTCAATATTTCATATCTTATATGTTCACATTGAAATCACTATAGTTGTCCTTTCCTTAGCAAGATTTAAACAAAGTGCACAATGTCCTAAGTGTAGGGGAGTTTACTCCCACATGCTTAAACATTGAGGACAATGTTTATATCAAGTGTAGGGGGACTTATATCGAAGTAAGTGGGCTTTTCCATGAATTTGTCCTCATTTTAACCGGAAAATTTGATTTTTCGACATTTTTCAAAATTTTTAATCTATTTTGGCCTAGTAGTATAGTAGTATTTCCCTTTGTTATCGTTATTTACTTTCTTTGCTAGAATAATTTTTCAATAAAGTGGTTTTAAATTTTTCAAAGTCGTGAATATTTTGACTCAACCCGAGTTTACTTATCTAAGTTTACTCTAGCTATTATCCTTAACGTGTTAAAGTCAAGTTTTGCTAGTCTTTTATACAGGGAACTTTAAAACGGGAAAGTCTTAACTCTCACGGGTTAAGAACAAGAACTTTTCGCAAGTTCCTATAATTGATCCTAGAGAGTCGTTTATCAAGGGAACTTTAAAATGTGAATTCTAAACTTGAAAAAGTCTAAGAGTTTGCAAGATCCTATAGATGACTCGAAAACCCAAAACTTTGATTTAATTGGCTAAGCATCCACGAGTCTCATTCCTTGAGATTTTAAATTGTGGAGAACGAGAGATGATAGAGTCAATTATAAGTTTGGTATTCTTTCGTGAATTTATGTGAGTTGATTATAAGCCTATTCTCCCATTGCTTGCTAATAAATTTATCTGCAATAAATAAGGTTGTACGATTTGAAAAGTTACTTAGCTTCTAGCCCAAGATCGTTTAAAAGTTGCTCGGTATTAATTAGAGTTCATAGCCAAGGCATAACTTATTGAAGCGGGATGCGAAGATTGGCGAGTCCGAAAAGTCCCTAACAAGGCATGAGGTCTACATTTTGTTGCTAAAGATCCAAAGTGATGTGAAGAATCATTTATCGAAAATCAATATGAAGGATCAAGACACACGACGAAAAGCAAATACTCCCCTAAAGATCATGGAGAAGTCTATCCGAAAAGACCCTAGCAGGGTATGAGGATAAATAGATCCAAGTCCTAAAGGAGGCGGATCGTTGTATATCAAAGTCCAAAATAAAGATTGGAGAAAAATGAACGGAAGTCGTGGTCCAAAGATGAAGAATCTCTCAAAACTTCAAGTGAAGAAATCCCTATTATGAAGAGAAGACCATAATTTCAAGAACGTCTCTCAAAGATTTGAAGTATGAAGTCGCTGCCAAATATCGGTCCGAGAAAGGTCTCAAATCGTGAAGCGAGTTATACCGAAATATGAAATTTATGAGGTCCCGAGAAGCAGTTTTAAAAGATTTTGTCCTTTAGCTAACTATTGATTAAATCGTCCTACTTTATTTTAAGCCTAATAAACTATCCAAATAAGTCAAACAATGCATCCTCGTAATTATTTAAGACAATATTAAAATATAAGAGATACACCTAGGAATAAGGGAGTCTAAGTGAATAATTGGGCCACATGAGTTCGTGTTAGTTTGCTAACTTATAATAACAATGATCTCGTTTTTAAGGTTGGTATGGGGAACGTGAAACTTGAGAATGATGAACATTCATGACAACCTAAAACCCCAATGTAAGTCTTTGATTTCTTACTTGTTTTGTTCTTTTAGTTTCTTTAGTGTTTGGTATATAATAAAGGCCAAGGTGGGTTATCTATGATGAAAAATGTAAACTGTGCTTTGAAATTAGTGCATTGCATGAGGACATTGCAATGGTCAAGTGTAGGGGATTTAATAAGTGTGAAAACACTTATCCTTTTACCACTTATTTCCAATAATAACAAGACCAAAACATGTATTTTATGTCGTAAAAGTCAGAATTATGCGCGGTTTGTGTTTTTATTGTGTTTTAGGACCAAAAGATGCAAAAGGAAGAAAACATGGGCTATCACGGGCTTTTATCGAAGAAAAAAGACTAAAGACGAAGTCGAAAGATCAAGAATGCAAAAAGAATGGAAGTCCAAGGCCTATTCTGAAGATTTATCGAAGAAAAAGTCTAAAGACGGAAGTTTAATAAAGTCGAAGAACTAAAGTCTAATTATAGAAGAAAATTATATGACAAGTTCAACTTATATCGACAAATCCCGAGTCGAGACGAGAAGAAAGAAAGAAGAAATGTTAAGCACTTAATCTCCCCACCTCCTATAAATACCCTCCTAATGTGTCATTAGGAGGGTGGTTAGTTGTTAGAGTTTTTAGTTAATTCTTAGTTTTTAAGTGTGTTTTTAATTTCTCTCTAGTTTTCCTTTCAAACTTATTGAATCTTTACATTAATCTTGTAATCTTTTGATATTAATCTTTAATCAATCAAGCTTATTTCCTTAATTCTCATTCTACCTTTCTTAATCTTTTTCTTAATCTTGATAATCATGTAGTTTTATTTTAATTTTGTTGACGGTTAGATTGTGTAGCTTATTTGATTGTGCTTATTTAAATTGGTGATCTTAAAAAGTTTCTATATTAAAGTGCTTATTTCCTTAATCTTAATGCTTAATAGTTCTTAAAAATAAGTGGTTTATAATAAGTTTAAGTTTTTATAAAAAGTGCTTTTTGACTTCTAGCTTATTTAGTGTTTTAAAAGTTTTCTTAAAAATCTTTTTGGTTTAAGTTATGGTATGTGCATATTTTGGGATTTGCTTATTTGTTAAGTTTTGTGTGATATCCGGGTTCACTAAACCCCTTTATTCCGATTATAGCATTCTTCCCTTTATTCCAGATAGTGTGCTTCAATTTATTCAGGATAAGAGGCCAAACTAGTATTGCGGATAAGAGTTTTGTTATATTTTTCCGGATAAGCATCACTAGTTCTAGTATTCCAGATAGTGTTCCGGATAAGCCTCTCAACCAAGTATTCCGGATATATCCAACTACCTTTTATTCCGAATAGCACTTAGTTCTTCATTCCGGATAGTCACCTTCAGGTTATTCCGGATAAGCATCCCCAAGTTATTCCAGATAAGCCCCTTTATTTCCCTATTCCGGATAAGCATTTTATTTCGTTGCGGATAAGCTCTCTGTCAAGAATTCCGGATAACACCTCCAACCGATTCCGGATAAGCTGCAGAAACAAAGATTCCAGATAAGCCCAAGTTGTGGATTCCGGATAAAGCTTCAAACAATTTATTCCGGATAAGTAAAAGGAAGTATTCAGGATAAGCTTTCAAAGTCACGTTTTTTGGATAAGCTGTTAAACTTTATTCCGGATAACCTCAAGTACAAAAATTCCGGATAAGGGTTGGTTACTTCCAGTTTTTTATTTAAACTTTATCTTTCCCGCCTTTTTACTTATCTTTATTCTAACTTGTCTTGTTTTAGTTTAAATATTTAAACTTTACATTTTTATAAGTTTTAATCATTTACTTTTTAATCTTTAAAGTCTTCATTTTTAGTTTAAATTTTCAAGCTTTCATTTTTATTTATTTACACAACGACAATTTCACTTTTAGATTAAAATAGATAATCAAACCTTTTTAATTTCCATCAAAAACGACTGACTCGCACTTTCTACTGGTAATCAATTCGAAAAGATCGGAACAACGAACTTTCATGATTGTGGTAAATTACGACCTTTTAGGAAAAAGGCGTAAAAGCGGTAAGTATTAAACAAATGATTTAGGGAAATCAAGTGTTAATGACCCAATGAAGTTTGTTTCCCAAGGAGGTATATGTGTGTGACTAAGATGTAACACGATTTGAGATTAAAATTGGATAGAAGGGGATGAGAAAATAGAATGACGAAGACGTGAAATTAATTACTCCTACGACTAAACGTAAAACCGTAAAAAGAGCAAAAATAAAAATTAATTCCAAAAACTCACAAAAAATTACCAAAAATCAAATAAAATAAACTAAGAGTTTAGCAATGATCAAAACTTTTTCAAACCTTTTAATTAATTAAATATTAATTTTTAAATGCTAATTAAAGCCCTAAAAATCAAATTAATTATCAAAAATCCCAAATAAAGATTTTTCAATTGGTAAACCTCTAAAAAGACCTAAAAAGATTAAAAAATATTTTTATAAATTTTTAAACAAATGAAAACTATTTAAAATGATTTAAAAACTATTAAAACTTAAAATAATTATAAAAATTAATCTAATGATGATAAAATTAATCTAAGAGTTGCAAAAATCCTATTTTAATGTATTAAAGCTAAGAAAAATATAAAAAGTGTAAATATGTAAAATTTGAAAAATAATAATAAAATAATATTAAAATAATATTAAAAATCCAAAAATTATAAAAAGTTCTATAAACTTGCAAACTAGTTTATTTTATCCTAAATAATCATAAAAAAGGTGAAATTACCAAAATACCCCTAATGGGCCCCCAAATGGGCTAAAACCCAAAACAGTCAACACTAATGGGCTTTTGGGCCCAAAAAGTCAAACTAGGCCCAAATGACCTGAAAAAGCCTTCTCAGACTCAAAATTTAATTCTAAACACAAAAGTCTGAAGGCCCAAAAGCTCATTTTGAGCTTATCAAAGCTTAAATAACAAACAGCTTATTCTTATTGGGCCAATAATCCCATTAAGCAATAAGCCAATGCCATAAGCTCTGCTTAAACACACAACCTTCTTTTGAGATGCCTAAGAGATCTGTGAAAAGAAATTTTGAAAGAGCACACTCAATAAGCCAGAAATAAGCAAAGAACAATTTCACTAAAAGACAAAATAGTCGGGTTAGAGTTCTAGGCTGTTTCAGAAGCTCTGGTTTGTTGCAAAATCTTACAAATAGCTTAAATAAGAATAAAAATCACAAAAAGCCAAGTAGAATAAGCTCTGTGAACCAATAAGCTGGCTGAAAAAGCCAAATAAGCTAGTTTCCTAGCAAAAGCTTAACCAAAAGACTTGTAACCTTCCAGACTTGTTATTAAGCTAAGAAAAATGAGTTCTATTACAAAAGCCAAGTTGTTGCATGTACCAATAAGCAGTTCTCAAAAATAAGCCAAAATGTGCTTATTCGACCAAAAGTCAAAGTACTCCAAAGTTCACCAAATGATCAGGGATGGTATATAGGCTTGTTATAAGCAACGTTTGTGAAGAACTCAAGGAGGAGTCCTTGTGAATCAAGAGGTCAGTTGACCAATTGATGACAAATTTTGGCAAATAAGGCTTAATAAGCCAGTGAGCTTATAAGCCAGATACAAGGCATACCAAATTGCAAAATTCACTCACAAGCAGCACATAAACAAGATCGAAACAACAAAATAACAAGGCATACACTAGAATTACAAATGCAAGCACAAAATGAGGTGGTCACTTTGCTGATGCAAATGACCACTTCAGCCAACTTTGATAAGCCCTAGATCCTTCAATAAACCACCAAATTCAACAAACAGATAATGCATATATAGATTATCACCTAAACTATTCCCAAACCTGATTTCAGACCTTAGATCCAACAAACAAAGAAGTTATTGGATCTGATGTGTTTGACCAATTTCAAAACACTTTTTATCAGATTTTTACAAAACTTCAAATCCGTTTTCCAAACTTTCAGAAACTTAACCAATGACTAAAACTTGCTTAATATGACTTGTTTAGACCTCCCAAACCCTACGAACCAAGGGCACAAGGCCACAAGGCCTTATGAACCAGTAAACCCAAACAGCCTTTTATAAGCCCCTTTTCAAAGCAACTTCTTAATTCTACAAACAACCTACTGATTTTAATAATCAAATAGCTACACTAGGTGACAACTAACAGATACCAACCATAAAACACAAAGCACAAACACAAAATCACCAAATCACATAGCAAAACATAAAACAATCAACATCATGTGATTTTTTAGAGCAATCTTAACAAGAGGTTATACCTATCCTCCACAACATCCTAGGAGGATCAGCAATGCTCCTTGGACCTTGTTCAACAACTAGAACAAGACCAAGGTACTTCAACAAAGGAGATGAATGACTGCCTTGGTTGATGTTTCAAAGTAGAAACTCAAGGACTTAATTTCTTCAGCATAATGAAAAAACAGCCCAACCAAAGGCTCCAATCCCTTCAGAAGCTTGGTGTCAACAAGCTTGTAAGAGCTTATAGCTTTTGGTCAAGGATTATTACAAGAAAAATAGCAAAATCAGAAACTACTTTTCAAGCTTATTTCAAACTTAAAAACCTTACCAAACATAAACGTCCTTGAACCACAAGATTTAAGCACACTTATAACATCAAATGGAACTCAGAATTACCCTTAAACAACACCAACTTTCAAAAACATAAAAAGGAATTACAATTTTCTCAAAATACCAACTTTTATAAAATTTAAAAAGGGATTACAATGTTTAAAGGTAAAACTGGAACAAAGGCCTCACCACAGGTTGGGGGTCCTTTTATAGAGTACAAGGGATGATTCTAGAACTAGAAAATACATGAAACCCTAGCTAGGAATTCCTAAATTTTCCCTTGAGTGCATTGAGTTGTTTAGCTGTCCAAAATGATCTAGAGCGTTCCTTTTAGCTTTGTAACCAAGCAAAGAGTGTCAGCTGTTGATTTGGACACGTGTCATTCCTTGGAGGTTAAGTTGTGATGTGATAGGTGGACGTCTTGAATGGTGGGGCCTTTGGTGAGTGGGGGTGAGGGTTTTGGGTGTGGGATGAGTTTCTGCATGTGTGAATCAAGCGTGGGTAGGGTTAATTTCATTTTACCTTTCTTAAGTGGAAGTAAATTTTAGGGGTGAAGAAGGGTAACAGTAACATGTTTGATCCGTTTTTGTAGGAATAGGAGTTGTTTGGCGCAAAAAGTGATTTGAATGTTTAACTTGCACACTTTTGGTCCTTGTGTTTTGGTTAAATGGGTAAAACAAGTTTTTCAGCCACAAAACCCGTTTTCCTTTGTTATGAAAGTTATGAATTTCATACTTTTGCCCTAAAACTTTGGCAAAAGTATTTCAAGGGTTGTTTTTGCCATTTTTGCATATTTGAGGGACTGATCTTGGACCTTCTTGATCTTCAAAGGTCTTCATTGTATCTTTGACTTCATAAGGGACCATAATTGACAATTTAGAATTGTTGAGGGACTAAACTTGTCAATTCTTCAAAGTTGAAGGACCATTTTGTAATTTTGACAAACTTAAGGGACCAAACTTGTAATTATGAATATACAAGGGTTTTAAGTGTCATTTATTCATATTTTGAGGATCAATCTTGTACATCTTCAAGTTTTCAAGTGTTAATCTTGGATAATTCATGAACTAGGGCCCGGTTCTTTGTACGGCTTCGTTTCTCATGTCCGTTTTTCCTTGTTTCTTTTGATCTTTTGTCTTTTTCACGATATCCATACCAAAAACACACAAGTAAACAAATACAAGCATATATATATATGGTATTTTATGACATTTTTATGAATTTAAAGCCTGAAAAGAACGATGAGATCATGTATAAATGCTATCTCATCACTCCCCCATACTAAGCCATTGTCGTTGTCACACCCCACCATGGCGGAATATAGGGCACGACGTATGGATATCATCACAACAATAGCGTGTCTATAGAGATAACTAAATGCAAATATAATGTCAAAAATGGCGACACAAATGTCATGACAATACCTCAACAATGCAGGAGTCTAGGTAAGTAGGTAACAGTCCTACCACTTACCCAAGACAAACAATAAACATAAACCAAACAAACATATAGGTGCCAACATGTATCACTTATCAAACAAAAAAACATAAAGGTAAACTAAGAAGGAACGGGGATCTCCTTCTATATGCAATCTTAATGCATCCAAATCTAGCCACTCCTATCCTCAAGCTTAACCACATACTCACCTGAAAGAGACACTAAAACACGTCAACATAAAGTTGGTGAGAGTCATAGGTTTAGACTCCAACGTCAAACCAGTTAAAAGCTGTAAATAACAACAATCAACACAATAACATATGGACAATGTGTTATAAATATGCATTAACAACTAGCATGCAATATTAATCAATCATCACAATTCCAAGGCATCACGCCTTACCAACAACCACAATTACCTAGGCATCACGCCTTACCAACAACCATAATTTCAAAGGCATCACGCCTTACCAACAACCATGGTACCATAGATGATCACACTATGTACCTATCCCAAGGCCACTACCTTGTCATTATCCATTGGTCCCATAGACGATCACGCTATGTACCTATCACAAGGCCCCTACCTTGTCAAACCACAATAACTGAGACGGCACGTGTCCCCCGATCCAAATCATACACAATCAAGAATCACATAGCAGTTAATCACATAATGTACACACAAGTCCATCACAAACCTTAAAAACATTCACAACATCAATTTATAAAATAACTCAACACAGTGTCTCTTCCATCCCACCTGGAAGTCAATATCAATAGTAACTATGGGACTATGAAACTCACCTGATAGCTTCTCCAAAAGTCCTCGCTCTAGCAACAAGCTAACAAACCAAAAACACACAATCAATACATGAACCAATCATTAAGATGGCTCATCAACCTATGATGGACATCTAGCCTACTCCCATATAAATACCCCATTTATATGCTCTAAACACCCCATTACCCTTCCCTAACAAGTCCTTAACTTGTTTAAGTTTAATAACTATCCCGTTCATATTTTACACAAAACAGTCCCAATTTTAGGTCTCCAAACTTTAAGTCAACCGTCCACTAAACATACCCATTGTTTCTGTAAAAGAAATATTCATACCCTTACATATGTTGGCTAACACCTCCCACTTGTTCTAACCTTAAAGCTACTGTTAAGGCCCCGATATATATACATATATATACATTTTTCATTCCAGATTTCCTGATTTTAAACATACTAAAAGTTTGTTATAATTAGGGGGTCTTACCCTAAACAACAACCTTAGCCCAAGTGCAGATACTTAATACAATATATAAACCATCTATCATGTTCGTGAGAAGATCCCAATGCAACCCTAAGTACCCCAAACAACCCAAAACTTAAAAAGAAAACAGGCTGATTACAAAACTGTTTTGACCTCCGACTGTTGTAACCTGTTTTTGACCCACTTTCCGACCTCCAATTTAGTTCTCGTTTCTTGAATTGAAAAGCCACTTCAATCACCTTTTCAGGGATACTTGGATCGCATCTTGAATGTTCTTAGAACTCCCGATATGATCAAAACAATTGACTCAAAATTTTGCCCAGTTTTTAAGAACGGGTTTAACAAAATCAACCTCATTAATTAACCCTAATCCCTCTAATTACAAGCCCTAATTTATGTAATAATCATATTATGATTAATACAACATTAATTTACTGTTATTATATTAAACCCTAACCTAAATCCATCATAAGATGATCAATTAAACATAAATACAATTTAATCAAACAAAGTTTGAAGATTTTACCTTAGATTTTTTTGGAAAACAAGATTTTTGATGAAGAACCCTAATTTTCTCCATGGATGTCGACCCATACTTGATCTCCAGGGATTTTATGAAGTGTTTTGATAAAAATAAGGCTTTCTATACTTTCCTAACAAGTCCTTGGCCCATATACATAAGCCCGATTCCCTTTTTCCCTTTTTTCCCCTTTTCTTTTCTTTGGTGCGTCTAAACCGACCCAAACACCCCTAATTTCGTTTTTTTTTTATTATTTAATATTATGTTATTAACATTACATTAATTTACCTTAATTTATTTCAGCTCCTAAAGCTTGCAAAACCTCAAAACCATCAAACTAGTCAAATTTACGCGTTTTACCATAAAAGACGTAAAATATACACTTTTAATAAAAATCTCAAATTTTGAAATAAACTTTATAACTAAGTCCTAAATGACTTAAAACCATCCCGAAAAATATTCATATGACTACTTACCTCATCCGAGACCTCTAAATGCTAAACCGTAAATCGTAAAAATACGATTTTCTATAATACATATACGTATACGTAAAACCACTAAATAACACCATCTCACTTCATAGTCACCACCATGTGAACTCATGAACATGAAATCATCACACATCGTTTCACTCACAAGGTACCCCGTACCAGAAACGATATCCAAACCACAATCTATTCACACCAATTAGCACATAAACACGTAAAGACACGTAACTAGCACAAAACATAACTAAGTGACGAACCTCAAAACCAGGGTTGTCACATCACTCCCTCCTAATAGAAATCTCGTCCCGAGATTTACTCCTTAGGATCAAACACACAAACAACAAACCACATGAGGATACTTGTTCTAAACGAACTCCTCTCATTTCCATGTGAACTTTAGTTCAAGTTTCAAAATACCACATATACAAACCAAAAATAATTAAACTCATTGCCAAACTCTTGACCTCACAGTCAATAAATCTCACAGATGACTCTTTGATAAAACAAAGACTCTTACTAACACAAGTCCCGAATAACCGTACATGCAAAATGCATTCTCAAACAACCTTTACCAATCTCAATACATGAAATGTATCATGTATACAACTCGTTTCCCCATAAAATTCTATACTCATTAGCTACTGGTCCGATCTTTCCAAAGATCATAAATGGACCTACAAAACTCTACATCAACTTTTCCATTTTACCAAAATGTACCACCCGTTACTATGGGTGAAACTTCATACACACTTTGTCACTAACTCTAGTGGTTTCCTCCATCTCTACATAGCATCCCTTGTTGCTCTCATCCTTTCCACAAACACCATTACTACATTAGTAGACTCTACTACCAATTTTAGTCCATAACAGGGACAACTCACCCTATCCTTTCATATAGTGCCCAAATGTAATTTATCGACTTCTAGTATAATAACTATCATTATATGAAAACTCAGCCATCGCTAATGACTTTCCTAACTCCCACTAATCAATCACTCATGCCCTCAGTGTAACCCTTAAGGTTGTAAAAATATCTCAATTGCCTATCCTTTTCTAGTTAGCTGGATATACTCATATCCAATCATGTTCATCAACTCCCTTTAATCTGTACTCCAAACTACTTAAAATTCCAATTTCCATACAAAGTGACCTATAACGGTCTTTCACATATCCATCAGTTCTTCCCTTGCCATAATCCTTCATAAGGCATTTCATACATATTAGGCTAACTTTTACGCCAAAACCCTCTATTCCATCACATTCGTACGTAATCCTTCCAACTTCTCAACTACGTGACTTCTCATTCCTCTTGAAAATGAGATGAATTAGTCTGTCTATCGACTATCATCCAACTCTCGTCATACTTATTCCTCCACCGCATTATGTATCCCTTTCACCAACTTCGTCCTTACATCGCCCTTTCTAAGCTACTCCTATCTGTAGGAAGTATAGTCTACGTCCCTTTTCTCCATATGATTGTCCAAGCCACGCAATATACATGTTGACGCGTTCTCTGCTTTAGACAACTCAACTAGTGCAACCTACATCCTTCATCCAAACCACCCTAATGCGTCATCCATATAGTCTTAGCTTCACTTCAGTCTTCTTATTCCAGGTCTTATCAACCATGCTTGCCTTTCCCAGATGGTACTTGGCCTTGCAATTTTCTTTCACCACTTAACTCCACCCATCACCTTTGTCAAATGTTCAATCAAGATGATTGAATATGTGTTGGAGACGTTCATGATCCGTATAGATCATTCTCCACGTCTCGTACACCAAATGCCTCTAGCATTCTAGGCAGATATAACAGTCCAGCTCCACTAACTAAGTCTATCCAGTTCTTCCAAATCTTCAGTTCCTGCAACGTATAAGTGATCGCCTTTCTTTGTCGTCCTCGCACGCGTCAAAATCCTTGCTCCACGTATCGTCATGCTTCGCGGATTCATCCAGTTCTTCCGATAATGCCAAGATCGGCTCATTATCCAATCAACTTCTTCAGCCTCCAAAATGCTTTCTCATCCTACTTCACTTCGCCCCTTGTTGGTTCCATGATACCATCATCTCTAACTACTCATCATGGTAAACTTAATACTAAAACTCACACTTGAAAATCTCACGTATAACTCCACTCCAAAACCAACACATAATTCGCCTCACTCTCCTTCTCAGATTTGAGTAGATCAAGATGTCGTCGATGCTCCCGATGACAACTCGTTTATACACGTTCATGCACACTTGGTTCATTGACACCGTGAAAACCGCTAGTGCTTTGGCGAAGCCAAATGCATAACCGTAAACCCGAAGCTTTCATACAACATCCTTAGCATTTTCAATTATGTCCTCCTTGCATCCTCTATTAGCGGCAATACGAATAAATTCCTACCTCGTTCTACTTGCGAAATTCTACACGCATTTTAACAGACCAACACTTCCTCTCATCAGACCACATTAGTTCGTCTACGAACTTCTTTCCTCCCCACTAAGGGTATTCCGACCGTTCTCTCATGGTCACCTACTTAATCATGTAGGCGTGACCAAGTCTTTCATATGACTACCTCAACGCTCCCGAACAATACGAAACCAAAACTACATCCTGAATCCACCAGATACGATCCACGAATCAAACCAACGGATAACTAACGACATTTCACGTCCACCAGTTAAAACAAGTTAAAAACCATGAGACTCAAAATAAAACTCAAACCCAAAACGTGTATCAATTCAAAATGACCCATGACAACGAAAAATAATCCAAGAAACATCCAATGGCAACCAAACATATTACGCCCCGCGACATATTATTTAAACCGTGCAAAAGATCGACTTTTCCAAAAGAATTTATATCTTTTTTTTATTATTA
Organism: Glebionis coronaria; assembly: GCA_025667525.1. Lineage (NCBI taxonomy): Eukaryota > Viridiplantae > Streptophyta > Magnoliopsida > Asterales > Asteraceae > Glebionis > Glebionis coronaria. The sequence goes on from CM046875.1 coordinate 295,228,152, forward strand.
CCTCCCACATCTATGTGACTCAAACAATCTACAAATAACCTTCGAGACGATCTCAAAACTCAACTCAAAGACTAGGTATCCCGTGCATCCAAAATCATAAAAAATAAACTACTATTCAAACTCAACCTTTAACCCGACACTTGTACAATAATTCCGGCCATGATACTGACCTCCCATGACTATACATTCTGAATATCTGAAAAGTAAGTTCTGAGTACATAATTTTTGGATTTTGAATCACCCAAAAAGCTTTAAAAACGAACAAGTTACGACCAAAACAATTTAATACTAGTTGTTTTCAAAACACTAAAGATTAAACTTAGTGATTAATGTAATCCTTTTAAATGACAGATATAATTGTATGTGTAACCTTCATAAACTCAATTTAACCTTGTATTAATAATTATAAATGACGTGAATCGGTTAAACCCAATTATATAAACTATGTAAGTAGAAAGAAATTTTACTTCGCTTTATTTTAAAGAAAGTCCTTTAGAATTTGAAATATATAAGTGTTGATTAAAAAGAAATCTTATGTTACATCTTGTTTCAAACACGACTCCAACACCTTACCCTTATTTTACCGAATACAACCAACCATCTAACTCAATATATACCAACCAAAAGAAATGCAAGACCCAACACAAAAGATTTCATTCTCTCAAAAGAAATCCCAAGTTATTTCAATAGACTTAAAACCAAGAACACCATTTTAAAACGTACACGTGAAATATGAAACTCAAAGAATACGCTACAAGACACACTTCAAAATATTCAAAACATCGTTGGAACTCCAACAAACTCCAGCACCATAAAACACGAACAAACACAAGGTACGTTCAAGTTATAATAACTAGTGAACGACCATATACCATAACCTAACACGTAGTAGTATATATACATCCGCATATATATACCTACCGAATCTCCCAAACATACTCGTTATCATACATGTCAAGTCAATCAATCACTTTATACGCTCGTTTTTTCCATACGAGTAATCACCGTCTCACCGTGCCACAACAAGGCATAAAGCCCACCTCCAAAACCAAACCAAATCGTGTGACCCCAAAATCACACAACACAACTATAAACCAAAACATATAACACAAAAAGAACAATAGCCATATCATAGGCAGCCATTACATAAACTCATGTATAATACGTATACCCAAATTCTACATCTCACCATATACAAGCATGTACTAACCCTCTTTCATGCAATCATACTTGAGAACCCATTGAAGTTGTGGTACTTATATAACTATGTTGGCCACCATACTTATACAATTACCCTTTCCCCAATGCACTCCCTCCTATGATGACACTTATAAGAATCAATACAACATATAACACATAAATCCATCTACTCACATAAGCTCATAACCACATAACCAAATAGGTCCAAAACCCCATCTATTAAAATAACATAGTAAAACTCTTGGAATACCAAAATCAATAGTCTAGCTAAAACAACATAGACTAAATCCAAAACGAAAACATAATCAGTTATAAGTCATGTCGCCCATAAGAGTGGAAACAACTTAAAATCCTTCCTACCCATGTACTCCTAGTAACTCGAACCACCACACGATTCTTAGGGGACATGACTTAAACATCAAAAGAAAAATAACATACCTCAGGTATGTAAAATAACTCGACAAAAGATAGAAACTACCTTATACCAAATTATGTACTATAATGTACAATTTAAGCAAAATACAACAATGACTAGCGTGGACGATTATGGTTCAACCCGCACTAGTCACAAACCCGAAAAGAAAATAACATGTGACTAAGTATGAACATGCTATGGTTCAATTCATACTAGTCAAAACATCGCAATAAATAACATCCAAACACATCAATTATTATAAAATGTACACATACTCCTATGACGCCTATATGCAGGGACCCTTAAGCTATAGACTAGGCTACACGACTAGGCAACCTAATTCTCTATAACCATTGGCTCTGATATCATTCTGTCACAACCAACCATGGCGGAATATAGGGCACGACGTATGGATATCATCACAACAATAACGTGTCTATAGAGATAACTAAATGCAAATATAATGTCAAAAATGGTGACACAAATGTCATGACAATACCTCAATAATGCAGGAGTCTAGGTAAGTAGGTAACAGTCCTACCACTTACCCAAGACAAACAATAAACATAAACCAAACAAACATATAGGTGCCAACATGTATCACTTATCAAACAAAAAAAACATAAAGGTAAACTAAGAAGGAACGAGGATCTCCTTCTATTTGCAATCCTAATGCATCCAAATCTAGCCACTCCTATCCTCAAGCTTAACCACATACTCACCTGAAAGAGACACTAAAACACGTCAACATAAAGTTGGTGAGAGTCATAGGTTTAGACTCCAACGCCAAACCAGTTAAAAGCTGTGAATAACAACCATCAACACAATAACATATGGACAATGTGTTATAAATATGCATTAACAACTAGCATTCAAGATTAATCAATCATCACAATTCCAAGGCATCACGCCTTACCAACAACCACAATTACCAAGGCATCACGCCTTACCAACAACCATAATTTCCAAGGCATCACGCCTTACCAACAACCATGGTACCATAGATGATCACACTATGTACCTATCCCAAGGCCACTACCTTGTCATTATCCATTGGTCCCATAAACGATCACGCTATGTACCTATCCCAAGGCCCCTACCTTGTCAAACCACAATAACTGAGACGACACGTGTCCCCCGATCCAAATCATACACAATCAAGAATCACATAGCAGTTAATCACATAATGTACACACAAGTCCATCACAAACCTTAAAAACATTCACAACATCAATTTATAAAATAACTCAACACATTGTCTCTTCCATCGCATCTGGAAGTCAATATCAATAGTAAACATGGGACTATGAAACTCACCTGATAGCTTCTCTAAAAGTCCTCGCTCTAGCAACAAGCTAACAAACCAAAAACACGCAATCAATACATGAACCAATCAATAAGATGGCTCATCAACCTATGATGGACATCTAGCCTACTCCCATATAAATAACCCATTTATATGCTCTAAACACCCCATTACCCTTCCCTAACAAGTCCTTAACTTGTTTAAGTTTAATAACTATCCCGTTCATATTTTACACAAAACAGTCCCAATTTTAGGTCTCAAAACTTTAAGTCAACCGTCCACTAAACATACCCATTGTTTCTGTAAAAGGAATATTCATACCCTTATCTATGTTGGCTAACAACTCCCACTTGCCCTAACCTTAAAGCTACTGTTAAGGCCCTGATATATATATATATATACTTTTGTCATTCCAGATTTCCTGATTTTAAACATACTAAAAGTTTGTTACAATTAGGGGGTCTTACCCTAACTCACAACCTTAGCCCAAGTGCAGATACTTAATACAATATATAAACCATCTCTCATGTTCGTGAGAAGATCCCAATGCAACCCTAAGTACCCCAAACAACCCAAAACTTAAAAAGAAAACAGGCTGATTACAAAACGGTTTTGACCTCCGACTGTTGTAACCTGTTTTTGACCCACTTCCCGACCTCCGATTTAGTTGTCGTTTCTTACATTGGAAAGCCACTTAAATTATCTTTTCAGGGATACTTGGATCGCATCTTGAATGTTCCTAGAACTCTCGATATGATCAAAACAATTGACTCAAAATTCTGCCCAGTTTTTAAAAACGGGTTTAACAAAATCAACCTTATTAATTAACCCTAATCCCTCTTATTACAAGCCCTAATTTATGTAATCATCATATTATGATTAATAAAAAATTAATTTACTGTTATTATATTAAACCCTAACCTAAATCCATCATAAGATGATCAATTAAACATAAATACAATTTAATCAAAAAAAGTTTGAAGATTTTACCTTAGATTTTTTTGGAAAACAAGATTTTTGATGAAAAACCCTAATTTTCTCCATGGATATCGACCCATACTTGATCTCCAGGGATTTTATGAAGTGTTTTGATAAAAATAAGTCTTTCTATACTTTCCTAACAAGTCCTTGGCCCATATACATAAGCCCGGTTCCCTTTTTCCCTTTTTTCCCCTTTTCTTTTCTTTGGTGCGTCTAAACCGAACCAAACACCCATAATTTCGTTTTTTTTTATTATTATTTAATATTATGTTATTAACATTACCTTAATTTACGTTAATTTATTTCAGCTCCTAAAGCTTCCAAAACCTCAAAACCGTCAAACTAGTCAAATTTACGCGTTTTACCGTAAAAGACGTAAAATATACACTTTTAATAAAAATCTAAAATTTTGAAATAAACTTTATAACTAAGTCCTAAATGACTTAAAACCATCCCGAAAAATATTCATATGACTAATTACCTCATCCGAGACCTCTAAATGCTAAACTGTAAATCGTAAAAATACGTTTTTCTATAATACATATACGTATACGTAAAACCACTAAATAACACCATCTCACTTCATAGTCACCACCATGTGAACTCATGAACATGAAATCATCACACATCGTTTCACTCACAAGGTACCCCGTATCGGAAACGATATCCAAACCACAATCTATTCACACCAATTAGCACATAAACACGTAAAGACACGTAACTAGCACAAAACAAAACTAAGTGAGGAACCTCAAAACCAGGGTTGTCACAGTCGTTCACTCACGCAATGATAGAATAAAGTATCTAAGCATCACCAAAATTAAATTTTGTTAACCTTTATTGAAGAGTAAAAGACTTGCAACAATACTACTAAGATGTGTAAAGACATAATGTATGATTTTCATCACGAATGTGACTTTTAGGGTCAATGAATAGAAACAAGTAAATGTCCCATAGAGTAAATCTCGTCATCCTTGATTGTCATACATTCCATGCTAAGTGCAAAAACGAGATCATTGTTGGTACAAGTCACAATGCTAACACTACTCATACGTCCAAATTGCGTAATACTTTTTCTCCCCGCAATCCTAGTTATTATAAAAGAAAATGGGTTACTAGAATTTTTTAACTATTTGTCATGGATCACAAGTGATTCATATTGACTTATTTGAGTATTTATTAGTCCGAAAGTAAAGTAGCACGATTTAATCGATAGTTAGCCGAAGGATAAGATCTTTTAAAACGGCTTCTCGTGTATCTCCTTAAGTTAATATCTTGGCATAACTCGTTTCACGATTTGAGACCTTTCTCGGACAGATATTTTTCATTTACTTCATACTTCAAATCTTGGCAAGACGTTCTTGAAATTATGGTCTTCTCTTCATATTTTGGAATTTCTTCACTTAACGTTTTTGAGAGATTCTTCATACTTGGACCACGACTTCATCATTTTTCTTTAATCTTAATTTTGGACTTTGATATACAACGATCCGCCTCCTTTTTGGACTTGGATATATTTATCCTCATACCTTGTTAGGGTCTTTTGGATAGACTTTCTCCATGATTGCTTTTCGTCGTGTGTCTCGATCCTTCATATAGATTTTGGAACAATGATACTTCACATCATCTTGGATCTTTAGCAAAAAAATAGAGCTCCTCATGCCTTGTTAGGGCCTTTTTGGATCTTCACCAATCTTCGCGTCCCGCTTCAATAAGTTATGCCTTGGCTATGAACTCTATTCAATCACGAGCAACTTTTAAACGATCTTGTGCTAGAAGCTAAGTAACCTTTCAAATCGTACGACCTTACTTATTGAAATTATTTTTATTCCTAATGCATTGATCTTATGGGAGAAAAAGCCACAATTAAAAACATATGAGTTTTTTAAAGAACATTTTCATGTTCTACATTTAGCATGATCACTTGTCTAACTATATCATCTCTCGCTCTTCACTATTTAAAGACCTCTAATTAAAGAGACTCGTGAATACTTAGCCATGCAAGTCAAAATTAAGCCAAATTTGGATTAGCTTTCATTAAGACTATATCAAATCAAAGTTTTGGGTTTTCAAGCCACCTATAGGATCTTGCACTTTCTTGGACTTTTTCAAGTTTAGAGAATGCATTTTATAGTTCCCTTGATAAGTGACTTTCTAGGATCAATTATAGGAACTTGCGAAAAGTTCTTGTTCTTAACCCGAATGAGCTAAGACTTTCGCGTTTTAAAGTTCCATATATAAAAGTCTAGCAAAACTTGAATTGAGCGGGTTAAGGAATGTAAAGGGCTCCAAATGCCCATCAAGTCAAAAATTAGCTCTTATTCTGCCCATCGAAAAATATACATTCGTGTCTTAAAAACACTTATTAAGACTAAGGAAAATTTTAAAATTTGGCCATTTTTAGCCTTATTAGCAACAAAACAAAACATTGAAAGTTGGAAAAGTTGAGGGCGTAGCAAAGCAAGTACCTATTCACCCCCATACTAAAAGTAAACATTGTCCTCAATGTTTCGAGTCTAAAGGTGGAGCACCCCCATACTAGAGACGGAGTCGAATGCTTAGGATCTAGCATGGAAAGGGGGATCAACAATATATCTAAAGCCGTTTATTAATTATGCTAAAAGATAATTGTTAGAACAATAAAGGATATGTCATGGATTCGTGAAAAACTTCTTCAAGCAAACGATGGAGGCTCACGTAAACGAACACGAGAGTCTTCAATCGTAGATGATGATGATGATCTAGATAACACAATCACAAACAACCACGAGACAACGAGTTGGAAGGGCACAAATCCCCTCTCATTATTTATTAGAAAGCATAAAAGGATAAGCATGGGATTTCCCCCACGAGGCACCTCATTTTTTATTACCGAGTCATGAGCTCGACTCGATCCCCTCTATGCTAATTATCATTTGGGAAGGTGACTTGGTCGAGGTCATCCAATGAAGGAATTTCCCCACCAAAGTAGTGCTTAAGCCTATGTCCATTCACCTTGAAGTTAGGACCATCATTTTGAGCTAGCTCGATGGTCCCAAAAGGAAACACTTGTGTAATGGGGAAAGGACCCGACCAACGAGATTTCAATTTCCCAGAAAATATCTTTAGTATAGAGTTAAAAAGCAACACTTGATCACCAACGTTAAAAACCCGGTTTTTAATCTTTGCATCATGAAACGTTTTAGTCTTTTCATTGAAAATCAATGAATTTTCATATACATTGTCTCTATTCATCCAGTTCATTCAATTGTATTTTCCGGTGATCTCCCGCGGTCTTCAAGTCAAAGTTTGCATGCTTAAGGGCCCAATATGCATTGTGCTCCAATTCAATGGGCAAATGACAATTCTTCCCACAGACTAACTTATAAGGAGTACAACCGATAGGTGTCTTATAAGCGGTCCTAAAGGCCCATAAAGCATCATCGAGTTTGTCGGACCATGAAGCACGGTTTTCTCCAATCGACCTCTCTAAAATCCTCTTCAAAGCTCAGTTCGAAACCTCGACTTACCCACTCGTTTGCGAGTGAAAAGCCGTAGAAAGACGATGAGTAACTCCATATTTCTTTAAGACCTTCTCGAATTGGTCATTATAAAAATGGGTTCCACGATGCTTATAATAGCACGAGGGGTTCCGAACCGAGAGAATAGTTGCTTCAAAAACTTCACTACCACACGAGCATCATTAGTAGGTAAAGCCTTAGCTTCCACCCACTTTGAAAGGTAGTCGACCGCGACGAGGATATACTTGTTACCATGAGACGATGGGAAAGGCCCCATAAAGTCTATGCCCCAAATGTCGAAAATCTCACACACTTGAATTATGTTTTGCGGCATTTCATCACGTTGAGACGATTTTCCTTGACGTTAGCACGAATCACACGACTTCACAAGTGCGTGTGCATCACGATAGATAGAAGGCCAAAAGAAGCCAGCATCGAACACTTTCTTAGCCGTGAGATTAGCACCATGGTGACCACCCGTGGGTCCCTCGTGAAAAGAGCTAAGGATGTTAGAAGCTTCGGCACCAAAAACACAACGACGAACGAGTTGATCCGCACAGACCCGAAAGAGATAAGGGTTGTCCCAAAAATAGAACTTGACGTCACGAAAGAATGTTCGCTTTTGTTGTGTCGTCATACCCTTGATTATGAAATTGCCTGCATGGTAATTTGCAATGTCGGCAAACCATGGGGTGGTGTCTTTAGAATTCACTACACTGAGAGTCTCGAGAGGAAATGTTTCGGTAATTTCCTTGTTCTCAAAAACATCTTTGTGAGGATCTTCTAGACGAGAGAGATGATCGGCAGCTAGATTCTCGGCTCCTTTTTTGTCAAGCACGGTGACATCAAATTTTTAGAGGAGGAGCATCCAACGAAGCAATCTCGGCTTAGCATCTTGCTTAGCTAAGAGATACTTGATAGCCGAATGGTCGGTATACACGATGCTTTTGGTTAAGATGAGATAAGGTCGGAATTTCTCAAAAGCATAGACCACGCAAGGAATTGCTTTTCCGTTGTGGTGTACTTTAATTGAGCCTCGGTCATCGTCTTACTAGCATAATGGATAGGACTGAAATGCTTTTCATAACGTTGCCCTAAAATAGCCCCTATAGCATAATCACTTGCATCACACATGATTTCAAAGGGTATTTCCCAATTAGGAGCAACAAGAATGAGAGCTTCGGTAAGTTTCCTTTTGAGAGTTTCGAAAGCTCTAACACATGTGGAAACCTTGGTTTCCGGATCTTTTAAGCAACTAGGAATGATCATTGTTCATATGATTAACCTAATCAAAGCGGAATTAAAACAACAACCATTAACAAGGTGTTTAGGCACAAAACATGAATTTAAACACAATTGGATTGCTAATTATATTGATAATTAACAATCACTAGACGTATATACATTGAATCCCACGTCTAGTCGAAACACACTTTAGGTTTACATTGTGAATGAAAGTTATATGAATAAAACCTAAGACCCTTGTTCCTTTTATAGTGGAAGGAACAGAATCTACAAGAGATCAAATCAAATAAACATCTAAATATTCTATTTAGTGTATATTATGTATATCATAAATAATATACTCAATATATTCCCTAAATAGAATTCTCCATCAAATATATCAGCGTTGACTTTTGTTGACTGCGTTTGACTTTTGTTGACTTATATCAACGCCTAATTTGCTCTTGTCAAGTCTTGTATTACTCTTTTCAACGCCTAAGTAAATGTCCTTCGATTTTGAGTTTCTGCCACATCAACTTTTTGACCCAACAATCTTCCCCTAGTTGATGGTGGCAAAACTCTATGTGTATCTCTTGTAAGTTGTACATGATCTTCAAATTGCTTCCCCTCAAGTATAGCATGTATTTCTTCCCCTTTTTGTCACATCAATAGGAAAGTAAACAATGTATGCAATGTTGAAGATTCTCCAAATGTAGCTCTATGTAATGATCTTGAAGACCAATTAATATACTATTTTTGATGTAGAAGTAGAATAACCCAACCTTGTGTTCCATGTCTTGTACTATCCATGTGACTAAGTACTTATACTCATGGAACTAAGTATAAGTAGACCTCGATCCCTTGTCAATATTCTCATCCTTTGTGAGACACTGAGCACGATAATGTAACTCCTTCAAGTGTTATGACAAGTCTTCGTCACCAACCATGTAAAGCACGAACAAGTTACCTTCAAACTTGCTTTGACATTTGAAGATATAATAGAACACAAACTCGCGAAAATCTTCTTCAATCATCAAACTTACCATAAGAATTCTTCCCCTTAAGCCAACACCTCTTCATGACAAATTTAATGGAATAACATCTTCATACCATATGTAAAAGTATCCTGATGGATAACTCTTTCACAAGGCTATCCCGATTACATAGTTTAAAATATCCATCAAATTCCCATAAAAAGTTGCTAACTCGCTTTAAGATCATTAATCCCTTTCAAAAATATCCGAGCCATAAATATCAACATGATATTCTATATTAAAACGGAGATTCCATGTACCTTCGTGTGTATAATCCTTCTTTTTGTGTGCTTAAAACATACCAATTTTCTCAAACAGCAGCCTTCCTTGTGTTATCCGAGATCCTTCTCTATCCAATATATCTGGAATATGTATTGTCACATATCGGACAATACTTAACAGCGTTTGAAAAACCATATCTCGGACAACACTGTCAACCTATCAGCGTTGACTTATTCTGTCAGCGTCAAAATCACTCTTATCAGCGCCTCTTTTCTGATGACGTCACTTAGGGCATCAAATCACGTCCCATCATTCTTGATAACTACTTTATATTTCCTCATTAATATCCCACAAAAACAGCAATGAATCCCGTTTAAATAGGTAAATGAAAATAAAGTAATATCTCTAAATGATCAGTAATCCCCACGTTTGAATATGTGATCCCCTAAACTTCAGGAAAGTCAATTGTGATCTATAGTAATCATGACCCATATCATGGGTATCAATCTTCTCACGTATTAGTAGGACCACTTAAAAATAGAATCAAATCATGAAATCACGTCCAAAAATAGCTCATATCTGCTCCATAATTTACGTATGAAGAATAAATAAGTATCCCATGTTTGATAAATAAACCTCCGGTTTTTAAGAGAGTCCCACGTCTTTATCAACTTTCCATAACTGATCACGTCTCTTTTAATTTGTCACATAATTCATCACGTGGAAACCTTTTGCTGCATCCTTAACAGCTTAAATTCCTATCGCATGTTATTGTCCACCAATAAGAACATTAGCCTCATGTGAACACTAATATTTTCCACCAATTGGAAGGTCTTCATCGTGTGAACGCTTCCATCAAGTAACCAATAAACACGCAACATGGAAAGTCTTTTTGCTGTTGTGATGAGTGGCTGACCGTGTGAACACAAGAGATATCCACCAATAAGAAACCTTGTACCGTGTGAACACAATTGATAAGTGAACACACATTCTTTTGTCATTCACGTCTCGTGATACACAACAATCTGCTCACCCACGTGAACATAATAAAACATATTATTTTGGCATCCTTGGAGACACGATCTGCTATTATAACTTCAAACAGCGCATAGACAATAAACTAGGGTTTATAAAATTTATGCATCGAAACCCGTACTTAGGATTTATAGAACCAACCTAGCTCGATTCTTGCGTTCCAACAGCCACATACCATGTACTTTTGTGCTTTTTACAGTTGATCTAGGGTTTGAGGAACCCTAGTTCATGATTTCATGTGAATAAAGCAAAAACATTAATACCTTTAACAGTGAACTTCGATGCTGAATATCTTGACAATGAAAGATCTAATCGAATATCGCTTCGGTGAGATCCTAGACACAAGTGCCAAGAATCTACAGTCCAAAAATCACGAAGATCCAACGGTTAACGAAGGAGAAATCGTGTTTTGAACATGGCTGTTTACAGAAAACTGCATATACTCCCTGCTGACTTTGACGCCTAATAACTTTTGCCTGGGGATAAAACATGACAATCCCTCCGGTGGATGTTTAGATATATGTATGTAGAACACACATATAAAATTTCGTGACGATCCAACGGTTCAATCAAAAGTTATGACCTTCTGAATACTGCTGCGCACACAAAAACGTCCAGAAAAACCCTAGACGGATTTTTCTTCTTTTCACCATACACGAACACCTTGTTGGTCCTAGCATCACGAGCCACGAGGCTCTGATACCAATTGTGGAAACCTTGGTTTCCGGATCTTTTAAGCAACTAGGAATGATCATTGTTCATATGATTAACATAATCAAAGCGGAATTAGAACAACAACCATTAACAAGGTGTTTAGGCACAAAACATGAATTAAAACACAATTGGATTGCTAATTATATTGATAATTAACAATCACTAGACGTGTATACATTGAATCCCACGTCTAGTCGACACACACTTTAGGTTTACATTGTGAATGAAAGTTATATGAATAAAACCTAAGACCCTTGTTCCTTTTATAGTGGAAGGAACAGAATCTACAAGATATCATATCAAATAAACATATAAATATTCTATTTAGATAAACTATATATTGTGTATATCATAAATAATATACTCAATATATTCCCTAAATAGAATTCTCCATCAAATATATCAGTGTTGACTTTTGTTGACTGCGTTTGACTTTTGTTGACTTCTATCAACGCCTAATTTGCTCTTGTCAACTCTTGTATTACACTTTTCAACGCCTAAGTAAATGTCCTTCGATTTTGAGTTTCTGCCACATCAACTTTTTGACCCAACAACACAATCCTCATTGAAGTTAAAAGGAGCATCCTTCTCGAGAAGGTGTGTCATAGGTCGAGAGATTTTCCAAAAGTCTTTGATGAAACGACGATAAAAGCCCGCGTGGCCTAGGAAACTCCTTACTCCCTTAACGGTTTTGGGATGAGGTAACTTGGCGATGACGTCTACCTTAGCTTTATCGACCTCAATCCTCGCTTTCGAGACCTTATGTCCTAAGACGATTCCTTGTTTACACATGAAATGAAATTTTTCCCAATTTAGCACAAGATTGGTTTCTTCACAACGTTTTAACATTTGCTCGAGATTAGATAAACACGACGTGAACGAATTGCCAAACACTGAAAAGTCATCCATAAATACTTCCATCGACTTCTCGATCATATCGTGAAAAATAGCCATCATACAGCGTTGAAACGTACCCAGTGCATTACAAAGTCTGAAAGGCATCCTACGATAAGCAAACGTTCCATAAGGACACGTAAACGTAGTATTCTCTTGATCATGAGGGTCGATAGGGATTTGAAAGTAACCGGAAAAACCATCTAAAAAGCAATAGAATTCATTTCCCGCGAGTCTCTCCAACATTTGATCCATGAAGGGCAAAGGAAAGTGGTCTTTACGAGTGGCGTCATGTAACTTTGGGTAGTCAATACACACTCTCCAACCGGTCACAACACGAGTGGGATTTAACTCGTTGTTTTCATTAGGACCAACGGTCATTCCTCCCTTTTTAGGGACACAATGGATTGGGCTCACCCATGGGCTATCGGAGATAGGATAAATCATTCCCGCGTCAAGGAGTTTTAAAACTTCCTTTTTTATGACATCATGATTTTTAGGGTTTACCCTTCTTTGACTTTGAATTGCGGGTTTGTAGTCCTCCTCCATTAAAATCTTGTAAGTACAAAATTTTGGGTCAATACCCTTAATGTCGGAAATTTTCCACGCAATTGCCCCTTTATGAGATTTAAGAACTTTCAAGAGCTCGGTTTTTTCATTATTAGCAAAACCTTTTGCAATAATAACCTACAACTTGTCATCACCTTCCAAGAATGCGTATTCAAGGTGAGATGGAAGATCTTTCATTTCAAGGATAGGCGGTTCCTTGATTGAATATTTTTGCTCAACACTCATAACCTCCATCGGCAGAAGAAATGGTGGAATAGAAGTATCATCACTAATAATCACCTCATCTTCATTGTCGATTTCATTTGAAGTAAAATCGCCTCCTTGGAATGGAGTGAGATTTGGTGTGGAATTAGCAAGAATCGGATCCAAAATAGTGGGATTGCCACTTGACGAGCTATCGGAAAAACCTAACACTTCTTGTGAAAACTCATCGCAAACCACATCAACTAAGTCAATGTGATTGATGGTAGCGATTGCATAAACATGAGAAGGTTTTGAGTTTTGAGTAGCGTTTATAACAAGTTCCTCTTCGTTGAATCTCAAAGTAATAGTTCTTGCATGAACCTCGATAAGCGATCTCGAGGTGTCTAAAAATGGACGACCTAAAATTAGAGGAACTTGAGGATCCGCGGGGATGTCAACTACTATAAAATCAACGGGATAGTAGAACTTCCCCACTTTCACGAAAACATCTTCGGCTACTCCACATGCTAAAATCGTAGAATAATCGGCCATCTCGATAGACATGTTCGAAGGAGTAAGAGCCGGAAGCGAAAGAGATTTCCAAACGGAAAATGGCATCAAATTAATGCTCGCACCAAGATCGGCCAAGGCGAGGCATTCTTTCATATCTTGTATGTCACAAGGAATGAGAAACTTTCCGGGGTCACCAACTTTTTCCGGTATGCGGTTAAGATAAACCGAAGAACAATTAGCAAGCTTTGAAAGCTTTTCCTTATCGCTCATCATACTTTTAAAAGTGGAAGTGAAACGAGGCATATATAACAACGCATCGTCTAAAATCACATCAAAATGCACTTGTTGAAACATTTTTATAAAAAGCTCGATTTGTTGTTTGTTACGTTCTTGCAATTTCTCTTTGTTTCATCTCGAAGGGTAGGGTAAGGGTGGTGTGGGTTGGACATTAGGAAATGTCCTTGGAAACTCGGGTTCCATAATTGGTATTGGTTCAACCGTAGGTGTGGTTTGAGCGGTACTTCGTGGGCTTGTAATATGCTCCTTTTCGACCATCACCTCGGGCTCTTTCTTGATTTCCTTCTCCGTAGAAGTACTTGGACGAGAGATTGGTTCCTTAAAAGTTTTACCACTTCGTGTAGTAATAACCTTCATTTCTCCCTTCGGGTTTGCAATGATATCACTAGGAAGTCCACCCGAGGAAGAGGGTTTACACATGATTGCTTCAAACATTTTTTCCATTCGGTCTTCAAATTTTGATTGCCTTAAATCCGCTTTTAAAAATTCTTGCTTAATCTCATGTTGTCCTTGTTCCATATTTTGTTGATTTTGTTGAAGACGTTGAACGTTTCCTTCCATTTTATATGCATGAGTCTTAAGTTCATTAACAAGTTCGTTTTTAAGCTCGTTTTTCAACTCGGATCTTAAACTAATCATCTCACGTTGCATATTATCAAATTTAACATCATTTGCTTTAACATAATCCAAAAATTATCTTTGAAGATTTTTAGTGTGAGCATTTTGAAAACCTTGTGTAGTGTTTTGAAAATCACGGTTTTGGTTTTGATTTGCAACTTGTCCATTCCCACTTTGATAATTCCCTTTGTTATACTTACGTGAATTGCCTTGATAACCACTATTTTGGTTGTTGTTTCGATAGTTATTAGCATTTTGATTGGTTGTAAGTTCCCGTTGCTACGTAAGCACTCGAAGTGTTACCACCGGCGGTAATGCACTCGGAAAGATCATGAGCTCCACCACAAGACAAACAACTCTTATCAACCGCTTGAACCGAAGCGAAGTTCAAAGCATCTTGTGCTTTCCAATGAGTCATAAGATTTGAAAACCTATCGAAAAACCGAATTTCCTCATTAGCTTCATCATGTAAGGCATTAATGCTACGAGACGATGACGACGATGACGAACCCATATTGGCAACACTCGGTGTGTTACGAGGGTTGTAAACCTTAGATCTATTCTCGATAATCTTTAAAGCTTCATCGGTCGTTTTGCACAAAAAGTTACCATCCACGGTAGCATTCAAATAATCTCGTTCATGATCATTAAGCCCATTATAAAAAGTATCTATTTGATGCAATTTCGAAAAATCATGGTGTGGACATTCATGTAACATTTCCCTAATGTTGATCCCAAACTTAGATCGATTTAGCTTTATGTATACGAGATTAGATCAAGTAATACACTTAGAGAAACCTTTGTATATGTATATGATAATCTAAGTGTTATGCGGAATTAACACTTAAACAAGAACACACAAGATATAAACAAACTTTCACGTTGATTAATGATATCAAACTTGCTTACAATGAAAGTAGTTTACGAATGAAAACTTATATTAAACATTAACCTAAAGGTCGTCTTTTATAGACATGAGAAGCCTTGTACAATAATCTACGTATCAACTATTCTAGGTAAAGATAAATATAGAAATACATTGTTGTTCCTATCTTTACTAGAAGTAATCTAGAATACAATAAACGCGTAGAGTATATCTTCCCATCAGTGCTTGTCTTCAATGTATCAACGCTTGACTTTATCTTGTCAACGCTTGAGCTGTCAGCGTTTGTTTTACTCCTGTCAACACTTTTTTTACTCTTGTCAGCGCTCAAGTAGACTGGCCATAATTTATTCCCAACAATCCTCCCCTAAACTTGATATCTACTCCAATGATCAAGTTTCTGAATAAACATTAAGTACTAGGAGGAATCTTACAAACCTTCTCATATTGGTAATAAATAAATCTGATCAAGTCTTTTGCCACGTCACTTGAATAATCAGTTTCCAGCTGAGTGTTCTTCATCTTCTCCAAGATTTCCTTGGACTTGAAATACTGACCATCCACAAGTAGATACTCAGCAAACTTTGTAGCACTCAAATAATAAACACCAGCAGCTGAATACAATCTCCATTGAAGACCACTGAGATCATCTTCAAGATCCTTCCAAATAGCAGGATCCTCATCTTTTGGTCCACACATTCTCTTGAATGTGGACGACAGTTTTATTCCATTGGATGAAGTTGGTGCTTCAGCCTCATACTTGGCCTCTAACAACCTCCATAGGTCTACCAAGTCTTCTCTATCACAACTTGCAAACAAAGATATAAGAGTGGTAAAAGTGTGCACCTCTTTTCCATACCTGTCAATCTTCCAAAACCCACATTCATCTTCTTCATAGCTTACAATTGGGTTTCTGGAATCAAGTGGTAACACTTGTACCATATCTGAAGCTTCTAATGGTGAGAGCTTGAGGCTCTTTCTTATGACAGCTTCACTTGGATGTAATGGATCCATATCTTTGGGAAACTCAAGAGAAACTCCCTTTTTCACTGGTCTGGGAACAAACATTGCTTTCTTGAGCTCCATTTCCTCTGCAAGTTCTTCTTTTCTTTCATCAGAAAGAAGTCTTAGAGTGTTTGCTTTCTGCACTCTAACCCAAATGGGATAAGCTCTACATTCCAACTCATCAAATTTCAATGCCTTCAATTTCTGATAAGTCCACCCTGTTCCATGACACCTGAGCAACATGCAGTACAATTCCCTTCTATCCCTTTTCAACTCTGAGAGAACATTGCTGGCTTTGTGTTTCAAAATGACCTTGCAATCCTTTTGTACTCTGAGAAGAATCTCCAAAGCCCATATCTGATCTGCAATGGTCAAGTGTGGATTCTCCATACATCTATCTTCCCAAGCATGATACATTTGAACCACCTCTGGCATATCAAAGTCAACCTGCAATTTCAACTCTCTCAATTTCTCCTTGGCCAACTCATCTCCATACTCAAGTCTTTCTGGCTGTTCTATGATCATAACACTTGAGTCTGAGCTAGCTTCATCACTTCCTTCTTGCTCTTCTGAGGCGACAACAAATGGTGACTCTCTCACCTCCTTTCTTTCTTGTTCCACAATTTGTGCAGCCAACTTTCTATCAAACACAATTTGAGTTGCATTCTTTGGAACAACCTCTTCTACCATAATACCCTTACCCTTATCTAATGGATCAATTGTTGGTAACGTAGATGGCGATACCTGTGAAGAAACCTCCTTGATGATAGATTATGACTGGGATACATCACCCTCATTTGCAGGTCTGTCAACGCTCACTTTTGCTCTGTCAGCGCCCAAAATACTCATGTCAGCGTCCAAATTCTCCTTGTCAACGCTCAAATTTCCTGCCTCAGTGCCTTTTGCAATTTCCTCCAACATGGCTGTAAATGATAAATTTAAGTTTGTAGGAGAGACTAGAGACGTATCAAAACTGTCTGTTTCTTCAAACTTGTTAGGGCCTTAGCAACATCCAAAGATTGACCATCATGGCTGCCCTTATCACTCACATTTATTTGATCATCCTCACAATTATCACTCACATTTCTTTGATCATCCTCCCCTTTGGAAGATTCCTCCATCCCTCTCCTTGCACTAACAGTCTCCAAAATAACAATCCTCTCCCTCAATTGCTTGAGTTCAAGGCCTTGTGTGCTGACAACTTGTACCAAGTCTGCATTTTGCTTTTGCAAGCTCATGCAGACTGCCGTCAATTCCAGTAGAGTCATTGGTTCCAATATGCCCTCTTCTAAAATGGGTATTTGACCTCCCAAGTTAGATTCATTGGGCATGGATGAGGTCTTAACTATGGTGGGACTGCCTTGGCCAACATCTAAGCCAGAACCAATAGTCCCAGCCTCATCCATAACACCAACCACACTTGTGGTGGTGGTTCTCTCTGCTACATGGCTAGGACCACTAGAGGAGAACACTCCAGTAGTCCTTTGGCGTTTTTGTAACCTATATTGTGTTGGTGGAGATGATGATGTGGATTGGGTGGATGTGGGTTGGTTAAGGGGTGTTTGGGTCTGTGAAGGTTGTGTGTCAACGTTTGAAATAGGCACATCAACGCCAACATTTAACGTGTCAGCGTCGAAGGGTTCTTGGTCAATTTGCATATGTTGAGGTGAAGGTAATGGTTCAGGGATTGGGTCAATTTGGGGTTGGGGGTCTGGTTGGAGTTGAGCTGCTTCAATAACAGCAATCATAGCCGGGGTTAGGGGTAGGTCACGATATGGGGGTGAGTTCATCTTCATAAAAATTGCTTTCTTTTGCACAGGGATCTCATAAAAATCATTATGATCCCTTGTGTAGTATCCTTGGACATCAAAAACCATTTGTAAAAATCTGGGATAAGCTAAAGTCATTTTGTTCCCTTTATTTTTACACATGCCCTTAAAAATCATTTTAGAATAATTAAATTTTTTCCCATTAGCAATGCACACAATAGCACTTGCAATAGATCTATTGATCTCATTGTGTGCAGTACATTTGGGACTCAAACATTGTAGGAGGACATGTATGAGGTACTTCCAGGCTGGGGGAAATTCCTGTTTATGATATTTATTTAAAGTTCCTTCATCAGGAAAAGGATAACCCAAAGCCCGTAGTCCTTGTTCTATTTCACTAATGGGAAGGGTGGTTATACCATCAGCATCATCAAGATGCAATGCTTGGCGTACCAAAGCTTCAGTAACCACCCAAGTTCTCCCATGAACAATAGAAGATAATGTAGTCACTCTATTAACTGTTGAGGAACTAACAGTGTTCCAAAACTGTTTAATATGTGTGACAGGAATGAGTGGTGCATGAGAAAGAGCATACCTAAAAGGGGATGCGTTCAAATACGCCACCATTTGTGTATATTGGGGAAACAGAGTATCATCAGCTTCAAGATACGCGATCATGTTGTGTTGGCTTCTGATCCCCATTTCCAAATCTGATGGTTTAAACTTTGGTGCCATTGTTGAAAGCTATTAAAATGATGAGGAAGATGAAGTTGATAAGAGAAAATTGTGTTAGACAAGAATAATAGGTACCCTGTTTAAAAATAGGAGCCAAATTTATAGGAGAAAAAAATGCATGAGATTGGCCCAAAAATAGGCAAGTATTTTCAAAACACAATCATGAAAATATTGAAAAAGAATAATTTTATCTCATGCATTAAATGAGGTTTATCTGCTCCCAAAATTACGGCCTAAAAATATGTCAAAAAGTAACAACTGGGTAGGACCCATTGAGTGTCCACGGTAAAAAATAACCTATCAACAACCAACGGCTATATTCTTGTCAACGTTTGCCATTGCCATGTCAGCGTCTAAACTGGTCACAACAACGCTTGGAAATATACTTGTCAGCGTCCAAAAAATAAAAATGTTTAAAAATGAAAAATGACCTTAACAAAGTAATTTATCCTAGAGAAGATAACCAAAAAGCTGATAATTGTTATAGGGCGGCAAGCACTGTCCAGTTATGCACACTTGCTTATGCAAGATAGACATAACAGTCCTCTAGTGTCCCTTGCTAACCAAAACTCTTAACAACTAAGTTACCTTATAAAATTACTTGTTACTCCCAGGTAAATCCCATAACAAAATTATTCCCAAGTCTCCCAACAGACCACAACCAATTCTAGGCCAAAAATGTATTGGCAGCATGCATAGTATATCAACTTTGCATGCTACAGTGCCTCATGATTTAGTAAAACTAACTCATACTCACATGTGGACACAATCTAGAATTGTGATAAGAGTATCATATGGATACCCAAACATCCTAAAGGTTCCTAAAACCTCCCCTTAAACTATGATACATAAGTTGCTAAAAATATGCATGAACATAAAAAATTTATGTCAAGATAGGAATTAAAAATTCCAACCATCATCCATAAATAAAAACATGTACAAATGCTTCTCCATTGATCCATAAGCAACTCTGTATCCAATGGTATACTGCTAACACCACCTGCACATTTAGATTGAAAACCACAAAACTAACATTGTTGCTGACAACGCCCCGATAACACATGACAACGTTGAGGAAAGCTTTGTCAGCGTTAGACAAATGTATTGCTGACAACGTCACAAAAACACTTATCAGCGTTCAAGCAACCTTTGTCAGTGTTAGAAAAATATAGTGGAAAATCTAAATCTTCAAAAATACCAATAATAATGCATTATCCTGTACATACTTTTACAAAAAGACTCCAAAACACATATTATGTGAGATTGATCATTCCAATACTTGTTACCAAGTATTGAAACCTCCCAGCATCAAAAGGTTTAGTTAGTAAATCTGACACATTTTCTTTTGTGTCAACCCTATCTGGTTGTATTAAACCCTTTTCAAAACAATCTCTTACAAAATGGTGTCTAATTTCTATGTGTTTAGTTTTAGAATGATGTACAGGATTCTTAATAATGCATATAGTGCTGTTATTGTCAACAAATATCTTGGTATGCATGAAATTATACCCATAGTCCAACAGCTGGTTCTGAATCCACAAAACTTGTCCACAACAAGCAGCTGCAGCCACATACTCATCTTCAGTTGTAGAATTAGCCACCACTGTTTGTTTCTTGCATTGCCAAGATATCAACCAGCTCCCAAGAAACTGGCATCCACTAGTTGTAGATTTTGTATCAAACTTATCACCTCCATAGTCACTGTCTGAATATGCAATCAGCTCCAATGGTGAATCCTTTGGGTACCACAAACCAAGACTACGATAGCATCTTAGGTACCTAAAGATCCTCTTCACAGCATAAAGGTGACATTCTTTGGGATTCACTTGATGGCGTGCACAAGCACACACAGCAAACATGATGTTAGGTCTGGAGGCTGTAAGGTACATCAATGATCCAATCATGGATCTATAGTGCCTGACATCAACATCTTTCCCATCTCCAATCTTTCCCCAAGGGTGTTCTCTATCCATAGGAGTAGTAGCCCTATTTTCATGTGGAGAAAAGCCAAACTTCTTCAAGATTTCAGCCACATATTTATCCTGGGAGATAAGATACCATCTTCTTTCTGCTGAACTTGTAAACCAAGAAAGAAGTTCATCTCCCCCATAGCACTCATCTTGAATTTGTCTGTCATCAGCTTGGAGAAATCCTCACTCATCTTTGGATCAGTAGACCCAAAAATGATGTCATCAACATAGACCTGAACAAGCAACACATCCTTACCTTTCTTTTTTGTAAATAGTGTCTGATCTATGGTGCCCCTCTTGAATCCATTGTCCACTAAGTAAGTAGACAAAGTACCATACCATGCTCTTGGGGCTTGATGAAGTCCATACATAGCTTTTTTGACTCTATACACCTTTTCTTGATTCTCTGGATCCTCAAAACCGGGAGGTTGCATCACATATACCTCCTCAACAATTGTTCCATAGAGGAAGGCACTCTTGACATCCATTTGATAGATAGTGAAGCCCATGCAGGATGCATAGGCTAAGAAGATCCTAATAGCTTCAATCCTTGCAACTGGTGCAAAGAGCTCCTCATAGTCTATCCCCTCCTCTTGTGTATATCCCTGAGCCACTAACCTTGCCTTGTTTCTGACCATAATTCCTCTTTCATCCCTCTTGTTTCTTAGAACCCATCTTGTCCCTATAGGTCTGACATACCTGGGATAATCAACCAGCTCCCAAACATCCTGAATTGCAAATTGGTGAAGCTCATCCTGCATTGCTTCCACCCAACTTGGTTCTTTGAGAGCATCAAATATCTTCTTGGGTTCCTGTTGTGACAGAAAACAGGCAAACAAACATGCTTGCACTAGAGGGGTATCAACCTTCTTGTGAATATTGGCAATAAACCCACCAAGACCTTGATGAGATCTTCTAGTCTGAACAGGAGTCATAATATCACCAATGATTTGAGAAGTGGGGTGATTCTTCATAGTAGAAGTGAGAACTCCTCCTTCCAAAAGTCTGGTGTCCTCAACCTCATTTTCCATGTTGCCAATATCTTCTTCTTCAGACTCTCTTTCTCAACATGAGGATGAACCTCTTCATATAAATTGGAAGGTTCACCTTGTTCAAAAGTGGAAGAGAAAAGATGTGCAGAAGTGTTGTCAACGCCTGAACCTTATTTGTCAGCGTGAGAGCTAACAACGCTTGAACTATGGTTGTCAACGTCTGAACTATCAACGTCTGAATTGGTCTTGTAAGCGCTAGATTTGCCTTTGTCAGCGCCTGAAGGACCATGCATGTTGTTATCTGGTGGTACTTGGGGACCACCATTATCTTTACCAGCAGCAGCAGCAGCAGCAAAAGCATCTGTCCATATGGGGATTGTAACATATTCTTGTATAGGAGATGACTTTTCTGCTTGTGATCCAACCTTTTCATGAATCTGTGTACCTGAAACATTAACAACTTGTTCTTCCACAACACTTGAAGTTTCCTTCACAATGTCTGGATTAGTGACAGGCATATAAATTAAAGTTCTTGATAAAGGTTCCAAGTCAAACAACCAATTTGGACCACTTTCAGGATCACTAGGTTTATTCTCTAAAAACCTAACATGTACTCTTTCAAGTATACGTTTTTCCTCTTTAAGATAAACCCTATATCCCTTGCTCTGCACTGAATACCCCATGAAGTAGCCTTCATAACCTTTTGCACTAAATTTACCTAAGGCATCACTAGTGTCTAAAACTACTACATGACAACCAAAAGGTCTGAGAAACCAATATTAGGTTTTCTTCCCTAAACTAATTCATAAGGTGTTTTGTTCTGAATTTTATTGACCAATGCTCTATTTTGAACATAACAAGCTGTTTTAACAGCCTCAGCCCAAAAGGCTATAGGAAAATGAGCATCAGCCAACATGGTTCTGGCTGCTTCAATAAGGGTTCTATTTTTCCTCTCAGCAACTCCATTTTGCTGTGGGGTTTTGGCAACACTGAATTGCCTAGTAATTCCTTTCCTGGCACAGAAATCATCTAACTTTTTATTTCTAAATTCACCACCATTATCACTCCTAAGTATTTTAACTTCATTGCCAGATTTCTTCTCAATCTGAGTGATAAAATCAATTAAAGGATCAGATGTATCACTCTTCATAGCTAGAAAGAAGGTCCAAGTAAACCTAGAAAAGTCATCTGTGATGATAAAGCAATAGGACTTTCCATTCAAACTTTCTATATTGGTTGGACCAAAGAGGTCCATATGAAGCACATGAAGAGGTCTAGTACTAGAGTGCACCTGTTTAGACTTGAATGAGACCTTGTGCTGCTTTCCTTTAAGACATGCAACACAAGAGTGGTCATTGTGTAAGGCCTTCTCAGGCAAACCATCAACCAAACCAAGTCTCACAAGCCTGTTTATATTCTTAAAATTTATGTGCCCTAGTCTCCTGTGCCACAAATTACTTTCATCTACTGAAGCTTTAGCATAAAAACAAGACATATTGTTATTCATTCTAATCCCATTCAGATTCACATTGTATATGTCCTTATGCCTAGGTGTTCTATAGTCAATATATTTCTCATCAGGGATCTTATAATCCTTGCTTAACACCAAACATTCAGTATCAGTAAACAGAACTTTATTTTTGTTATCACAAACTTGTGATACACTAAAAAGATTGTAGTCAAGTTCCTTTACCAAAAATACGTTCTCAAAATGTAAGTTCTTGGTGAGAAGGGTTCCTTTGCCTGTGATAGTACCGTATCCGCCTTCAAAGTAAACCTTATCACCATCCTTAATGGGAGTGAAGTTGGTCAAATAATCTTCCTTCCCTGTCATGTGCCTTGAGCATCCACTATCCCAATATCCATAATCATTGACCTGTTTTTGAATGCCCTGCACATAAAGAAAACAAATTAGTTTTCTTTGGGAACCCAAGCCTTAGAAGACTTGGATTCATCTGGTTGTTCAATAAGAACAAACTTAGTTCTCATAACAACCTCATTTTCATCCTTCTTAGG
Organism: Glebionis coronaria; assembly: GCA_025667525.1. Classification (NCBI taxonomy): domain Eukaryota; kingdom Viridiplantae; phylum Streptophyta; class Magnoliopsida; order Asterales; family Asteraceae; genus Glebionis; species Glebionis coronaria. The sequence continues at coordinate 295,252,228 of CM046875.1, forward strand.
ATAAAATACCCAATTAACCCCAATAGGTTTTGTAATGACCTTTAAAATGTAATTAAATCTGTTGCAGGTCATTGAAATCCCATTATCATTAGGGTTTTGATCTTTCTTTGGTCTCCATGTCAAGCTTGAAGAAGCTTTAGACCCCTTACCCTGTGGTTGCAAATATTTAGGTCTGGTCACATTTCTGTCAGCGTTGGAATTGGTCTTGTCAACGCTGAAATTACCCTTGTCAGCGTTGAACCTAGGGTTTGCTACAGAAACCCATTGCCTATTAGACCAAGTGTTTGTCTTTTGAAATGGTCTTTGTCCATGAGTGTTAGACCCTCTAGTGAAGAATGGGGCAGGTCTAATCACTTGTGAACTTTGCTGCACACAAGGTTTGGGTCTGACAATGTTTGACTTTCTAACAATGTTGACTTTGTTCCTGTCAGCGCTGAATTTGTTCCTGTCAGCGCTGACTTTGGGAGCGTTGACACACTTATATGCTAAATGTGAAAGGCTACCACAAGTGTAACATGCTTTTCTAGCCACAACCCTAGGTCTAGAAGAGAAAAAGCATGTTCCATCATTACTAACTTGGCTCTTAAGTGACCTAGTATTCCTATACATCTCTGCATACTTAATGCTAGGTTTTCTAACAGTGTTTGAGCCAAGGTCAACAACTTTACCAGTGATTGGGTTTGTAACCTTAATGGGAGTTGACTCATTAGGACTTTCACATAGTAAGCCACCCTTAACAAATAATGTAGGGTTAACTTTCTTCCGTTCATTCAGGTCAGTCAACTTTTGTTGATACTCTTCAACTGGGGTGACAACTCTTGGTGGAGGAATGAATTCCTCCTCTTGGAGTTCTGGCAAACCAGTCTAAGATAGGTCCTTTTGTTGGACACCATAGAAGTCACCAGCTGGTGGTGGAACCACAGAGTAGTCTTTCATCCCAATCCCAGTCATATCCTTAGGATCCCTTTGTTTATTCACACATTCACCTAGGGTTTGTGTTGCCTTATCAAATCTCTGGATTTTAAGGCCAACATTATCTTTGTTTTTAATGGCTTCATCTAACTTAGCCTGTAGCTCACCATTAACCCTTTCCACGATGTTTCTAACATCCATACTAGCATTTAACTCATGTTTTAAGATATTTATTTTATCTTTTAAGTCAAATTCCATTTTCTTGTATTCAGAAACTGTCTTCTCAGTTTGAGTGAGAGCTAGTTGGTAATTAGACAGTTTGCATCTTTCAGTACTCACATCATCTAATAATCTTAACACCTCTTTGTTAAGTTTCTTAGTGTTTAACCTATAACCTTAACTAAAAAAAGCATCATCGTATACCTCATTATCAGATGAAGAGGAGGAGTGTGCCATGAGAGCATATTCAACATGCTCTTCTTCTTCAATTTCAGCAACCAAAGCTTTATCCTCTTCCACATCCTTAGCCAGATACCTCCAATCCCATCCCATACCATCAATTCCTTGAACTGCAACCATGGCTTTAGGATCCTGAGCTTTAACAACTTGACTTGAGGGTTTACCAGCATCAGATCTTCTAGGAGATCTGCATTCCCTCATGAAATGCCCCATACGATGACAGTTGTAGCATTCAACTTTGGATTTATCAAATCCAACTGTGTCCTTTGCATTGAAGGTCATCTTCTTCTTAAACCTTCTGTTCCACCTGTTTGCTCTTATACTAGCAAGAGCCATGTTCCACTTAATGTCCATCTCTTCCAAGTGCTCATCACTTATCTGATCAAGGTCCTCATATGTAATCATTGAACCATTGGGCAAAGAAGCAATATAAGCACATACAGTATCAAGATCCAAACCAGCAGGTTTAACTCTTGGTGAGTCACTTTTAAATGTGTCAGCGTCTGAAAACGAGACGTTGACAGGACATGTTCCACCACTGACACATGATGATCCAGTAACTGGATGCATGTAGGAGTCCTTCTGTTTGAATTGACCTTCACTATGAGAAAAGAAGGCCATGTTACTGTTGGTGGACTTGCTTCCATGTTCTAAGAGAGTTTCATCTTCCAACAGCCTCAGTTTGTTGTAGATATCATCAAACGTGAAACTTTTGTAAGTATTATTGGCAAGAATAGATCTTGCCTTAATCTTCCACGCCTCACCAAGACTTTTAAGAAAAGTGGCATTAATATCAACATCACCAAGTTGTGTCCACATGAAGGACAATTTGCTTGTAATATCAAGCAATCTGCTTCTCACACTACTCAGCTTCTCATTGGGTTGAGCTTTGAAAACAACATAATCATGCATGAGTTGTTTCTTCTTTTCTTCCCTAGTATCTTCATTGCCACCATATGCAACTTCAAGAGCTGCCCAAAGGTCTTTAGCAGAATCATAACCTCTGTATTTATGCTGGTTCTCTTGTCCCAAAGAGACTTTCAGAATATTTAGGGTTTTCATATCAACCCTTCTCTTAGCTATATCTTCAGCAGACACAGCTCTACCATCACCAGGTTTTTCTTTCTTATCTTCTTCTGAACATCCAGCAACAGCAGTTCTTGTAGCAATAGCAACAGCAACCTTTTTAGCTATATTTTATGTGTTCCCATATTCAATGATCTCCCAGAGAGTGTAGTCATAGATCCCTAGATATTGCTAAAAGTTGAATTTCCACAATTCATAGTTGGCAGCATCAAGCATGGGAATCTTGATGTTTGGCAAAAGTTGGGAGGAAGAGGTTGTTTCTGGAGTTGACATGATGTTATTAGGGTTTTTTAGAAAATTAGGGTTTTGGTGATTTCTTAGGGTTCTTGTGTTCTTTAAGATCAAAAGTTCCTCAACAAGCTCTGATACCACTTATTGATCCCAAACTTAGATCGATTTAGCTTTATGTATACGAGATTATATCAAGTAATACACTTAGAGAAACCTTTGTATATGTATATGATAATCTAAGTGTTATGCGGAATTAACACTTAAACAAGAACACACAAGATATAAACAAACTTTCACTTTGATTAATGATATCAAACTTGCTTACAATGAAAGTAGTTTACGAATGAAAACTTATATTAAACATTAACCTAAAGGTCTTCTTTTATAGACATAAGAAGCCTTGTACAATAATCTACGTATCAACTATTCTAGGTAAAGATAAATATAGAAAATACATCGTTGTTCCTATCTTTACTAGAAGTAATCTAGAATACAATAAACGCGTAGAGTATATCTTCCCATCAGTGCTTGTCTTCAATGTATCAACGCTTGACTTTGTCTTGTCAACGCTTGAGCTGTCAGCGTTTGTTTTACTCCTGTCAACGCTTGTTTTACTCTTGTCAGCGCTCAAGTAGACTGGCCATAATTTATTCCCAACACTTAAATCGTTCCCATGCCATTGAAAAACTCTCATTATTTCGTTGTGTAAACCTTGAAATCTCATTTTTCAAATGTGTTGTTTTAGATGGTGGAAAAAATTGATTCACAAATTTAGAAACAAGATCATTCCATGTCAAAATCGAATTTGGCGGTTCTTTCTCGAGCCAAATTTTTGCGGGTCCATCTAACGAGTATGGAAACAACATCATCTTAATGGCGTCATGTGGAACATCCTTAAACTTGCTAGTTGTGGTGAGACGATTAAAATTCCTTATGTGGTAATGCGGGTTGTCTTTCTCATGACCTGATATGAGCATAAACTCATATCAATTTATCAACAAATCACCGTAAAACACAAGGGAAATACCTAACTTTTGTGTTATAAAGCGAAATTATGTGGTATGTTTTATGTTTGTGTATAAATAGGTAAGAAGGATACATTTTCAAGCAAACAAGAAGAAAATCAAGCTTATTTGGATGAAAAAGACAAAGAAGGATCAAAGATGACAAGACTTTGAAGATAAGGGACCTATCTTGACAACACTCCAAAGTTGAAGGACTAAAAGTGTAAATTTGTCAAAGTCAAGATGAAAGTCAAACATGTCAACTCTTCAGTAAACCAATTCAAAGGGTCAAATTTATCAAGAATACAAGTGGAAGGACCATTTATGCCAAAGGAATGAAGTTCTAAGCTTAAATTGTGAATCTGCCAAGTACAAGGGGTTAACTTGCCATTTTTCAAAGTTAAAACAAGTTCAATCCATGTGAAGAGCTCTCAACCAATGAGAAGGCAGGAAACCAAGCACACGGATTGCCAGCTATGTGTCCACATCACCCTTTGCAATAACTGCGCCGCGAAGCAATTTAAGAACCTCCACTATCCAAAAGCAGCCAATAGAAACACGCCATGCAATAAACAAATTATCCAACAAGGATAATGATCCGTGTGCTCCCATTTCACCCAACCAAATGATGACACGTGGCCTTCTTCTTCAACATCAAGCCCAGGGACGAATATGAGCTACACTTAATTTCAGAAGACGTTTTCTAGATGAAAGTTGATCGTTTTTTAGAGAGGAACACATTGGACACAACCAATTAAGCTCAAAATCAATGAATCAAAAATCCCCAATTCTTGAAGAACATGATGATGAACATTTAGCAGCTTGGTGACAGGTGGCAACAATCAAGTGGTGGAAACACGTCATCATACCCAAAACTTACTCACATTTTGTCTATAAATAGGATTGTACTCTTTCATTTTGACAAGTAGTTAATGTGTGAAATTTTCACACACATCCCTATTTTCCCTCATTCTTAGCTTCTAGTTAGTAACTTAACAAACTCAAGAGTCTGACAAGCTCTTGAGTTAGTTAGCATAGTTGTAACTACTTAACCAACTTTGTAACAAACTTCCTTCTTCATTCAATAAAATACTACTTTCATTTCTTCAATCTACTGTTCATACCCTGCAATTCTGTTATCCTTGTGTTGATGTTAGCTTCTTGTGATCACAATTGATCATGCTTAGCTAAGTGTTGAAGATTTTTTGCTGTTAGAGTTGTTCTATTCATTCAGTACCAGTGCTTGTTGATTTTGAAGCTTAACGATTCAACAATGGTGATGATGATGTTTGTAGCTGGTTGAGTAGATAGTTGATAGTGTTAAGGTGGTGGTTAACACTATCTAGGTAGCTCAGCGCCAACCTACTCCATCAGAGGAGGCTTATGCTTCAAGGTTTCACATTGCTGAGTTTTTGTTCCACTAAACTGTCATGCCTGCTTAATTCCTAGTGTAAACTTGTTTGATTGCATGATCAAGTGTGTTTAGATAGTATTTGAACTGGTTTTGGTATTTGAGTAGCTTAAGTGTAGTTTAATACTTGATCACTAGCTTAATTCTAGTTCCTGTTATCAGTTTATCAGTCATCTTAGCCTAATTGTGCATTTTGAGTTTTGGCTTGTTTAATTGTCTTTTATTAGTTCCTTTGCACTTCATTTAGGTCATCAAGTTTATTCTGATATCACATTTTAATCAGTTTAGCCAATTGCTTAAATTCATTTCATAAAAAGTTCTTGATTTGATTTTCCCAGCATTTCTTTATTTCTTGATGAAATTGTTTGAAACCAGTTCTCATTTGTCATATCACATCTGAATGATAAGCTCTCTAAAGGAAATTGTACAGTTTTCTAAAACAAGGAAGAAATAAGCAATTCATTAAGCTGTTGAGCAATTGCAAGTTTCTATAATATTGTGCTTAACTGATTTCTCAATCTAGCATTTCAACTTCAGAAACCTCCCTGCATTTAGTGAGTGTTCCTGAAGAGATCTGGAAATTTTCAGCTTTTCTAAAAATCTGGTCAACGCTGGTCAAATAAGCTTGATTTAGCTTATTTCCATTTTCCTACTTCATTACTAGATCATTTTTGATTTCAAAAGACATTCCATGATCTTTATGACTTTACAAATAAGTTTTGACAAGAAAATTAGATTGTGCATGTCCAGCTTATTAGATAGCTTAATTGTGGCTTATTAGAATTTGCTTATTTGAGTTTTACTAAGTTTCAGACTTAATCCTTTTACAAGTCTAGGTTAAATCAAGTTTTAAGCTTTTTGCAAGTTACTAGAGCTTATTTAGTTCACTAGATTACTTATACGAGCTTATTGTTCACTTTGCCCGTTTTTGTTTTAATTTTACCTTTAATTGCATTTGGTCCCTCAAGTGTGAATCTGTTTTCATTAAGGGATAAACTTTCAGTAATTTAGGGTTTGCACTTGTTAAGTCCTTACACTTTCTAGACTTTGTATTTTCAGTTAGGTAGTTTGGCAATTTGTTACAAATTAGTTAGAAGTTTGTTACATTTGCATAGTTAATCCTTGTAGTTAACTAAATTTACATTTCAAGCATAGTAGTTTTAATATTTTACATTTTAAGCACTTAAATTTCATAGTTTTACATTTTTGTCCTTATTTGAATAAGAAGTTTGGTATTTGACTAATTGTTTTATGGATACGTAGTTAATATTTTGCAACTTTTTACTTGATTGTTCAATTAGACATAGAAAAGCCAAATAACCCTACCAACCAAAAACGATCATAAACCCGATTTTGTTAGGACTTTCAATTGGTTAAGAACTGAGAAAACGAACTTCAATTATACGTAATTTCAAATGGCGCCGCTGCCGGTTCTTTGACTTTACGAGAGACTATCGATTGACGGTTTTCATTGGCTTTTGGGATCTGTTCACCTAGTGAACGTTATTTTTACGTATCATAAATAAAAAACAATAAAAAATATAAAATATAAAAATATATAAAAACTAAAAAATAACAAAAATAGTTCTTTTCCTAAAGAATTGACCAAACAAATTAAAAAAAATTCAAAAAGCAATCTTTTTCCTAAGAGATTGCACCCAAAAAATATATATTATTGGATTCTCTCGGTTTTTATGTACATATAGTATTTTCTCTAAAAAACCCATAAATACAAAAATATTTTCCATATATTATTATAAGTAAATACGTATACGTATAAGAACAACCAACACACATATTTTCCATAAGTATTGCCAAGGCAATACACCGTGTTGAGGGGCGTTCTGGTCCTTGACACGCGTATCGATCAAACAAAATAAAGCAAGAATAGATAAATACTTCCAATAAGCAATAATTCGAAGAATACAAACAACTAAGTGAATAGAAAGGCGATGTGCTATAAAATGCCATCTAAGGGTCAATAGGTACTTAAGTGCTTCGCGCCACCTAACCCCCCGTTCACTTGTGAGTATTCTAAGAAGGAAGGCTTCATTGGGGGTCTTGCACCTAAGTAGTACATACGTATATTATTATTTTCTTGTGGATATTTCATATTGAAACTCGAAGAGGATAATCCTTTTCTCTTCAAATTCACACGAGAGCTTCTCTCTCATTCCTCGTATTGAGTTGCATGCTCACTCGCGAGCGTGCATAAATACCGATTGGTGTACAACCCCTTCCTCCGAAAAGGAAGAAAAAGAGAAAGAGTAGGAACACCACCGTCCATCAAGCCGATCCCGAGAATCTTGCTTTGATTCATCCACAACAAGAAGCCATGGCCGAAGTTGATACTCGATCTTTGATGGAGCAATTGCAATCCAATGTGCAAGGATATGCCGATGCTATCAAGATACCCGATATTCCCGCAAACACATTTGAGCTAAAAACATCCATGATTAACTTGGTTTCAAACACACCTTTTTATGGGAACAAGAATGATAATCCTCATGATCACCTTAAGAGATTTCTTGCTCTTTGCAATACCATTAAGTACATTGGAGTTCCCTATAATGTCATTAAGTTGATATTGGTGCAATTTTCACTAGAGGGTCCGGCTAAGCATTGGTTAGATACACAACCACCCGAGAGTATTACCACATGGGATGGTTTCACTAAGAAGTTTTTGAACAAGTTCTTTCCCCCATCTATGACCACGGCTTTGAGGAACTTAATTATAGGCTTCCAACAAAAAACTAGTCAAACATTTAGTGATGCTTGGGAGGAGTATAGAGAGTTATTGAGGAGATGCTCTAACCATGGATTGGATGAAGTTCACCAAATCAATACTTTCTACAATGGCCTTAAACCTCATCACCAAGACTCACTTAATGCTTCCGCGGGAGGAAATATTCTTATTAAATCTATTCAAGAGGCTTGGGATATTATTGAGACCAAAGCAATGGTGCAAACCAACACACAATTTGATGAAAGAGTACATGTCATTCAAGAAGGAGGTTCTAAAACATTGGAGACTCAACTCATTTCATGCATTCAAGCCTTGACTCAAGCTCAAAAGGAAAGCCAAACACTCATCCAAAACACTCAAAAGATGCAAGAAACAATGATGAATGACTTTATGAAGCTTTTTATGGGCAATCATTCCACAAATGATGTGCATGCCATTACTCTTTCATGTGAGACTTGTGGAGGTCCCCATTATATCAACAATGTGATAAGGTGCAAGGATATCAAGGGGAATTTTATGCTTACCAAGAGGAACATCATGAACATTTCAAGCCAAACATCAATCCAAACAGCCTTTCTTACAAGTCTCAAAATTATCGTACTCCACCGGGATTCCCACCCCAACCACCCACCCAACCTCAACAAAACCCTCCTCATTTGTTACCAAGGAACCAAGGTCCAAGACCACATTACCAAGGGAATAACTACAAGGAACTTAACAACTTTCAAAATCAAGGAAATAACTTTTATCCACCAAATCAAGGTTTTAATTCACCACTACCTCAAATCCCAAATCAAGGATACCCTCAACTTCAAAATCAAGGATATGGGCTACAAGAGACTCATCAGTATGTTGAGAGGAGAATTCGTGAAAGTGAGAAAAGAATGAATGACCAAATGAAACTTTCAATGGATGAGAAAACTAAGAGGCTTTTAATGGCATTCAATCAAAGACAACAAGGGGCTTTGCCATCCAACACACAAACAAACCCAAGGGAAAATGTCAATGCTATCATAACAAGAAGTGGAAAGAAAAATCATGATCCTTCACCACCAAAATCTTCTTTGGTAGAGCCTACTATGATTCCTTCTTGTGATAAGCCTTCTACATCTAGTTCACCATCCTCAAGTTCTCCTATTTCTCCAACTTGCACACCTACTCACGAAGAAACCAACAAGGAAAATCCTTCATCAACCACTCAAACACAACCAAAACAAAGTCTCCCTTATCCATCAAGATTGAGAAAGGAAAAGCTTAAGAACAAGGATGATATCCAAGTTTCAAACTTTTTGAGGATGTTCAAGCAACTTAACTTAAATATCTCCTTTGCGGAAGCTTTAGCCAATATGCCTAAGTTTGCTAAGATGATCAAGGACTTACTTTCTAACAAGGAGAGATTGGTGGATTTGCCTACTGCTTCCTTGAATGAAAATTGCTCCACGGTTTTGCATAAGAAATTGCCTACCAAGCTTGGAGATCCGGGGAGGTTTTTGATTCCTTTCAATTTCCCAGGGGTGGAAAATTGCACGGCTTTAGCGAATTTAGGAGCAAGCATAAATCTCATGCCTTTATCGGTTTGGAAGAAACTTTCACTTCCCAAGCTCACTCATACTAAGATGACTCTTGAGTTGGCCAACCGTACTATAGCTTATCCGGTGGGAATTACGGAGGATGTTTTTGTTCGGGTTGATAGATTTACCTTTCCTGCGGATTTTGTGGTGGTTGATTATGATATGGATCCTAGAGTGCCTTTGATTGTTGGTAGGCCATTTTTGAGAACGGTTCGAACTCTAATAGATGTGGCGGAAGGTGAACTTACAATGCGGGTAGGAGATGAGAGAGTTGTGTTTAACATGGGGACGTTGTCTAAGAAATCTAATGAGCCCGAAGCGGTGAAACATATTGATGTTGTGAATGAGGAGGAAACACAAGATAATATCCTTGATGAAGTTTATGATGAATATTTTTATGAAGCTTGCTCAAGTGGAGATTATGATTTACCTCATGTTGAGACTATTGCTTTCATTACTTCATCATTGAATTTTCATGATGAAGAATCTCTTCTTTGTGATCCAACATATGATGACTATAGTGATGATGAGATTTCTACTTGTAACTCTCCATTTGTTGATGATCATACTTCCTTGGGTTTTGAGGAATCACCAATCTTTGATAGCCCAATCTATGATGTTAATGGTGATGAGGAAGATTCTATCATGGATGAGAGTGATAATTTTTTAGAGGAGGATATATCTTTTGAGTACACTCTTGGTAATCTTGATGAGGAGGGGGACATACTATATCTAGAATCTTTATTGCATGAAGATCCTTTACCTACTTCCTTGTCCACCTTAACTCTTCCATGTGATAAAGGAAAACAAGCAATCATGGGTCCTTCTAAGAGCTTGCTATTACCCATTACTCCACAACCTTTCTCTCACCATGTGAACTACAAGGGAGAATCCTCTAAGGCAACCAACACTTGTTGTTTTCCCATCAAGGAACAGATTTTTGATCCTGGCATAGAGTTTGCTAAACCATCTCAGTATCTGCCTGATGCAACAAAAGGAAAACATGTGAAAGATTTGAGAGTATCACCTTATCACCTTTTGGAGAACATATGGGAAACCATTTTGGAGAATCACACCTCACCTTTTTCACCATTGCTTGGGAAGTTAGTTGTGGATTTGTGTTATAAGTGGGATGGTAATTATGTATTTGATCCGGGGGATATTTATGGAGTTTTGATCATTGAAAACTTGTTTTACCTCATCATGGAGATTTTTCTTAAAAAGGGCAAAACATTTCTTCTCCATGATAGATATTAGGCACTTTTAAGTGTGGGATGAGTCGAGCTAGAGACTCCTTAAATCAAGCTTGAATAACTAGGTTTAGAAGTTGTTAGAGCTAGAGTGTTGTAGGTTAGAAATAAGGATAGCAATTTGTTGAGAAGTGTTGGGGTAGACCTTCTTTTGTCTTCATAATGTTTGTAGGGTTGCTCACTCATTTCATGCTTGGAGCTTATGGAGGAGGCCCTTGTATCCGGTTCACTTCGTTACTATTGTGATTTTTCATAGACACCTTGTGCTTTAAAAATGAATTCACTATAGTTGATCTTTCCTTAACTTGGGTTAAGCAAAGTCTATTCATTGTCATAAGTGTAGGGGAAGTTTTATACTTCCATGCTCTTAAACATTGAGGACAATGTTTAGCTTAAGTGTAGGGGGGTCTTCTATCGAAGTGACCTTACCTAGAACTTGTCATTGACTTTCATGATAACTTGGAAAATTAATTTTTCAAACATTTTTCAAATTTTTGATCTACTTTGGCCACCAAAAATATGCATTCATAATTTTTGCATCAATCATTTTCATTTGTGTAACACATTTGCATTGTATATATTTCTTCTTTTATTTTTCATCAAAAATATAAAAAGAAAAAATATAATAAGAACATGGTTTAACAAGTTTGGACATCTTTGACATATTAGGCCCGCCATGGATATTTTGACACAACCCGAGTTTTCTTATCTTAGCATTCTCTAGCTAGTATCCTTAACCATGTAGTTCTTCATTGGTCTATTAGGCTAAGCATCCACCAATCTCATTCTTTGAGATTTTAAATTTGTGGAGAATGGGAAATGATCGAGTTGAAGCAAGTATAAAAGGGTAGATAAACTTCATGATAATTACTTGTGGCTAAACCCTTCTCTTCTTTACCTCTATTTTCTTCGCATGTATATATGTTAATAAATAATCAAGAACGGTTTTAATTGGTTTGTAATCACTTATGCATTTTTGTCTAATCATTCATGGTTGGTATAAGTACGTCTTAAGATTCTAAGTTAGAACGTTTTATGTGTATTAGACTTATGTCATGCTTAATATTTAGCGGGTGTTTTTCCTTTTATTCTTTTCAAATTTCTTTGTGAGGAATAAAGAAAAATAAGAGCGGCTTATGAAAAAAAATGAGTGGCTAGAAAAAAAAAGAAAAAAAAATAATTATACAAGACTCCCAAGAGGGGCAGTGAAGTGATAATTATAGTAACTATTAGATTCCAATATTACCTTGACGGGTTGCGGGGATTTAATAGTTGCTCCAATCCAATATTACCTTGACGGGTTGCGGGATTGAAGATCCAAAGTCTCAAAAAGGCGGAGGATGTAAATTATTACGTGAGTTTTATTTTTCTTCCCTTAGCGAGTGTGTAGCTACTTATTAATGCATGACATAAGGATTTTACACATAAGGCGAATGACTTATTACTCTTGAAACGAACTTATATTAATCGTGAGCGGCTTTTAAAGTAATGGATGAGAGGATTACTTAGGATTAAAACCGTCCTTCCTTATTTTTGGATTTTACAATTCTTATACTTCACGCTTTAAATAATGACAAATTTTCCCAAAAGAAATTTGCTCAAATAATAACCGGTTCCACATTTAATTGTCATGAATAAGTTGATGCACCTTTTTACTTGTGAATGTAATGATCCCATTTTTAAGCTTGGTATGGAGAAAGTGAAACTTGAGGGTGATAAGTATCCATGGTACCAAAGCCCTAATCTAAGTCATTGATTTCTTTATGAGTTATTTCCATCAAAGCTATTTCAATAAAAATCCAAAAAGATATAAATAGAATTGTTTCTTTTGCATTGCATTGTTCAAAATCAAAATCATGCATCATATAGTGTAGAGTAGTGTAGATTCATTCCATATTGGCCAAGGTGGATTAGTTATGAGGAGAATGTAAATTTGTGCTTTAAAATATAGCATAGCATGAGGTCATGGCAATGTTCAAGTGTAGGGGATTTGATATGAGCATAAACTCATATCAATTTATCAACAAATCATCCTAAAACACAAGGGAAATACCTAACTTTTGTGCTATAAAGCGGAATTATGTGGTATGTTTTGTGTTTGTGTATAAATAGGTAAGAAGAATACATTTTCAAGTAAACAAGAAGAAAAACAAGTTTATTTGGATGAAAAAGACGAAGAAGGATCAAAGATGACAAGACTTTGAAGATAAGGAACCTATCTTGACAACACTCCAAAGTTGAAGGACTAAAAGTGTAAATTTGTCAAAATCAAGATGAAAGTCAAACATGGTCAACTCTTAATTCAACCAAGTCAAAGGGTCACATTATCAAGAATACAAGTGGAAGGACCATTTATGCCAAAGGAATGAAGTCCTAAGCTTAAATTGTGAATCTGCCAAGTACAAGGGGTTAACTTGCCATTTTTCAAAGTTAAAACAAGTTCAATCCATTTGAAGAGCTCTGAACCAATGAGAAGGCAGGACACCAAGTACACGGATTGCCAGCTGTGTGTCCACATCACCCTTTGCAATAACTGCGCCGCCAAGCAATTTAATAACCTCCACTATCCAAAAGCAGCCAATAGAAACACACCATGCAATAAAAAATTATCCAATAAGGATAATGATCCGTGTGCTCCCATTTCACCCAACCAAAATATGACACCTGGCCTTCTTCTTCAACATCAAGCCCAGGGACAAATATGAGCTACACTTAATTTCAGAAGACGTTTTCTACATGAAAGTTGATCGTTTTTTGAGAGAGGAACACATTGGACACAACCAATTAAGCTCAAAATCAATGAATCAAAAATCCCCAATTCTTGAAGAACATGATGATGAACATTTAGCAGCTTGGTGACATGTGGCAACAATCAAGTGGTGAAAACACGTCATCAAAACCAAAACTTACTCACATTTTGTCTATAAAAAGGATTGTACTCTTTCATTTTGACAAGTAGTTAATGTGTGAAAATTTCACACACATCCCCATTTTCTCTCATTCTTAGCTTCTAGTTAGTAGCTTAACAAACTCAAGAGTCTGACAAGCTCTTGAGTTAGTTAGCATAGTTGTAACTAGTTAACCAACTTTGTAACAAACTTCCTTCTTCATTCAATAAAATCCTACTTTCATTTCTTCAATCTACTGTCCATACCCTGCAATTCTGTTATCCTTGTGTTGATGTTAGCTTCGTGTGATCACAATTGATCATGATTAGCTAAGTGTTGAAGATTTGTTGCTGTTAGAGTTGTTCTGTTCATTCAGTACCAGTACTTGTTGATTTTGAAGCTTAAATATTCAACAATGGTGATGATGATGTTTGTAGCTGGTTGAGTAGATAGTTGATATTGTTCAGGTGGTGGTTAACACTATCTAGGTGGCTCAGCGCCAACCTAACCCATCAGAGGAGGCTTATGCTTCAAGGTTTCACCTTGCTGAGTTTTTGTTCCACTAAACAGTCATGCCTGCTTAATTCCTAGTGTAAACTTGTTTGATTGCATTATCAAGTGTGTTTAGATAGTATTTGAACTGATTTTGGTATTTGAGTAGCTTAAGTGTAGTTTAATACTTGATCACTAGCTTAATTCTAGTTCCCGTTATCAGTTTATCAGTCATCATAGCCTAATTGTGCATTTTGAGTTCTGGCTTGTTTAATTGTCTGTGCTTAGTTCCTTTGCACTTCATTTAGGTCATCAAGTTTAGTCTGATATCATATTTAAATCAGTTTAGCCAATTGCTTAAATTCATTTCATAAAAGTTCGTTAAAACCAGTTAAACTAGTGTTTGGTTTAAGCTTTTAAGTTGTAGACAAGTGTTAGTAATTGGTTAATTCTAGTTCATTTTCAGTCATTTCGTCATCTTAAACAAAGTTTGGTAGTTTTCAAGTCAAGTCTTGAGTCAAAAAGGCAATTGGCAACAAAAAAGTATGGGTTAGTTTTCAGTTTACTAGTTCATAAAAAGTTCTTGATTTGATTTTCCCAGCATTTCTTTATTTCTTGATGAAATTGTTTGAAACCAGTTCTCATTTGTCATATCACATCTGAATGATAAGCTCTCTTAAGGAAATTGTACAGTTTTCTAAAACAAGGAAGAAATAAGCAATTCATTAAGCTGTTGAGCAATTGCAAGTTTCTATAATATTGTGCTTAACTGATTTCTCAATCTAGCATTTCAACTTCAGAAACCTCCCAATTTTCTTTCACATTTGCATTTAGTGAGTGTTCCTGAAGAGATCTGGAAATTTTCAGCTTTTCCAAAAATCTGGTCAACGCTGGTCAAATAAGCTTGATTTAGCTTATTTCCATTTTCCTACTTCATTACTGGATCATTTTTGATTTCAAAAGACATTCCATGCTCTTTATGATTTGACAAATAAGTTTTGACAAGAAAATTAGATTGTGCATGTCCAGCTTATTAGATAGCTTAATTGTGGCTTATTTGAGTTTTACTAAGTTTCAGTCTTAATCCTTTTACAAGTCTAGGTTAAATCAAGTTTTAAGCTTTTTGCAAGTTATTAGAGCTTATTTAGTTCACTAGATTACTTATACGAGCTTATTGTTCACTTTGCCCGTTTTTGTTGAATTTTTACCTTTAATTGCATTTTGGTCCCTCAAGTGTGAATCTGTTTTTATTAAGGGCTAAACTTTCACTAATTTAGGGTTTGCACTTGTTAAGTCCTTACATTTTCTAGACTTTGTATTTTCAGTTAGGTAGTTTGGCAATTTGTTACAAATTAGTTAGAAGTTTGTTACATTTGCATAGTTAGTCCTTATAGTTAACTGAATTTACATTTCAAGCATAGTACTTTTAATATTTTACATTTTAAGCACTTAAATTTCATAGTTTTACATTTTTGTCCTTATTTGAATAAGAAATTTGGTATTTGACTAATTATTTTACGGATACGTAGTTAATATTTTGCAACTTTTTACTTGATTGTTCAATTAGACATAGAAAAGCCAAATAACCCTACCAACCAAAAACGATCATAAACGCGATTTTGTTAGGACTTTCAATTGGTTAAGAACTGAGAAAATGAACTTCAATTATACGCAATTTCATGACCTCTAAACTTATTTGCTTGCAACATCAACATTAAACCCGTCTTAATCTCGAAATTCTCCGCAAGGATAGCGGGAATTACAATAGCTTCTCCAAAACCCTCGGTGGGTGCTTGAAGCAACTCCATCATAGTACGATTAGCCATGACGACTTCTTGTTCTACAATAGGTTCAACAATTGGAGTTTGTTCTTCAATCAACGTCTCTTGATTTCCTTGACTTTGACGATGTTTACGAGCTCGTTTTGCTTGACTACGAGTTTGCATAAACTTCACGTAGAATGGGAGGTGAGCAAAGAAGATTCTTTTTGGGTGTTTTGTGAATTTTCAATTTTTTGTGTTTTTGATTGTTTTTAATTTATTTGGATTTTGATGTATCTTCGTAGACAACAATCTACCAAATCTCTCCTCGAATCAAACTCTTGATTAAAGAAGCCTCAAAAGAATGAAAACGATAACGTGGAGTGAACGCCTTCTAATGAATTTAGAACTTTGGTGAAAACCAAATTGTTCAAGAGGGTTTAATCACAAAGAAAACCAAGCAAATATATATGATACGTAATAATACTTTGGGCGGCAAAACCCTCGATTAGCCTTCAATCTTAAAATACTCACAAGCAAGCGGGGAAACGAGGCGGCGCGAAGCACTTAAGAGCCTTTTTCCTTAGGGTATATTTTATAATACCCGCCTTATACCCACCTTATAGTTCGTATTTTTCAAAATCGAGCTTCACGAAAGTATTTATCTATTTTTGCCTTTTTCTTTTTGTTTGAGATTCGAATACAATAATTAGGAGATCAAATCCCAATTAAGGTTGTGTTTTCACACTTTTGGAGATATTTTGTATTAATTGTGATACTTAATACAATATAGTAATAATAATTTCATAAGAAAAACGAAAAAACCGATAATACGTATTAGTAGATTTCTACTAATACAAATACTATTTATGGTTAATATTGAAAACAACAAGACAAATTAATCACGATACACCTCCCCGGCGGCGGCGCCAAAATGATTGTGGTAAATTACGACCTTTTAGGAAAAAGGTGTAAAAGCGGTAAGTATTAAACAAATGATTTAGGGAAATAAAGTGTTAATGACCCAATGAAGTTCGTTTCCCAAGGTGGTATATGTGTGTGACTAAGATGTAACAAGATTTGAGATTAACATTGGATAGAAGGGGATGAGAAAATAGAATGACGAAGACGTGAAATTAATTACTACTATGACTAAACGTAAAACCGTAAAAAGAGCAAAAATAAAAATTAATTCTAAAATTTCCCAAAAAATTAGCAAAAATCAAATAAAATAAACTAAGAGTTTACCGATGATCAAAACTTTTTCAAACCTTTTAATTATTTAAATATTAATTTTTAAATGCTAATTAAAGCCCTAAAAATCAAATTAATTATCAAAAAGCCCAAATAAAGATTTTTCAATTGGTAAACCTTTAAAAAGACCTAAAAAGATTAACAACTATTTTTATAAATTTTTAAACTAATGAAAACTATTTAAAATGATTTAAAAAATATTAAAACTTAAAATAATTATAAAAATTAATCTAATGATGATAAAATTAATCTAAGAGTTGAAAAAAATCCTATGTTAATGTATTAAAGCTAAGAAAAATATAAAAAGTGCAAAAATGTGAAATTTGAAAAATAATAATAAAATAATATTAAAATAATATTAAAAATCCAAAAATTACAAAAAATTCTAAAAAATTGCAAACTAGTTTATTTTATCATAAATAATCAGAAAATGAAAGTGAAATTACCAAAATACCCCTAATGGGCCCCCAAATGGGCTAAAACCAAAAACAGTCAACACTAATTGGCTTTTGGGCCCAAAAAGTCAAACTAGGCCCAAATGACCTGAAAAAGCCCTGTTTGACTCAAAATTTAATTCTAAACACAAAAGTCTGAAGGCCCAAAAGCTGATTTTGAGCTTATCACAACTTAAATAACAAACAGCTTATTCTTATTGGGCCAATAAGCCCATTAACCAATAAGCCAATGCCATAAGCTCTGCTTAAACACACAACCTTCTTTTGAGATGCCTAAGAGATCTGTGAAAATAAATTTTGAAAAAGCACACTCAATAAGCCAGAAATAAGCAAAGAACAATTTCACTAAAAGACAAAATAGTCGGGTTAGAGTTCTAGGCTGTTTCAGAAGCTCTGGTTTGTTGCAAAAGCTCACAAATAGCTTAACAAAGAATAACCAATCAAGAAAATCACAAAAAGCCAAGTAGAATAAGCTGTGTGAACCAATAAGCTTGCTGAAAAAGCCAAATAAGCTAGTTTCCTAGCAAAAGCTTAACCAAAAGACTTGTAACCTTCCAGACTTGTAATTAAGCTAAGAAAAATGAGTCCTATTACAAAAGCCAAGTTATTGCATGCACCAATAAGCAGTTCTCAAAAATAAGCCAAAATGTGCTTATTTGACCAAAAGTCAAAGTACTCCAAAGTTCACCAAATGATCAGGGATGGTATATAGGCTTGTTATAAGCATATTTCTGTGAAGAACTCAATGAGGAGTCCTTGTGAATCAAGATGTCAGTTGACCAATTGATGACAGATTTTGGCAAATAAGGCTTAATAAGCTAGTAAGCTTATATGCTAGATACAAGGCATACCAAATAGCAAAATTCACTCACAAGCAACACATAAACAAGATCCAAGCAACAAAACAACAAGGCATACACTAGAATTACAAATGCAAGCACAAAATGAGGTGGTCACTTTGCTGATGCAAATGACCACTTTAGCCAACTTTGATAAGCTCTAGCTCCTTCAATAAGCCACCAAATTCAACAAACAGATAATGCACATATAGCTTATCACCTAAACTATTCCCAAATCTGATTTTAGACCTTAGATCCAACAAACAAAGAAGTTATTGGATCTGATGTGTTTGACCAATTTCAAAACACTTTTTATCAGATTTTTACAAAACTTCAAATCCCTTTTCCAACTTTCAGAAACTTAACCAATGACTAAAACTTGCTTAATATGACTTGTTTAGACCTCCCAAACCCTAAGAACCAAGGGCACTGATATAAATGCTTTTGCTAGGTTCAATTTTACTCTCGATATCCTCTCGAATTGATCTTGGTCTTAAGTGGAATGATTGTTCTTGTTGGAAATACGTTTTACGTATTTGTGAAGGATCGGTCGCTCCAACGATAATTATGTAATGGGCTCGTGGTCCACTTTATAATGTATAGTCCATATAGCCCACATGTAGGGTGGGCTATATATATACCCCTCCTAGCATGTTAGGAGGGGGTTGGTCATTCATTCATAACATTCATCATTAATCTAATCACTTTCTCTCTCTACTTTTCTTCCCTCTCCTTTCTCTCTCTACACCTAATCTCCTTCTTCCCCATCTCTTCCACCAAATCCATAGATCTAATCCATCCATTTACCAAATCCTTAGAATTCGTAGGCCTTCAATTGGTATCAGAGCCATGGTTGAATCTTAGGATTTGCATTTTTTTATCTTTTGATTTGGTGGTAAAAAATCCCTTCTTTTCTAATTTTTTATCAATCTTTTCATCATTCAATCAACTTTTTATCAATTTTTATAAATTTGATCTATTTTTATCTTTTTATCAGTTTTTATTATCAGTTTTATCATTTTTTAAATCATCTAGTTTTATTAAATAATCAAGTTTTTTGTTTAATCATTTTTTTACTCAGTCTCTTTTTTAATCATTTTTATTCAGTTATTTTTTTTTTTTTAATCAATTTTTTTTTTTAATCAGTCTTCTTTTTCTTGTTTGTCCATTGGTCCATATTTGTCCGAGTTTTCATAACAGTCCATATTTGTCAATTTGTCCAAATACTTTCATCAGTCCATAGTTATCAGTTTTTGGTCCAATAGTTAATCTGTCAAAATATCAGTCCAATCAGTCCAAAACCTATCAAAAGATCTGTCTTTTTCCATCCAATTTTGAGATCGAGTGCTTTCATCTTTCAGAATGAGAAAACTTTCCGAATAGTCTACTTTTTCCGAATAGACAAATCTTTCCGAGTAGACAAAACTTTCCGAATAGACAAAAAGTTCCGAATAGACAAAAATGTTCCGAATAGCCAAAAAAGTTCCGAATAGCCAAAAAAGTTCCGAATAGACAAAAAAGTTCCGAATTGACCAAAAGTTCCGAATAGACCAAAAAAGTTCCGAATAGAAAAAAAAAAAAAAAAAAAAGTTCCGCATAGACAAACTCAACATCACCCTCGACCTTACCCACCCTCGCCCAAACCACTCTCACCCTCGACTCATGTACCCACAGACTTGATTAAAACACCCCCTCTATTTTTCACAACCATTCTCGACTTACTGTCCCAACTCAAATACACACCATCGACTGGACTCACAACCCGACTCGACCTCTCGTCTCACAAAAACACCAACACCTCTCGAACTCAAACTCACTGTTACCATCTCTACTACTCTCACCCACACAAACTCTTGACCACACCAAAGGCCAAGACTTGGACATCCTCACTCGGACCCACTCGACACACCATCACCTCGACACCCTCACAAAGCCTCACCATCTCTCGACTAACAACAAACTGACACCAAAAAACTCCCCTCGTAACAAATCCACACAACACCCTCACTCCCTCACCGACGCCCTCAACCCTCACAGAATCTTGACTCAACAGAATCTTGACACTTTAACACAACATACACCCCCCACCCTCACCGATTCATCTTTAATTAATTTTGAAAACCCTCGAATCACAACCACTCGAACCCCTCACAGCCTCGACACACTCATTTTTATCATCGACCAAGACTCCTCAAACCCTCGTCTCTGTGACTCCTACCCACCCACCCACTCACTCTCAACCCACCCACTCACTCTCACAGACTCCTACCCACCCACACACTCTCACAGACTCGACAAAACCCACTCATACACAACAACCTCGACTCCAAAACCCACACAAACCAAACATCCAACCTCACTCGACTCACGAAAAACACCAACTAGACTCAAGACTCTAGACACTTGACCAGAAAGACGCTACAGGAGAGAGAGACTCAACAAATACACCAAAATTAAAAACCTACCCGAGACCTCTATAAGAGATCTTGAAGCCTTTATTTGATTCATTGCTCTCGGGGTGCAAAAGGAGATGAGGTGCATTCAGTTAAGATTGGTGACTGAGTTTTTCTGAGGAGAGAGAGAGATTTGGTTAGACGGACGGAGGTTACAAAGTGAGGTGAGAGAGATTAGATTTAGACTGTGTGGGGAGAGAGAAGAAGTAATAAATACCGGGCGGATATAACTAGGTAGAAGCAAGTGGGGCGGTGGATAAACACGGATTGGGCCACGTGTTCATTGGACGGAGAATACAAGAAGTTTGTCTCAGATTTATTTACCATATCCGATTTTTTTTTAAAACACATATCCAGTCTTTCTATAAAAACAAACGTTTTTTTTTCATTCAACATATACGTTTTTTTTTATGTTATTTTATTTACAAATTTTAGTTAAGTAATTTTTTAAGGTAACTTTTTCTATTTTTCTATTGTAAAGTTAATTTTCTTTTTAGTTAAATTAATCCTTTTTATTTTAAAATATCACATTTTATCTTAAAAATATCACTTTTATATTTTTATTTTGTCACTTTTATATTTTTAGCATTTTGTTTAGTAATTTTTGGCAAATCGTGTCGAAGCGGGTATTTTCAAAGTTTAACGTGGATATATATTTATCGGGATAAACGTTATTGTGGCCGAATTTCCAGAAACACGTGACGAGTCAAAGTGACGAGCTTCATTTATACCATCCATCGAGGAATTTTAAGTATTATTTACGGGTCTTTTGTTTTAATCGATCTTTAATGGATTCGTTCGATTCGACATGTCAAAAGGGAGAGTTGTATTTAAGGCAAAACGAAGTTAAGAAAAGTGGCATCACCTCCTTTCAACTACTCCAGTCTCATCTTGTCACTCTTTCGGGGATTCAAGGAGGGAGTGAATTTGTGACAATCTTTGGACAAGATCGTCATATATTCATCGACTCAATTTTCACCACTTTGACCCAACTCGCCGAGCAACTCAACCATGGAAACTTTAATCACTCTGCATCGGTACTTGCATATAAGGCTCTTGTGACACACCTCACGCCTTTCCTCCCATTTAATATCATCGAGTCTGAAAGTTCAATGATTTGCCAATCGTTTCTTCGAGATACACATACCGAGCTTCGAGTTTTCCGTGATACGATTTTGAAACTCATGTCATCGGTCTCGTCTTCGATTTATGAAAGATCTCAACTTCAGCAAGTGTATGTTAATGGAGTGCAAGAATCAATGCCGCAGATGCAAGAGGCGATTGGTCATACGGTTGACAACTTGGAGCCTAACGATGGCAAGAGCACGGATTCAGAAGGACAACATGATATCAGTGGCACGTCGGGGAATGTTCACGAGATTTCTCTTGATGACACTTTACCCATTTATGACGAAGAGCCTGCAAACATGGTACAATGTGATGTTGGTTATGATGTATATGCTCATGACATGCCGCATATTGAGCATTCTGAACCTAATTATGACAAACATGGGATGGACAAGAGTGATAGAAATACCACTTATGATTCATCCGATGTGAGTCATAATGGGGGAGAAAGTGTTCAAAATGCTATAGTTCATCATGAAAATTGTATTATAACTGATTCATTGACTGCTTCTGATTCCAAGATTAAAGAGCTCGAAACAATCGTAGCTCGGCAATCAAAAGATCTTGAGGATGCCAAACTTGAATTTTCTAAGAAAACGGTCAAATTTGAAACATACTTTGAAAAACTTGAAAAATCAAACGTTGTTCTTGAAAGAAAATTGGATCAAACTGTTTTAGATTCTAAACCTGAAAAGGATAATCTTTTGAAACAAATTCAACTGCTTGAATCTAAGTTGGCATCCCAAGATAACGTGCTCAAAGAGAATGAGAATTTAAAAGCCCAAGTACAGGAAAAGGTCTTTGCTATAGCCGCGTTGAAAAACGAGTTAAGGAAAAATAGAGGACCTAGTGTGGACACTAAGCTTGAAAAACCATCAATCTTGGGGAAACCGCCTACAAATCAGTTCGTCAGACAACCGATTGTCAGACAACCTACTGCATTTAGATCCGAGCGACCACAATCCTCGAGACCGCGGTTTGCCTCCCAAGTTGATTTGGTTCATCTTATTAGACCAGTCACTCCAGCAACTAGGCCCAATGTGATCACTCCAGCTTTAGCAAGACCAAATCATATGATTGCCTCTAGTTTCCCTAAAAATATCAAGACCACGTCTAGAACCAGTTCAAATGACGTTTGCCACAAATCTGGTCAAAGGGAAGCTATTGAAAAGACACATGTAAGAGATAGCAATGTCCAACCTAGTCAGATGCCTTCTAAATTACCCAACACTGCTAACCGTAGCATGCCATCTTCTAGGAGCATCGATCAATCATCTAGGAATTATTCAGACATTAAATATGCTACTTGTAAAACATGTAGAAAATGTGTCTTTACGGCAAATCATGATGCTTGTGTCAAAAAATTACTTGATGAGGTGAACTCCCGTGCTCGAATTAAGTCCCAGTGGATAGCTAAAATCAAACCCTTTGGTAAAGTTTGGCGCCCCACTGGTAGAAATTTCACTCTTGTAGGAAACGAGTGCCCTTTAACTAGGATAGTCTCCGATTCTACTAAGTCTACTAGGGAGGAACTTGCAAAGGATGATACATCACTTAAGCCTGAACTTAAGATTTTCTATAAAAGGAAACGTTTGCCAACTAAGACAAGTGAATCATCCCCTCAGGCCACCTCTGACACAAGTAAAGCCAACTGTGAACCCCCACGTGCTTCAAAAATAGATATCTCTAACCCATGCAAAAGTATACAAACTCCTAATGAGATTGCAGGTACTAAAGTTGATGTTCCAGAAGAACGAAGCGGTCCAATCGTTGTGTACCGTTCAACTAAGTACACTCTTAGAGTTTGGTTGCTGAAGAAGCAGATATCAGAGAAACAAATGTCTCAGGGGATTCATGGTTAAGCTGCAAATTAGGACTTACAGTCACATAACAGACTGTAACTCGATCCTCAAAGAAAGGAAAGTTCATCCCGATGATGACTTATCCTAAAAACGAGAAATTCATTTTTCTCGGGCATGAGCTTATATCAAAAACATTCCAAGTTTTTAAGCTCATGCATCATGGTTCATCGTTAAATGTCAGACGATGACCCGTGCTTCAAATAAAGGAAAGTTTATCGCCGATGATAAACTTATCCTTACAACGAGAAATTAATTTTTCTCGGGCATGAGCTTATATCGAAAACATTCCAAGTTTTTGAGCTCATGCACAATGACTTACAGTTAAATGTCAGACTTTAACTCGAACTCAAAATAAAGGAAAGTTTATCTTTTATGATAACTTATCCTCTTAACGAGAAATCCACCTTTCTCGGTCATGAGCTTGTATTAAAACATTCGAAGTTTTAAGCTCAGAAAGGAAAGTGTATCTTTTAACTAAGAGAACTTTTCCTCGTAACGAGAAATTAACCTTTCTCGGTCATGAGATTTCCGTTAAAACAGTCAAAGTTTTCAAGCTCAGGAACACGACTTCTAAGTAAATGTCAGCTTAGGACTCGTCCTTCAGATAAAAGGAAAGTTTATCGCCGATGATAAACTTATCCTTAACAACGAGAAGTTTACAATTTCTCGGACTTGAGCTTCCTAAGATATTCAACATCTTAAGCTCAAGTAATTGTTTTTCAAAACTTTGAACACAATTTTTCGAGAATTTCTCAAAAGGTTTTTCTAAATCTTTCAAAATTGTGTGTTCAAAAACGTTTTGATAAAACGAGCATGTCTTCTGGAATCGATAATATTTACGAACCTAGAAATGTCATTCAATAATGACACGGGGTTGTAAATAAAGTTCGAGCAGAAGTTCAAACTTTTAAAACATGCTCAAAATGGTTTGCTATTATTTCAGATAGCAACCCGCTTTTCATAATCAAGTCAAGTATTTCACCGGAAAGCTTTGACTCAACAACGGGAATTAATTTTCTCGGGGACGTGACGAGGTGACCAACATTCGTGAACAAGAACCATGTGCTTCTTTCATATGCTGTTCTCCATTATTCAGGTCCAACCTCGTACATTGCTAATCTTGTGAATTCATTATTATATCTGATCTTTGCACGTAATAAATACCTTACACTTGTGTTTAAAAGGTATTTAATTTACGTTTCAGCACACCCTCATTAATTTGAGGGGGAGCTTGTTAAAATCATGAAGATAATTGGATTTGCATTTTTCTTCCCAAAATTTTCTTAAAATGCTATTAAATCAATTGATATTAAAAACATCGATTGGGTTAATATTTTTAATATGGGGGAGAAAATGTGATTTAATATGGGATATGATCAATCACAAATGGTTTGACTTAACGTGTTAGCTCATCCCGACATGTGCGAAATGTTTTCGAATATCGTAGCATATGTTAAGGGGGAGCAAAATGGATTTGCACTTCAAAATGGATTTCATGGTGACATACACTTACCCAAAACATCTCTTTTCACGACGATGAAGATTGTGGTGACATAAGGATGGTAGGATAGGTTAAAGTCCAATGATTTCTCTAGAACCGGAGGAATCTTCCCAAGGACATTCCATAGCTAGAAATAGTAGTCCTTAGGAAAGATGGAGAAAGATTGTGAACGTAGCTGAATGCCGACCAAGTACTTAAGTTAGCACTGGAACAATCACAACAAGGTGCTAGTGATGACGTATTGGTAAGCATTGAAGGGGTTGAAGAATGAAAAAGAATTGTAAAGATAAAGGGTGTAAAGAAAGAAGCCCTCCTTACAACCTTAGGCAGAAACCGGGTCAATTCATATGCTATTGAGATCATTTTTGCTAATGATTCTTGGTATTGAAGAAAGACATCATGGACCCAGTGATGCAATGCACAACCCTTCCCAGCTAACTCAAATATCTCTCAAAAGGTATTTGTTTTAATCACACGGAGATCAACACATTATCTACTGGTTTATTCACTCCGAATAAATTGGTATTGAAAAGGTGGCACTCCTCTCCAGCCTCCGATCACTAAAATCCAAAATGCACGATCGAGTCTAGAGCCATTCGAGATCATCAAATATCTCATTAGGACACACTTTCATTATTCCTTGCTTATTCACACAATGTGAAAAGTAAGAAAGATCTTAAGAGTCCTACGCAAAATCTTCATGATCTTGCCTGAACATCCGAGTAATACGAAAGTATTTACAATGAAGATGGAAATCCTTCTTGAGCGAATATCAAAAAGCTCATGGTAGGTGACTTGTGCGATTCTTTATGAATCAAACTTGTGATAACTGGAAAGCAACAGTGGTTTAATTCTTAAATGAATTTAAACACGTTCCAGGCCTCTACGCATTATCATATGATCTTGCCAGAACACTCAGAGTGACTCTTTATTGATCACAGTGACGAGTGGAAATCCTTCTAGTGTTAACATCAAACAGCACTTGGTAGGTAACTTGCAAGATTCTATATGAATCAAGCTAGTGACAACTGGAAAGCAACGATGGTGCGGTTCTTAATTGAACTTCACTTGTTCCAGGAACATGAATTGACGGCTTCAAATCATGCGGATAATATTATCCAAATGATTCACTCTTTACGTTCGCAGTCAGCTTTGGACGGTCGAGTAAAGAGAACGGGTTTACCCGCGAAATCTTGTCAAGGAGGTTCTTAATTGAAACTACCTGCCACAAGTACGATATTTAATATCATCCAACGGTCTTCACCGGCCGGAGGTAAAATGCTACCGAATTAGAATGAAATGTTCAAGGCCATTTCATCCGTGTATATGTTTTGTTGCTAACTGTCTTATGCAGCGTAACAAAAAGGTGGCATTGCGGTGTACATTCCAGAAGAAGTCGTTACCACATGCTTATACTACATACAATTAGTACTTCAACAAATTCAAGAAAGTCTGAAGGTCAAGTCTTCCGCTGTATCAAACTCTGAAGCTTTCAAGAATTTCAAGGTATAAGTATGTGGAACATGAAGTCACGAAGAGGCAAATTTCACAAGTGATGAATGCACAAGGTCAAGGCAAGGAAACATGCTCAAGACTAAAGTCAAAGATCATATCAAGCATATTCACAAGAACAAGATCGAAGACTCAAGCATAGATGCTAGGTTTAAGATTTTGTAAAATGGTGTGACCTCCCTTAGGGGGAGATTGTTGGAAATGTGTTTTCCCAAAGAAAGTCTCGGTCACATCATTATTAGCATAGATCACGAGCCATAGAATATTTAGAACTTTGTAACTTGGAGCGACCTCCCTTAGGGGGAGATTGTTGGAAATACGTTTTACGTATTTGTGAAGGATCGGTCGCTCCAACGATAATTATGTAATGGGCTCGTGGTCCACTTTATAATGTATAGTCCATATAGCCCACATGTAGGGTGGGCTATATATATACCCCTCCTAGCATGTTAGGAGGGGGTTGGTCATTCATTCATAACATTCATCATTAATCTAATCACTTTCTCTCTCTACTTTTCTTCCCTCTCCTTTCTCTCTCTACACCTAATCTCCTTCTTCCCCATCTCTTCCACCAAATCCATAGATCTAATCCATCCATTTACCAAATCCTTAGAATTCGTAGGCCTTCAGTTCTTGGTTACAAAAGAAAAGGGTTTGGTTTTCTAGTCTAATAAGAAGTGGAAATGAAAATTTAAATCAAAGACAATTACTTTAATTATGATTAACAAAGACTTGTATTAAACTTAAGATTAAAATTAAGATTAAAATTAAAATTGAAATTAAAGTTCAATAAACATAAAGAAACAGTAAAACAGACAAACAGTAACCTAAAAGGAAAATTGATCCGGAACTTTAACCTTGGTTCGGAACTTACTCAAAGACAACTCATTCGGAAGTTACTGTTCATTCATCCGGAAGTTTTGAAAAGCAATTGGTTCGGAACTTCCTGGCTTGGTTCGGAACCTTCCGAATGAAGGTTTGGTTCGGAAGTCTTGCTTGGTTCGGAACCTTCCGAATGAAGGTTCGGTTCGGAACTATTGTCTTGATCCGGAACTTACTGGTTGGTTCGGAACCTTCCGAATGAAGGTGTTTGGTTCGGAACTTATGGACTTCCGAATGAAATGATTGGTTCGGAAGTTTCTGATTGGTTCGGAAGTTTGAGACTTCCGAATGAAGGTAGTTGGTTCGGAACTTATGCTTGATTCGGAACTTCTGGAAACCCAGATACAGTAACAGATATACGAAGAACAGGGAACACGAATTTTTAATCAAAATCAAACCAAATACTTAAAAAGGTTTTACCAAATTAAACACAAATCATTTAAACACCATAAGCGACAAATCCCACCAATAAAAACACAAATCCTAACAACTTTTGAAGATCAAATCAAGAAAAATAAAAACTTAAGAACTTCAAGATAAAGATGAAGATGAACAAGATTAAATGGAAAGATTAAACAAGACTTTGTATTGAATGATTAATGTTTTAACAAGATCAAAAAAGAATTAAAATAACAAGATTTAGAAAACAAAGATTAAAATCACCAATCACCCTAGTGGTGATGGTGATGAAACGGAACAGAGAGAAAGAAAATGGGGGAGAAGAAGAAAAACTAAAAAACTAGTCTAAATGTGTGAGGGGAGGGCTATTTATAGCCTTGTCTTTTGGTTGGTGAGTGGGCTTTCTCCCGTTCTTCTTGTCTTTTCGTCTTTTTAGAAAAGTTTCCGTTTTTGATTCTGATTCGGGATTTGTCGTCGATTAAATTCAACTCGTCTTTTAATTTCTTCGTTTAATAGACTTGAGTTTCTTCGACTTATATGAATCTTCCATCTTTGGTCCTTTTCTTCGATAAATCTTCGAATAGGCCCAGTGACTTCAAATCTTTTGCACCTCTTGGACAATAGACTTTATCTTGAGTCTTTTTCTTCAGTAAAACCCGTGCAATCCCATGTTTTCTTCAGTATTCATCCGGTTGGCTCTGAAAACACAATAAACACAAAAACCACGCATAATTCCAAACAAATGATATTAAATACGTGTTTTGGTCTCGTTTTAACCCGAATTAAGTGGTAAAAGGATGGGTGTTTACACACCTATCAAATCCCCTACACTTAACCATTGCCATGCCCTCATGCAATGCTTAGTGATAAAGCAAGTTTACACTTTTCTCATAATTAATCAACCTTGGCCTTATAATACTACTAAACAAAAATTAAAGTACTAAAGGGAATTAAGACTTTGAAGGAAACAAAAGGATAGAAAACCATTTTCACTTGAAAATAGCGCTATGGAAATAACTTGCAAAGAAATCGATGACTTACATTAGGGCTTTGGTGCTGCGAAGGTTTATCACCCTCAAGTTTCACGTTCCCCAAACTAAGCTTAAAAACGAGATCATTGTTATTATAAGTTAGCAATTCAAACACTTACACACATGGCTTAATTAAATGCTTAAACTCCCTTATTCCTAGGTGTATCTCTTATATTTTATTTTTGTCTTAGAATGATCATGAAGATGAATTTTTGGACTTATTTCGATAGTTTATTAGGGCTGAAAGCAAAGTAGGACGATTTGATCAATAGTTAGCTAAAGGACAAAATCTCTTAAAACTGCTTCTCGGGATATCAAAAAGTTCATATCTTAGCATAACTCGTTTCACGATTTGAGACCTTTCTCGGGCCGATATTTGGCATGTACTTCATACTTCATATCTTCGAGAGACGTTCTTGAGATAATGGTCTTCTCATCATAATAGAGTTTCTTCACTTGGAGACTTTTGAGGGGTACTCCAACTTTGTTGACCACGACTTCATGATTATTTCTTCAATCTCTAATTGGGATTTTGAGATACAACGATCCGCCTCCTTTTCGGACTTGGATCTATTTATCCTCATACCTTGTTAGGGTCTTTTCGGATAGACTTCTCCATGATCTTTATGGGAGTTGATTGCTTTTCGTCGTGAGTCTTGATCCTTCATATTGATTTTAGGAATAAAGCTTTTCACATCACTTTGGATCTTCAGCAATAAAATTGAATCGTCATGCCTTGTTAGGGCCTTTTCGGACTCACCAATCTTCGCGCCCCGCTTCATAAGTTATGCCTTGGCTATGAACTCTTATCATCACCGAGCAACTTTTAAACGATCTTGGGCTAGAAGCTAAGTAACTTTTCAAATCGTACGACCTTACTTATTGCAGATAAATTATTAGCAAGTGATGGGAGAATAGGCAAATAATTACACCAAGTGAGCTTGCGCAAGAATACCGACTTATAATTGACTCTATCATTTCTCGTCCTCCACAATTTAAAATCTCAAGTAATGAGACTCGTGGACACTTAGCCTAATAAACCAATTAAGGTCTACATGGTTAAGGATACTAGCTAGAATAAACTTGGATAAGTCTATTCGGGTTGAGTCAAAATAAACGCAATGGGCCTAATATGTCAAAGATTTCTAAACTAGCTACACCACTTTATTAATATTTTTGACCTTATTGCGGGATATATACATATGAAAGCAACGATAAAAATTTTAAGAATTACAACTAATTGGCCAAAGTTAATAAAAAATTTGAAAAATGTTGAAAAATAGGATTTTCCGGTTAATTGAAGGCATTTTCATGGAAAAGTCCACTTAAAACTTCGATAGCAGTCCCCCCTACACTTAAGATAAACATTGTCCTCAATGTTTAAGCATGTGGGAAAAGTCTCCCCTACACTTATGACATTGTGCACGTTGGTTAACTCAAGTTAAGGAAGAGACGACTAACGTGATCAATTTCAAATATGAGTATGAAGAAAATTGAATCACGATAGTTGAGAGATAGAACCGGATTTTGGATAACACGGGAGCACGGTTCTTTAAAGATTCCAAGAGTGCACTTATCCCTGTAATCACATCACCACACAAAGGCAAACACATATAGCAGTCCCCCTACACTTAGGGGATTAAAATATAAAAAGATAGATACTCGGGCTGCCTCCCGAGGAGCGCTTGTTTTTGATAACCGAGTCACGAGCCTGACTCGACCCAAAATTAGTTCATGGGGAACGTGGTGAGGGATGGAATCACCTCCTGAGAGGTGTCCTCACCAAAGTACAACTTCACTCGTTGGCCATTCACCTTAAAATTTGGTCCATCAGGTTGAGCGAGCTCGAGAGTACCATATGGAAAAATTTGGGCAATGGTGAATGGGCCGGACCAACGAGATTTGAGCTTTCCCGAGAAGATTTTCAACCGAGAGTTAAAAAGTAAGACTTTGTCTCCAACATGGAACTCTCGGTTTTTGATCTTGGAGTCGTGAATGAGCTTAGTTCTTTCCTTATAGATCAAAGAATTTTCATAAGCCTCATTACGGAGTTCATTCAGCTCATTGAGTTGGATCTTGCGTAGGTCACCGGCTTTGTTTATATCAAAATTAGCCCACTTCAAGGCCCAATAAGCCTTGTGCTCCAACTCAATGGGGAGGTGGCACGCTTTCCCGTACACAAGACGATAAGGCGTACAGCCAATCGGGGTCTTGTAAGCAGTACGGAAAGCCCACAAAGCATCATCAAGTTTATCAGCCCATGAGGCACGATGCTCTCCCACGGTCCTTTCAAGAATTCGCTTCAGCCCTCGGTTGGATATTTCAGCCTGGCCATTAGTTTGTGGGTGGTAGGCTGTGGAAAGACGATGATTTACACCGTACTTAGCCATGACTCGAGCAAATTGGTCATTGCAGAAATGAGTTCCACGATCACTAATAATGGCGCGAGGCACACCGAATCTAGCGAATAGAGCCTTCAAAAAGTTACAAACCACCCTTGCGTCATTAGTAGGCAAAGCTTTGGCTTCAACCCACTTTGAAACGTAGTCAACGGCTACAAGGATGTATTTGTTTCCTTTAGAAGAAGGGAATGGCCCCATAAAGTCGATACCCCAGACATAAAAAATTTCACACTCTTGAATGAAATTCTGAGGCATCTCGTCTTTATGTGTGATTTTGCCTTGCTTTTGGCAAACATCACATCGTTTGACCATATCGTGAGCGTCACGGTATATGGAGGGCCAATAAAATCCGGAATCAAACATTTTTTTAGCGGTGTAGTTGGGACCAAAGTGACCACCGGTGGGTCCTTTGTGGCAAGCCTTAAGGATTTCAGACGCTGCCGGTCCATCAACACATCGGCGAATAATCAGGTCGGCACATTGTTTGAATAGGTAAGGGTCGTCCCAAAAGTAAGTTTTGATTTCGGTGAAGAACTTCTTCTTTTGCTGGGACGTCAACCCTTCCTTGAGAATTCCACCCGCCAAGTAGTTTGCAAAGTCCACAAACCACGGGGTTTCATTCGGCTTCGATTTTATAGACATTAAGGTCTCCAAGGGAAAAGAATCATTGATTTCTTTGGTCGGATGATACCCTTGGTAAGGATCCTCAAGTCTGCTAAGATGGTCTGCGGCTAGGTTTTCTGCTCCTTTTTTATCGCGGATTTCGATTTTAAATTCCTGGAGCAGCAAAACCCAGCGAAGAAGTCTTGGTTTGGAATCTTGCTTTGTTAACAAGTACTTCAGCGCGGAATGATCGGTGTACACAATAGTGGTAGAAAGGACAAGATAGGGGCAGAATTTTTCAAAAGCATAGACAACAGCTAAAAGCTCTTTTTCGGTTGTCGTATAATGCAATTGTGCCCCAGTCATTGTCTTGCTAGCGTAATGGATCGGTTGGAAGTGTTTGTTCACTCTTTGTCCAAGAACCGCTCCAATAGCAAAATCACTAGCATCGCACATCAACTCAAAGGGCAGCTCCCAATTAGGGGTAACCAAGACGGGTGCCTTAGTTAGCTTATCCTTAAGCGAGTTGAAGGCTTCAAGACACTCTTTGGAAAAGATAAAAGGAGTATCTTTTTCCAAGAGGTGGGTCATCGGGCGAGCGATTTGAGAAAAATCTTTGATAAATCGACGGTAGAAGCCCGCATGACCCAAGAAACTTCTCACACCCTTCACGGTTGAAGGTGGAGGCAACTTTGCGATAACATCGACTTTAGCACGGTCTACTTCAAGACCGGCTTTCGAGATCTTATGTCCAAGCACGACGCCTTCTTTTACCATAAAATGGCATTTTTCCCAATTTAGAACAAGGCGAGTGTCTTCGCACCGCTTTAGCATACGTTCTAAATTGGCAAGGCAAGCAGAGAAGGAATCCCCGAAGACCGAGAAATCATCCATGAAGACTTCCATGGTTTGTTCAACCATGTCATGGAAGATAGCTAACATGCACCTTTGGAAAGTCCCGGGCGCATTACATAAGCCAAAAGGCATTCTTTTGTAAGCGAAAGTGCCATAGGGACAAGTGAATGTAGTCTTCTCTTGATCTTGGGGATCGATGGGTATTTGAAAATAACCCAAGAAACCATCAAGAAAGTAGTAATATTCATTACCTGCTAAGCGTTCAAGCATTTGGTCCATAAAAGGTAGAGGGAAATGATCCTTTCTCGTGGCATCATTGAGTTTGCGGTAGTCTATACAAACTCTCCACCCCGTAACGAGACGAGTGAGAATCAACTCGTTGTGTTCATTGGGAACAACGGTTATTCCGCCCTTCTTGGGCACACAATGGATTGGACTAACCCACGGTGAATCCGAAATAGGGTAAATCATACCCGCATCAAGAAGTTTTATAACCTCTGTTTTGATGACTTCATGTATTTTTGGATTCACCCTTCGTTGGTTTTGAATAGTGGGCTTGAAGTCGTCCTCCATGAGAATTTTGTGTGTGCAGAAGTGAGGATCAATTCCACGAATATCCGAAATCTTCCAAGCAATAGCCTTCTTATGATCTTTCAATACAGTGACAAGTCGGGCTTTCTCTTCATCCTTCAAATCCTTAGCAATGATGACTGGCGACTTCTTCTCTTCTTCGAGGAATACATACTCAAGATGGGGTGGCAACTCCTTAAGTTCCAAATCCGGAGGATTGTCGACGGGAGGCGTATTCGAAGTCGGAGTCTCGATAGCAATAACAGTGGGAGATGGAGGGGAAGGATTGTCTTCTCTGAGGAGGTTTGCAATGAAACTGAGATCGTCATCCCAAGTGGCAGTAGAATCGTCATTGTCTTGCTTCACATCTTCCAAGGTGGCTTCCAAATCTTTCCAAAGGAAATCACTTTCTCCAAATAGAGATAGTGATGAGTCGATAGAGGAAACGGTCTCAACATTGGGAAGAGAGGTAGGAATGTTTTTACAAGCATCCTTGAAGTGTTCTTCACAAGCCTCATCAAGAACGTCAATACAATTAACATTCTCGTAAGAATAAGGCTGTTTAGATAACTTTCCCATGTTGAAGACTACTTTATCGTCACCCACTCTCATGATAAGCTCACCGGCTTCAACATCAATGAGAGTGCGACCGGTCCTCAAGAATGGACGACCAACAATGAGTGGCACACGGGGGTCCATCTCGTAGTCGACGACAACAAAATCAGCAGGGAAGGTGAATTTGTCGACTCCTACAATGACGTCTTCGGCTATCCCCACTGGATAAGCAACCGTACGGTTAGCTAATTCCAAAGTCATTTTGGTGGGGACTAGCTCTGGGAGAGATAATTGCTTCCAAACACTTAGAGGCATGAGATTAATACTGACACCTAGATCGGCTAGGGCCATGCAATTCTCTACTCCCGGGAAATTGCAAGGGATAAGAAAACGACCCGGATCACCAAGCTTGATTGGCAATTTCCTTAAGAGTACTGCAGAGCAATTCTCATTAAGTTGGGTGTTGGCAAGATCGAGGAGCTTTTCCTTGTCGCTCAGAAGATCTTTAAACATTTTGGCATACTTGGGCATGTGAGCGAGAGCCTCAGCGAAGGAGATATTGAAATTCAGTTTTTTGAACATTTTTAGGAAGTTCGAAACTTGAATATCATCCTTGCTCTTTTGCTTCTCTTTCCTCAACCTTGAAGGATAAGGTATATTGGAAGAAGAGGAAGGCTTTAGGGGAATAGGATCACTCACAACGACGGGTGGAGGAGGGGTAGAAAGAAGAGGTGGAGAAATTGGGGAAGGTGAAGGAGAAGGAATAGGAGCAGGCGACTCGTTCTCCTTAGTCACAACCACCGGTGGAGGTATAGGAAGCTCGGGTTCCTTGGTACCTTTACCACTTCGAGTAGTGATTGCTTTCATCTCCCCTCTTGGGTTCGCAACGGTGTTACTCGGAAGAGTACCCGAAGATGAGGGTTGATTACCTTGGAAGAAACTAGCCATCATGTTCCTCAGATCATTGGTTTGGCTATCCAACGTAGTTCTCATATCGGCTCTCAAATCATTTCCTTGCTTGACCAAGTCTGCTTTCAAATTGCGCACTTCCTCTTGGAGATTTCCCACTATCACATCATTGGTCCTCATATAGGTTGCAACCTCTTGGTGTAATGCAGTGGTCGCTTGGTTGGGAGGAGCATTGTATGCAGGTGGTTGGTAAGCAGGTTGTTGGTAGACTTGATTGTTACGTTGAAGTGGTTGTTGCTGCTTGTGAGGTGGGATGTATGGTTGTCGAGGTTGTTGTTGTTGTTGAGGAGGGCGGTTAAGGTTTTGTTGCTGGTTTGGGTTGGTAGGAGGGAAACCAGGTGGTGAAAGATAGTTGTTGCATCGATAGCTAAGCAAGTTACGGTCACCTTGAGGTCTAGCTTGATAAGCAGGTTGTTGGTAGGTGCCATATGCCGCATTCACATTCTCAGCAGGGTAATCTTGGGTGGCGGTACAAGTTGTGTAAGAGTGAGGACCACCGCATATCTCACAAGGTTGGCTTACAGCGTTCACTTGAGCGTTTTTGGCGTTGTTGCTGTTGTTGTTGCTGACGGTGTGGGTGACAAGCGATTCAAGAAGCGTGGTGATTTTGTCAAGTCGCTTGTCGCTGTCATTAGTGCTAGCACTAGCAACATTGGTCCTAACACTCTTGGTTTGCACACGAGATTTGTTCTCAATGATATCCCAAGTAGCATTGGAAGTCTTAGCCAATAAATTACCCCCCGAGGCACTGTTCAGTGAATCTTGGTCACTCATGCTTAAACCATTGTAAAAAGTATTGATTTGATGTACTTTGGTAAAACCATGTTGTGGGCATTTTCTTAAAAGATCTTTAAAGCGATCCCAAGATTCACTGAATGACTCATCGTACTTTTGTTCAAAATTTATGATCTCATTCCGCAAAGCGGTAGTACGAGAGGGTGGAAAAAAGTAGTTGATAAACTTTGTTTCCAAATCCGTCCACGAGAGAATACTCTGTGGCGGTTCCTTAGCAAGCCAATGCCGGGCTTGTCCCTCTAAAGAAAAGGGAAAAAGTTGTAACCTTATAACCTCTTGTGGAACGCCATTGAACTTGACCGTGTTGGTGAGTTGCAAGAATCTCTTTATATGGTCATGTGGATCATCAATGGTTCGTCCCAAGAATGGTTGAGCGGAGACCATCTGGATAAAGCCTGATTTTAGCTCGAAATTGTTGGCGGCAGTTGGTGGTATAACAATTGGATCCGTGTTGCCATCGACATGAGCTTGCAGCAATTCAATCATCGGGCGATTATCCGGAAGGTGCTCATTGTTGTTGTTATTGTTCATGTTGTTGAAAGGCGGGTTGTTGTTGTTATTATTGTTGTTCGGAGGTGGTATGTTATTGTTGTTTTGTACACCAGCCATGTCTAAGTTATCGAGAGGCTCGGGCTCTTGATAAGACGTGGATCGAGTGCGCATACACCTGCAAAAGAACGAACAAAGAGAAACAAAGCACAAATATTTTTGGTTTTTATGTTTTTTTTTTTAATTTTTTTTTATTTTTTTTGTATTTTTGAAAAATTTATATTTTTTAGTTGTTTTTTTTGAAGATTTTTATGAAAAAGTAACGTTCACGGGGAACGGATCCCAAAATCTAAGTTCTCACAAAAAACTTTTGATCTTAACGAGAAGAGCCGGCAGCGGCGCCATTTGATATAAATGCTTTTGCTAGGTTCAATTTTACTCTCGATATCCTCTCGAATTGATCTTGGTCTTAAGTGGAATGATTGTTCTTGGTTACAAAAGAAAACGGTTTTGTTTTCTAGTCTAATAAGAAGTGGAAATGAAAATTTAAATCAAAGACAATTACTTTAATTATGATTAACAAAGACTTGTATTAAACTTAAGATTAAAATTAAGATTAAAATTAAAATTGAAATTAAAGTTCAATAAACATAAAGAAACAGTAAAACAGACAAACAGTAACCTAAAAGGAAAATTGATCCGGAACTTTAACCTTGGTTCGGAACTTACTCAAAGACAACTCATTCGGAAGTTACTGTTCATTCATCCGGAAGTTTTGAAAAGCAATTGGTTCGGAATTCCTGGCTTGGTTCGGAACCTTCCGAATGAAGGTTTGGTTCGGAAGTCTTGCTTGGTTCGGAACCTTCCGAATGAAGGTTTGGTTCGGAACTATTGTCTTGATCCGGAACTTACTGGTTGGTTCGGAACCTTCCGAATGAAGTTGTTTGGTTCGGAACTTATGGACTTCCGAATGAAATGATTGGTTCGGAAGTTTCTGATTGGTTCGGAAGTTTGAGACTTCCGAATGAAGGTAGTTGGTTCGGAACTTATGCTTGATTCGGAACTTCTGGAAACCCAGATACAGTAACAGATATACGAAGAACAGGGAACACGAATTTTTAATCAAAATCAAACCAAATACTTAAAAAGGTTTTACCAAATTAAACACAAATCATTTAAACACCATAAGCGACAAATCCCACCAATAAAAACACAAATCCTAACAACTTTTGAAGATCAAATCAAGAAAAATAAAAACTTAAGAACTTGAAGATAAAGATGAAGATGAACAAGATTAAATGGAAAGATTAAACAAGACTTTGTATTGAATGATTAATGTTTTAACAAGATCAAACAAGAATTAAAATAACAAGACTTAGAAAACAAAGATTAAAATCACCAATTACCCTAGTGGTGATGGTGATGAAACGGAACAGAGAGAAAGAAAATGGGGGAGAAGAAGAAAAACTAAAAAACTAGTCTAAATGTGTGAGGGGAGGGCTATTTATAGCCTTGTCTTTTGGTTGGTGAGTGGGCTTTCTCCCGTTCTTCTTGTCTTTTCGTCTTTTCAGAAAAGTTTTCGTTTTTGATTCTGATTCGGGATTTGTCGTCGATTAAATTCAACTCGTCTTTTAATTTCTTCGTTTAATAGACTTAAGTTTCTTCGACTTATATGAATCTTCCATCTTTGGTCCTTTTCTTCGATAAATCTTCGAATAGGCCCAGTGACTTCAAATCTTTTGCACCTCTTGGACAATAGACTTTATCTTGAGTCTTTTTCTTCGGTAAAACCCGTGCAATCCCATGTTTTCTTCAGTATTCATCCGGTTGGCTCTGAAAACACAATAAACACAAAAACCACGCATAATTCCAA
This sequence comes from Glebionis coronaria, assembly GCA_025667525.1. Lineage (NCBI taxonomy): Eukaryota > Viridiplantae > Streptophyta > Magnoliopsida > Asterales > Asteraceae > Glebionis > Glebionis coronaria. Next base: position 295,290,465 of record CM046875.1, read on the forward strand.
ACAAATGATATTAAATACGTGTTTTGGTCTCGTTTTAACCCGAATTAAGTGGTAAAAGGATGGGTGTTTACACACCTATCAGGCACAAGGCCACAAGGCCTTATGAACCAGTAAACCCAAACAGCCTTTTATATGCCGCTTTTCAAAGCAACTTCTTAATTCTACAAACAACCTACTGATTTTAATGATCAAATAGCTACACTATCAGATACCAACCATAAAACACAAAGCACAAACACAAAAGCACCAAATCACATAGCAAAACATAAATCAGTCAATATCATGTGATTTTTTAGAGGAATCTTAACAAGAGGTTATACCTATCCTCCACAACATCCTAGGAGGATCAGCAATGCTCCTTGGACCTTGTTCAACAACTAGACCAAGACCAAGGTACTTCAACAAAGGACATGAATGACTGCCTTGGTTGATGTTTCAAAGTAGAAACTCAAGGACTTGATTTCTTCAACACAATGAACAAACAGCCCAACCAAAGGCTCCAATCCCTTCACAAGCTTGGTGTCACCAAGCTTGTAAGAGCTTATAGATTTTGCTCAAGGATTAGTACAAGAAAAATAGCAAAAAAAAGAAACCACTTTTCAAGCTTATTTCAAACTTGAAAACCTTACCAAACATAAACGTCCTTGAAACACAAGATTCAAGCACACTTGTAACATCAAATGGAACTCAGAATTATCCTTAAACAACACCAACTTTCAAAAACATAAAAAGGAATTACAATTTTCTCAAAATACCAACTTTTATAAAATTTAAAAAGGGATTACAATGTTTAAAAGTTGAAACTGGAACAAAGGCCTCACCATAGGTTGGGGGTCCTTTTATAGAGTACAAGAGATGATTCTAGAACTAGAAAATAAACGAAACCCTAGCTAGGAATTCCCAAATTTGCCCTTGAGTGCATTGAGTTGTTTAGCTGTCCAAAATGATCTTGAGTGTTCCTTTTAGCTTTGTAACCAAGCAAAGAGTGTCAGCTGTTGATTTGGACACGTGGCATTCCTTGGAGGTTAAGTTGTGATGTGATAGGTGGACGTCTTGAATGGTGGGGCCTTTGGTGAGTGGGGGTGAGTGTTTTGGGTGTGGGATGAGTTTCTGCATGTGTGAATCAAGCGTGGGTAGGGTTAATTTCATTTTACCCTTTGTTAAGTGGAAGTAAATTATGGGGGTGAAAAAGGGTAATAGTAACATGTTTGATCCGTTTTTGTAGGAACAGGAGTTGTTTGGCGCAAAAAGTGATTTGAATGCTTAACTTGCACACTTTTGGTCCTTGTGTTTTGGTGAAATGGGTAAAACAATTTTTCAGCCACAAAACCCGTTTTCCTTTGTTATGAAAGTTACGAATTTCATACTTTTGCCCCAAAACTTTGGCAAAAGTATTTCAAGGGTTGTTTTTGCCATTTTTGCATATTTGAGGGACTGATCTTGGACATTCTTGATCTTCAAAGTTCTTCATTGTATCTTTGACTTCATGAGGGACCATAATTGACAATTTAAAATTGTTGAGGGACTAAACTTGCCAATTCTTCAAAGTTGAAGGACCATTTTGTAATTTTGTCAAACTTAAGGGACCAAACTTGTAATTATGAATATACAAGGGTTTTAAGTGTCATTTCTTCATATTTTGAGGATCAATCTTGTACATCTTCAAGTCTTCAAGGGTTAATCTTGGATAATTCATGAACTAGGGCCCGGTTCTTTGTACGGCTTCGTTTCTCGTGTCCGTTTTTCCTTGTTTCTTGTGATCTTTTGTCTTTTTAACGATATCCATACCTAAAACACACAAGTAAACAAATACAAGCATATATATGGTAGTTTATGACATTTTTATGCATTTAAAGCCCGAAAAGAACGATGAGATCATGTACAAATGCCATCTCATCATTTCATACGAGGCAAAAACCCTTGTATTAAATGGCGCCGCTGCCGGCTCTTTTTGTTAAGATTAACGGTTTTTAGTGAGAGACGCGTTGGATTTTGGGATCCGTTCACTTTTGAACGTTATTTTTCTTGCTTAAAAATTCTCAAAAATCCATAAAAATAAAAAAATTTCAAAAATCCAAAAAATAGAAAAACATTAAAAAACCAAAAATATTTCTTGTCTATTTTTCTTCTCCTAATGTAGGTGTGTATGCATACTCGTGCTCGTAAGAAGAAAGTAGATCAAGCCGAAGTCATTACTCCACCTATTGTCACCATGGACAATCAACCAATGATCGAGCTTTTGCAATCGCACGTAGAGGGAAACACTGATGCTATTGTCATACCTGAGATTGGAGCCAACAATTTTGAACTCAAATCCGGCTTTATTCAAATGGTCTCTGCTCAACCTTTCTTGGGGTGTTCGCTTGATGATCCTCATGACCATATAAAAAGGTTTCTTCAACTCACCAATACGGTCAAATATAATGGGGTTTCACAAGAGGTAATTCGCTTGTAACTTTTTCCTTTCTCCTTAGAGGGACAAGCCCGGAATTGGATTGATAAGGAACCGCCACAAAGTATTCTTGCGTTGACGGATTTAGAGACCAAGTTCATTAACTACTTTTTCCCACCCTCATGTACTACCGCTTTGCGGAATGAAATCATTACCTTTAAACAAAAGTACGGTGAGACATTTTGTGAATCTTGGGACCGTTTTAAGGAACTTTTAAGAAAGTGTCCACAACATGGTTTCACAAAAGTACATCAAATTAATATTTTTTAAAATGGTTTAAGCATGAATGACCAAGATTCACTAAATAGTGCCTCGGGGGGAATATTTTGGTTAAGTCTTCTAATGCTGCATGGGACATTATTGAGAATAAGTCTAGAGTGCAAACCAAGAGTGTTCGGACTAATGTGGCTAGTGCTAGCACTAATGAGAGCGACAAGAGAATTGATAATCTTACTTCGCTTGTTGAAACACTTGCTCTCCAAACCGCTAACAACACCAAAGCTATCAATGCTCAAGTTAATGCTTTGAGACAATCATGTGAAATATGCGGGGGATCTCACTCATACACTGATTGTCCTTCGACTCATGACAATCCGGAAAATGTGTATGCCGCCAACGGTAACTTTTCTACGGGAGGCTATCAAGCACGTCCTCAAGGTGACCATAATTTGCTCAGCTATCGCTCAAACAAATTTCTTTCACCACCCGGTTTTCCACCTCAAAACCCAAACAATCTCAATCGCAACAATCAAAACCAACCTCAAGCTTGAAATCAATATCAAACCCAAAGAAACTCATATCCACCTCAAAGAAACAATCAAGTTCACCAACCACCCGCTTATCAACCACCTGCCTACCATGCTCTTCCTCCCACCGAACCCACCACATTTAATCAAGAGGTTGACTCTTACATGTGATGTGATAGTGCAAACTGTGAAAACCCTAGATTTTGGATTTGTCACTTTTGACTGTTTGATGTTGATCATGTGCTTGGTGTGCGTTTATGTGTTATGTGTGACAACCCTGGTTTTGAGGTTCGTCACTTAGTTTTATTTTGAGCTAGTTACGTGTCTTTACGTGTTTATATGCTAATTGGTGTGTATAGATTGTGGTTTGGATATCGTTTCCGGTACGGGGTACCTTGTGAGCGAAACGATGTGTGATGATTTCATGTTCATGAGTTGACAATGTAGTGACTATAAAATGAGATGGTGTTATTTGGTGGTTTTAAGTATACGTATATGTATTATAGAAAATTGTATTTTTACGATTTACGGTTTAGCATTTAGAGGTCTCGGATGAGGTAATTAATCATATGAATATTTTTAGGGATGGTTTTAAGTCATTTAGGACTTAGTTATAAAGTTTATTTCAAAATTTGAGATTTTTTTTTAAAAGTGTATATTTTACGTCTTTTACCGTAAAACGCGTAAATTTGACTAGTTTTACGGTTTTGGGGTTTTGGAGGCTTTAGGAGCTGAAATAAATTAAGGTAAATTAAGGTAATATTATTAATACATATATTAATAATAAAAAAAAAAAACGAAATTAAGGAGGGTTTAAGTCGGTTTTGGACGCAAGAAAAGAAAAGAATAGGGGAAAAAAAGGAAAAAGGGAACCGGGTTTTTGGAATGGGCCAAGGACTTGTTAGGAAACTATATAAATACTTTTTATTAACCAAAACACTTCATAAAATCCCTGGAGATCAAGTTTTAGTCGGCATCAATGGTGGTTTTAGGGTTCTTCATTAATTTTTTCTTCTTTCAAAAATTCTAAGGTAAAATCTTTAATACTCTTTTTAATTAAATTGTTTTAATTCTTTGTCAATCATCTTATGATGGATTTAGGTTAGGGTTTAAATAAGAATATGTATTTTAATTATAACATAATGATTAGATGGTTTAGGGCTTGTAATTAATGGGGTTATGGGTAATTAATTAGGTTAATTTGATTAAACCCGTTTTTAAAAACTGGGCAGAATTTTGAGTCAATTATTTTGATCATATTGGGAGTTCTACAAACTCTTATTTTGCGATCCAAGTATCCCTGAAAAGGTAATTTAAGTGGCTTTCCAATTCAAGAAACTAGAACTAAATTGGAGGTCGGGAAGATGGTCAAAAACAGGTTAAAACAGTCGGAGGTCAATACAGTTTTGAAATCAGCCTGTTTTCTTTTTAAGTTTTGGGTTGTTTGGGGTACTTAGGGTTGCATTGGGATCTTCTCACAAACATGAGAGATGGTTTATATATTTTAGTAAGTATCTGCACTTGGGATAAGGTTGTGGTTTAGGGTAAGACCCCTTAATTGTAACAAACTTTTTGTATGTTTAAAATCAGGAAAATCTGGAATGACAAAAGTATATATATATATATATATATATATATCGGGGCCTTAACAGTAGCTTTAAGGTTAGGGCAAGTGGGAGGTGTTAGCTAACATATGTAAGGGTATGAATATTCCTTTTGTAGAGTTCATGGGTATGTTTAAGGGGGAGATCGACCCATAGTTTAAGGTATGAAAAACGGGACTGTTTTGGGTAAAAATGTTAACGGGATGTGTTATGAAGTAAAACGAGTTAAGGGCTTTATAGAGGGGTGTAATGAGATGCTTAGAGCATATATATGAGGTATATATATGGGAGAAGGTTAGATGTCCATCATAGGTTGATGAGCCATTTTAGTGTTTGGTTCATGTTTTGATTATGTGTTTTTGATTGTTAGCTTTTTGCTAGTGCGCAGATGTTTGGGGAAGCTCAATCAGGTGAGTTTCATAGTCCCATGTTTAATATTGATTTTAACTTCCAGATGGGATGGAAGAGACACTGTGTTGAGTTATTTTCTAAATTGATGCTGTGAATGTGTTTGTGATTTGAGATGGACTTGTGTGTACATTATGTGATTAACTGCTATGTGATTCTTGATTGTGTATGATTTGGATCGGGGGACACGTGCCGTCTCAGTTATTGTGGTTTGACAAGGTAGTAGCCTTGTGGTTTGACAAGGTAGTGGCCTTGTGGTTTGACAAGGTAGTGGCCTTGTGGTTTGTCAAGGTAGTGGACTTGGGATAGGTACATAGTGTGATCATCTATGGTACCATGATGTTGTTTGGCAAGGTAGGAGCCTTGGATTGGTTTGGTATGATTAATCTTGATTGATAGTTGTTAATGCATATTTGTAACACGTTGTCCATATTTTATTGTATTGATGGTTGTTGTTCATAGCTTATAACTATTTTGGCGTTGGAGTCTAAACCTATGACTCTCACCAACTTTATGTTGACATGTTTTAGTGTCTCTTTCAGGTATGTATGTGGTTAAGCGTGAGGATAGAAGTGGCTAGACTTGGATGCATTAGGATTGCATATAGAAGGAGATCCCCGTTCCTTCTTAGTTTTCCTTTATGTTTTTTTGAATAAGTGATACTGTTGGCACCTATATGTTTGTTTTGTTTGTATTATTTGTTTGTCTTGGGTAAGAGGTAGGACTGTTACCTACTTACCTAGACTCCTGCATGTTGAGATATTGTCATGACATTTGTGTCGCCATTTATGACATTTCTTATATCATTTAGTTATCTCTATAGACACGCTATTGTTGTGATGATATCCATACGTCGTGCCCCATATTCCGTCGTGGTGGGGTGTGACAGAATGGTATCAGAGACAATGGTTATAGAGAATTAGGTTGCCTAGTCGCGTAGCCTAGTTTATAGCTTAAGGGTCCCTGCATATAGGCGTCATAGGAGTATGTGTGCATTTTACATAAATTGATGTGTTGGGATGTTATTTATTACGATGTTTTGACTAGTATGAATTGAACCATAGTAAGTTCATACTTAGCCACATGTTATTTTCTTTTCGGGTTGTGACTAGGGCGGGTTGAACCATAATCGTCCACGCTAGTCATTGTCGTATTTTGCTTAAATTATACATTATAGTACATAATTTGGTACATGGTAGTTTCTATCTTTTGTCGAGTTATTTTACATACCTGAGGTATGTTACTTTTTCTTTTGATGTTTAAGTCATGTTCCCTAAGAATCGTGTGGTGGTTCGAGTTACTAGGAGTACATGGGTAGGAAGGATTTTAAGTTGTTTCCACTCTTATGGGCGACATGACTTATATCTGATTATGTTTTCGTTTTGGATTTAGTCTAGGCTGTTTAAGCTAGACTATGGATTTCTGTATTCCAAGAGTTTTATTATGTTATTTTTATAGATTGAGTAGATGGATCTATGTGTTATATGTTGTATTGATTCTTATAAGTGTCATCATAGGAGGGAGTGCATTGGGGAAAGGGTAAATGTATAAGTATGGTGGCCAACATAGTTATACAAGTACCACAACTTCAATGGGTTCCCAAGTATGGTTGCATGAAAGAGGGTTAGTACATGCTTGTATATGATGAGATGTAGAATTTGGGTATACGTATTATATATGAGTTTATGTAATGGCTTCCTACGATATGGCTATTGTTATTTTTGTGTTATATGTTTTGGGTTATAGATGTGTTGTGTGATTTTGGGGTCACACGATATGGTTTGGTTTTGGAGGTGGGCTTTATGCCTTGTTGTGGCACGGTGAGATGGTGATTACTCGTATGGAAAAAACAAGCGTATAAAGCGATTGATTGACTTTCGTGTATGATAACGAGTATGTTTGGGGGATTCAATAGGTATACATATGCGGATGTATATATACTACTATGTGTTAAGTTATGGTATATGGTCGTTCACTAGTTATTATAGCTTGAACGTACCTTGTGTTTGTTCGTGTTTTACGGTGCTGGAGTTTGGTGGAGTTTCAACGACGTTTTGAATCTTTTGAACTATGTCTTGTAGCGTATTCTTTGAGTTTCGTATTTCACGTGTACCTTTTAAAACGGTGTTCTTGGTTTTAAGTCTATTGAAATAACCTGGGATTTCTTTTGAGATAATGAAATCTTTTGTGTTGAGTCTTACATTTCTTTTGGTTGGTATATGGAAAAAGGGGACTTGGAAATCTAGTATAGGGTTAGATAGTTGGTCGTATTCGGTAAAATAAGGGTAAGGTGTTGGGGTCGTGTTTGAAACAAGATGTAACATAAGATTTCTTTTTAGTCAACACTTATTTATTTCAAATTCTAAAAGACTTTCTTTAATATAAAGCGAAGTAAAATTTCTTTCTACTTACATAGTTTATATAATTGGGTTTAACCGATTCACGTCATTTATAATTATTAATACAAGGTTAAATTGAGTTTATGAAGATTTCAAATACAATTTTATCTTTCATTAATATAAAACTGTTTTGGTCATAACTTGTTCGTTTTTAAAGCTTTTTGGATGATTCAAAAGCCTAAAATTATGTACTCGGAACGTACTTTTCAAATATTCAGAATGTATATTCATGGGAGGTCAGTATCTTGGCCGAAATTATTGTACAAGTGTCGGGTTAAAGGTTGAGTTTTAAATAGTAGTTTATTTTATGATTTGGGATGCACGGGATACCTAGTCTTTGAGTTGAGTTTTGAGTTCGTCAAGAGGGTTGTTTGTAGATTGTTTGAGTCACATAGATGTGGGAGATAATAATAAAAAAAAGAAGATATATATTCTTTTGGAAAAGTCGATCTTTTGCACGGTTTAAATAATATGTCGCGGGGCGTAATATGTTTGGTTGCCATTGGGTGTTTCTTGGATTATTTTTCGTTGTCATGGGTCATTTTGAATTGATACATGTTTTGGGTTTGAGTTTTCTTTCGAGTCTCATGGTTTTGAATTGTTTTAATTGGTGCACGTGAAATGTCGTTAGTTATCTGTTGGTTTGATTCGTTGATCGTATCAGATGGATTCAGGATGTAGTTTTGGTTTCGTATTGTTCGGAAGCGTTGAGGTAATTGTATGAAAGACTTGGTCGCGCCTACACGCTTAAGTAGGTGACCATGAGAGAACGGTCGAAATACCCTTAGTGGGGGGGGGGGGAAAGAAGTTCGTAGACGAACTAGTGTGGTCATGAGGTCTCTTAGGAGTACCAAGGAGATGAATAGAGATTTGTGGGATATTAGCACAAGTAACGCGCCATAGAGAGTGTTGTAAGGGGAAGTAATACCTCAAAGGTATTTATGATTGTTCGTAGGGCACATAAGTTTTCCAAAAATTTCCTAAAATTTAGTAGGTTTGCCTATTACTGTGAGGTAGAACCATAAATAGAGCAAGTAGGAGAAGTGAGAGGAGTTGTAGTTAGTGCCCTTCTAAGGAAAATCGTTGATGGAGTGATTTAACAAAAACAAGAGCTGTTAGAGATTGCAAGGAATGCCGGATAAAAGTTGAGTTGATTAGTAGTAGATTGGATGTGGAAAGAGGTTGAGTGGTCTAATGAGAGGAAGTACCGGTCTTTTAAGATGCGTGTAGAATTTTGCAAGTAGAACGAGGTAGGAATTTATTCGTATTGCCGCTAAGAGAGGGTGCAAGGAGGACATAGTTGAAACTGCTAAGGATGTTGTATGAATGCTTTGGGTTTACGGTTATGTATTTGGCTTCACCAAAGTACTAGCGGTTTTCATGGTGTCAATGAACCAAGTGTGCATGAACGTGTATAAACGAGTTGTCATCGGGAGCGTCGACGACATCTTGAACTACTCAAATCTGAGAAGGAGGGTGAGGCGAATTATGTGTTGGTTTTGGAGTGGAGTTATACGTGAGATTTTCGAGTGTGAGTTTTTAGTATTAAGTTTACCATGATGAGTAGTTAGAGATGATGGCGTATCATGGAACCAGCAAAGGGCGAAGTGAAGAAGGATGAGGAACCGTTTTGGAGACTGAAGAAGTGGATTGGATAATGAGCCGATCTTGGCATTATCGGAAGGACTGGATGAATTCACGAAGCATGACGATACGTGGAGCAAGGATTTGGACGCGTACGAGGACGAGAAAGAAAGGCGATCGCTTATACGTTGCAGGAACTGAAGATTTGCAAGAACTAATGGATATGTGAAAGACCGCCATAGGTCACTTTGTAAGGAGATTGGAATTTTTAAGTAGCTTGGGGTACGGACTGAAGGGAGTTGATGAACATGATTGGATATGAGTATATCCAGCGAACTGGGAAAAGGATAGGCAAGTGAGATATTTATACAACCTTCGGAGTTACACTGAGGGCATGAGTGATTGATAAGAGGGAGTTAGGAAACTCATTAGCGATGGCTGAGTTTTTCGTCTAATGATAGTTATCATACTAGAAGTCGATAAATGCCATTTGAGGCACTATATGAAAGGATAGGGTGAGTTGTCCCCATGGTGGACTAGAATTGGTAAAAGAGGCTACCAATGCGGTAATGATGTAGAAAGGGGGAAACCACTAGAGTTAGTGACAAAGTTATGTAGGGAGTTTCACCCATAGTAGCAGGTGGTATGTTTTGGTAAAATGGAAGAGTTGATGTAGAGTTTTGTAGGTTCATTTATGATCTTTGGAAAGATCGGACCATTAGCTTATGAGCATAGAATTACCTGGGGGAAATGAGTTGTATACATGATACATTTCATGTATTGGGATTGGTAAAGGTTGTTTGAGAATGCATTTTGCATGTACGGTTATTCGGGACTGGTGTTAAAGAGAGTCTTTGTTTTATCAAAGAGTCATCTGTGAGATTTGTTGACTGTGAGGTCGAGAGTTTGGCAATGAGTTTAATTATTTTTGGGTTGTATACATGGTATTTTGAAACTTGAACTAAAGTTCACATGGATATGAGAGGAGTTCGTTTAGAACAAGTATCCTCATGTGATTTGTTGTTGGTGTGTTTGATCCTAAGGAGTAAATCTCGGGACGAGATTTTTATTAGGAGGGAGTGATGTGACAACCCTGGTTTTGAGGTTCATCACTTAGTTTTATTTTGAGCTAGTTACGTGTCTTTACGTGTTTATGTGCTAATTGGTGTGTATAGATTGTGGTTTGGATATCGTTTCCGGTACGGGGTACCTTGTGAGCGAAACGATGTGTGATGATTTCATGTTCATGAGTTGACAATGTAGTGACTATGAAATGAGATGGTGTTATTTGGTGGTTTTAAGTATACGTATATGTATTATAGAAAATCGTATTTTTACGATTTACGGTTTAGCATTTAGAGGTCTCGGATGAGGTAATTAATCATATGGATATTTTTAGGGATGGTTTTAAGTCATTTAGGACTTAGTTATAAAGTTTATTTCAAAATTTGAGATTTTTTTTAAAAGTGTATATTTTACGTCTTTCACGGTAAAACGCGTAAATTTGACTAGTTTTACGGTTTTGGGGTTTTGGAGGCTTTAGGAGCTGAAATAAATTAAGGTAAATTAAGGTAATATTATTAATGCATATATTAATAATAAAAATTAAAAAAAAACGAAATTAAGGAGGGTTTAAGTCGGTTTTGGACGCAAGAAAAGAAAAGAATAGGGGAAAAAAAGGAAAAAGGGAACCGGGCTTTTGGAATGGGCCAAGGACTTGTTAGGAAACTATATAAATACTTTTTATTAACCAAAACACTTCATAAAATCCCTGGAGATCAAGTTTTAGTCGGCATCAATGGTGGTTTTAGGGTTCTTCATTAATTTTTTCTTCTTTCAAAAATTCTAAGGTAAAATCTTTAATACTCTTTTTAATTAAATTGTTTTAATTCTTTCTCAATCATCTTATGATGGATTTAGGTTAGGGTTTAAATAAGAATCTGTATTTTAATGATAACATAATTATTAGATGGTTTAGGGCTTGTAATTAATGAGGTTATGGGTAATTAATTAGGTTAATTTGATTAAACCCGTTTTTTAAAAACTGGGCAGAATTTTGAGTCAATTGTTTTGATCATATTAGGAGTTCTACAAACTCTTATTTTGCGATCCAAGTATCCCTGAAAAGGTAATTGAAGTGCCTTTCCAATTCAAGAAACTAGAACTAAATTGGAGGTCGGGAAGATGGTCAAAAACAGGTTACAACAGTCGGAGGTCAATACAGTTTTGAATTCAGCCTGTTTTCTTTTTAAGTTTTGGGTTGTTTGGGGTACTTAGGGTTGCATTGGGATCTTCTCACAAACATGAGAGATGGTTTATCTATTTTAGTAAGTATCTGCACTTGGGCTAAGGTTGTGGTTTAGGGTAAGACCCCTTAATTGTAACAAACGTTTTGTATGTTTAAAATCAAGAAATCTGGAATGACAAAAGTATATATATATATATATATATCGGGCCTTAACAGTAGCTTTAAGGTTAGGGCAAGTGGGAGGTGTTAGCTAACATATGTAAGGGTATGAATATTCCTTTTGTAGAGTTCATGGGTATGTTTAAGGGGGAGATCGACCCATAGTCTAAGGTATGAAAAACGGGACTGTTTTGGGTAAAAATATTAACGGGATGTGTTATGAAGTAAAACGAGTTAAGGGCTTTATAGAGGGGTGTAATGAGATGCTTAGAGCATATATATGAGGTATATATATGGGAGAAGGTTAGATGTCCATCATAGGTTGATGAGCCATTTTAGTGTTTGGTTCATGTTTTGATTATGTGTTTTTGGTTGTTAGCTTTTTGCTAGTGCGCGGATGTTTGGGGAAGCTCAATCAGGTGAGTTTCATAGTCCCATGTTTAATATTGATTTTAACTTCCAGATTGGATGGAAGAGACACTGTGTTGAGTTATTTTCTAAATTGATGCTGTGAATGTGTTTGTGATTTGAGATGGACTTGTGTGTACATTATGTGATTAACTGCTATGTGATTCTTGATTGTGTATGATTTGGATCGGAGGACACGTGCCGTCTCAGTTATTGTGGTTTGACAAGGTAGTAGCCTTGTGGTTTGACAAGGTAGTGGCCTTGTGGTTTGACAAGGTAGTGGCCTTATGGTTTGTCAAGGTAGTGGCCTTGGGATAGGTACATAGTGTGATCATCTATGGTACCATGATGTTGTTTGGCAAGGTAGGAGCCTTGGATTGGTTTGGTATGATTAATCTTGATTGATAGTTGTTAATGCATATTTGTAACACATTGTCCATATTTTATTGTATTGATGGTTGTTGTTCACAGCTTATAACTATTTTGGCGTTGGAGTCTAAACCTATGACTCTCACCAACTTTATGTTGACGTGTTTTAGTGTCTCTTTCAGGTGTGTATGTGGTTAAGCGTGAGGATAGAAGTGGCTAGACTTGGATGCATTAGGATTGCATATAGAAGGAGATCCCCGTTCCTTCTTAGTTTTCCTTTATGTTTTTTTGAATAAGTGATACTGTTGGCACCTATATGTTTGTTTTGATTGTATTATTTGTTTGTCTTGGGTAAGAGGTAGGACTGTTACCTACTTACCTAGACTCCTGCATGTTGAGATATTGTCATGACATTTGTGTCGCCATCTATGACATTTCTTATATCATTTAGTTATCTCTATAGACACGCTATTGTTGTGATGATATCCATACGTCGTGCCCCATATTCCGCCGTGGTGGGGTGTGACATTATGTGCTCATATTTGAGACTTTATCATGATGTTAGACATTGTTTACGTAGTACATGCTACGTTATATGATGATGTGATGGGGTTGGTTCATGCTCATGAGTTCACATGAATGTATAAACCATGGTTTAAGTTGGAAATGAAACGAAATAAAATGAAATGATATGAGTTCAGAAATGAACTGCAGAAAAGTTCGAGTATCGTTTTGATAAGGTTTCGTGTATGTATCGTACGTTGTATGTATGTACTAAGTATATATAATATGGTTAGGATAAGTTTTATAGTTACTTCTATATTTAGAAACTTTTAGAAATGAAGGCTAGTTCAAAAATCGCGTAAAAAGTCAAAAAATTAACAAAAGGGTGCCCGGTTTGGTCCCGAAAGTGTATAGGAGTATAAGTAAACATAAAATAGAAGGGGGAGAGTGTAAATATGATAAAATACAGAGATGAGTCGAATTTGTGGGTCTCATAGCCTTAATTTTAATAATTAAATTAATAAAAATAGGATAATTACCATTTAAAAGTCCTAATTGGGCCTAAACTTGTCCAGAAAGTTACCAAGGCCTATATAAACACCCCTAGACCCCTAAAAACGACTAATAACCCTAAATAAACCTAAAATTAGTCTAAATCTTCCATGGATATCAAGAGAAGTCGAAATTATGATTAGGGTTCATTAATTTTTCTTGTTTCAAGGTAAGTGATCAATTTAACTTAAATATAATTCATGTTTTTATTAATTAATCATGATTGTAATGTTAATTAACTATCATTGAGATGATTAGGGTTTTATTAATTTTCTAGAAAATATAGTAATTAAGATCCATTAATGATTTTAGGGTTCTTGTTTAATAAATTAAGGTTAATTAATGATGTTTAGAGGGTTAGTGCATAAAGGCGTAAAACAGTCTGATTTTTTAGGGCTGTCTTGTGTCGACTGTTCCGGACAGTAGGTAGCACCTTTGGTAGAGTTTATTTTTTTAAAAATTAAGTTCAGGGAGTCTACTTTTCAAAAATGTAAGGTTGGTCGAAAATTGAGTTGGGAAGGTCGTCAAATAATTTTTACAAAAACAGTACGCTGTTGAGGAATAAATTTTGATTTCGGGGATTTGAGTCAAAACCTAACCAAACGAATGAGATAGCCAAAGATTTTTTATTTGGGAACTATTTATAATGTATATAAGAGTACTGGAGGTTTTCAATAAAAGTTATGGTGTTTAGGTCGGGGTTTTGGTGTCAAACATTTAGCATGTACAGAAAATCAGTTTTGGTGAAAACGACTTTTGGCGTAGAGACTAAACGAAAAGGTTAAACGTGTAATTAGAAAGTAAAATTGGTTTTTGAAGTTCTTAGATCATATAACAACATAACTCCAGTAGGGTAGGAGTCAAGTGTGGTGTTAAGTTCACTTCATGTGATCGTTTAGTGACTAGTAAACCGTACCAGGGAAAAACTGGAATTTTACGTATAGAATAACTTGTAGTGGGAGAACTAGATAGTAGGGATTGGGGGATTAGATTCATCTCCTTGATTGTTACTTAACTTGGGTGTTAAGACCTGAGCTAAGGGTGTCGTGTGTGATTTTATAGGTTTTCAGGAGTGCTAGCTTGCTGTGCTATCAGGTGAGTTCATAGTCCCATTTTTACTAAGTTTTTAAATGTTTTCTTCTAGTATGGGATGGAGATGACACTTGTGGTGTTCTTAAAATGTTTTGGTACTATATTTTTATAAATGTTTGGACATAGATGTGTTATTGTGTGACTTGCGTGCTTATGTGTTCTCATATGTGCTTTGATATGTGTTATGATATGTGAATCTTGATTGTGTTATGATTGGGATTGGTACATAGATGTATGGGCGTCTATAGGACCAGTTGTGATGTGTGTGGAGCGTGGGGCACGATCCGTCCTGAGTTCTTGGTTCGTGGGGCACGATCCGTCCTAAGTTCTTGGTTCGTGGGGCATGATCCATCCTGAGTACTTGTGCATCGTCTCTTTGGAGGCAAGATATCTCGACGGGGATATAGTTCATATTCCACATGTGGTGTGGGAAAGATCCGGATAGTGCGGTGTGTGTTCTTGTGTGTGTGACGAGATACTTCTTGATTGTTATATGGTGCTTTGTGAATTGTAGATGTGATGGGTACTTGGATTGAGTTTTGTTGTGGATGCATGTAGCATGATTATCGCATTATGGTCCATTTCTATAAATTGTTTTTCTTCAACTTATTTTTGGATGTAAAGGTTTCTTATGATTTTCTAGATAATTTAAACCTATGTTCTCACCAACTTTATGTTGACAGATTTTAGTGTCATTTTCAGGTGAGGTAGTTGAGGAGGATGAGGTTAGAAGTGGCTAGAGTTTAGAGGCTACTAAGACTGCATTAGGAGGAATCCCTTTCCTCTTAGTTTTTATTTAATGTTTGAATAAGTGATACTTTTTAGACACCTATATGTTTGATGTTTGTTTATTTGTATGTCTTTGGTAAGAGGTAGGCGTGTTACCTACTTATCTAGGCGCCTACATTGTTTGAGATATTGTCATGGCACTGGGTCACCTTTTTATGACATTTCTATTTCATTTAGTTAACTCTATAGACACGCTATTGTTGTGATGATATCCATACGTCGCGCCCCATATTCCGCCATGGTGGGGGTGTGACAGAATGGTATCAGAGCCAATGGTTATAGAGAATTAGGTTGCCTAGTCGCGTAGCCTAGTCTATTGCTTAAGGGTCCTTGCATATAGGCGTCATAGGGGTATGTGTGCATTTTATAATAGTTGATGTGTTTGGATGTTATTTTTGCGATATTTTTTAAGTTATGAACTAGTATGGTTCATACTTAACTACATGTTATTTTCTTTACGAGTTTTGACTAGTGCGGGTTGAACCATAGTCGTATATGCTAGTCATTGTTGGATTTCGTTTAATTACGTTTTCATGTTCTTTATATATTTTGAATTTTGTCTGCGTTGGTTCAGCTAGACTATGAGTTTATCTGTTTCATGCATTGGCTATGTTATTTTAATACATGGGATTTTGGATCTTATTTTATGTTGTGGTTATGTGCTTATATGAGTTGTAGGATCTATGTGCTTATTTGAGTTGGTAGACTGATGTGTTATGTGTAGTATTAATTCTTATAAGTGTCATCATAGGAGGGAGTGCATTAGTGAAAGGTGACTGGTATAAGTATGGTGGCCAACATAGTTATACAAGTACCACGACATCAATGGATTCCTAAGTATGGTTGCATGAAAGAGGGTTAATACATGATTGTATTGTATATGTTGTATGGATTTGAGTGTATGTACGCCTATGCCTATATATGTGTATATCCCTTCTACTTATCGGTTGTATTCTTAGGATGGTTTTATAGCTCTTCATTCTTTGGGATGTTCAACTTCTGTAGTAGTGCATTTATCGAGTCCTCATTTCACGTATTTGTTTGTACGGTACTTTTGGTGTAGAGGCTATTGAGAGGGTGGAGAATTATTTTTGGGATCACGTATCTTTTAGTTTGAATTTTACGTGGTAAAAGAAATGGAATTTGTAAATAGTTAAAATAGTTGTTGGTAGTCGGTGAAATAAGGGTTAAGTGTCGTAAGCGTGTTTAAAATAAGATGGGATACATATTTTTTATTTTTATTTTTTTTAACATATAAGTGTGGCTTGTTTATTTTAAAAAAAAAACTAAAATTGGTTTTGATCACCTAAAGCTAATGATCTTTAGTTAAATTCTTGTTCTTATTTAATTAAATATGTTAAAATCATGTAATTACTCATATGATGGGTAAGGGTTTCTAATTTTCTGGAATTAAAATAAATTAGGTCTTGAATTTGGTAATTAATGAGGGGTTTTAGGGTTTCAAATCGTTTTTTTAATAAATCGGGGTAGGCGGAAACTTTCGCTAAAATGTCAAAATTCGTCGCTAAACTGTCAGAAACTGTCGCTAATATCTGGGCAGATTTTAGGTAAAATCATTTTGGTCATAACTTATTCGTTTTTAAAGCTTTTTGGGACATTCAAAAGCCTAAAATTATGTAATTGGAACGTACTTTTCAAATACTCCGAAATTTTGGTAATTGGAAGTCGGTAGCTTTGTCGAATTAATTGTACAAGTGTCGAGTTCAAGATTAATTTTCAAACGATATGGTTTAAACTTGTGTTTTGGATATTTTGGGATAGTGAACACTTAGAGGGCTAACATAGGGCTTATTTGGGATAGGATTTGAGATATATCCACCATAAGGATTGTACATTGATGAAGAATGTGGGTTCCGGAGTCAATGTTGACGTGTGATATTGTGTTGTGTGCTTTAGACAATTGATCGTTCGTGAAGAGACTATAGATTTTTTTTCGTCAAATGATTACATAAATTACTAATGTGATACCATGGTTTTAGAACAACTAATATACATTAAGGTACAAAATCCATTCTGGGGTAAAATTTGGTTTTGCACAAGGTTTTAATAGTATGTCGCCGGTCGTAACACATTTCAGTTGTCGTTGGGTGCTTGTTGTCGTTGGTCCGTTTCCATGGTTCGTTGGGAGTCGATACATGTTTTATGTTGAGTATCTTTTGGAGTCTCATTTTGGTTCATTCTTTTAAATTCGTTCGCGTAAACGTCCGTTAGTTGTCCATTGGTTTGATCGTTTATCCGAAGTTGGGGGTCCTAAAATTTGTATTGAGCTTATATGCATTGAGGGCGTTGTTGTAGTCATACGGATGATCCGATTACGTTCTTATGAGAGAGATAGCGAGTTGGTTGTGAAATGAAGTTTTTTGAGTTTTTGGAGTAAATCTTGGGACGAGATTTCTATTAGGAGGGAGTGATGTGACAACCCTAGATTTCGGATTTGTCACTTTTGACTGTTTGATGTTGATCATGTGCTTGGTGTGCGTTTATGTGTTATGTGCTCATATTTGAGACTTTATCATGATGTTAGACATTGTTTACGTAGTACATGCTACGTTATATGATGATGTGATGGGGTTGGTTCGTGCTCATGAGTTCACATGAATGTATAAATCATGGTATAAGTTGGAAATGAAACGAAATGAAATGAAATGATATGAGTTCAGAAATGAACTGTAGAAAAGTTCGGGTATCGTTTTGATAAGGTTTCGTGTACGTATCGTATGTTGTATGTATGTACTAAGTATATATAATATGGTTAGGATAAGTTTTATAGTTAGTTTCTATATTTAGAAACTTTTAGAAATGAAGGCTAGTTCAAAAATCGCGAAAAGTCAAAAAATTAACAAAAGGGTGCCCGGTTTGGTCCTGAAAGTGTATAGGAGTATAAGTAAACATAAAATAGAAGGGGGAGAGTGTAAATATGATAAAATACAGATATGAGTCTAATTTGTGGGTCCCATAGCCTTCATTTTAATAATTAAATTAATAAAAATAGGATAATTGCCATTTAAAAGTCCTAATTGGGCTTAAACTTGTCCAGAAAGTTACCAAGGCCTATATAAACACCCCTAGACCCCTAAAAACGACTAATACCCCTAAATAAACCTAAAATCAGTCTAAATCTTCCATGGATATCAAGAGAAGTCGAAATTATGATTAGGGTTCATTAATTTTTCTTGTTTCAAGGTAAGTGATCAATTTAACTTTAATATAATTCATGTTTTTATTAATTAATCATGATTGTAATGTTAATTAACTATCATTGAGATGATTAGGGTTTTATTAATTTTCTAGAAAATATAGTAATTAAGATTCATTAATGATTTTAGGGTTCTTGTTTAATAAATTAAGGTTAATTAATGATGTTTAGAGGGTTAGTGCATAAAGGCGTAAAACAGTCTGATTTTTTAAGGCTGTCTTGTGTCGATTGTTCCGGGCAGTAGGTAGCACCTTTGGTCGAGTTTCTTTTTTTAAAAATTATGTTTAGGGAGTCTACTTTTCAAAAATGTAAGGTTGGTAGAAAATGGAGTTAGGGAAGGTCGTCTAATAATTTTTACAAAAACAGTGCGCTGTTCAGGAATAGATTTTGATTTCAGGCATTTGAGTCAAAACCTAACCAAACGAATGAGATAGCCAAAGATTTTTAATTTGGGAACTCTTTATAATGTATATAAGAGTACTGGAGGTTTTCAATAAAAGTTATGGTGTTTAGGTCGGGGTTTTGGTGTCAAACATTTAGCATGTACAGAAAATCAGTTTTGGTGAAAACGACTTTTGGCGTAGAGACTAAACGAAAGGGTTAAACGTGTAATTAGAAAGTAAAATTGGTTTTTGAAGTTCTTAGATCATATAACAACATAAATCCAGTAGGGTAGGAGTCAAGTGTGGTGTTAAGTTCACTTCATGTGATCGTTTAGTGACTAGTAAACCGTACCGGGGAAAAACTGGAATTTTACGTATAGAATAACTTGTAGTGGGAGAACTAGATAGTGGGGATTGGGGGATTAGATTCATCTCCTTGATTGTTACTTAACTTGGGTGTTAAGACCTGAGCTAAGGGTGTCATGTATGATTTTATAGGTTTGCAGGAGTGCTAGCTTGCTGTGCTATCAGGTGAGTTCATAGTCCCATTTTTACTAAGTTTTTAAATGTTTTCTTCTAGTATGGGATGGAGATGACACTTGTGGTGTTCTTAAAATGTTTTGGTACTATATTTTTATAAATGTTTGGATATAGATGTGTTATTGTGTGACTTGCGTGATTATGTGTTCTCATATGTGCTTTGATATGTGTTATGATATGTGAATCTTGATTGTGTTATGATTGGGATTGGTACATAGATGTATGGGCGTCTATGGGACCAGTTGTGATGTGTGTGGAGCGTGGGGCACGATCCATCCTGAGTTCTTGGTTCTGAGTTCTTGGTTCGTGGGGCACGATCCGTCCTGAGTACTTGTGCATCGTCTCTTCGGAGGCAAGATATCTCGACGGGGATATAGTTCATCTTCCACAGGTGGTGTGGGAAAGATCCGGATAGTGTGGTGTGTGTTCTTGTGTGTGTGACGGGATACTTCTTGATAGTTATAGGGTGCTTTGTGAATTGTAGATGTGATGGGTACTTGGATTGAGTTTTGTTGTGGATGCATGTAGCATGATTATCGCATTATGGTCCATTTCTATAAATTGTTTTTCTTCAACTTATTTGCAGCAGATGTAAAGGTTTCTTATGATGTTCTAGATAATTTAAACCTATGTTCTCACCAACTTTATGTTGACAGATTTTAGTGTCATTTTCAGGTGAGGTAGTTGAGGAGGATGAGGTTAGAAGTGGCTAGAGTTTAGAGGCTACTAAGACTGCATTAGGAGGAATCCCTTTCCTCTTAGTTTTTATTTAATGTTTGAATAAGTGATAATTTTTAGACACCTATATGTTTGATGTTTGTTTATTTGTATGTCTTTGGTAAGAGGTAGGCGTGTTACCTACTTACCTAGGCGCCTGCATTGTTTGAGATATTGTCATGGCACTGTGTCACCTTTTTATGACATTTCTATTTCATTTAGTTAACTCTATAGACACGCTATTGTTGTGATGATATCCATACGTCGCGCCCCATATTCTGCCATGGTGGGGTGTGACACAAACTCTTCAGCGGGAAATGATCAACTTGAAAGCAGATATGGTGAAACAAGGGAATGATCTTTGATCGATATGCGAAACTCTTTGGCAAGTCAAACGAATGACTTAAGGAACATGATGGCTAGTTTCTTCCCAAGTAATAAAGCCTCTGGTTCGGGTTCTCTTCCGAGTAACACCGTTGCTAATCTAAGAGGGGAGATGAAAGCAATAACCACTCGTAGTGGAAAACGTTTAAAGGAACCCGAGCTTCCTACACCTAAACTGGTGATTGTGACAAAGGAAAAAGAGTCCCCTTCTCCAATTCCTCCAACTTCTACTTCTCCAATTTCTCCACCTTCTATTTCTCTAATTCCTCCACCTTCTACTTCCACCCCTCCACCACCCAAGGATGTGAGTGACACTTTCATCCCAAAGCCTTCAACTCAATCCAATATACCTTATCCCTCAAGGTTGAGGAAAGAGAAATTGAAGAACAAGGATGATATTCATGTTTCTAACTTTCTCAAAATGTTTTAACAACTGAATTTCAATATCTCCTTTGCTGAGGCTCTCGCTCACATGCCCAAATACGCTAAAATGTTTAAAGATCTTCTCAGTGATAAGGAGAAACTTCTTGACATCGCTCAGACCCAACTTAATGAGAATTGCTCCACAGTGCTCTTAAGGAAATTACCCACCAAACTTGGTGATCCGGTTCGTTTTCTCATTCCTTGCAACTTCCCCGGGGTAGAGAATTGTATGGCCCTAGTCGATCTAGGTGCTAGTATCAACTTAATGCCTTTAAGCGTTTGGAAACAATTATCTCTACCCGAGCTAGTCCCCACACGAATGACTTTGGAATTAGCCAACCATACGGTTGCTTATCCTGTGGGGATAACCGAAGACGTCTTCGTTGGTGTCGACAAATTCACCTTTCCGGCGGATTTTGTTGTCGTTGACTACGAGATGGATCCCCGTGTTCCATTAATCGTTGGACGTCCATTCTTGAGGACCGGTCGCACTCTCATTGATGTAGCCGCGGGCGAATTAATCATGAGAGTTGGTGACGATAAAATCGTCTTCAACATGGGTAAACCTTTTAAACAGCCTTCTGAAAACGAGAGTGTTAATTTCATTGACGTTCTTGATGAGGCTTGTGAAGAACATTTCAAAGACGCTTGTAAAAGTGGTTCTTCTTCTCTTCCTATTGTTGAGACCGTTGCCTCTATTGCTCCATCACTAACTCCATTTGGAGAAAGTGATTTCATTTTGAAAGAAATTGAAGCAACTTTGGGAGATGTGGACTTGCAATATGACAATTCTCCCTCCAATTGGGATGAAGACATTCGTACCATTGAGAAACTTCTCAATGAGGACCATATTTCTCCACCATCTCCTAAGGATATCTCTATCGATGAACCGAATTTGACTACGCCTTCCATCGAAAATCCTCCGGATTTAGAGCTTACGGACCTACCGTCTCATCTCGAGTACGTTTTCCTTGAAGACAACGAGAAGTCACCCGTCATCATTGCTAAGGACTTAAAAGAAGAAGAAAAATCCCGACTTATCGCCGTGCTGAAGAATCATAAGAAAGCGATTGCGTGGAAAATTTCCGATATTCGTGGAATTGATCCTCACTTTTGCACACATAAAATTCTCATGGAGGACGACTTTAAACCCACTATTCAAAGCCAAAGAAGGGTGAATCCCAAGATCCATGACATTATCAAAAAAGAGGTTATGAAACTTCTTGATGCGGGAATGATCTACCGTATCTCGGATTCACCATGGGTTAGTCCCGTCCATTGTGTGCATAAGAAAGGCGGAATCACTGTTGTGCCCAATGAAAACAACGAGTTGATTCCTACTCGTCTCGTTACAGGGTGGAGAGTTTGTATAGACTATCGCAAACTCAATGATGCTACGAGAAAGGATCATTTTCCCCTTCCTTTCATGGACCAAATGCTTGAACGTCTAGCGGGTAATGACTATTATTGCTTTTTAGACGGTTTCTCCGGGTATTTTCAAATTCCCATCGATCCCAAAGACCAAGAGAAAACCACATTCACTTGTCCTTATGGAACATTTGCTTACAAACGAATGCCTTTCGGCTTATGCAATGCTCCTGGGACGTTCCAAAGGTGTATGATGGCTATCTTCCATGACATGGTTGAAGAAACTATGGAAGTCTTCATGGATGATTTCTCGGTCTATGGTGATTCTTTCTCTAATTTCCTTGCCAATTTGGAACGCATGCTTAAGCGGTGTGAAGACACTCGCCGTGTTCTATATTGGGAAAAATGCCATTTCTTGGTAAAAGAAGGCATTGTGCTTGGACATAAAATCTCAAAAGCCGGTCTTGAAGTGGACCGTGCTAAAGTGGATGTCATAGCCAAATTACCTCCACCTTCAACCGTGAAGGGTGTGAGAAGTTTCCTTGGTCATGCGGGCTTCTATCGTCGATTCATTCAAGATTTTCTAAAATCGTTCGCCCGATCACCCACCTCTTGGAAAAAGATACTCCCTTTATCTTTTCTAAAGAGTGTCTTGAATCCTTCAATCTTCTTAAGGACAATCTAACTAAGGCACCGGTCTTGGTTACCCCTAATTAGGAGCTACCTTTTGAATTGATGTGTGATGTTAGCGACTTTGCTATTGGAGTGGTTTTGGGCCAAAAAGTGAACAAACATTCCAACCAATCCATTATGCTAGCAAGACAATGACGGGGGCTCAATTGCATTATACCACTACCGAAAAAGAGCATTTAGCTATGGTGTATGCTTTTGAGAAGTTCTGCCCCTATCTTGTTCTTTCCACCACAATCGTGTATACCGATCATTCCGCGTTGAAGTACTTGTTGACTAAGCAAGATTCTAAACCAAGACTTCTTCGTTGGGTTTTGCTTCTTCAAGCATTTAAAATTGAAATTCGTGACAAGAAGGGAACCGAAAACCTAGCCGTGGATCATCTAAGTAGACTTGAGGATCCTTATCAAGGGGGTCATCCGAATCAAGATATCAATGACTCTTTTCCCCTTGAGGCCTTAATGTCTATCAATTCCAATCTTGATGACACCTCGTGGTTTACGGACATTGTAAACTACTTAGCGGGTGGTATTCTCATCAAAGGGTTAACATCCCAACAAAAGAAAAAGTTCTTTAAAGATGTAAAGACTTACTTTTGGGATGACCCTTATCTCTTCAAACAATGTGCTGATCTGATTATTCGTCGATGTGTTGATGGACCCGAAGCTTTAGACATTCTCGAAGCTTGCCATAAAGGACCCACCGGTGGTCACTTTGGTCCCAACTACACCGCGAAGAAAGTGTTTGACTCTGGATTCTATTGGCCCACCGTTTATCGTGACTCTCACGAGATGGTTAAAAATTGTGATGCTTGCCAACGCCAAGGCAAGATCACACATAAAGATGAGATGCCTCAAAATTTCATACAACAATGTGAAATCTTTGATGTATGGGTCATCGACTTTATGGGGCCGTTTCCATCATCTAAAGGGAACAAGTATAATCCTCGTAGCCGTTGACTACGTTTCCAAATGGGTTGAAGCTAAGGCTCTCACCACGAACGATGCGAGGTTGGTTGTGAACTTTTTGAAGCAGCTTTTTGCTCGATTCGGTGTTCCTCGTGCTATAATCAGTGACAACGGGACTCATTTTTGCAATGATTAATTTGCTCGAGTCATGGCTAAGTACGGTGTCAATCACCGTCTTTCCACCGCTTATCATCCTCAAACAAATGGTCAAGCCGAGGTATCTAACCGTGGATTAAAGCAAATTCTTGAGCGTACTGTGGGAGAGCATCGTGCCTAGTGGGCCGATAAGTTAGATGATGCTTTGTGGGCTTTCCGTACCGCTTATAAGACCCCGATTGGTTTTACACCTTATCGTCTTGTGTACGGGAAAGCATGTCAACTCCCTATCGAGCTGGAACATAAGGCATCTGGGCCTTGAAGTGGGCTAACTTCGACATCAACAAAGCCGGCGATCTTTGGAAGATTCAACTCAACGAGCCTAATGAACTGAGGAATGAAGCTTATGAGAACTCATTGATCTACAAGGAGAAGACCAAGATCATTCATAATGCAAGGATTAAGAACCGAGAGTTCCACGTGGTTGATCAAGTTTTACTCTTTAACTCTCGGTTGAAGATCTTCTCGGGAAAGCTGAAGAGCCGCTGGTCTGGTCCATTCACCGTCGCCAAAGTCTTCCCATATGGCTCCATTGAGCTTTCTCAGCCAAATGGGCCCAATTTTAAGGTGAATGGCCAGCGCGTGAAGTTGTACTTTGGTGAGGACATCTCTCATGAGATGATTCCATCCCTTACCACGTTTCCCTTGAATTAAGTTCTGGGCCGAGTCAGGCTCGTGACTCGGTTAACAAAAACAAGCGCTTCTCGGGAGGCAACCCGTGATCTATCCTTTAACGTTTTCATAGTAAGTGTAGGGGGAGCCCCGTATGTGTTTGTTGTCTTGTTTCTTCTAATGTGCAGGGAATTAAGCTTCAAAGATCCATTCTTGATGACTTTTTCCAAACCGTGATCCCGTGTACCCGTCTTCCCGGTTCTATCCTACACTGTCGTGATTCAGTATTTCATATCTTATATGTTGACATTGAAATCACTATAGTTTTCCTTTCCTTAGCAAGATTTAAACAAAGTGCACAATGTCCTAAGTGTAGGAGAGTTTACTCCCACATGCTTAAACATTGAGGACAATGTTTATATCAAGTGTAGGGGGACTAAAATCGAAGTAAGTGGGCTTTTCCATGAATTTGTCCTCATTTTAACCGGAAAATTTGATTTTTCGACATTTTTCAAAATTTTTAATCTATTTTGGCCTAGTAGTATAGTAGTATTTCCCTTTGTTATCGTTATTTACTTTCTTTGCTAGAATAAATTTTCAATAAAGTGGTTTTAAATTTTTCAAAGTCGTGAATATTTTGACTCAACCCGAGTTTACTTATCTAAGTTTACTCTAGCTAGTATCCTTAACGTGTTTAAGTCAAGTTTTGCTAGGCTTTTATATAGGGAACTTTAAAACGCGAAAGTCTTAACTCTCACGGGTTAAGAACAAGAACTTTTCCCAAGTTCCTATAATTGATCCTAGAGAGTCGTTTATCAAGGGAACTTTAAAATGCAAATTCTAAACTTGAAAAAGTCTAAGAGTTTGCAACATCTTATAGATGACTCGAAAACCCAAAACTTTGATTTAATTGGCTAAGCATCCACGAGTCTCATTCCTTGAGATTTTAAATTGTGGAGACCGAGAGATGATAGAGTCAATTATAAGTTTGGTATTCTTTCGTGAATTTATGTGAGTTGATTATAAGCCTATTCTCCCATCGCTTGCTAATAAATTTATCTGCAATAAATAAGGTTGTACGATTTGAAAAGTTACTTAACTTCTAGCACAAGATTGTTTAAAAGTTGCTCGGTATTAATTAGAGTTCATAGCCAAGGCATAACTTATTGAAGCGGGATGCGAAGATTGGCGAGTCCAAAAAGGTCCTAACAAGACATGAGGGCTACATTTTTTTGCTAAAGATCCAAAAGTGATGTGAAGAATCATTTATCAAAAATCAATATGGGATCAAGACACACGACGAAAAGAAAATACTCCCCTAAAGATCATGGAGAATTCTATCCAAAAAGGCCCGAACAAGGTATGAGGATAAATAGATCCAAGTCCTAAAAGGAGGCGGATCGTTGTATATCAAAGTCCAAAATAAAGATTGGATAAAAATGAAGAAGTCGTGGTCCAAAGATGAAGAATATCTCAAAACTTCAAGTGAAGAAAATCCTATTATGAAGAGAAGACCATAATTTCAAGAACGTCTCTCAAATATTTGAAGTATGAAGTCGTTGCCAAATATCGGTCCGAGAAAGGTCTCAAATCGTGAAGCGAGTTATGCCAAGATATGAACTTTATAAGGTCCCGAGAAGCAGTTTTAAAAGATTTTGTCCTTTAGCTAACTATTGATTAAATCGTCCTACTTTATTTTCAGCCTAATAAGCTATCGAAATAAGTCAAACAATGCATCCTCGTGACCATTTAAGACAATATTAAAATATAAGAGATACACCTAGGAATAAGGGAGTCTACGTGAATAATTAGGCCACATGAGTTCGTGTTAGTTTGCTAACTTATAATAACAATGATCTCGTTTTTAAGCTTGGTATGGGAACGTGAAACTTGAGAATGATGAACATTCATGACAACCTAAAACCCCAATGTAAGTCTTTGATTTCTTACTTGTTTTGTTCTTTTAGTTTCTTTAGTGTTTGGTATTTAATAAAGGCCAAGGTGGGTTATCTATGATGAAAAATGTAAACCGTGCTTTGAAATTAGTGCATTGCATGAGGACATTGTAATGGTCAAGTGTAGGGGATTTAATAAGTGTGAAAACACTTATCCTTTTACCACTTATTTCCAATAATAACAAGACCAAAACATGTATTTTATGTCATAAAAGTCGGAATTAAGCGTGGTTTGTGTTTTTATTGTGTTTTAGGACCAAAAGATGCAAAAGGAAGAAAACATGGGCTATCACGGGCTTTTATCGAAGAAAAAGACTAAAGACGAAGTCGAAAGATCGAGAATGAAAAAAGAACGGAAGTCCAAGGCCTATTCTGAAGATTTATCGAAGAAAAAGTCTAAAGACGGAAGTTTAATGAAGTCGAAGAACTCAAGTCTAATTATAGAAGAAAATTATAAGACAAGTTCAACTTATATCGACAAATCCCGAGATGACGTCGAGAAGGACAAAGAAATTAAATCGAGTCGAGACGGGAAGAAAGAAAGAAGAAAGCTTAAGCACTTAATCTCCCACCTCCTATAAATAACCTCCTAATGTGTCATTAGGAGGGTGGTTAGTTGTTAGAGTTTTTAGTTAATTTTTAGTTTTTAAGTGTGTTTTTAATTTCTCTCTAGTTTTTCTTTCAAACTTATTGAATCTTTACATTAATATTGTAATCTTTTGATATTAATCTTTAATCAATCAAGCTTATTTCCTTAATTCTCATTCTACCTTTCTTAATCTTTTTCTTAATCTTGATAATCATGTAGTTTTATTTTAATTTTGTTGATGGTTAGATTGTGTAGCTTATTTGATTGTGCTTATTTAAATTGGTGATCTTAAAAAGTTTCTATATTAAAGTGCTTATTTCCTTAATCTTAATGCTTAATAGTTCTTAAAAATAAGTGGTTTTTAATAAGTTTAAGTTTTTATAAAAAGTGCTTTTTGACTTCTAGCTTATTTAGTGTTTTAAAAGTTTTCTTAAAAATCTTTTTGGTTTAACTTTTGGTATGTGCTTATTTTGGGATTTGCTTATTTGTTAAGTTTTGTGTGATATCCGGGTTCACTAAACCCCTTTATTCCGATTATAGCATTCTTCCCTTTATTCCAGATAGTCTGCTTCACCTTATCCAGGATAAGAGGCCAAACCAGTATTACGGATAAGATTTTTGTTATATTTTTCCGGATAAGCATCACTAGTTCTAGTATTCCGGATAGTGTTCCAGATAAACCTCTCAACAAAGTATTCCGGATATAGCCAACTACCTTTTATTCCGAATAGCACTCAGTTCTTCATTCCGGATAGTCACCTTCAGGTTATTCCGGATAAGCATCCCCAAGTCATTCCGGATAAGCCCCTTTATTTCCCTATTCTGGATAAGCATTTTATTTCTTTGCGGATAAGCTCTCTGTCAAGAATTCCGGATAACACCTCCAACCGATTCCGGATAAGCCCAAGTTGTGGATTCCGGATAAAGCTTCAAACAATTTATTCCGGATAAGTAAAAGGAAGTATTCAGGATAAGCTTTCAAAGTCACGTTTTTCCGGATAAGCTGATAAACTTTATTCCGGATAACCTCAAGTACAAACATTCTGGATAAGGGTTGGTTATTTCCAGTTTTTAATTTAAACTTGATTTTTCCCGCCTTTTTACTTATCTTTATTCTAACTTGTCTTGTTTTAGTTTAAATCTTTAAAGTTTACATTTTTATAAGTTTTAATCATTTACTTTTCAATCTTTAAAGTCTTCATTTCTAGTTTAAATTTGCAATCTTTCATTTTTATTTATTTACTCAACGACATTTTCACTTTTAGATTAAAATAGATAATCAAACCTTTTTATTTTCCACCAAGAACGACTGAGTCGCACTTTCTACTGGTAATCAATTCGAAAAGATCGGAACAACGAACTTTCATACGAGGCAAAATGCTACCGAATTAGAATATCGTCCAACGGTCTTCACCGACATTTTATATCGTCCAACGGTCTTCACCGACCGGAGGTAAAATGCTACCGAATTAGAATAAAATGTTCAAATCTATTTTGTTCGTGTCTACTTATGTTGCGGCATTTGAAGACGGTGGCATTGTGGAATCCAAGAATAAGTCGTCCCCGCATGCTTATACTTATGAACTTAATACCTCATCTAATTCAAGAAAGCCTAAAAGTTAAGTCTTCCACTGCATCAAACTCTGAAGCTTTCAAGAATTATGAAGGTATAAGTATGTGGGACATGGTGTCACAAAGAGGCGAAGATTACAAGTGAAGGATGCACAAGATCAAGGCAAAAGATTAATGCTCAAGATTGATATCAAAGATCACTTCAACATATTCACCAGAAAAGAAGAAGAAAAGAAAAACGAAGACTACGAGCTCAAGACAAGCATAATATGCTAGATTTATTTTATTATTGTAACTCGGGTAACACCCTTGTTTGGAGTGACCTCCCTTAGGGGGAGATTGTTGGAAATACGCTTTTCGTATTTAGGAAACAAGGAAAGGTCTAGTCCATGGTTTGTATGGACGACCCAAACATGTAAGCCCAAGCCCATCACAAGGCTTGGGTATATAAACCCTCTCCATAGTTGGAGAGGGTGTGGATTCATTCATTTTACACATAGTTAACAAGGTGTTTTCTTATTTTCTCTCTCAAGTGTGTGTGTGAATTCTACCAAGTTTCTATCTCTTTCTCTCTCTAAAACATAAGCAAGATTTACATATCCTACAATTAGAAATGAAAATACTTCGAATATATGACAAGAGTTTCGGGATAACAAAAACGATCTATAAATAAATGAAGTGGATATCAAACATCATCACGAGCGCCAAAAATAGGACAACGATCATAATTCCCATCGTCTCGAGTTACACACACATTCCACCAACTTTAGGTTCTAATAATCAAACGCGGAAAAGAAAATCATGGGGTCCAATAAGAGGACAAAGATACACCGGGTAACATACCCTTATTAACATGTACTATCGAAGTAGCAATTTAAAATAAATAATGGTCTCATACAATGGACAACATTAAAACGAAAAATCACAGGACTACCCAAGTTTAGATATAGACTCACAAAATCAAAGAAGAGATGTTGTATGATCGAACCATCGTGACTCAAAACATTAGATATACATCTTTATAAAATAATATACAAGTAGGCGTGTGTTGGGTAATCCATTTGAATTTTCTAATTAATGTTACCTTGTACATTGTAAAAGCAAACATTTGCACATTTTTAATTTATGTTACACCATTAAAGACTTCATTTATGTCATTTTTCAATCTTTTACAAAGTTTTTGTTTCTCGAAAAATTACAATCTCTAGGAAATTATTAACATTACTAAATGCGGTGACTCGGTCATCATAATCGATAAAATCATTAGGTTTGAAAATCTCTATACTTGTGTCAAAATCTCATTAATATTCATATCTTAAGTACCAAAAACGTACATAGTATGAATTTTCAAAGTTTCATATTATTATTACGACTTATCTTATTACATATATACAAATATCCAACACAACTCGAATTTGTCCAATTGACTCTTAAAATTAACCTTGACTTTTTATTATGCATAAGTCTTCCTTAGAATTGGTATGCTATATTTTATTCACGCGACTCGAGTCAGACGTTAAAGATGTTTCACGTAGTATTATCTCGGATAAATTACTGATTTTAGTCGAGACTTGAATCTCGATAATAATAATAAAATAAATAATCAAAATGCTTATTTCAATAATTCTGAAATGTAGAAAATTCGAATTTTAAATCATTAGCCAATTCTCAAGTGATTTTAAAATTAACACATCTCGCAGCGGAATAAAAATGACGTTCCATCAATATTTAATTATTTATTTCAAGCGTTAGAATTTCTCACATAAAGTGTATCTTTCGATTTTATCCCAGTTTATTCACTACAAGGAGTTATGAGTTCCAGTTCATACCAATGCATTCGTAAATATAACTTGACCTTATGTTTAAAATTAAAACCAGTTTTACAAAGTCTCTAGCTCCGAAATGCATGAACAATTTTTCTACTCATGTTCTATATTACAAAATACGTCAAAATTTTTCTACATTAACCCAAAAATTAATTCATACCAAGCCCAAAGCTACATATACTCGATAGTCATATCGTAAATTTTATTATAACCCCTTTCTTTCAATTGAAATTAAGCAAATTCTTGATAGATCCATCACAAGGTTTTAGTATCAAAATATTAATGTATGAAAGCAAAGATTTTACGAGTAATATAAATTACTTATTATGATTTACCAACCAAGGTTGAAGGAAAAAAAATAATTTCACTTTATCACTTTACTCTCTATAAGAATTTTACTTGTTACAAGACACATCATATGTCATTCGTATCCAAAAGTTTCATTCACCATATATTTAATATGTAAAATGCTTTAATCATTCAGTTAACAAAATTCATTGCTTATTTAACTGGCACAATTGTCAGACCTCGTCATATATAATATCAAATTCAAAATAATGAGACAACAAGACAAATGAAATAAACGGAACGCGAATAAGTATGTCAACTCTATAAGCGTTTATATCGGCTTCGGGTGGGTCTCAAAATCGTACACAATAAAATTAACACAAACCAGCCAAACTTCAAGTTATCCCGCTTGGTCACAACGCTAGTCTATCCTTAAAACACATCTCTAAATTCGAGTAGGATGATAAAAACGATTAAATGGCAATTCGCCTCAACCACGGTTTACAATATACACATATGACTCGTCACTAAGATGAACATATCATTGACTACACTTCGGCTATGTTATAGTTACGCGAACTAATATATCAAACCCATAAGGAATAAAGGAAATAAAATAGTACGTAAGTAAATTACGTTTCAAAAGAAGATCTCAAAAAATGACACATCACGGTGCGATAACGACAATCGAGATCAATCTAGTCGATATACAATATGTTACGAAGCATTATTTACGTATCTAGAGTATAAGACGAGGTTCACACTTGGTGATTCGAACAATAAATTAATTATCGAGATCGATAATTAGCGGTGAGGCCGAATTTTCAACAAAATCATATTTTAAATGTACGATAATCACATAAGGACCATTGCTTCACGTGCAATGCCTCTAAATACCATAGTATATACATACTTATACATACAATCATTCCTACATACACATAGGATTACAACGCATTGTTGCCATGCAATGCAACGTATCACGTATGCCAATTACATGCAACCTATAAGATAGTCTTACAAGAATTTGCAAATTACGACGATAAGTATTCGACGTACACAACAATATATCTCATTATATTACTAAATACTAAGGAATTCATATCAGTTTTGAGGGATACATCTAAAATATAAATTAATGCTAAAGAATACTTACCGGAGCCATGCGGAGTAGTTGCGTGCTTTAAAACGTTTTAGGACACCAAAAGTTATAGTTTAAGTTTTTCAAAAATCGACCTAGTTCTGTATAACTTGTGGCTCTGATTACCAATCTATAACACCCCCAAATTACCACGCAGCGGAATACCACTTTGGGTGTTATTTAATAGCACATCACACACAATCATAGAAAACGACCTCAAAAGAGACGTTTAAAAAAAGAAAAAAGAATATTTACAACCATTGTCTAAAACTTTTCCAACCCAAAATTTAGTTTTCATCATAGCAGCGTTACTTGTCCCCAAAGATCTCAACCAAAACATAACAACTTTTACCACAATATGACAATAATTAATTTGATAAAAAGGGAAGGAAATCCATAAGGTTTAGGCCAATAAAGCACCAACTCCCTCCATGCATGCTCCGCTGCTATCAATCTTGATTACATGAAACACATGCTTAAAATCCTCAACACAACGGTTGAGCGTATCTATAGGTTTATCAAATCATAAGTTGAACACAAGTATTAAAAACCAATCATGACCATTCAATAGCATTGTCGTATACACAATCTATTATTCAGGTATTTCATATTTAGCAAAGTAATAAAAGGATTTTGCCTAGTATAAAATACATGTTTTGGCTTGGTTATTATTATAACTAAGTGGTAAAAGGATAAGTTCTTTCACACTTATTACAAAGCTAATGATTGTATTTAAGCTCATGACACCGACCCGTTAACTTAATCACCCGCGCCAAAGTGTCGGCATAATCAAAATGAAACCATTGCCCCTCTTAAGGTATTAGTTGCCAGATTTATAACTTATCTCTTGTCACAAGTTATTCGTCTGCAGAGGGTACTCAACGTACTAGCTCTCGTCTCGGATAGGGTCGTCAACCCCATAGTACTATCAATTGTATAAGCGACTATTTCAACCCACACAAGGGCAAGACAATAATTAACGGTTCATGAAATTAGGGCCTTTAGCAACAAGGTATCAATACAATCAAAACAACATTCGGGTCCAAATAATCATTCATGACTTGTGTTCTATTTATTTCAAATAGCATGTATCCCCCTCGCTGGTTAAAATCATTTAAAACACAGTAGAAAGTGAGGCTATAGACTCACCTTAAGTAGTAATGATAGAAGTAGTGTGACAATCTAACATTTTCAGGTAGTGAATTATTTTCTAGTATAATATTTTGAAACTTATTTTTGTGTTGGTTGATGAACTCACAATTTACGGATTTAAATTTGGGCTTACGTGCATAATTTAGCATCCTTTACGACTAAACCGGAAACCTTAGGATTACGTATTTACGTTTTTTACCTCTGTTTTTGATGAGACAATTTTTATTAGATTCGTTTTGTGCCATTGATTCATAATTTATAAAAACGTTTTTTCGTGAAACGACCCAAGGGCACGTAAATCGAGAAAACTAGAATCGAGGAATACTCGTAAATTAGTGAGGTGGGACAAAATAAATCATCCCACCACACTACACAAAAGGGACGGCCAAACATGACACCACATCAAAGATGTGGCATCATGTAAACACTTAGCTTAACAAGTGTAAGTTAGCCTTACACTTAAGCTACCACTAACACAAAAACCATCAACCTTCTCACATACTACCATTCACTCATGCAAAAACAACTCAAACTCTCTCAACTCCATCACTATTGCCATCCCACTTCAAGAACAAACACCCCTATTGATCTTTTCTAGCCGCAAAATACTTGTTATCTAGCTATATTATGGAGTTACCTTGAAGCCTTGATTACTTGGTGGCCATTTTAACAACAAAGGAGGTGATTTGCTTGTGTCCTAGGGCTGATTTCGCAACTTACTTTCTTGGTGTTTGATGATCTTGGGGATACATTTGGTGTTCATCAAGTTCTTGTCTTCCAAAAACAAGATATACTCTTGGTTGGTAAAGAAGATCATCCTTTCCATTTCTCTTGTTATTTTTGTAAAGATAAAATGTATTTTCTTTATTGTTGTATATGTATATGATGAATATATGATGATAAAAATGTTGTGTGGGGATCAAGTGTTAATAAATATGCTTAAAAAGATTAATAACCATAAGAAACAAGGCTAAACTCATGCTTAATTTGTTGGCTGTATAAAAACAGTATGTAACCAAAACATAAACTGATAAATTCGCATGTTGGAATCCACTTACAGTAAGTACAATATGTAATACACATGTGAGAGTTGTCCATGCAATTGAATATTAAAATGAGTGAGATATGATTAAAACAAGATGAGTGTGCTAATCTGGATAGACTGTTTTGTAGGGACTGTTAAGGATAGTTAAACTTAAAATGAGCAGTAGCTATATCTAAGTTAATTGTAGCACATAATATGAAGTTCATGCCATCCAAAAATGAGCTTATAATTCATTTTAGAACTCTAGATATGATAAAAATGGTGAAGATGAAAATAAAAATCAGATTTTGAAGAATTAATGTTTAATACTATTATATAAGCACTCAAATTATATAGTATAAAATGTGAAATTAAAACCCACTAACTTATGAATTTCATTTATATAAATATGTATAAGGTTTAATAAATGGACAATTTATAAAAATGGTAGTTGAATAAGATTTATAAGTTATAAAAACTATAAACATGATTTTTACGACTTTTTCGGCTATTACCGTAAAATTAACGTTTTTCGCCAATTAAAACTTAAACGATCAAACCCGTCTAATGTAAAGTTTTTAAAAGTAATATAATGATATATAAGTATCTAATACAAGTAAAAACCGATAAAACCCAAACTATAGGACATACGGACATTAACGAGCTAAGTAAGCATATTGGACTAATAATTGGACTAAATAAGTTAAACACTTATAAAAAGTACTTATTGGGCTTAACCCATTTGGGCCCAACATGTAAAGTGTAAATACTGATAATATAGGTATAAAATGAATTAAAACAAGTTAAAGAACTTATGATAAGCTTATTGGACTTAAAATATATAAATAGGTAAAACTAGTAAACTAGTAAAAAGTTACCAATACATAAGCACTAAAATGAGTAAACAAGGATATATAAACCCACTTGATCATCATCATATGTAAAAAATCATCATATGTATATTGTTATTTTTATAAAAGTCATTGGACAAGAGTCTAAGACCGATTATTATTTATATAGGTTTTCGTGACCGTAGCACGCCAGTAGCCGATAATCCGCCTTTCATTATAAACGTGAGTTCATAGCCTCGCACTCTTTTAAATGTTTTATAAAATGATTTGTAAACCCGCGAGGGAGATAACATGCTAGTTTTTGATAAAAATAGAACACAATTAGTCCCGATGGTATGTTTAATGATATGGACCCGAATGATGCTATGACCCTATAAACGAGATAAAAAGGATTATTAGTAGTTAGGTTACGTAACTCAAAGTCCCATTAGCATGAATTGTGAACTACCGGGATTTGGTAGACGCTTATGCATATGATAGTACTATTTGGGGACGATCACCCCAGTTCGCGCCTTGACGGTTGATCCCCGTCATACCACATTGATTGGTAAGCGAATTTATGTATGAGAAGATTACATAGCGTGATTTTTGTGACGACACGCTAACTTAGATGGGCAAATTGTTTGTCGGGTTCGCGGACCGTTGTTTTCATAGTAAGGTAACAATGTCATGCGGATAATAATAATCCTATATACAATACAATAACGATGCAAATAACGATGATAATATTACCTATAATGGTAATATTGAGGCTACGGTCTCATGGACGGTTTAAGATGTATGCTTGATTTATATATTGCCTGACTAGCAATACGAGGACTTACTTCTGATATTATACTTGTCTGATTTTAACAATTGTTTTATATAACGGTTTTTATTAAACTCTATGAATTCACTCGGCATTCGCTGATATGATTTTTGCATGTTTTTATCTCAGGTGCTTGAAGGTAATCCGGATGGAGATCGACTCTGATGGCCCACATAATATTAAAAATGTTCATTCGATCTATGTTTTGTAAACTTAATGACCTGTATAATTTGGGACCTGTTGTACACTTTAAAACTTTTTATCGAATGAATGTATGTTGAACCTTGTACAACCATTTTTATGTGTTGTCTATGATTAGAGTTATTGTGCTATCCCGTAACACTCTAAAAGACCCTTCCGCTATACCGATACGAAAATTGAGAGTGTTACAGTTTGGTATTAGAGCTCTCGTTATAGAGAACAAAAGATTTTAAAAATCAAGGTTTTGAACAAAACTTTTCAAAATCTTTTAACTATGAACATTTGAGAAAATATTTGAAAAATCTTTTGACTATAACGGTGCCAGATATCTCCGACGTTACCAACAAGCCCTATTGAGAAGATATATATTTTGATATATATAATTTAATTTATATATATGTATATATCGTGATTTCAGTATGTAATTGTTTAAATAGTATGTTATCCTAATACGAGATATATATAAATGCAGATTGTCATGGCTGACCCTAATATTCTTGTAGAGAACCATGCTATTCCCGAACCTAATATAGATGATGATCCTTATTTAGACTTAGTAGATTATGATATGGATGATGAGGAGGAACCATTTGAGGATCCCGAGCCCGAGATAGGACTAGGAGATCAGATTGCCCCTCAAGTTGATATGTAGAAAATGAGATTGATAA
Source organism: Glebionis coronaria (assembly GCA_025667525.1). Classification (NCBI taxonomy): domain Eukaryota; kingdom Viridiplantae; phylum Streptophyta; class Magnoliopsida; order Asterales; family Asteraceae; genus Glebionis; species Glebionis coronaria. Next base: position 295,327,312 of record CM046875.1, read on the forward strand.
TGTTGTTATTGAGAATGATGAGGAGACTGGGTTATATAATTTAGATGATGAGATTGACGACGAGGATGTCGAGGAGGATGTAGGTATAGACGATGAGGTTGATGATGATGAGGAAGCCGAGCTTATTTACCCTTATGATGTTCCAGAGGGCGAGCCTTTACCCCCACCAGTTTATTTGTCTGATTCTAAGGTTGAGCTACCTAGGGATGAAATGTTTGAATCATCTGAATCTGATTCTGAATCAGAGGAGGATGAGGATGATAATGCACCTGACGGTACTGATGGTATTGCTACTCGTAGACGTGTGATAGGAGAGTCGTCTAGTACTCGAGAGGCTGCTCATATTGATGGTCTTGCACCATGGGCCTTGAGACGTGATCTAGATGCTTCCCGTGTTAAGAGTAGTATGACAGAGATTGGATTAGGTGTTGTTCAGACTCAAGTTGCTTATTTGGAGTCGAAGACTAAGGTTGGTGAGAAAGAGCGGGAATTGCTTAGTTTGGATTTGACTGATGTAGAGTGTGGTTTGAATGAGGCTTTTAGGAGGTTATCAGTGTTAGAAAGTGGTGAGTTTGCTGCTATGAAGAAAAAGGTGAATTCTATGGAGATTCAGTTGAATGTAGCTCGTGCGATGCGTGAGAAAGCTGAAAAGGAGTTGAATATATCTGTGGGTTGGAATAGTAGATTTTATGCTGACATGGTTGAAAGAGGAGTGATCCGTAAGCGCCCAGCTGAAGATGTGTCTAGTGATCGTCTGACAAAGATACAGAAGACGATGGATGATGGACCATCTGGCGGTTCTCAGTAGACCAGTCTGTATTTAGTAGTGACCTTTGTATCTTTTGTGCTTTTGTAGCTTTGACTGAACCGACTTGTTAGTAGTAGACTTGGCACGAATTTTGAGTATATATAGTGCTAGAACTTTGATATGAGATGTAACTAAGACAATGCTTTTGTTTCAAATCAAATGAAATATGTATCTTGTCTTGAATTCCATATTATGCCTTATTTGTATCTTGATTATGAATTCAATCCATATTATATGAATCCTTTGTTGGGTGAATGCTTAATACTTTGAAATTGTGAAATTATAGAACTATGCCGCCCAAGAAGGCTGTGACTGAGGATGATGTACGTAGGATTATTACGGAGCAAGTTACCGCATCTATGACTGAATTTATGGCAAATGCTAGAAATGAAGCTGGCGGTAGTGGAGCTGGCGGTAGTGGAGCTGGCGGTAGTGGAATTGGCGGTACTAATGTGAATGTGAATACTAATATTGTAAATGCTAATGATGGAGGAAATATAGGAGGACTTGGAACTATTGCACCTGAAGTTGGTGGCTGTACTTATGTGACGTTCATGAAGTGTGAACCTCTACCTTTTAATGGAACTGAAGGTGCTGTAGGATTAAGCCATTGGATTGAGAAGATTGAGTCGGTGTTTCGGATTAGTAAGTGTAAGGAGGAAGATAAGGTGACTTTTGCTATGGCTACTCTTAAAGGTCGTGCGTTGACTTGTTGGAACAGGAGAATTACTTTCATGGGTATTGATGCTGCTAATGCTACTCCTTGGGCTGAAATTAAGAAGTGGATGACATTGGAGTTTTGTCCTTGTAGTGTGATCATTAGGTTAGAACAAGAGTTGATTCATCTGAGAATGAAAGGTGTGGACATTGATAGTTACACAAACCGATTCCATGAGTTGGCCTTGCTATGTCCTCGATTGGTAGAACCCGAAGAGATCCGAATTGAACAATATATTAAAGGGTTGACCAAGAATATCCGGGGGGACGTGACATCATCTAAACCATTGACCATTGATGATGTTGTTCGAATGGCTTACCAACTTATTGGACAGATAATTCAGGATAGGGAAGATGAAGCCCGTGTTGGTGAGAAAAGAAAGGGAGATGGTGATCGTGTAGATAGGGGTGATAATAGGAAGAATTTTAATCGCCGTCAGAACCAGAGAAAGGGGAATGCAAATGCTCTTACCAACAACACACCGTGCAACGATGATAGATGTCCTAAGTGTGGAAACAAGAGGCATGCTGGCGACTGCTGGAAGTGCCGAAATTGCGGAAAGCTTGGACACAAGGTTGAAAGGTGTAAGAAGGGAACCATTTGCTTCAACTGTAATGAAGAAGGTCATAGGAAATCGGAATGCCCCAAGTTGAAAGCGATTGTACCTGGAAGAAACCCCCAGGGTGGTGTCTATCAACTTGGAACAATTGAGGTGAAGAAAGAGGATCCGAATGTCGTTACCGGTATGTTTTTACTCAACAATCATTATGCTGTTGCTTTATTTGATTCGGGTGCTGATAGGAGCTTTGTATCCACTAAATTTAATGCCCTTATTGACATTGAACCTGTTGAGATAAATACCAGTTACGAGGTGGAATTGGCTAATGGTAAATTAGTGAAAACTAATAAGCTATTAGAAGGATGCTCTCTAAATCTCTTGAACAATTCCTTTCCGATTGATTTGATGTTGATAGAATTAGGTAGTTTTGATATTATTATTGGTATGGATTGGTTGTCGTTGAATAATGCTACTATTTTATGTGGAGAGAAGAAGGTTAAGATTCCTCTTAGGAATAGGACGCTAGTAATTGATGGTAATCGAGGTGAATCCCGTTTGAAAATCGTTTCATGTATTAAACTCCAAAAGTACATCAGGAACGGTTCTGAGTTATTCTTAGCTCAAGTGACCGGGAATGAGTCTAGGGAGAAACGATTGGAAGATGTACCTATTATTTGTGAATTTCCTGAGGTATTTCCTAAAGATTTACCCGGACTTCCACCGATAAGGCAAGTAGAGTTTCGAATCGATTTAATTCCTGGTGCAACACCGGTGGCACGTGCGCCTTACCGATTAGCCCCTTCTGAATTAAAGGAGTTATCTGAGCAACTTAAGGAGTTGTCTGATAAAGGTTTTATTCGACCGAGCTCGTCTCCTTGGGGAGCTCCAGTCTTGTTCGTTAAGAAGAAGGATGGATCTTTCCGTATGTGCATTGATTATAGGGAACTGAATAAGTTGACAATTAAAAATCGATATCCTTTACCTAGGATTGATGATTTGTTTGATCAACTACAAGGATCTAGTGTGTATTCTAAGATAGATTTGCGGTCAGGATATCACCAACTTCGCGTCCGTGAAGAAGATATTCCTATAACTGCATTTAGAACTCGTTATGGACACTATGAATTTCAAGTAATGCCATTTGGGTTAACTAACGCACCTACGGTTTTCATGGATTTAATGAATCGAGTGTGCAAGCCCTACTTGGATAAATTTGTGATTGTGTTTATTGACGATATTCTAATCTATTCTAAGAATGAAGATGAACATAGAGAACATTTAAGGATTGTTTTGAATTTGTTGAAGGATGAAAAGTTGTATGCTATGTTTTCGAAATGTGATTTCTGGTTAGATTCTGTGCAATTTCTTGGTCATGTGAATAACAAAGATGGAATTCATGTTGATCCTGCAAAGGTTGAAGCCATTAAGAATTGGTCTGCACCGACAACGCCAATGGAAGTGCGACAGTTCTTAGGATTGGCTGGCTATTATAGGCAATTCATTAAAGAATTTTCTTTGATAGCTAAACCCTTGACTAAGCTTAACCAGAAGAATAAACCTTTCGTTTGGGGAAGTGATGAAGATGGAGCATTTCAAATATTGAAGCAAAAATTATGTAGTGCGCCAATTCTATCATTACCCGACGGGAGTGAAGATTTTGTAGTGTATTGTGATGCATCTCTTAGAGGCTATGGAGCTGTTTTGATGCAGCGAGAGAAAGTGATAGCTTATGCTTCTAGGAAATTAAGGAATAATGAGGAGAATTATACTACTCATGATCTTGAGTTAGGAGCTGTAGTCTTTGCTCATAGGTTGTGGAGACATTATCTGTATGGCACCAAGTGTACGGTATTCACCGATCACAAAAGCCTACAGTATATTCTTGACCAGAAGGAATTGAACATGAGGCAACGAAGATGGATAGAGTTGTTAAGTGATTATGATTGTGATATAAAATATCACCCAGGAAAAGCCAATGTTGTTGCCGATGCGTTAAGCAGGAAAGATAGAGAGCCTATCAGGGTACGTCTCTAGTCTTGACCGTGCACAATAATTTGCCTAAGCAAATTAGAAATGCGCAAATAGAAGCTTGTAAGAAGGAAAATTTTGTTAATGAAGGGTTCCGAGGAGAATAAGATCCTTTAGAGGTTAGAGCTGATGGAGTGAAATGCTTAAGAGGTCGTATGTGGATACCTAAGTTTGGAGGCTTAAGAGACTTGATTATGTTAGAATCCCATAAATCTAAGTATTCCATTCATCCGGGATCTGATAAGATGTACCAGGATTTGAAGAAGTTGTACTGGTGGCCGAATATGAAAGCTGATATTGCTATGTATGTTCTTCAATGCTTGACTTGTGCTAGAGTTAAAGCTGAACATCAAAAGCCATCATGACTACTTCAACAACCAAAGATTCCTGAATGGAAGTGGGAGCGAATTACGATGGACTTTATCACCAAGCTTCCTAGAACATCATCTGGAAACAACTCGATTTGGGTCATTGTCGACAGACTGACCAAATCAGCACACTTCATTCCGGTTAAGGACCAGTTCTCACTGGAGAAGCTGACTCGTATATATCTTGAGAATGTTGTATGCAAGCATGGAGTGCCTGTATCGATCATTTCAGATCGAGATCCTAGATTCGCATCGAATTTTTGGAAATCTCTCCAAAGATCTTTGGGAACGAATCTCGACATGAGCACTGCTTATCACCCCCAGACTGATGGGCAGAGTGAAAGGACGATACAAACACTAGAAGATATGTTGAGAGCTTGTGTGTTAGATTTTGGTAAGAATTGGGATAAACATTTGCCGTTAGCAGAGTTTTCGTATAACAATAGTTACCATTCTAGTATTAAGGCTGCACCGTTGAAGCTTTGTATGGTAGGAAGTGTAGATCTCCTGTATGTTGGAGTGAAGTTGGGGATACCCAACTCACGGGACCGGAATTGATCCGGGAGACTACAGAGTTGATAGTTCAGATTAAGAATAGGTTGTTGACTGCCCGTCGTAGACAGAAAAATTACGCGGATGTGCGGCGCAAGCCGATGGAGTTTGAAGTGGATGACCGAGTAATGTTGAAAGTATCGCCATGGAAAGGCGTTATAAGATTTGGAAATCGAGGAAAATTGAATCCCCATTATATTGGACCCTTTAAGATTTTATCTAGAGTAGGTCTGGTGGCTTACAAACTAGAGTTACCCCCAGAACTTCATGGTGTTCACAACACATTCCATGTATCTAATCTGAAGAAATGTCTAGCAGTGAGTGATGAGAAAATTTCTTTGGATAAGGTTCGAATAGATGGGAAGTTGCATTTTATCGAAGAACCCGTAGAGGTTATGGATGGTGAGGTAAAGCTAATGAAACAAAGTCGGATACCTATTGTCAAGATCCGATGGAATTCAAAGCATGGACCGGAATATACTTGGGAACGAGAGGATGAAATGTGGAAGAAATATTCGAACCTCTTCGATTTCAATAAGAAACGGACATCAAAATAAAATGGATCACGAGGAAGTTGATCCCTTTTAGGAGGAAAAGCTGTGACAATCTAACATTTTTAGGTAGTGAATAATTTTCTAGTATAATATTTTGAAACTTATTTTTGTGTTGGTTGATGAACTCAAAATTTACGGATTTAAATTTGGGCTTACGTGCATAATTTAGCGTCCTTTACGACTAAATCAGAAACCTTAGGATTACGTATTTACGTTTTTGAACTCCGTTTTTGATGAGACAATTTTTATTAGATTCGTTTTGTGCCATTGATTCATAATTTATAAAAACGTTTTTCGTGAAACGACCCGAGGGCACGCAAATCGAGGAAACTAGAATCGAGGAATACCCGTAAATTAGTGAGGTGGGACAAAATAAATCATCCCACCTCACTACACAAAAGGGACGACCAAACATGACACCACATCAAAGATGTGGCATCATGTAAACACTTAGCTTAACAAGTGTAAGTTAGCCTTACACTTAAGCTACCACTAACACAAAAACCATCAACCTTCTCACACACTACCATTCACTCATGAAAAAACAACTCAAACTCTCTCAACTCCATCACCATTGCCGTCCCACTTCAAGAACAAACACCCCTTTTGATCTTTTCTAGCCACAAAATACTTGTTATCTAGCTATATTATGGAGTTACCTTGAAGCCTTGATTACTTGGTGGAAATTTTAACAACAAAGGAGGTGATTTGCTTGTGTCCTAGGGCTGATTTATCAACTTACTTTCTTGGTGTTTGATGATCTTGGGGATACATTTGGTGTTCATCAAGTTCTTGTCTTCCAAAAACAAGATATACTATTGGTTGGTAAAGAAGATCATCCTTTCCATTTTCTCTTGTTATTTTTGTAAAGATCAAATGTATTTTCTTTCTTGTTGTATATGTATATGATGAATATATGATGATAAAAATGTTGTGTGGGGATCAAGTGTTAATAAATATGCTTAAAAAGATTAATAACCATAAGAAACAAGGCTAAAATCATGCTTAATTTGTTGGCTGTATAAAAACAGTATGTAACCAAAACATAAACTGATAAATTTGCATGGTGGAATCCATTTACAGTAAGTACAAGATGTCATACACATGTGAGAGTTGGCCATACAATGGAATCATTAAAATGAGTGAGATATGATCAAAACAAGATGAGTGTGCTAATCTGGATAGACTGTTTTGTAGGGACTGTTACGGATAGTTAAACTTAAAATGAGCAGTAGCTATAACTAAGTTAATTGTAGCACATAATATGAAGTTCATGCCATCCAAAAATGAGCTTCTAATTCATTGTAGAACTCTAGATATGATAAAAATGGTGAAGATGAAAATAAAAATCAGATTTTGAAGAATTAATGTTTAATACTATTATATAAGCACTCAAATTATATAGTATAAAATGTGAAATTAAAACCCACTAACTTATGAATTTCATTTATATAAATATGTATAAGGTTTAATAATTGGACAATTTATAAAAATGGTAGTTGAATAAGATTTATAAGTTATAAAAACTATAAACATGATTTTTACGACTTTTTCGGCTATTACAGTAAAATTAACGTTTTTCGCCAATTAAAACTTAGACGATCAAACCCGTCTAATGTAAAGTTTTTAAAAGTCATATACTGATATATAAGTATCTAATACAAGTAAAAACCGATAAAACCCGAACTATAGGACATACGGACATTAACGAGCTAAGTAAGCATATTGGACTAATAATTGGACTAAATAAGTTAAACACTTATAAAAAGTACTTATTGGGCTTAACCCATTTGGGCCCAACATGTAAAGTGTAAATACTTATAATATAAGTATAAAATGAATTAAAACAAGTTAAAGAACTTATGATAAGCTTATTGGACTTAAGATATGTAAATAGGTAAAACTAGTAAACTAGTAAAAAGTTACCAATACATAAGCACTAAAATGAGTAAACAAGGATATATAAACCCACTTGATCATCATCATATGTACAAAATCATCATATGTATATTGTTATTTTGATAAAAGTCATTGGACAAGAGTCTAAGACCGATTATTATTTATATAGGTTTCCGTGACCGAAGCACGCCCGTAGCCGATAATCCGCCTTTCATTATCAACGTGAGTTCATAGCCTCGCACTCTTTTAAATGTTTTATAAAATGATTTGTAAACCCGCGAGGGAGATAACATGCTAGTTTTTTATAAAAATAGAACACAAGTAGTCCCGATGGTATGCTTAATGATATGGACCCGAATGATGCTATGACCCTATAAACGAGATAAAAAGGATTATTAGTAGTTAGGTTACGTCACTCAAAGTCCCATTAGCATGAATTGTGAACTACCGGGATTTGGTAGACGCTTATGCATATGATAGTACTATTTGGGGACGATCACCCCAGTTCGCGCCTTGACGGTTGATCCCCGTCGTACCACATTGATTGGTAAGCGAATTTATGTATGAGAAGATTACATAGCGTGATTTTTGTGACGACACGCTAACTTAGATGGGCAAATTGTTTGTCGGGTTCGCGGCCCGTTGTTTTCATAGTAAGGTAACAATGTCATGCGGCTAATAATAATCCTATATACAATACAATAACGATGCAAATAACGATGATAATATTACCTATAATGGTAATATTGAGGCTACGGTCTCATGGACGGTTTAAGATGTATGTTTGATTTATATATTGCCTGACTAGCAATACGAGGACTTACTTCTGATATTATACTTGTGTTTTGATTTTAACGATTGTTTTATATAACGGTTTTTATTAAACTCTATGAATTCACTCGGCATTCGCTGATATGATTTTTGCATGTTTTTATCTCATGTGCTTGAAGGTAATCCGGATGGAGATCGACTCTGATGGCCCACATAATATTAAATGTTCATTCGATCTATGTTTTGTAAACTTAATGACCTGTATAATTTGGGACCTGTTGTAGACTTTAAAACTTTTTATCGAATGAATGTATGTTGAACCTTGTACAACCATTTTTATGTGTTGTCTATGATTGGAGTTATTGTGTTATCCCGTAACACTCTAAAATACCCTTCCGCTGTACCGATACGAAAATTGAGAGTGTTACAAGTAGTAACGAATACGTAGACGAAGACAATCACCGACGATGAGGATGCCCCGGGAAATCAAAGATAACACCTAACAAACAAACGCGAAATGAATCAACGCCTTCAAGTACCTTCAAGTACTGTATGTACATAATTAAGAACACTCAAAGTTCACATAAACTCACGTCAAAAATCCAAACAACTGATATTTACTAGACACGTCCACTTTTATACTTTATTAAGACTATTACTCATTTTACAATTCTACCGGTACATACCAAATGTACGGGCTGTTTTCCTATACTTAGACATCACCAAAAACTATGAGAAAACTTGTAAAAATCATTTACAACCTGTATAAGGCGCATATTAAATTTCATAAAAAGATCACACTTCTAAGACCCACTGCTCGTCACATTTCTAAACTCAAAATTTCAGACAGTTTTGTACCTTCGTGTTGTAAAACCATTTTGACCTTCTTAAGCATTCCCGTTTACATATTCGACTTGTTAGCCCTAAAATGTGATCACCATTTACGGAATTACATTTTATTCAGATAGGCAAAACGTGGAGGGACTACTATTGACATGTTGTCAAAGTGACCTCTTGTCTAGCCTATATATACCCCTCCATACTTCCATGGAGGGGTGAGGCTTCTTATTTGTGTATTTTCCCTTTCTCTCTCTAAATACACACACTACATTCAAGCTTTACTTTCTCTCTCTAAAAATGTTTAAACATTACGTTTATCCTCCCCGACCTCCGGATCACCTCTTGTTAGCTTGAATCTTATGGTTAACAATTGGTTCAGAGCTAACCGGGGGTCTTTGGTGTTTGTGTTTGCTTATTTTTGGTATTCGTGGATTTTCGCAGCTAATTTATGCTTATTCTTTAAGCTGTTTGGTCACGTTTTGCTTTTGGTCATGCTTATCTGTCATAATGTCATGCGTTATGGACCCGGTAACCTAATCTGTCCAAAAAAACATACAAAAGTCTCAGTATTATTTAATTGTGTTTGGTGGTTTTCTCTTTTTCTCTCTATTTTTCTATTATTTTAATGTATCAGTTCTAAAGATCACCAGATTCATTCTTTTTGGGAAAAGGACAAATGGACCAGATCCAGTTTTTCAGTATCCACAAAAAGTTGGTCAAACCCCTGTTGCGATGCTTCATTACGATGGTTGAAAAGATATGGATATTGCGATGGAAACATTCCGATGGCTTCTTTTTCGGATTTATTCCGATAGGGTTTTTTGACACATTACGATGGGTTCGACTGACTCATTGCGATGGGACCCATTCCGATGGGACTCATTGCCATGGTGGTTTGACTCATCGCAATGGTAGTTAAGTCGTCATGTTGCCCAAATTTTTTAGATGACTTTACGATGGAGTAGCACATTGCGATGGGTTTTGGGTTGACTCATTGCGATGAAAGACTCAAACTTGTGTATTGCGATGAAAAAAAATCATTGCGATGAGTGCTTGGTTTTAGTGAAAATCATTTTGATGGGAGTTTAAATATCATATCAGATTTGGACTCATGTTTCTCAAAAACCATCAGTTAATAAATTACACAAAACCAGTAACCCAAAACCAATCTTTTATCATTATTAAAACCAGTATCAATCAACCGACTCATGGACTCAAACCTATCCGAGACCTAAACTGTAACAACAGTCCAACCTTTTATCTCCTCAACACCACTCAATCTTTGTCCTAATCCCATCGTCTCCTATAACCCATCATCTCCTATAACCCATCATCTAGACTCGATAAAAAAATTACCTTTCATGATCTAAGTTTTGTTAAACGTTTTTTATCTATAAAAAGATTTTTCTTACGTTCAACAAATTGCCATCATTGATCTATGTAGATGTTATTGCATCTCTTTAATATTCGAAAATTTAAATGATGGAACATAAACAATGATGTTTAGTTCATCATTTGTTTCGATCCTGACCAAGATCAACAATTTATCAACATGCAAACCTTACCCGAGACCCCTCAATACAGAGATCTTATAGATTCGTTCCTTGTTCATGGACTTACTGTAAGATTGAAGAAAGAATGAGGTTTTGATTGTTGGAAGAACAAATTGTTTTATGCTCCTGATTTTGAATAAAGATGAGATGGATTATTTAGGGAAATGATTGATCAACTTCTTTATGATTGATTTGCTAAGTCATATTGAGATGGGATTTGTTTTTGGTCAAATGGAGATCAGATTGATTTTGAGAGTGAGATAAGTTTGATGGGGGCGGAGGATATGAGGTGTGAGATTAGGGTTATCTGTTTTCCCCAAATTAATGGGATTATTGCTTTATATAATGGATCGGATAGACACATAAGTTGGTACTTGGGCCAACTTTTAGTACTTGGACTAGACAGTGCTCTAATGTCCTTTCTCGATTATAGATTTTGGGCATTATTGATTTGGCAGGACGGGTGGTGGATGTTTGATGGTAGAGGACTTGGGTCATGTATAACCCACATTGCAAATTGAGTGTCGATATTTGGTTCAAGAGCAATTTGTTTTTAAACCGTGTATTATGTAGTATTTTGGGTTATATTGATTGGATTGGATTTAAATGATATTGATAATGGATCGGACGAGATTTATCGGGGCTATGATGATATTTTTTTTGGAAGGCGGGTTTTTGCTATGTTTCGTTCGGAAGTGCTTAAATGACAAAGAAATTGTTGGTTTAAAACCCAATATTTTCGAAAAAAAAAATTTCGACGACCTCATGTGGGTATATGATTGACGTTGAGCTTAAATGACAAGTTATCTAGACAAATTTTGTCCTTCAACGACAATTCATTTCATAATTTGTTCTAGTTAACGACATTTACAACACACAACACCAAAGCAAACAAAACACTTAAAGCTAAAACGATCCGATATAAGATTCACTTTAACGACAAGGCTAGTTTTGATTCTACAAAGACAAGTGATCACGAAGTGGATTCGGTATTCTTTATTTGAAGTTGAAGTGGGGTTTCATGAAGGCGTCTACTTATTTCATCATCAAGCCTTCCTTCTATTTTTCTACCCCTTTTCTTCAAACCCAGTCTATCGATTGACGACTTGCTTGGACGATAAAACTTATGATTGAGACTTGAATTATCTAGTTTCCACTGTCAAGGGGTGGATGGTCGACGACATGGATTACTATCACTTTTTGGTGTCACACGCAGTTGCTCGTGTGGATAACTTCAAGAGGTATAAGAGACTTGTTTCTGCATCGTTCTTCAATCGACACAAGTGCAAGCTTAAGTAACAAATTTGGGGGATTGTACTTCGGTTTCAAGTTTGTAATATTGGGTTTACTTCACATGTGGTCACAACAAATAGCCGAATGAATTCGAGGTTGGTAAGTTAGACAGAGAGAGATGGAATCAGCAATCAATTCTCACGGGATATTCATGAGCCTCATAACGACAATGGTACTTCATAGTCTAAGCAAAAATTTTCAAAGTTTCTCAATGACTTTCAAAACTTTTCAAGACATTTACTTAAGACTAAGAACTTCTCGTGTATATGGACGTCCACGAGAATGATGCTTCCGAGAGTTTGAAATCATCATGGGGGAAGATCGTGTACTTTGAAGTAATCGGATCAACTTCCAGGGGGAAGTAGTGTACATGGAATGGTATCTACTTACTTTATATGATTTTTATGAAGTATTCTGCAGGCGTGAGAAGAATTGTTGCTGATTTCCTGCATGTTACCCCAAACGGATTATCACCAAAACTTAAACGACATGAAACAGTATACAAGCAGTAGTGTTTGGTGTTGTTCTTCTACAAATTTCCGCTGTGCACTTAAACTGATGAGCTAGAAGATTGTTCAAACTACATCAAAGTGTTAGAATCTGCTTAAGATACAGATATTGGTTTGGGGGAAGCTGATTCAGAAACTTCGTCAAAAAGAAGTCTATGAAGAAAGTTTTTTTAATACATGTTGCATGAATTGGGGAAGTTAATCCAAATCATGCATATTACAATTGGTCCATAACAAGCAAAGACAAAGAGGATTCAAGCTGAGGTACAAGTTATGAAGACAAGAAGAATTAAAAGACATCCTCAGCATTGGAAGCATCTTGGAAGACTTTATTTTGTTGTATCTGTACTTGTTAGGAACATTGTAAGTAATTCCGTATGTCTCCACATTGGGGGAAGATTGTTAGCCCTAAAATGTGAGCACCATTTACGGAATTACATTTTATTCAGATAGGCAAAACGTGGAGGGACTACTATTGACATGTTGTCAAAGTGACCTCTTGTCTAGCCTATATATACCCCTCCATACTTCCATGGAGGGGTGAGGCTTCTTCTTATTTGTGTATTTTCCCTTTCTCTCTCTAAATGCACACACTACATTCAAGCTTTACTTTCTCTCTCTAAAAATGTCTAAACATTACTTTTATCCTCCCCGACCTCCGGATCACCTCTTGTTAGCTTGAATCTTATGGTTAACACGAATCTTGATTATGAAAATAGACTCATAATACTAAGTTTATAGCCTGAGAACAGCCTCTAATCGTTTTTAAAACTCAACTTAGAGTCCCCGAGATTTGACCTAAAATCGAACACAATTTCGGATTGAGTAGACTTTCATCTTCCAGCACACGAAAATTCAAACTTACATAACTTTTGACTCGTTTGGAGTTAAAAGCTCTATCTTATACCAAATCGAAGCTTGAGAAAAGCTATACAACAATATCCAATCATCTAAACCTTAGCTCAAACTTATACCCACAAAAATACCCCTAAAGTTTCTGACCTAAAATAAACTTTACAAAACCATATCAAGTCATCTTTTTGACCCATTTCATCAACTCCTATACTCCTAACATCACCTAATAAACATCCTAATCAAATCAAAATACCCTAAGTCACTTGTATGAACAATATTAATCAAAAACTATTTCATAAAACTAACATACAATATAATTAAATTAATTAAAAATAAAGAAAACATGAACATAAACACAACCCATTAACTAAATGAATCAAAATCATCAACCACAACCAAAACACCCTTTGGCCGTGGGTTTGGTGTAGCAAAAACACCCAAGAAAAATGTTTTTCTAGCCGTTTAAATCATTATCCCATGTTTATAAACATTAGATTTAAACATGCACACACTTTAATTAAATCAAAACCCACTTTATAAAAATTAAATTTGTTTGAAAAGATTTCATGGATGTATGTTTGATTTTATTGGATAACAAGAATTACAAAGATGAAATGAGAGATTGTCTTTGATTATTTTCTTCTAAAATCAAGATTTAAAAATGGTGGTGGTGGTTCCATGGTGGTGGTGGTGGCGACGGCTAAAGGAGAGAGGGGAGAGGGATTGTGTGAAACTTTGGAAGTGAAAATGAGAGTGTGTGTGTTTGTTTGTCCCTTTTTATAAAAATGGAGGGACCTATGTGGTAATTTTAGCTATCTTTTGGCCATTTTGGCAAACAACTATTTAGAGAGCGGCATTATGACTAGTAGTCGGTTTTAAATTTTTGCGGGAGTCAGGGTTCGTCCCGGCTACCTCAAAATACTTTTAAATAGTTCAAACGCACACAAATTGAATACACATATGGTTCCGACTCGACTTAAAACGTAATAAAAATAAAAATCTCGAAAATTCAAATATCGATCAATCGATAACAAAATGTAAATTTTTGGCATCCATCGGTATCGTAGTCGTTATCGGTTCTTCTTAAATCGTTAAACATAAAAATTAAGCCTCATTTATTGGTTTCAAATTAAACCGTCAAATAATATTACCAACAAAATTTCTTAAAAATTTCAAAAATATACGTAAATTAGGGTAAAATAAATAACGTTGGGTTCGGGGTATCACATTTTTATAAAAATATATTTCGATATATTTATATACATAGAGTCTTAACATGTTATTGTCATATTATTTATGTTTATGAAATTTTGGTGGAAACTAGTAGTGTTACTAGAAGTGCTTATGTTTGAAAGTGGTAAAAAATGTATTTTTACAAGATTTATACTTTCTGTCCAAATTTTATATAAAGCTTAAAGGCTTATAAAAATTATTTTAACACTACATTAGTACAAGATTATAAGAATTAAGTTATTACCTTCGTTTCTGTGTATTATAAGCTAAAATAGATTTAAAACAAGCAAGATATGGTTCATTTATTGTCGGAGAACTTAATTTTTACAAAAACTGAATGTGTTTGCTGTCTAGAATTATAAAATGGTCAAAATGATATTTTTGAGTTAAACCGGGTTATTTTGAGTGTCGGAATGAGTGCAAAAAATTGTATATATGTGGGAAACATTTTGAGGAGGGTAAAAGCGGGTATTGAAGATACTTGGTTATTGATTTGGACACTATAAAATGAGAATTTTATGGGAAAGTGATTATTACTTGATTTTAATTTGAAAGTGGCTGATTATCGAGAGGTTACTAAAAATGGAAAATTCCAAAATAACGAAGAAAGGCTATCGAATTTTTCGTAGAAACTGTATTGAGTATTTGACTAAGTTAAATTTGTTTAAACTAAAATATACTCCGAAAGACTGTCGAAATTTCGTCGAGTAAAAAATAAATATTTTGCCTAAGTATAAGATATTACTTATAACTATATGATGTCGATAAGTCGTGTTTTATCTATAAAACAACGCACATGATTGATAAGTGACGTATGTGATAGACTTATGTGATTTATTTGCTAGTGCCTAAACAATAGTATTATATTTAAGTTGTCGCTAGTGTTATTCGCTATTACTTGATCTTACTTGTGCGAATTGATTCTTTGCTTGAAGTGAGTCTATAGTCCCCTATTAAACTGGTTTATACATTTAATGTTTTGGGATGCGATAAATGCTTATACTCTCTTACAGGCGTAAAAACTATTTTCTATGAACGCTCAATGAGCATTGTCTGTGATTAGCTTAAGGTGCGTTAGCCATAGTCCCCACTATCATGAATCGTTAATTACGCTACTGGCGTGAGCTATTATGTTATGGATAGATCTATCAAGGCTTGACAACCTCCACTGGGGTATATCCTATCGCCGGACAAGTGTACACCATTTGTGTGACTTGATTTATCTTGGCTAGATACTCTCTTGGGGTAATTTATATGTGTGATGAGATGGCATTTATACATCATCTCATCGGTCTTTTCAGGCTTTAAATGCATAAAAATGTCATAAAATACCATATATATGCTTGTGTTTGTTTACTTGTGTATTTTATGTATGGATATCGTGAAAAAGACAAAAGATCACAAGAAACAAGGAAAAACGGACACGAGAAACGAAGCCGTACAAAGAACCGGGCCCTAGGTCATGAATTATCCAACATTTACCCTTGAAGACTTGAAGATATGAAAGATTGATCCTCAATGAATGAAGAAATGACACTTAAAACCCTTGTGAATTCATAATTACATGTTTGGTCCCTTAAGTTTGTCAAAATTACACAAATGGTCCTTCAACTTTGAAGAAATGGCAAAATTAGTCCCTCGACTATGCTAATTTGTCAATTATGGTGCCTCATGAAGCCAAAGATACATTGAAGACCTTTGAAGATCAAGAATGTCCAAGATCAGTCCCTCAAATATCCAAAAATGACAAAAACAACCCTTGAAACACTTTTGGAAAAGTTTTGTGCCAAAATTGTAAAGACTGAAACTTGTATAACAAAGGGATGCGTTTGTTTGGACTGAAATACTTGCTATACAACTTTTCCCAAAAAGAAAGGACCAAAAGTGACAAGCTGAAAGTTTGAATTCCTATAAACGCGGGTAACACTTACTGTTTGGATTTTACCATGAAGAACACCCCTTTTTACCCAGGATTAAAAAGAGGAAAACAAAGGGGAAATTAAAATTGGTTGTTCCCACGTGTAATTCACATCAAGACAATCATATCCCACACCAAAAACCTTAATCCCCACTACCAGAATGATACCCCCATTCCCACTCACAATACGACACCTGGCATTTGATCATGACATGGCAAGATCAACGAACCAAAACTTTTCCTTTGTCACCAAGCACTAAACAAACGTCCGTGATTCACCCAAACTAGCTGGCAACACACCTAGAAGATTCTGCAAGGACATTATAGGAAATTCACTTCTAGGGTTTTTGAACAATGATTAGCTAGCATTTGCCTATAAAAAGACTCCTCAACCTGTGAGAGAGCTTTTCTTCCAGTTTTAGGCTATCAATCTTTGTAATCCCTTTTTAAGTTAATAAAATTTGATTTTCAGAAATTTATGAAATCTTGTTCTTGTTTATTAAAAGTTGGTGTTAGAATAGCCTAATTCTGAGTTCCATTTTCATGTTTGAAGGTTTTTAAGGAAAGGTTTTAAGTAAAAAAACATGGGTTTCAAAAATCAGAAAAGTGCTTGTTTATTGTTCATCACTTTTGTTTGTTGATCTTAGCAGGTACATTAGAAGCTGGTACTTGTTTTTCTAGTACCTCAGCTCAAACAATCCAGGGCCTGGATGTAGGTCTAGGAGGTTTGCACCTTCTCCCTTTTCAATTTTCTCTCTTATTTTTTGAATTTTGGTGATTATGCATGATTGTTCTTGAATCTGTGTTCTTATGGTTGGTTATTGTTTATCTGTTCTTGTTTGATGTTATTGAGTTGTTGTTAACTTGATTTGTGGGTTAAATCTAGATAAACCTTTGGAAATTTGTCAAAACAGGTTTTTAAGGGGTGTTCGGGTTAACTGCATAAGCAGGTTTTGAGGCTTGTTGATTGGGTATATTGTGCTTTTGGTTGTTGGTACTTGTTTATCTGATATACTTGGTCATTTGTATGCAAGTTTTGTGGGTTGAAACACCTAGATTCATTATAGGGCTATAAAATCTTGTTTACTTGATATTTTTGGATGTGGTTTAAAGGACACCTAGATCTAATCATAGACTAGGGTTAACAAGTTATTAAACTAGGTTAATAATACCAGGAAAAGAGATTTGAATGCTTGAAATTAGATTTAGTGTCAATTAGATCAGCAAAAGTTTCTGCATATTCACCTTGTTCTTATCAGTAACTGTTTGTGCTTGATTCTGCTCATTTACTTTGATTTAGTGTTTGATTTAAGTTTGTTTGTGCTTATTCATAGTTTATATAGCTTGTGTATGCATCCTGTTGAATTTGGCTGGCTTATTCATGCTATATCTGCTTATTTGTGCATAACTGCTTATTTCCCATATCTGTGCTATATCTGGTGACTGTTTGCTTGATTTGAGCTTATTGTGTGAACGAAATTGTGATTTTCTTGTTGATATTGACTCCTTGTGATTCACTGATCACAAGAGTGCCCTTGTTTCCAATTGAATCCAACTAAATCTCTCTAAAAAGCTTGGTCAAATAGTCAAACCAGTGGGAACTCCTTTCCCCTGCTGCTAGCCACTGCTAGTGTTAATTGGGTTTCAGCTTATCAATAAGCTATAATAGCTTATTTTAACCAGCAACAACTTGGATTTTGTAATAGGTGCTCATCATTTGACCCATTTGTTCATACTGGAGCATTTGGTGGGTTGACTTTAGGGTTTGACTAGAAAACCAACTTAATTGACTTTTTTATAAGTGCTTATTGGTTCATTCTGGCTTATTGGTATTGCTTATTGGAAATTTGTTGATTAATTTGGCTTATTGAGTTCATTTGTGACATTTTTCAAGTTGAATCAAGTTCTGAGGTGCCCTAAATCTCAAACTCGACTATTTTGTCTTTTAGTGAAATTGTACTTTGCTTATTTCTGGCTTATTGAGTGTGCTTTTTCTAAATTTCTTTTTACAGATCTCTTAAGCATCACAAAAGAAGGTTGTGTGTCAAATTAGAGCTTATGGCATTAGCTTATTGCTTAATGGGCTAAAAAGCCCAATAAGGATAAGCTGTTTGCTTATTAAGCTGTGATAAGCTCACTTTCAACTTTTGGGCTTTTAGAGTTTTGTGTTTAGAATTGAATTTTGAGTCAGATTGGGCTTTTCCAAGTCAATTGGTCCAAGTTTGACTTTTTAGGCTAAAAAGCCCATTTAAGTGGACTGTTTTTGGTTTTGGCCCATTTGAGGGCCCAATAGGGGTATTTTGGTCATTTTACTTACATTTTCTGTTTATTTAGGTTAAAATAAACTAGTTTGCAAGTTTTTAGAATTTTTTATAGTTTTTGGATTTTTAATATTATTTTAATATTATTTTATTATTATTTTTCAAATTTCACATTTTTCAACTTTTTATATTTTTCTTAGCTTAAATACATTAATATAGGATTTTTGCAACTTTTAGAATAATTTTATCATCTTTAGATTAATTTTTATAATTATTTTAATTTTTAATAGTTTTTAAATCATTTTAAATAGTTTTTGTTAGCTTAAAAATTTCTAAAAATAGTTTTTAATCTTTTTAGGTCATTTTAGAGGTTTACCAATTGAAAAATATTTATTTGGGCTTTTTGATATTTTATTTGATTTTTAGGGCTTTAATTAGCATTTAAAAATTTAATATTTAATTAATTAAAAGGTTTGAAAAAGTTTTGATCATTGGTAAACTCTTAGTTTATTTATTGTGATTTTTGGTGAATTTTTGGTAATTTTTAGAATTAATTTTTATTTTAGCTTATTTTACGGTTTTACGTTTTGTCGTCGTAGTAATAATTTTCACGTCTTCGTCATTCTCTTTTCTCATCCCCTTCTTTCAATTATTAATCACAAACATTTAACAAGTTTTTCACACACATATACCTCCTTGGGAAACGAACTTCATTGGGTCATTAGTGCTTGATTTTCCTAAATCATCACTTAATACATTCCGCTCATTTACGCTCTTTTGTTTTCCTAAACAAGAGGTGTAATTTACCACAATCAATTTTTGGCGCCGCTGCCGGGGAGGTGTGTCGTGATTAATTTGTCTTGTTGTTTTTAATATTAACCATAAATAGTATCTCTATTAGTAGAAATCTACTAATACGTATTATCGATTTTATTGGTTTTTCTTGTGAAATTAATATTACTATATTGTATTAAGTATCACAATAAATACTAAATATCTCCAAAAGTGTGAAAACACAACTTTAATTGGGATTTGATCTCCTAATTATTGTATTCGAATCTCAAACAAAAAGAAAAAGGCAAAAATAGATAAATACTTTCGTGAAGCTCGATTTTGAAAAATACGAATTATAAGGTGGGTATAAGGCGGGTATTATAAAATATACCCTAAGGAAAAAGGCTCTTAAGTGCTTCGCGTCGCCTCGTTTCCCCGCTTGCTTGTGCGTATTTTGAGATTGAAGGCTAATCGAGGGTTTTGCCGCCCAAAGTATTATTACGTATAATATATTTGATTATTTTCTTTGTGATTAAACCCTCTTGTACAATTTGGTTTTCACCAAAGTTCTAAAGTCATTCGAAGGCGTTCACTCCACGTGATCGTTTTCATTCTTTTGAGGCTTCTTTAATCAAGAGTTTGATTCGAGGAGAGATTTGGTAGATTGTTATCTACGAAGATACACCAAAATCAAAAAAAAAATTAAAAACAATCAAAAACACAAAAAAATTGAAAATTCACAAAACATCCAAAAAGAATCTTCTTTGCTCACCTCCCATTCTTTGTGAAGTTTATGATCACTCGTAATCAAGCAAAACGAGCTCGTAAACGTCTTCAAAGGTAAGCCAATCAAGAGACATTGATTGAAGAACAACCTCCAATTGTTGAACCTATTGTAGAACAAGAAGTCGTCATGGCTAATCATACTATGATGGAGTTGCTACAAGCACCCACCGAGGGTTTTGGAGAGGCCATTGTGATTCCCGCCATACTTGCGGAGAATTTCGAAATTAAGATGGGTTTAATGTCGATGTTGCAAGCTAATAAGTTTAGAGGTCATGAGAAAGACAACCACGCATTATCGCATTAGGAATTTTAATCGTCTCACCACTACTAGCAAGTTTAAGGATGTTCCACATGACGCCATTAAGATGATGTTGTTTCCATACTCGTTAGATGGACCCGCTAAAATTTGGCTTGAGAAAGAACCGCCAAATTCGACTTTGACATGGGTGATCTCGTTTCTAAGTTTGTGAACAAGTTTTTTCCACCATCTAAAACAACACATTTGAAAAATGAGATTTCAAGATTTGTTCAAAGAAATAATGAAAGTTTTTCAATGGCACGGGAACGCTTTAAAGAAATGTTACATGAATGTCCACACCATGATTTTTCGGAATTGCATCAAATTGATACTTTTTATAATGGGCTTACTGATCATGAACGAGATTATTTGAATGCCGCCGCGGGTGGTAATTTTTTATGCAAAACGACCAATGAATCTTTAAAGATTATCGAGAATAGATCTAAGGTTTATAGCCCTCGTAACACACTGAGTGTTGCCAATTTGGGTTCGTCATCGTCGTCATCATCTCGTAGCATTAATGCCTTACATGATGAAGCTAATGAGGAAAATCGGTTATTCGATAGATTTGCTAATCTTATGTCTCATTGGAAAGCTCAAGAAGCTTCAAATTCAGCCTCGGTTAAAGCGGTTGCTAAGAGTTGTTTGTCTTGTGGTGGAGCCCATGGTCTTTCCGAGTGCATTACCGCGGATGGTAACACTTCGAGTGCTTATGTAGCAACGGGAACTTACAACCAAAACGGCCAAGGTTCCCGCCCAAATCAAGCTACACCAAATCAAAATGCTAATAACTATCGAAACAACAACCAAGGTGGTAATTACCAAGGCAATTCACGTAACTACAACAAAGGGAATTATCAAAGTGGGCATGGACAAGTCACTAATCAAAACCAAAACCGTGATTTTCAAAACACTACACAAGGTTTTCAAAATGAGCACACTAAAAATCTTCAAGGAGAATTTTTGGATTATGCTAAAGCAAATGATGCTAAGTTTGATAACATGCAACGTGAGATGATTACCTTAAGATCCGAGTTGAAAAACGAGCTTAAAAACGAACTTGCTAATGAAATTAAAACTCATGCAAATAAAATGGAAGGAAATGTCCAACGTCTTCAACAAAATCAACAAAAGATGGAACAAGGACAACATGAGATTAAGCAAGAGTTGTTAAAAGCGGATGCTAGGCAATCAAAATTTGAGGACCGAATGGCAAAAATGTTTGAAGCAATCATGTGTAAACCCTCTTCCTCGGGTGGTCTTCCTAGTGATACCATTGCATACCCGAAGGGAGAAATGAAGGTTATTACTACACGAAGTGGTAAAACTTTCAAAGAACCAATCTCTCGTCCAAGTACTTCTACGGAGAAGAAAATCGAGAAAGAACCCGAGGTGGTGGTCGAAAAGGAGCACATTACAATCCCACGAAGTACCGCTCATACCACACCTACGGTTGAACCAATACCAATTGTGGAACCCGAGATTCCAAGTCCGTTGCCTAATGTCCAACCCACACCACCCTTACCTTACCCTTCGAGACAAAACAAAGAGAAATTTCAAGAATTTAACAAACAACAAATCGAGCTTTTTATAAAAATGTTTCAACAAGTGCATTTTGATGTGAGTTTAGCCGACGCGTTATTGTATATGCCTCGTTTCGCTTCCACTTTTAAAAGTATGATGAGCGATAAGGAAAAGCTTTCAAAGCTTGCTAATTGTTCTTCGGTTTATCTTAACCGCATACCGGAAAAAGTTGGTGACCCCAGAAAGTTTCTCATTCCTTGTGACATACAAGATATGAAAGAATGCCTCGCCTTGGCCGATCTTGGTGCGAGCATTAATTTGATGCCATTTTCCATTTGGAAATCTCTTTCGCTTCCGACTCTTATTCCTTCGAACATGTCTATCGAGATGGCCGATCATTCTACGATTTTAGCATGTGGAGTAGCCGAAGATGTTTTCGTGAAAGTGGGGAAGTTCTACTATCCCGTGGATTTTATAGTAGTTGACATTCCCGCGGATCCTCAAGTTCCTCTAATTTTAGGTCGTTCATTTTTAGACACCTCGTGATCGCTTATCGACGTTCATGCAAGAACTATCACTTTGAGATTCAACGAAGAGGAACTTGTTATAAACGCTACTCAAAACTTGAAACCTTCTCATGTTTATGCAATCGCTACAATCAATCATATTGACATCGTTGATGTGGTTTGCGATGAGTTTTCATAAGAAGTGTTAGGTTTTTCCGATAGCTCGTCAAGTGGCAATCCCACTATTTTGGATCCAATTCTTGCTAATTCCACACCAAATCTCACTCCATTCCAAGGAGGCGATTTCACTTCAAATGAAATCGACAATGAAGATGAGGTGTTGATTAGTGATGATACTTCTATTCCACCATTTCTTCCGCCGATGGAAGTTATGAGTGTTGAACCAAAATCTTCAATCGAGGAACCACCTATCCTTGAATTGAAAGATCTTCCTTCTCACCTTGAATACGCATTCTTGGAAGGTGATGACAAGTTGCCGGTTATTATTGCAAGAGGTCTTGATAATGATGAAAAAACGAGCTCTTGAAAGTTCTTAAAGCTCATAAAGGGGCAATTGCGTGGAAAATTTCCAACATTAAGGGTATTGACCCAAAATTTTTTACTCACAAGATTTTAATGGAGGAGGACTACAAACCCGCAATTCAAAGTCAAATAAGGGTGAATCCCAAAATTCACGATGTCATTAAAAAGGAAGTGTTGAAACTCCTTGACGCGGGAATGATTTATCCTATCTCCGATAGCCCATAAAGTCAATTTCAAGTTGGGTCGAATTAATAAATGGATAGGGCCCCAAAGCTTCAATTCATTTCATTTTTTTAGGGAAAGAAAAAGAAACGAGCTTCCGTTCTTAATTTGAACGATTACCAGATCTAATTAGACGTTAAAAAATATTAGTGCCCAATACGGGAAGGCTTTCTCCCAGGAATTTATTCTTGATTTTTTAATGAATCCTAAATATTATCATTCTCCATTGCATAATGGAAACGTATGTGTATAACCACTATTTGGCGCAGGGTTTATAGAATAGCCAGCCAGCCAACCTGTAAGCTAGTAGTTTGGTTGATAAAGAGAAGGAAACCGGCCTATAAACCAGGTGAGCCCAATCCATTGTGTCCCTAAAAAGGGAGGAATGACCGTTGTGCCTAATGAAAACAACGAGTTAATTCCCACTCGTGTTTTGACCGGTTGGAGGGTGTGTATTGACTATCGAAAGTTAAATGACGCCACTCGTAAAGACCACTTTCCTTTGCCCTTCATGGATCAAATGTTGGAGCGACTCGCGGGAAACGAATTTTATTGCTTTTTAGATGGTTTTTCCGGTTACTTTCAAATCCCTATCGACCCTCGTGATCAAGAGAAGACTACGTTTACGTGTCCATATGGAACGTTTGCTTATCGTAGGATGCCTTTCGGACTTTGTAATGCACCGTGTACGTTTCAACTGTGTATGATGGCAATTTTTCACGATATGATCGAGAAGTCGATGGAAGTGTTTATGGATGACTTTTCGGTGTTTGGCAATTCGTTCACGTCGTGTTTATCTAATATCGAGCAAATGTTAAAACGTTGTGAAGAAACAAATCTTGTGCTTAATTGGCAAAAATGTCATTTTATGTGTAAACAGTCTTAGGACATAAGGTGTCGAAAGCGGGGATTGAGGTCGATAAAGCTAAGGTAGACGTCATCGCCAAGTTACCTCATCCCAAAACCGTTAAGGGAGTTAGGAGTTTCCTAGGCCACACGGGCTTTTATCGTCGTTTCATCAAGGATTTTCGAAAATCTCTTGACCTATGACACACCTTCTCGAGAAGGATGCTCCTTTTAATTTCAATGAGGATTGTGTTAGAGCTTTCGAAACTCTCAAAAGGAAACTTACCAAAGCTCCCATTCTTGTTGCTCCTAATTGGGAATTACCCTTTGAAATCATGTGCGATGCAAGTGATTATGCTATAGGGGCCGTCTTAGGGCAACGTTATGACAAACATTTTCGTCCTATCCACTATGCTAGTAAGACGATGACCGAGGCTCAATTAAAGTACACCACAACAGAAAAGGAATTCCTTGCCGTGGTCTATGCTTTTGAGAAATTCCGACCTTATCTCGTTTTGACTAAAATCATTGTGTATACCGACCATTCGGCTATCAAGTATCTCTTAGCTAAGCAAGATGCTAAGCCGAGGTTGCTTCGTTGGATGCTCCTCCTCCAAGAGTTTGATGTCACCGTGCTTGACAAAAAAGGAGCCAAGAATCTAGCGGCCGATCATCTCTCTCGTCTAGAAGATCCTCACAAAGATGCTTTCGAGAACAAGGAAATCACCGAAACATTTCCTCTCGAGACTCTCGGTGTAGTGAATTCTAAAGATACCACCCCATGGTTTGCCGACATTGCAAATTACCATGTGGGCAATTTCATAATCAAGGGTATGACGACACAACAAAAGCGAAAATTCTTTCGTGACGTCAAGTTCTATTTTTGGGACGACCCTTATCTCTTTCGGGTTTGTGCAGATCAACTCGTTCGACGTTGTGTTTTTGGTGTCGAACCTTCTAATATCCTTAGAGCTTGTCACGGGGGACCCACGGGTGGTCACCACGGTGCTATTCTCACGGATAAGAAAGTGTTCGATGCCAGCTTCTTTTGAACTTCTATCTATCGTGATGCACATACACTTGTGAAGTCGTGTGATTCGTGCCAACGTCAAGGAAAATCGTCTCAACGTGATGAAATGCCGCAAAACATAATTCAAGTGTGTTAGATTTTCGACATATGGGGTATAGACTTTATGGGGCCGTTCCCATCGTCTCATGGTAACAAGTATATCCTCGTCGCGGTGGACTACCTTTCTAAGTGGGTGGAAGCTAAGGCTTTGCCTACTAATGATGCTCGTGTGGTAGTAAAGTTTTTGAAGCAACTATTCTCTCGGTTCGGAACCCCTCGTGCTATTATAAGCGACCGTGGAACCCATTTTTGTAATGACCAATTCGAGAAGGTCTTAAAGAAATATGGAGTTACTCATCGTCTTTCTACGGCTTATCACCCGCAAACGAGGGGGCAAGTCGAGGTTTCGAACCGAGCATTGAAGAGGATTTTAGAGAGGTCAATTGGAGAAAACCGTGCTTCATGGTCCGACAAACTCGATGACGCTTTATGGGCCTTTAGGACCGCTTATAAGACACCTATCGGTTGCACTCCTTATAAGTTAGTCTATGGGAAGAATTGTCATTTTCCCATTGAATTGGAGCACAAGGCATATTGGGCCCTTAAGCATGCAAACTTTGACTTGAAGACCGCGGGAGATCACTGGAAAATACAATTGAATAAATTGGATGAATTAAGAACAATGCTTATGCAAATTCATTGATTTTCAAAGAAAAGACTAAAAAGTTTCATGATGCAAAGATTAAAAACCGGGTTTTTAACGTTGGTGATCAAGTATTACTTTTTAACTCTCGACTTAAGATATTTTCCGGGAAATTGAAATCTCGTTGGTCGGGTCCGTTCACCATTACACAAGTGTTTCCTTATGGGACCATCGAGCTAGCTCAAGATGATGGTCCTAACTGCAAGGTGAATGGACATAGGCTTAAGCACTACTTGGGTGGGGAAATTCCTTCAATGGTTGACCTCGACCAAGTCACCTTCCCCAATGATAATTAGCATTGGGGGGATCGAGTCGAGCTCATGACTCGGTAATCAAAAACGAGGTGCCTCGTGGGGGAGATCCTATGCTTATCCTATTATGCTTACTATTCACTAATAAAGGGACTTGTACCCTTCCAACTCGTTGTCTCGTGGTTGTTTGTGATTGTGTTATCTAGATATTCATCATCATCTACGATTGAAGACTCTCGTGTTCGTTTACGTGAGCCTCCATCGTTTGCTTGAAGAAGTTTTTCACGAATCCATTGACATATCCTTTATTGTTCTAACAGTTATCTTTTAGCATACTTAATAAACGGCTTTAGATATATTGTTGATCACCCTTTCCATGCTAGATCCTAAGCATTCGATTCTTCGTCTCTAGTATGGGGGTGCTCCACCCTTAGACTCGAAACATTGAGGACAATATTTACTTTTAGTATGGGGGTGAATAGATACTTGCTTTGCTACGCCCTCACGCTTTCCAACTTTCAAGGTTTTGTTTTTGTTGCTAATAAGGCTAAAAATGGCCCAATTTTAAAATTTTTCTTAGTTTTCATAAGTGTTTTTAAGACACGAATGTAAATTTTCCGATGGGTAGAATAAGAGCTAATTTTTGACTTGATGGGAATTTGGAGCCATTTACATTCCTTAACCCGCTCAATTCAAGTTTTGCTAGACTTTTATATAGGGAGCTTTAAAACGCAAAAGTCTTAGCTCATTCAGGTTAAGAACAAGAACTTTTTGCAAGTTCCTATAATTGATCCTAGAAAGTCACTTATCAAGGGAACTATAAAATGCATTCTCTAAACTTGAAAAAGTCCAAGAAAGTGCAAGATCCTATAGGTGTCTTGAAAACCCAAAACTTTGATTTGATATAGTCTTAATGAAAGCTAATCCAAATTTGGCTTAATTTTGACTTGCATGGCTAAGTATTCACGAGTCTCTTTAATTAGATGTCTTTATATAGTTAAGAACGAGAGATGATAGAGTTAGACAAGTGATCATGCTAAACGTAGAACATGATTTGTTCTTTCAAAAACTCATATGTTTTTAATTTTGGCCTTTTCTTCCCATAAGATCAATGAATTAGGAATAAAAATAATTGCAATAAGTAAGGTCGTACGATTTGAAAAGTTACTTAGCCTCTAGCGCAAGATCGTTTAAAAGTTGCTCGGGGTTGAATAGAGTCCATAGCCAAGGCATAACTTATTGAAGCGGGACGCGAAGATTGGTGATCATCCAAAAAGGCCCTAACAAGGCATGAGGAGCCCTATTTTGTTGCTAAAGATCCAAGATGATGTGAAGTTTAATTATTCCTAAATCAATATGAAGGATCGAGACACACGACGAAAAGTAATTACTCCCCTAAAGATCTTGGAGAAAGTCTATCCAAAAAGACCCTTACAAGGTATGAGGATAAATATATCCAAGTCCTAAAAGGAGGCGGATCGTTGTATATCAATGTCCAAAGTAAAGATTGAAGAAAAATGATGAAGTCGTGGTCCTAATATGAAGAATCTCTCAAAAACGTCATGTGAAGAAATTCCAAATATATGAAGAGAAGACCATAATTTCAAGATTTGAAGTATGAAGTACATGCCAAATATCGGTCCGAGAAAGGTCTCAAATCGTGAAACAAGTTATGCCAAGATATGAACTTAAGGAGATACACGAGAAGTCGTTTTAAAAGATTTTGTCCTTCGACTAACTATCGATTAAATCGTGCTACTTTGCTTTCGAACTAATAACTACTCAAATAAGTCAATATGAATCACTTGTGATCCATGACAAATAGTTAAAAAATGCTAGTAACCCATTTCCTTTTATAATAACTAGGATTGCGGGGAGAAAAAGTATTACACAATTTCAACGTATGAGTAGTGTTAGCATTGTGACTTGTACCAACAATGATCTCGTTTTTGCACTTAGCATGGAATGTATGACAATCAAGGATGACGAAGTTTACTCTAAGGGACATTTACTTGTTTCTATTCTTTGACCCTAAAAGTCACATTCGTGATGAAAATCATACATTATGTCTTTACACATCTTCGTATTATTTTTGCAAGTCTTTTAATCTTGAATAAAGGTTAATAAAATTGAATTTTGGTGATGCTTAGATACTTTATTCTAGCATTGTGTGAGGGCACGGCAATGGCTTAGTATGGGGGAGTGATGAGATGGCATTTATACATGATCTCATCGGTCTTTTCAGGCTTTAAATGCATAAAAATGTCATAAAATACCATATATATGCTTGTGTTTGTTTACTTGTGTATTTTAGGTATGGATATCGTGAAAAAGACAAAAGATCACAAGAAACAAGGAAAAACGGACACGAGAAACGAAGCCGTACAAAGAACCGTGCCCTAGTTCATGAATTATCCAACATTTACCCTTGAAGACTTGAAGATATGCGAGATTGATCCTCAATGAATGAAGAAATGACACTTAAAACCCTTGTGAATTCATAATTACAAGTTTGGTCCCTTAAGTTTGTCAAAATTACACGAATGGTCCTTCAACTTTGAAGAAATGGCAAAATTAGTCCCTCAACTATGCTAATTTGTCAATTATGGTCCCTCATGAAGCCAAAGATACATTGAAGACCTTTGAAGATCAAGAATGTCCAAGATCAGTCCCTCAAATATCCAAAAATGGCAAAAACAACCCTTGAAACACTTTTGGAAAAGTTTTGTGCCAAAAGTGTAAAGACTGAAACTTGTATAACAAAGGGATGCGTTTGTTTGGACTGAAATACTTGCTATACAACTTTTCCCAAAAACAAAGGACCAAAAGTGACAAGCTGAAAGTTTGAATTCCTATAAACGCGGGTAACACTTACTGTTTAGATTTTACCATGAAGAACACCCCTTTTTACCCAGGATTAAAAAGAGGAAAACAAAGGGGAAATTAAAATTGGTTGTTCCCACGTGTAATTCACATCAAGACAATCACATCCCACACCAAAAACCTTAATCCCCACTACTAGAATGATACCCCCATTCCCACTCACAATACGACACCTGGCATTTGATCATGACATGGCAAGATCAAAGAACCAAAACTTTTCCTTTGTCACCAAGCACTAAACAAACGTCCCTGATTCACCCAAACCAGCTGGCAACACGCCTAGAAGATTCTGCAAGGACATTATAGGAAATTCACTTCTAGGGTTTGTGAACAGTGATTAGCTAGCATTTGCCAATAAAAAGACTCCTCAACCTGTGAGAGAGTTTTTGTTCCAGTTTTAGGCTATCAATCTTTGTAATCCCTTTTTAAGTTAATAAAATTTGATTTTCAAAAATTTATGAAATCTTGTTCTTGTTTATTAAAAGTTGGTGTTAGAATAGCCTAATTCTGAGTTCCATTTTCATGTTTGAAGGTTTTTGAGGCAAGGTTTTAAGTAATAAAACTTGGGTTTCAAAAATCAGAAAAGTGCTTGTTTATTGTTCATCACTTTTGTTTGTTGATCTTAGCAGGTACATTGGAAGCTGGTACTTGTTTTGCTAGTACCTTAGCTCAAACAATCCAGGGCCTGGATGTAGGTCTCGGAGGTTTGCACCTTCTCCCTTTTCAATTTTCTCTCTTATTTTCTGAATTTTGGTGATTATGCATGATTGTTCTTGAATCTGTGTTCTTATGGTTGCTTATTGTTTATCTGTTCTTGTTTGATGTTATTGAGTGGTTGTTAACTTGATTTGTGGGTTAAATCTGGATAAACCTTTGGAAATTTATCAAAACAGCTTTTTAAGGGGTGTTTGGGTTAACTACATAAGCAGGTTTTGAGGCTTGTGATTGGGTATATTGTGCTTTTGGTTGTTGGTACTTGTTTATCTGATATACTTGGTCATTTGTATGCAAGTTTTGTGGGTTGAAACACCTAGATTCATTATAGGGCTATAAAATCTTGTTTACTTGATATTTTTGGTTGTGGTTTAAGGGACACCTAGATCTAATCATAGACTAGGGTAAACAAGTGATTAAACTAGGCTAATAACACCAGGGAAAGAGATTTGAATGCTTGAAATTGGATTTAGTGTCAATTAGATCAGCAAAAGTTTCTACATATTCACCTTGTTCTTATCAGTAACTGTTTGTGCTTAATTCTGCTCATTTACTTTGATTTAGTGTTTGATTTAAGTTTGTTTGTGCTTATTCATAGTTTATATAGCTTGTGTATGCATCCTGTTGAATTTGGCTGGCTTATTCATGCTATATCTGCTTATTTGTGCATAACTGCTTATTTCCCATATCTGTGCTATATCTGGTGACTGTTTGCTTGATTTGAGCTTATTGTGTGAACGAAATTGTGATTTTCTTGTTGATATTGACTCCTTGTGATTCACTGATCACAAGGGTGCCCTTGTTTCCAATTGAATCCAACTAAATCTCTCTAAAAATCTTGGTCAAATAGTCAAACCAGTGGGAACTCCTTTCCCCTACTGCTAGCCACTGCTAGTGTTAATTGGGTTTCAGCTTATCAATAAGCTATAATAGCTTATTTTAACCAGCAACAACTTGGATTTTGTAATAGGTGCTCATCATTTGACCCATTTGTTCATACTGGAGCATTTTGTGGGTTGACTTTAGGGTTTGACTAGAAAACCAACTTAATTGACTTTTTCATAAGTGCTTATTGGTTCATTATGGCTTATTGGTATTGCTTATTGGAATTTTGTTGATTAATTTGGCTTATTGAGTTCATTTGTGACAGTTTTCAAGTTGAATCAAGTTCTGAGGTGCCCTAAATCTCAAACCCGACTATTTTGTCTTTTAGTGAAATTGTACTTTGCTTATTTCTGGCTTATTGAGTGTGCTTTTTCAAAATTTCTTTTTACCGATCTCTTAAGCATCCCAAAAGAAGGTTGTGTGTCAAATTAGAGCTTATGGCATTAGCTTATTTCTTAATGGGCTAAAAAGCCCAATAAGGATAAGCTGTTTGCATATTAAGCTATGATAAGCTCACTTTCAGCTTTTGGGCCTTTAGAGTTTTGTGTTTAGAATTGAATTTTGAGTCAGATTGGGCTTTTCCAAGTCAATTGGGCCAAGTTTGACTTTTTGGGCTAAAAAGCCCATTTAAATGGACTGTTTTTGGTTTTGGCCCATTTGAGGGCCCAATAGGGGTATTCTAGTCATTTTACTTTCATTTTCTGTTTATTTAGGTTAAAATAAACTAGTTTGCAAGTTTTTAGAATTTTTTATAATTTTTGGATTTTTAATATTATTTTAATATTATTTTATTATTATTTTTCAATTTCACATTTTTCAACTTTTTATATTTTTCTTAGCTTAAATACATTAAAATAGGATTTTTGCAACTTTTAGAATAATTTTATCATCTTTAGATTAATTTTTATAATTATTTTAAGTTTTAATAGTTTTTAAATCATTTTAAATAGTTTTTGTTAGATTAAAATTTTCTAAAAATAGTTTTTAATCTTTTTAGGTCATTTTAGAGGTTTACCAATTGAAAAATCTTTATTTGGGCTTTTTGATAATTTATTTGATTTTTAGGGCTTTAATTAGCATTTAAAAATTGAATATTTAATTACTTAAAACGTTTGAAAAAGTTTTAATCATTGGTAAACTCTTAGTTTATTTATTGTGATTTTTGGTGAATTTTTGGTAATTTTTATAATTAATTTTTATTTTAGCTTATTTTACGGTTTTACGTTTTGTCGTCGTAGTAATAATTTTCACGTCTTCGTCATTCTCTTTTCTCATCCCCTTCTTTCAATTATTAATCACAAACATTTAACAAGTTTTTCACACACATATACCTCCTTGGGAAACGAACTTCATTGGTTCATTAGTGCTTGATTTTCCTAAATCATCACTTAATACTTTCCGCTCATTTACGCTCTTTTGTTTTCCTAAACAAGAGGTGTAATTTACCACAATCAATGTTCATTGTGGTGTACGTAATGGATCATTAGTTTCGATGTCATGAGCTTAGCTATCATAAATTTCATGAACACCTGATTTATCCTACAATTGGCACTATATCTCCCATACTTGCATGTGTACATGAACTGAACTTTTATGGTCAAACTTGCTATGATTTTTAATTGAAATATATATTCTCATAAACTTTATGTTGAACCCCTTTAGATTTTATCTCACGTATTTGATGATGATGCTTATCTGCTATATGAAGTACTTGGAGTCCATAATACATTTCATGGCTACCTTCGGATATTTTTTACTTATGCTTATGAACTATTATCTCGTTGACATCTTTAAAACTTTATTCTTCCGCTAC
The DNA here is from genome assembly GCA_025667525.1 of Glebionis coronaria. Classification (NCBI taxonomy): domain Eukaryota; kingdom Viridiplantae; phylum Streptophyta; class Magnoliopsida; order Asterales; family Asteraceae; genus Glebionis; species Glebionis coronaria. The sequence continues at coordinate 295,359,848 of CM046875.1, forward strand.
TCTATCTTTTGAAAACTATGACCTTTGTAACTTTGATGTTTTAATTTAATTCAACAAGGTATTTTTGTAAAGCATCTCATTTAGAGTCGTTCTCTTGTATCTTAAACTTTGATATTATGACGTAACAGCCCTCGAGCTTTACCGTTTTCATTGATAGAAATTAGGGTGTTACATAATTATTATGGAAAATCATATTCCAAACTTTACAAGAGGTTAAAACCTATTGCGGTTCATTCTTGGAATCAAGATCTATAGAGATAGATCAAGGCGGTTAATTTGACTATGTCAAAATGCATATCTTGATAAGATCTTGAAGAGATATAGAATGGATAATTCCAAGTGTGGTCTCATTCCTATTCAAGTGAAACTTGACATGAATAAAACACAATGTGCTTCAACTTCTGCTGCGATGGAACATATGCAAACTGTTCCTTACTTAGCCTGTAGGATCCATTATGTAAGTGGTAAGGTGCATAAGACCTGATGTGGCGTTCACATAAAACATTGCAAGATTTAAACCAAAATCCTGGTGGAAATCACTAGACTGTTGTGAAAAATATTCTTACCAAGTGTGCAAAAATATTCTTTAAGCTTCAACTAACTCACCCTTGTGAGTCAAGTATCCGAGACCATGAAGGTTTGAGAGGATAAAAGAAGAGAACCACATTACCCAAACAAATTTCAAGGCAAGGATTCCAAGATCAAGCACATTGTTAAGTAATGATAAAAAATGATCAAAGGGCGTGTGGAAGGACGAAAATGTACCTTGGGTGCAAAATGCATCCCTAATCTTCTATGGACTAATACAACTACTGAACTTGACAATAGCATGCATACTAAGTCTTTTAAGGACTAGTGGTAAATTCCCCATTCTTGATTTCATCATACCATGATGTTGGAGATCAATAGGAGATGAGTCTTCAACAAGTGTAAGTGGCTCATGATCTCTAATCCATAATCAAATTCATGATTAGCCTTCATGAGTACATACACAAAAGAAAGATGCAAACTAGTAGATACATTTTGATGTGATCGTGATAGTATAGTGATAATTAAGATACGTTATAGGGTAAATTAGAAAATTACCTTTAGGAAAAAGTAATAGACTCAAATTACCAAAGACGAATTCAATTAAACACGTTGGTGAAACAAGTTCGTTGTACTCGAAGATCGAGTGAATTTGAGACGTTTTGCATTGATTTGGACAATTGATTCGAACTGGTTGTCAGTTTTAAACTAAAATTAAAATCTACAAATTTTAAACTATTTAATTTTATCCTAAAGTGCATGAATCGTAAACCTCAAATTATTTAAATCTAAAACAATTACTTAAAACTAAAAACTATTTAAAAATTAAACTATTCAAAAATTTATAAAAATTAATCGATTTAATAAAAATAACTTCAACTCTATTTTAGAAATATAATTAAACTTTTTAAACTAATTAAATTTATTAAAATTTACTTATACCAAACCTATTTAAAAAAAATAATCTTATTTAAATCTAAAATAATAGAAATCTAATTATTTAAAAACTACTTAAACTTTTAAAATTAACAAAAAAACATTTTTATTTTTATCTTTTCTTTTTTTATTATTATTTTAGTTTATTTTAAAACTACTAAAATTTACTAAACTTTTTAATTACATATTAGTTAAACGTACATTAATCAATCTACAACTTAAATAAACACTGCTAGGGACGGATCTTCAATATTAATTAAATAACTGAGAGAAAAATCAAAAGAGCATGTAGCTCAGTTGGTTAACACGCATGACCCATGACCAGGTGGTCATGGGTTCGAGTCCCATGGGGAATAAAATTTTATGAATATATTTTTTACAGTTAAAAACGTGATGCAGTCACAGGAGGTGACTTATTTGTATATTTGGTGATTCTTTTGTTGGAAACAGATAGGAATCAGTTTTGATTGCATATCAGAGAAGTAGAATCTGATAACAAATGCTACTCATCAATACCAATATTAATCAGCAAAAACAATTAAACTAATTCAACAAGAAGTTCAATAAAAAGCACATCATAAACAAACTAAAAACAAAATCTATAGCTAATCAGATTAAACACTAAATCAGATGAACATATAAATCTATCAGCAAAACTACCAGGATGCAACTTATATCAGATATAGGAAACCAATCTGCAAACAGGAACTAAGTTAAGCAGTAAATAAAGCTGAGAAAAAATGTGTCAAACCCAATCACTTTAGCAGACTCTCTAAAATCATTCACACAACTAGTAAACATAACCATAAAAGCAATTTTTTGGTAACAAATAAAGCTGTAAAACTTATATATAAGCTAAATCAGTAATAAACTTCACTCATCCATTAAACTCTTTACTTAGTAAAACTAACAGCAAGCAATATAACATGTAAATGACTCAATAAACCCAAAAGTTTAAATAACAGCCTTCAAAAATATCAAATCAATCAGTTATCATTTTATAAAACTTACAGATAATAACTGTAAAATTAAAGCAGACTAATTAAACAGACAAGCCAACATGATACAAGTAATATCCAATCAATTTGCAGTCAGGCATCAATCTGGACAGATTACTCAAGAACAAATCCAAACAATCCTATTTCACATATTATATTTATCATAAACAGACTAAAAGAAAAACATATAAAATAACACAAATTTAACTGAATAACATACCATTTGTAGAGATCCTTTTGGAAGTAACACAACGCTGAGCTGGCTAACAAATCGAATCAACACCATCTAACGTCATTAATCGAACCACCCTCATCGAAATAAATCTTGAACAATACTTTTTTAGATCAAACCAGTGGGGTTTGATTTAATTCACAATTTACTTAGATATTTCATTAAACTATTGAGCAGTTTAATTAAATATCTTTTATATTAATAATATTAAATTAGACTGAGAAAGGAAATAATTGAATTTTAACAGTAAAAACACACGAATTATTTTTAGCAGAATAAAAACTTTTATTAATCAAAATAAAATGATACAGAACTATTAAAAAGAGAAATACAATTTTCCTAACTCTAATCTAACATTATAACATTAAGTAAAATTAGAATGTTGTTTACAATAATTTTGTGGGTTTATATAGGCAAACCCAAGGCCTGTTGTGGAGAGTTTGTTGAGCAGAAATCATCATCTTAGCCGTCCAAAGTGTATCTTGATCTTCTCTCTCTTTCTTGTTCTCATCCAAGGGTGGATATTCACTCACTAGCACACGGATTGCCATCGTGGCATCTGTTTGTGATAGTTGTGTTTCTTGGATGCTGAGGTGTCCACAAGTGATTGGTAGGTTGGTGATGATGAGGTGTCTTATCCATTGATTTGCTGCCACGTACCCTCTCCTCTCCATCATCTCTTCCGAAAACTTGGGGGATTTAATTCCCTCATGTGTGAATCACACGTGGGAACAAAACCCCCTTATTAATTTAACTTGATTTATCAATTAGGGTTTTGTTAATAGTGGCTAGGGTAAAAATAGGTAACTGGTTATATTTGGGTGAAGTGGGAGAGAAAGACATAGGTTGTAATGAGGGGTTTATTTTATTGTGTGTGTGTGTGATGGGAAAAAAACGTGTGGTAAATGAAACGAATGGTTGACTGATAAAGTGAATAACATTTATTTAACTTTGCGGCCAATATTAACCCTAATGGGTTCTTACAGCCCAATGACATGTCCCTTTATTGATTGCTGGTGAAAAGTTATGGGCTTGTGACCCATAAATCCGTCCTTTTTATTTTGGGCCTTTTGTTGAAACATGATCTACCATCCGTCCCATGGTTACTATGGTATTGGGCTTTTCAGGCCCAATTAGCTCATGTGGGACCCACTTCGTAAATAATCTTCAATAAATTCAAATCCGCTTAAATCGAGCTCGTTTTTGGCTTCGTCGATCTTTTCTTCAAACTTCGTGTCGGTTTTGCCGATTTTTGCGAACTTGGTACCTACACACATGAAACAACAAAACAACACATATACAAGGCATTTTCACAATTTTTATGCATTTATTCATTGTTTTTAGATACAATTGATATGAGTATTTAAGCTCATATCAAACTCCCCCTTGCTAAGCAATTGCCGTGTCCTCACGCATTGATAAAATAAAACACTAACTACAACATTATTCGACTTTTTAAACTTTATTTTGCAAAGACATAATGTATTGCTTTCATTATTTGAAAAATAACTTTAAGGATCATAAAACTCAAATAGATTCATCGTCCTTGACTTTTCACTTTTCCATGCCAAGTGCAAAAACAAGATCATTTTCAATCATAAGCTCCAAAATTAAATCAACTCATACAAGTAGTTTGTGTTAAACTCAATCTCCTATTATTCCTAATTGTATCTCTAGATTTTATTTGTCATTCACCCAAAGGATCATTTGACTTTATTTGATATTTATTAGTCCAAAAATGAAGGCAAGAACGGTGTAAACTCAACACTTAAAACCTAACCTCGACATCAAAAACCGTTGTCACTAAAGAAAGCCCACATTAAGGATAACTTAACACGATTTGAGGGATAAATCCCGGACCTGAAATTTGGCTAATATGACTACTTAAAAGCAACAATAAAACCTCCAAAGTCAATTATGACTTTATAAATGGAGTTAGCAACAACTACATCATAACACCTTGTGGCTCTTTAAGATGCAATTGTGCTCCTTATTTAAAATCCACACCCAAAGGCTCCTTGGACGAAAATAAGGAAATTGACATTCACCATCCAACCTTACGGCTCATGATGATTAAGCAATTTTTATTCAACACGTCCCCTCTCCATACACCCTAAGGCTCTAATGACAAGGTTAGTGCTACATGACTCCCACCTGAAGGCTCCTAGAGAACATGTTTTTATATATTCTTCTTATTAATATGATATTTATATTAAGCCAAATTTCCGCAATCCCATGATCAAAAGTCCATGACGCTGACACCCTTAATGTGTTCTCACTTTAATTACAAGGGAAGAAAAATAAGGAGTTACGAGTTAAGATATCAAGCCTATACCGCTAAAAACTTCATTTATTAAGCAATTATTATTCATGTGTGGAAAGTAAATACGAGGAGATTAAATCAAACACAAAAATACTTGCACAAAGAAGAGTTTAACCTTAGAAACTTATGATTGAACTCTATCATCTCTTTTTCTACATATTGTAAAATTCCAAAAATGTGAAATCAATGGATACTTAGCCTATTAAATCAAAGTTTTGGGTTTTCAAGTCATCTATAGGATCTTGCATCTTCTTATACTTTTTCAAGTTTTAGAATTTGCGTTTTAAAGTTCCCTTGATAAACGACTTTTTGGGATCAATTATAGGAACTTGCGAAAAGTTCTTGTTCTTAACCCGTATGAATTAAGACTTTCGCATTTTAAAGCTCCCTATATAAAATCCTTGCAAAACTTAATTTAAACACGTTAAGGAAAAGCTAAGGTAAACACCGAGTCGAGTCAAAAACTATCTTTATTTTCACCAACAGAAAGCCTACATTTGTGTCAAAAGCACTTATTTTATTTATTAAAACTTAAAAATAACACGAAAAATTTAAATTTTTTATGAAAAATGAGAAAAACGATTACGTTTGGACACGACAAAAGCAAATGCAAGCGATTATATCGATTGACTCCACCATGCTAAAACCAAACATTGTCCTCAATGTTTCTTAGCTCAAGAGTAACACCCCCTTGCTAAAATACGAAGAGTCTAATGCAAAATCCTAACATGGAAAGAGCACGCAAATCTATAAGCCGTTTATTAATTATGCCTCAAGATAAAACGTTAGTCGATAAAAATCAAAGGATAGAGTGTGTGCCCCTTTTTGGCAATCAAAGAATGGAAGATCAAGTGGACCGGCAAAAACCGAATACGAGAGTCTTCAAATATTAGGGTAATACCTAAGATTCACAACACAACAAAACACGAGCACGAGCTTGAAAGATCAAGCCTTATTAGTGTGAGAAAATAGAAAGAAGATAGAATGTATGGGACTCCCCCACAAGCTACCTCGTTTTTGTTCACCGAGTCATGAGCTCGACTCGATCCCCGCATTCATTGGTCCTTAGGGAAAGTGGTGTAAACCGACATAATGGAATAAAATCCAACATAAAGCACGATGCCGGGGTCAAAGATTACATCCTCGTTATCGGATGACAAACGAAAGGATAAAACTCCAACACAAATCTCTAACAAGAGATGGTAGTCACAAATCACTAAATGGATGTAGCATGCTCCCCGAGATATACTCGCACCAAGATGATTAAAAAGTCTTTCAATTATTGCATCGGTGAAAGGCCGAGATTTCCCTAAATCAACGATTCCGGGGTCGAATACCTCGTCCTCGGTGGAGAAAGGAATAGACAACACGGTGTCGTCCCCCCATGCTAATCCTAAATCATATGAAGCACATGGTAATGGTGGTATAAAAGTCTTAACCATAGTGGTTTCAACTTGCATGACTTTGTCGACCTTGTCACTCTTAGGAATGTGAACAAAGGGGTTATGGTACTTAATATGAGTCACATGAAAAACCCGCACATTAAGATCAACGCGAGTGGGAGGGAGATTGGGAATAAAGTAGGTTTCTCCATCCTAGTCGACATATTCATCATCACAAAAGGTGTGAGATGAAGGAGGTATGATGCTCTTAAAATCCTCTTGAAACAATGGATTATTGTTTATTGAACCTTCAAAGAGAGGATTTGAGTAAGTCACAAAAGTGTCGTCATCCTTGTCATCACAAGAAATTTCCGACAAAGTATCAAGTGTGTCACACTCGGATACAAGATCATCATTCTCATTTGAAGGAAATTCATCGGTGAATTCCTCAAGAATGGTAGGTAAAACATGAGAATCACGCTCGATCTCGAGATCGGAAACGTCTTCACTTCCCCGTGTAAGTGGATCAATGATAGCAAAAAGTTCATCGACGAACTTATCCAACGAATAGTCACTAACCTCACTCGGTGTGAAGCTAGGAATCAAAGGCTCTTCAACGGAAGATTGTGCCTTAGGAACATCAATTTGATCCTTCGAAGAGAGTGAAAATGAGTCCATTTTCAAAGATTGTTCAATTGAAGCAATATCACTCTTGGGATCGAAATTCTCACTATTAATGTAACACCCCATTTTGGAAATGGAATATTACGCATAATCATGGCGTGTCATCAAAGCATACAAGGATAAATGTCTAAGCATTATTCAACCATAAAAGGGAAATACCGGAATCAAACATCGGTACCCCAAAGTAAAGCTCATCACACACAAACATAAATACTGTAAAAGGAAAGGACGAAACAAAGTCCATAGCAACTGTATCAAAGTAAAGGAAATGCATAAAGTAAAGAAAGACAGTAAAGCTTCCAATCCATATGCACGTACGTTTGAGATCTACGAGCGTCCCTGAGTACCTGCCGTTTTGGGAACATGAAAAGGAAAACGGCTGAGCAAGACGCTCAGTGCACGGATGTACAATATAGCATGAAATAGGATAAGCATGTAACATATAACAGCGGAAGACTAAGTACTGAGTAAACTGGTTAAGTGTCAAGAAAACTGGTTTTATAGTTTGAAAAGCCTTATGTTTATCTTGTGAAAACTGTTTTAACATATATATACCATAGCCCATATAGGTCATGAAAAGGTCACGTGCATGAATACTTGGAGGGGTGACCTCATCATGCTGATTAGAGGGGATTCCTCTAATCAATATACTGGTTTGGGTAGGAGGGATCAACTCCTTGTGAAGGGTGCAAGGCACACACCACATTCACCATGATAAACTGAATAAAACATGTAACTAGGATGCACCCATACGCCCCACATGATATAATAATATGGCCAAAACTGAAAGGGACGCCACGAGCAATCACTCCGCCGTGGGGAAGTCATAACATCGGTGCCTCCAATGCTATGGTTATGGTACCTCCATAACTAGGTGAAACTGGTCATGCATGTATATGGCTATAGATTATGCTAATTAAACATAAGCAGTTCAAAACAATAAAATAAATACTGGGGAAAACAGTTGGCTGCATACGGGGAAATCCTAATAAGGAAAGAATGTCCATACTGAAAGGACGGGAATCCGTACCTCAAGTCCAGTAAATGAACGGAAGAAAGACTCCTACTTCTGGATCACTAACGCTACATGAATACACACGTGTATAAGTATCGATTCACTGATTACGTACTGGGTTTTGTGTCTCATTTTAGCTGATTTGGTATGTTTTAGGTCATGGTTCACTGTTTAAAACCTTAAACTGTGTTTATCTAGTATTCTGATTAATCTGATTAAGTATTACTGGTGTTTCATGTATTATTATACTTACTGTGTAATAATAAGTAACTTTCCAAAAATAACAGGTTTCCAAAAATAGAAAGTTTCCAAAAATAGAAAGTTTCCAAAAATAGAAAGTTACCAAAAATAGAAAGTTTCCAAAAATAGAAAGTTTCCAAAAATAGAAAGTTTCCAAAAATAGAAAGTTTCCAAAAATAGAAAGTTTCCAAAAATAGAAAGTTTCCTAAAATAGAATTTACTGCTTAAAATAGATTAGTTGCCTTATTTAATTAAGTCTCTATAAATAGAAGTTTCCATATTTAGAATTAAGCTGGTTACATAAGCTAACATATAAGTCTAAGTGTTTATAAGCTTATTTCTTAAGTCATATGATATAGTGTATAGTTTAATTATTATTTCATGTATTTTAATTAAACTATAGGTTAAGCATTTTAATTAAGGTATAACATGTATTAATTAAAATGGAATAAAATACTTAGGTTAAAAATGTGTATTATTATGTATTAATAACATAACCTAAGTCATGTCTAAATTAATTAATTATAGGCATGTTTTAAATAATTAATTAATTATAACTTATAACATAAAATACTTAGGTTAAATTAATGTCATGTTAAACTAATAATTAAAATAACCTAAGTCATGATTTAATTGATATTTCATGTTATTAATTAATTATATCCTAAGTTCATAATTCATAAAAATTAACATGTAGCATAAATCATGATTTAACCAACGAACCATGAATCGGGCATGAATTCGACACCGTACCCCGAGCCAAACTCGGGGCACGTGTGCCTCCTTGCTGCCGTGGGTCCCACATGAGCCAACCAAGACCAAAAATGGTCTTGGTGGTGGCGGCAATAGCAAACCAAACCCCCCTCGGGTTTGTTTTGCTAGGCGGCTAAAAACAAACACCCCTTTAAATCAATCTTTGATTTTTAATTAACCCCCAAACATGTTAGATCAATGATTAATTACCATGTTTTAATAAGAAAATAATAACATGTTCATGAAAATAATCAAAGATTAAAAGAATTAAAAAGAATTAAAAAGAAGGGTTAGAAAGGTATACCACTATGTAGCTTGGAAAAAGGATGAACAAACACTGATTATAACAATAGTTTTTGAGATCAAAATCAACCAATCACCCTCCTTTGGTGATGTTAAGGTGGCGGCACAAAGAGGAGAAAAGGAGGAGGAGAAAACTCTTTTTAGGGTTTTTTGTTTATTTCTTGAAAGTGAAAAATGAAAACATGTTTTTACCATAACCCCCCCTTTACTTGTAAAAGTCCATGGGCTAAGCCCATCTTGTATATGTGTCGTGGGTATGGGGGCCCCACATGGGGTACCCGTACCTTTCTCGTGTCCCGATGTTTCGTGTTCGTTCGTGGTTAAACGTGTTCGTGTCTGAAGCGTTTCTGTTTATTTTATCATGTAGTTACCGTAATCTTAACGCTCGTAATTATATTATATGTATTTACGTAAGTATTCTAATTTGTATTTTAAATGGTGATCATGATTTAATTATGTTCACGTGATATATTTATTAACTGTTTATCATGAGTTCGTACGTAATCGATACTTGTCATGTCATACACGTATGCACTTGCTTGATTATTAGCACATGAATGTGATCAATACTAAATGAGGTAAGTTTTAATCTAGAACGTACGATCTTAAGGGCACTATTCATGGTAAAAGCATGCGGGTTTTACAATTCTTCCCCCCTAAAAAGAATAATTCGTCCCCGAATTATAGATAAAGTAAGCTGAAAAGAAGTGACATACCCGAACTCAAAATATGAAGTGAGGGTAAGAAGCCCGGATAGACTCCTCTGTTTCCCAAGTGGCTTCCCGCTCGGTATGGTCCCTCCAAAGAATTTTGACGAATGGAATCGTCTTCCTTCTCATGACTCGTTCTTGCCTGTCGAGTACTCGTTCGGGTTCTTCTATAAAAGTGAGATCTTCACGTATCTGTTCCAGTGGATACTGAACCATGTGAAGGGGATGATAATTGTACCCTCTGAGTAAGGACACATGGAACACGTTATGCACGTGCGAAAGCTGAGGAGGTAACGCCAATCGGTAAGATACTTCGCCGATTCGTTCAACGATATCAAATGGTCCGATGAACCGAGGACTGAGTTTCCCTTTGATCCCGAAGCGTTTAACACCACGTGCCGGCGAAACCTTGAAGAAGACGTGATCTCCCACATTAAAATGTATGTCCCTACGATGCTTATCGGCGTAACTCTTCTGACGTGATCGTGCTTCCTGCAGTTTCTGCTTAGCTACTTCGATCTTCTCATCGGTCATTTCTATAATCTCTGGTCCTTCGAGTGTTCGCTCTCTCACTTGATCCCAGCAAGTTGGAGCGCGACACTTTCTGCCATACAACATTTCGAAAGGAGCACATTTGATACTTGCGTGCCAGCTGTTGTTGTATGCAAACTCGACTAAACAGATGTAATCGTCCCAATCACCTGTCCATTCCAACGCACACGACCTTAACATATCTTCCAATGTCTGAATTGTTCGCTCTGACTGTCCGTCCGTTTGAGGATGAAAGGCCGTACTCAGCTTAAGTTGTGTACCCCAAGCTTTTTGCAGACCTTTCCAGAATCGCGACGTGAAACGAGGATCTCTGTCTGAGACAATGCTGGAGGGAGTGCCGTGGAGTCTCATGATCTCCCTTCTGTACGTATCTGCGAGTTTACTTACCGGATCTTCCTTGCGTATCGGTAAGAAATGAGCTGATTTGGTGAGTCGATCAACAATGACCCAAATAGCATCGTGCTTCTTCTTGGTAGGCGGAAGACCGGTAACAAAATCCATGGTGATTTTGTCCCACTTCCACTCTGGAATATCCAACGGTTGAAGGAGACCGCCCGATCGCTGATGTTCAATCTTAACCTGCTGGCAGGTAAGACATTTGGAGACATACGTGGCTACATCCTGTTTCATACCACTCCACCAAAAGTGCTGTCTGATGTCATGGTACATTTTTGTCGACCCAGGATGTATAGAAAATGGGGAGCTGTGAGCTTCAGCTAACAATGCTTCCCGGAGTTCTGGATTGTCAGGAACACAAAGTCTCGTGCCCTGCCAAACGATACCGTCTGCGTCTATTCTGAATTCTGTCTGCTTCTCCAAATTCTGAATTATCGCCCAAATCTCTCCATCATCCTTCTGCGCTTCCTTAATCCTAGTCAGTAACTCAGGTTCTACTCTAAGATTCGCCCAGTATCCGTGCTGCCCACGTACCATGATTTCGATGTCTAGTCGCTCCAAGTCTCTTATGTTTTGTTCCTCGATCTCAATGCCGTTTATCATTCCGGACTTTCTGCTGAGTGCATCTGCTACTACATTAGCCTTCCCAGGATGATACTGTAGGTTAATATCATAATCCTTCAACAGTTCCAACCATATCCTTTGTCTCATGTTCAATTCTCGCTGTGTGAAGATATACTTCAAGCTCTTGTGATCCGTGAAAATGTCGCATGATTCTCCGTATAAGTAATGCCTCCATATCTTCAATGCGAACACCACTGCAGCAAGTTCCAGGTCATGCGTAGGGTAGTTTTCTTCATAGGGCTTAAGCTGCCGTGAAGCATACGCGATCACTTTCCCATGTTGCATGAGAACACAGCCCAGTCCCTTCCCCGATGCATCGCTATAGATCTGAAATCCACCTGTACCAGATGGGAGAGTAAGAATAGGTGCAGATACTAACTTCTGCTTTAGGTCTTCGAAGCTCTTCTCTCGTTCTTCCGTCCAGACGAATTTCTCTCCTTTTCGCATCAGTTTGGTGAGAGGCAATGCCAGGCGGGAAAAGTTCTCCACGAATCTTCGATAATATCCAGCTAAGCCTAAGAAACTGCGGACTTCTGTCGCTGATGTTGGTCTTGGCCATTTAGTGATAGCCTCAACCTTCGCTGGGTCCATAGTGATCCCTTCTGCTGATACAATGTGACCTAAGAATGCCACCTTGTTTAACCAGAACTCACACTTGGAGAATTTCGCATACAGCTGCTTCTGACGAAGAATCTGTAGTACAGTACGGAGATGATCTTCGTGTTCCTCCGTGGACTTTGAGAAAATCAAGATATCATCGATGAATACAATGACAAATTTATCAAGGAATTCATGAAAGATTCTGTTCATCAGATCCATGAATACTGCTGGAGCGTTAGTCAGGCCGAATGGCATGACCACAAACTCATAATGGCCATAGCGGGTACGAAAAGCAGTCTTGGCAATATCCTGCTCTTTAACCCTTAGCTGATGGTAGCCTGACCTTAGATCGATCTTTGAGAAGTGTTTGGCTCCTTGAAGTTGGTCAAACAGATCGTCTATACGTGGCAGTGGATATCTATTGCGGATGGTAATCTTATTAAGTTCACGGTAGTCAATGCAAAGTCGCATGCTGCCGTCCTTCTTCTTAACGAACAAGACCGGTGCGCCCCATGGAGATGCGCTTGGTCTAATGAACCCTCGTTCAAGAAGTTCCTGCAGTTGGTCCTTCAGTTCTTTTAGCTCTATGGGAGCCATACGATACGGAGCCTTAGAGATTGGCTCAGCTCCTGGAACAAGGTCGATGTTGAACTCCACTTCTCTTGCAGGTGGTATGCCTGGAAGTTCATCTGGGAAGACGTCTTGAAATTCCGAAACTACTGGTTGATCCTGAATCGATGGGGATTCAGCATCCATGTCATGAACCGTAGCTAGATAACCTTCGCAGCCATGTGACAGTAATGCACGTGCTTGCAAGGTAGATATGACTTGTACAGACCGCCCGGGTATGAACCCGTTATAGATGTACTCTGGTGCATTAATGTCGCCGAAGATCACCCGATATGAGTGGCAGTCTATGGTAGCATGGTGCCTGGATAGCCAGTCCATGCCAAGAATCATATCGAACTCAATCATGTCCAGGGGAAGTGCATCTACTGCACGAACTCTATCGTCAAACTCCAGAGGAAGACTCTTGTATACATGAGTTATTAATACAGAGTCCCTCAGAGGCGTGGAAATGGTAAGCTTATTTTCTAATGGCAAGGGAAGTGTCCTGATGTTCTTAGCATAAGTAGTGGAAATAACTGAATGAGTGGCACCCGTGTCGAAAAGAACACATGCAGCCTGGCCGTACATATACAAAATTCCAGTAATGGTACCTGTAGATTTGTTTGCCTGATCGCGCGATGTCGTGTAGACACGCCCAGTGGTAGGAGGCGGTTTATTATCAGCATGACCCGAAGTACCCTCCATTTCACCCTTATGGCAATCTCTCATACGATGGCCAGGGAGGCCGCACTTGTAGCACGCGTCGGAATCACGACGGCATGGGCCAGGGTGTCTGCGATGGCAAGTGCTGCAAAGAGGATGAGTGAATCCTCCAGCAGGAGTCCTTGCTTGCTGAGGGCCTGCTGATGACAAAACGTGTTAAGAATAAAGTATATGCACGAGTATAGGACGTAAGGGTCATAAGATGCTTACCAGTGTTAGCTGAACGGTTAGGCTGAGAACCCCTGTGGTTCTGGTCCCTTCCGTTACCGTGGTTCCTGGTAGCGATTAATATAGTGTCAGCATGGGAGATATAACATGAACTCATAAGAAGATGCGTAAATAGTAGGACCTGCTGTTGTTGGAGTGTCCCGCATTGTTACGGTAATTATCATTACCGTTGCGCCTTTCCACAACAGAACGGTCGTTAGTGTGACCGTTTCCTTTGGGCTGATTAGGCTGCTGCTGAGTAGCCGGCTGAGACCGGTCCCCAGTTTTCTGCCTGGAAGATACAGTTTAAGAGATGATTATAGAACATATAATGATAGGATGCGGTCTGGTTAACGCTAGAACACGAAATGTTTTACCTCTTGTCGGGTCTTTCAGCTTCCCCGAACTCATCGCGTTCATGTAACATCTCAAGCTTCCTTGCTGCATAAGCCACTTGTGCCACAGTATCCAACGGGGCACCCGATAAATCATTGGCAATCCTTGGATTAAGGCCCCAACGAAAATGTAGTGCTTGTTCTTCAGTGGTGCCTGCGGATGCCCTTAGGACAGCTGTGTACCCAAGGAACCTCTGCATGAACTGACCATAATTCTCGTCGGGTCTCTGTCTCATGGCGTAGTATTCCCTCATGAGTCGATTCCTTCCTTCCATGGGAAAAACGATAGGTGGGGGAGGATATTCGTCGTCATGAAGAATGGCGTCTTGCCTTTCTGCCTCCATGTCTGCGAATAACTCCCAGAGTTTGTCTGTGTTTGCCATCTGACAGTATAACATAAAACATATGATTAACAGTTCAAACATAAAATATATAAAAAAAAAATTTATGCCAAAAATTTCACGAGAAAAATTTTATGCAAGAAAATCTTTGTATGAATGCATGATGCAGTTTTATGAAAACTTTTGATGCTCGAGAGTGAACGCCTACGGTCAGTTCACTCAAAATAAAAGACATATCGAGGGGACGCCTATGGGTCGGTCCCAAATCTAAAAGTTTCGATAAAACACATGCGACTAAATAGGGCCAGTCCTGTACCAACCATTACTTAGTCAAAAACCCTATAACAATGACATGTATATGTATGCTTAAAAATGATGAATGCATGAAAACAACTGTCAGTTCTAGGAAGACCGTAGTGACTACCCACTAATCACAGGTCATATTTGAGAGCCTACAGGTCGAAACCTTGGGCTCTGATACCATAATTGTAACACCCCATTTTGGAAATGGAATATTACGCATAATCATGGCGTGTCATCAAAGCATACAAGGATAAATGTCTAAGCATTATTCAACCATAAAAGGGAAATACCGGAATCAAACATCGGTACCCCAAAGTAAAGCTCATCACACACAAACATAAATACTGTAAAAGGAAAGGACGAAACAAAGTCCATAGCAACTGTATCAAAGTAAAGGAAATGTATAACGTAAAGAAAGACAATAAAGCTTCCAATCTATATGCACATACGTTTGAGATCTACGAGCGTCCCTGAGTACCTGTCGTTTTGGGAACATGAAAAGGAAAACGGCTGAGCAAGACGCTCAGTGCACGGATGTACAATATAGCATGAAATAGGATAAGCATGTAACATATAACAGCGGAAGACTAAGTACTGAGTAAACTGGTTAAGTGTCAAGAAAACTGGTTTTATAGTTTGAAAAGCCTTATGTTTATCTTGTGAAAATTGTTTTAACATATATATACCATAGCCCATATAGGTCATGAAAAGGTCACGTGCATGAATACTTGGAGGGGTGACCTCATCATGCTGATTAGAGGGGATGCCTCTAATCAATATACTGGTTTGGGTAGGAGGGATCAACTCCTTGTGAAGGGTGCAAGGCACACACCACATTCACCATGATAAACTGAATAAAACATGTAACTAGGATGCACCCATACGCCCCACATGATATAATAATATGGCCAAAACTGAAAGGGACGCCACGAGCAATCACTCCGCCATGGGGAAGTCATAACATCGGTGCCTCCAATGCTATGGTTATGGTACCTCCATAACTAGGTGAAACTGGTCATGCTTGTATATGGCTATAGATTATGCTAATTAAACATAAGCAGTTCAAAACAATAAAATAAATACTGGGGAAAACAGTTGGCTGCATACGGGGAAATCCTAATAAGGAAAGAATGTCCATACTGAAAGGACGGGAATCCGTACCTCAAGTCCAGTAAATGAACGGAAGAAAGACTCCTACTTCTGGATCACTAACGCTACATGAATACACACGTGTATAAGTATCGATTCACTGATTACGTACTGGGTTTTGTGTCTCATTTTAGCTGATTTGGTATGTTTTAGGTCATGGTTCACTGTTTAAAACCTTAAACTGTGTTTATCTAGTATTCTGATTAATCTGATTAAGTATTACTGGTGTTTCATGTATTATTATACTTACTGTGTAATAATAAGTAACTTTCCAAAAATAGCAGGTTTCCAAAAATAGAAAGTTTCCAAAAATAGAATGTTTCCAAAAATAGAAAGTTACCAAAAATAGAAAGTTTCCAAAAATAGAAAGTTTCCAAAAATAGAAAGTTTCCAAAAATAGAAAGTTTCCAAAAATAGAAAGTTTCCTAAAATAGAATTTACTGCTTAAAATAGATTAGTTGCCTTATTTAATTAAGTCTCTATAAACATAAGTTTCCATATTTAGAATTAAGCTGGTTACATAAGCTAACATATAAGTCTAAGTGTTTATAAGCTTATTTCTTAAGTCATATGATATAGTGTATAGTTTAATTATTATTTCATGTATTTTAATTAAACTATAGGTTAAGCATTTTAATTAAGGTATAACATGTATTAATTAAAATGGAATAAAATACTTAGGTTAAAAATGTGTATTATTATGTATTAATAACATAACCTAAGTCATGTCTAAATTAATTAATTATAGGCATGTTTTAAATAATTAATTAATTATAACTTATAACATAAAATACTTAGGTTAAATTAATGTCATGTTAAACTAATAATTAAAATAACCTAAGTCGTGATTTAATTGATATTTCATGTTATTAATTAATTATATCCTAAGTTCATAATTCATAAAAATTAACATGTAGCATAAATCATGATTTAACCAACGAACCATGAATCGGGCATGAATTCGACACCGTACCCCGAGCCAAACTCGGGGCACGTGTGCCTCCTTGCTGCCGTGGGTCCCACATGAGCCAACCAAGACCAAAAATGGTCTTGGTGGTGGCGGCAATAGCAAACCAAACCCCCCTCGGGTTTGTTTTGCTAGGCGGCTAAAAACAAACACCCCTTTAAATCAATCTTTGATTTTTAATTAACCCCCAAACATGTTAGATCAATGATTAATTACCATGTTTTAATAAGAAAATAATAACATGTTCATGAAAATAATCAAAGATTAAAAGAATTAAAAAGAATTAAAAAGAAGGGTTAGAAAGGTATACCACTATGTAGCTTGGAAAAAGGATGAACAAACACTGATTATAACAATAGTTTTTGAGATCAAAATCAACCAATCACCCTCCTATGGTGATGTTAAGGTGGCGGCACAAAGAGGAGAAAAGGAGGAGGAGAAAACTCTTTTTAGGGTTTTTTGTTTATTTCTTGAAAGTGAAAAATGAAAACATGTTTTTACCATAACCCCCCCTTTACTTGTAAAAGTCCATGGGCTAAGCCCATCTCGTATATGTGCCGTGGGTATGGGGGCCCCACATGGGGTACCCGTACCTTTCTCGTGTCCCGATGTTTCGTGTTCGTTCGTGGTTAAACGTGTTCGTGTCTGAAGCGTTTCTGTTTATTTTATCATGTAGTTACCGTAATCTTAACGCTCGTAATTATATTATATGTATTTACGTAAGTATTCTAATTTGTATTTTAAATGGTGATCATGATTTAATTATGTTCACGTGATATATTTATTAACTGTTTATCATGAGTTCGTACGTAATCGATACTTGTCATGTCATACACGTATGCACTTGCTTGATTATTATCACATGAATGTGATCAATACTAAATGAGGTAAGTTTTAATCTAGAACGTACGATCTTAAGGGCACTATTCATGGTAAAAGCATGCAGGTTTTACAATTAAGCTCACTAGCATCAAATGGTGCACTTAGGTATTCATCAATTTCTTTTTCATTTTTAGAACTATTATCCTCGTGTGGAGTGAGTGGAGATGAGGTAACATTACAACATGATTCAACAAAGATAGGTTTTTCAACACTTTCCAATTTCCTAGGAACCAATCTTGGAATTTTTTCCGGTTTGAAAATCATATGTTTATTACCATGAAAAAATTTAAGCTCCCCTTTTTTCATATCAACTAAAACATCGGCCGTGCACAAAAATGGTCGTCCTAAAATTATAGGCACACGAGGATTTGGCTCATAATCAATGATTGCAAAATCGGCTAGGTAAACGAACTCCCCCACTTTAACAATGACATTTTTCGTTATACCAACCGGACGGGTGGTGGTACCATTAGCAAGCTCAATGATCATTCGAGTGGGCATAAGTCGCAAATAGTCAAGAGTTTTCCAAATGGATAAGGGCATTACGTTAATACTAGCTCCTAGATCGGCTAGAGCTTTGTATTCCCCAAGCTCATAAAAAACACAAGGTATCAAGAATTGAACCGTATCATTATATTTCTTAGGAAAGAGATCAAGAAACTCCGAGGTACTAATCACATTTAAAGTAGCCTTGGTGACATTACGAAAGGTTTCTTTAGGTGGCACATAAAGCTCAAGCTTTCTTTCTAAAATATCATAAGCGGTGATAGCCTTAAGTTCTCCCCTCGGGTTTGGAATGGTATTACTAGGTAAGCAATCCGAAGAAGTAGATGGTTTAGACATAAATCCCTCAACCATCGAAAGAAATTTATTTTGACCTTGTTCCAAACTTTGTTGCAAATGATTTTGACTTTGCTCAAACATTTGCTCAAATCTTTGTTCAATTTTTTTGGGTATACCTAGGTTTCCGACTCGACATTGCGAGCCGACTAATCCCAGGATCTTTGTTCAATTCTTTGTTGATTAAGCTCAATCTTATTATTTTTCCCTTTAATCGTATTTTGAAACTCATTTTTCAAAGTTGCCATTTGTCCTTGAAGATTATTTTGAAAAGCTTTCAAATTTGCCTCATTTGACTTGATATAGCTTGACAAATCATTTTGATTATTGCCTTGAAAACCTTGATTGTTTTGATTAGCATTACACCCATTTCCTTGATTATAATTCCCTTGGTTACCACGGTTAAAATTATTCCCATTGTTCCCATTGTTGTACCTATTTTGAACCGGTGGAAAACCCGGTGGAGCAACATGATTTTGACGAGGAACTTGACCGTTGGAGCCATAAGTTCCCGTTGCGGTAAAAGCACTAGCTTGATCAAACCCCGTGGTTAAACAAGCATAATTAGGATGTGCTCCACCACATGATACACAAAAACTCTCAACCATATTAATCGATCCATGAGGATTCTTCCTAATCTCATTCAAAATCGTGTCAATCTTAGAGTCCAATCTAGCAATCTCGGGATTAAAGGAATTCACATTGGAAGCACTCGGTGTGTTTCGTGAATATTATGCTCTAGACTTATTCTCAATTATACACCACGCGTCTCTCGGAGGTTTTCTTAAAAGATTACCACCCGTGGCGGTATTTAACGAATCTTGTTCAATCATATTAAGCCCATTATAAAAAATATTTATTTGATGCAATTCCGAGAAACCGTGGTGTGGACATTGTCTCAACAAATCTTTAAATCTTTCCCAAGCAACCCCAAACGATTCATGCACTTTTTGTTCGAATCTAGTGATCTTGTTCTTAAAGTGTGTTGTCTTAGATGGTGGAAAGAAATAATTAATGAACTTAGACACTAAATCATCCCATGTTAAGATCGAACCCGGTGGTTCTTTCTCATACCAAATCTTAGCATTACCCTCGAGCGAGTACGGAAAAAGCACGAGCTTAATCGCGTCATTCGGCACATCTCTAAACTTGAGAGTCGAGGTAATTCAAAGAAAATTCCGAATGTGAGAATGCGGGTTATCGGTCTCATTGCCACGAAATTGGTCGGCACGAATGAGCGATAAAAGACCCGTCTTAATCTCATAATGATCCGCCAAAATAGCCGGCACAACGATTGCTTCCCCATACCCTTCGGTGGGTGCACGGAGCAATTCCTCCATTGTTCGGTTATCGGCCATCTCTACAATAATAGGTGGAAGCTCGGGTTCCACTATTCGTTGTTGACGATTTCTATTTCTACGAGGAATATTTTCAAGCCTATTAAAATCAATCACAAGACGAGAAGAACGTAATTGCATACACTACAAAGACAAGAATTTAGAGGATTGAAGAAAAGAAATTAGACAAGAAGAAGATTACTTTTGGTATTTTATTTGGTATTGCTCAATAAAAATGATCGATAAAAACAAGGAATAAGGATAACTACTATGGAAGTATATTACCCTCGGTCGACTTTGAAACGATAGGTGAAAACCTAAACGTCTCGAGGTTCAATACGTAAACTACAAAAATAAGATTTATTACTACTTGAGTCGGCAAACGAATAATAGGTTGTCCCTCTCAATATACGCACAAGAAAGCGGGGAAACGAGGTGGCACAAAGCACTTAAAAACCTTTTTCCTTAGACGGCCTTTTATAGCACGTCGCCTTATACCCACCTTATAGTTTGTATAAATCGAGTTCAAACTTCTTATTAGTATTTATCTATTTTGCCTTTTATTTTTGTTTTGGATTCGACTACAATAGTTAGGTGATGAAATCCCAACTAAGGCCTTATTTGGAAAATATGTAAATTTATTGTTCTACGTAATACAATATATTAATCACAAAAAAAAAACGAGAAAAAAGATACATACTATATAATAATAGAAAAATAACAAAACTTTCCGAGGACGGAAAGGGTCTTCAAATCAACGATCAACAAATCTTCACAAAGACGAATCGTACACAAGATCCCCGACAACGGCGCCAAAATTTTTGATGTGATCGTGATAGTATAGTGATAATTAAGATACGTTATAGGGTAAAATAGAAAATTACCTTTAGGAAAAAGTAATAGACTAAAATTACCAGAGACGAATTCAATTAAACACGTTGGTGAACCAAGTTCGTTGAACACGCAGATCGAGTGAATTTGAGACGTTTTGCTTTGATTTGGAAAATTGATTCGAATTGGTTGTCGGTTTTTAAACTAAAATTAAAATCTACAAATTTTAAACTATTTAATTTTTTCCTAAAGTGCATGAATCGTAAACCCCAAATTATTTAAATCTAAAACAATTACTTAAAATTAAAAACTATTTTAAAAATTAAACTATTCAAAAATTTTTAAAAATAAATCTATTTAATAAAAATAACTTCAACACTATTTTAGAAATCTAATTAAACTTTTTAAACTAATTAAACTTATTAAAATTTACTTATACCAAATCTATTTTTAGAAAAACTAATCTTATTTAAATCTAAAATAATAGAAATCTAATTATTTAAAAACTACTTAAACTTTTAAAATTAATAAAAAAACATTTTTATTTTTATCTTTTCTTTTTTTATTATTATTTAGTTTCTTTTAAAACTACTAAAATTTACTAAACTTTTTAATTACAAATTAGTTAAACGTACATTAATCAAACTACAACTTAAATAAACACTGATAGGGACGGATCTTCAATATTAATTAAATAACAGAGAGAAAAATCAAAAGAGCATGTAGCTCAGTTGGTTAACACGCATGACCCATGACTAGGAGGTCATGGGTCCGAGTCCCATGGGGAACAAAATTTTATGAATATATTTTATTTTTACAGTTAAAAACGTGATGCAATCACAGGAGGTGACTTATTTGTATATTTGGTGATTCTTTTGTTGGAAACTGATAGGAATCAGTTTTGATTGCATATCAGAGAAGTAGAATCTGATAACAAATGCTACTCATCAATACCAATATTAATCAGCAAAAACAAGTAAACTAATTCAGCAAGAAGTTCAATAAAAAGCACATCATAAACAGACTAAAAACAAAATCTATAGCTAATCAGATTAAACACTAAATCAGATGAACATATAAATCTATCAGCAAAACTACCAGGATGCAACTTATATCAGATATAGGAAACCAATCTGCAAACAAGAACTAAGTTAAGCAGTAAATAAATCTGAGAAAAAACGTGTCAAACCCAATCACTTTAACAGACTCTCTAAAATCATTCACACAACTAGTAAACATAACCATAAAAGCAATTTTTTGGTAACAAATAAAGCTATAAAACATATATATAAGCTAAATCAGTAATCAACTTCACTCATCCATTAAACTCTTTACTTAGTAAAACTAACAGCAAGTAATATAACATGTAAATGACTCAATAAACTTAAAAGTTTAAATAGCAGCCTTCAAAAATATCAAATCAATCAGTTATCATTCTATAAAACTTACAGATAGTAACTGTAAAATTAAAGCAGACTAATTAAACAGAAAAGCCAACATGATACAAGTAATATCCAATCAAATTGCAGTTAGGCATCAATCTGGACAGATTACTCAAGAACAAATCCTAACAATCCTATTTCACATATTATATTTATCATAAACAGACTAAAAGAAAAACATATAAAATAACACAAATTTAACTGAATAACATACCATTTGTAGAGATCCTTTGGGAAGTAACGCAGCGCTGAGCTGGCTAACAAATCGAATCAACACCATCTAACGTCATTAATCGAACCAAACTCATCGAAATAAATCTTGAACAATACTTTTTTAGATCAAACCAGTGGGGTTTGATTTAATTCACAATTTACTTAGATATTTCATTAAACTATTGAGCAGTTTAATTAAATATCTTTTATATTAATAATATTAAATTAGACTGACAAAGGAAATAATTGAATTTTAACAGTAACAACACACGAATTATTTTTAACAGAATAAAACTTTTATTAATCAAAATAAAATGATACAAAACTATTAAAAATAGAAATACAATTTTCCTAACTCTTATCTAACATTATAACATTAAGTAAAATTGGAATGCTGTTTACAATAATTTTGTGGGTTTATATAGGCAAACCCAAGGCCTGTTGTGGAGAGTTTGTTGAGCAGAAATCATCATCTTAGCCGTCCAAAGGGTATCTTTATCTTCTCTCTCTTTCTTGTTATCATCCAAGGGTGGATATTCACACACTAGCACACGGATTGCCATCGTGGCATCCGTTTGTGCTAGTTGTGTTTCTTGGATGCTGAGGTGTCCACAAGTGATTGGTAGGTTGGTGATGATGAGGTGTCTTATCCATTGATTTGCTGCCTCGTACCCTCGCCTCTCCATCATCTCTTCCGAAAACTTGGGGGATTTAATTCCCTCATGTGTGAATCACACGTGGGAACAAAACCCGCTTATTAATTTTACTTGATTTATCAATTAGGGTTTTGTGAATAGTGGCTAGGGTAAAAAGAGGTAACTGGTTATTTTTGGTTGAAGTGGGAGAGAAAGACATAGGTTGTAACGAGGGGTTTATTTTATTGTGTGTGTGTGATGGGAAAAAAACGTGTGGTAAATGAAATGAATGGTTGAATGATAAAGTGAATAACATTTATTTAACTTTGCGTCCAATATTAACCCTAATGGGTTCTTACAGCCCAATGACACGTCCATTTATTGATTGCTGGTGAAAAGTTATGGGCTTGTGACCCATAAATCCGACCCTTTTATTTTGGGCCTTTTGTTGAAACATGATCTACCATCCGTCCCATGGTTACTATGGTATTGGGCTTTTTAGGCCCAATTAGCTCATGTGGGACCCACTTGGTGAATAATCTTCAATAAATTCAAATCCGCTTAAATCGAGCTTGTTTTTGGTTTCGTCGATCTTTTCTTCAAACTTCGTGTCGGTTTTGCCGATTTTTGCGAACTTGGTACCTACACACATAAAACAACAAAACAACACATATACAAGGCATTTTCACAATTTTTATGCATTTATTCATTGTTTTTAGATACAATTGATATGAGTATTTAAGCTCATATCACATTTCAAGAGTAAATCTAAAATGCATAAGTACTACTAATAAGATCATAATCAAGATAAGTTGATATACCTTCAATTTTAAGGTCATTTGTTATGAAAAACCGTTTTTAACAAAAATGAGACTTTAGTGAAACCGACCCTTCTATATAGTAGAGACCGTAGATCGATCCAATCTTTAAAGTACAATATAGTTCAAAGATCTTGAGTAGCATACGCTCTGATACCAATTGTAGAAACCAGAAGGGTGCTTGAATAGTTTTCTTAATTAAAATTATGTTCGTCATTAGAAGTGATTATTTTTTGAAAACTTGTTTCATAATAGTAAGGCCAATTTCTAATGTTTCAAATATTTGTTGTAACACCCCATTTTGGTAAATGGAATGTCACGCGTGATTATGGCGTGTCATCAAAGCATACAAGGTAAATGTCTTAAAAACATTAAATGACCTTGAACGGAAATACCAGAAAAAAATATCGATAGTCCAAGTACAAGCTCATCACACACAAACATAAGTACTGTAAAGGAAAAGGACTAAACAATGTCTAAAGAAATGAGTAGCAAAATGTATGATGAAATGCATAAAGTAGAGAAGGCGAGATAGCTTCCAATCCATATGCACGTACGCTTAAAGTCTACGAGCGCCCTTGAGTACCTGCCGTTTGGGAACATGAAAGGAAAACGGCTGAGCATAACGCTCAGTGCACGTATAAACAAATATAGCATGGAATAACATAAGCATAAAGACTAATAGCAGCGGAAATGTATAAGTCCTAAGTTACCTGGAACATGTTCATAAAACTGGTTTTATGGTTTGAAAAGACTTATGTTTTTATGTAAAATCTGTAGTAATTAGCCAATAGCCCATATAGGTCAAGAGGTTCCACGATGCATGAATACTTCGAGGGGAGACCTCGTCATGCAATTCGAGGGGTTGCCTCTAATTAATTATTTTGGGTAGGAGGGATCAACTCCTAGTGAAGGATGCAAGGCACACATCGCATTCACTCTGGTATTACTGGTACACATGTAACTAGGATGCACCCATACCCCCTACATTATAATATAATATAATGGCCAAAAATATAAAGGGACGCCATGAGCAATCACTTCACCGTGGGGAAATCATCACACTGGTGCCTCAAGTGTTATGGTTATGGTAACTCCATAACTAGGTGACACTGGTCATGCATGCATATGGCTTAGGCTCTTAAACTAACATAAGTAATCAAACATATAAAACAATACTAGGAAAACAGTTGGCTGCAAATGGGGAATCCTAATAAGGAAAGAATGTCCATACTGAAAGGAGGGGAAACCCGTACCTTATGTCTAGTGAACGAAGAAGACGAGAGAATGAAAGTCCTACTTCGATCTCACTAATGCTACATAAAATAGGGGACATGTATAAGTATTCTGTTTACCGAGTACTTAACTGATTATATCGTGTCTTAGCTTGTTTTATATGTTCTTGTCTTGTTTTACTGGTTTTAAGGTTATGCTGAGTTTATCATGTATTCTATGTATTCTAATTTGTGTTATTATACTTGTGGTGTAGTATTAAGTAACTTTCTAAAAATAGCAGGTTTCCTAAAATAGAAAGTTCCAAAAATAGAAAGTTTCCAAAAATAGAAAGTTTCCAAAAATAGATTAACTTCTAAAAATAGAAAGTTTCCAAAAATAGTAAGTTTCTTGAATTAGAAAGTTTCCATATTTAGAAATAAGCTGAATTAATAATATAAACATAAGTTTACTGGTCAATATCATAAGTCATGTAATTATTATTATAGTTTATTAATAATATCATGTTAAATAAGTAAACTATAGTTTATATGATTTAATTAAATATTAACATGATTTAATTAAACTAAAGTGTATAAAATACTTAGGTTATACATGTATTATATTATATTATTATATTATATTAATTATAACCTAAGTCATATTTATTAATTAATTATATTCCATGTCTTAATAATTAATTAATACTATAGTCTAAATTAAATAAATAAATACTTAGGTTAAAACATGTATTATTTCATAAAAAACATTAACCTAAGTCCATGATTAATTAAATTAATTATTAGTCATGTTATTAATTAATTTAATTTCTTGTTAAATAATATAACTTGTAAAATTAATACTTGTAAAAGTTAGTCATGAACCGGACCCGTGATTTTAATTTAGACATAGTGTGAACCGGACCAAATTCCCCATGAACCAGACCAAAACAAACATCGCTTAACAGTGGCTAACCGGCTCAGCCGGTTGCCACTGTTCTTGCGAATTCACCATCGGCGCAGCCGGTGGTTCCCACTGGTTAGCCTCGGCTAGCCGCTGCCTCAACAGGGTTCCCACCGGCTGTGAGCCGGTGGTTCCCCCTGTTGCTGCTGCGTTCCCCCTGCTTGACCAAAACCACCACCAACTTAAGCTGGTGGTGTTGGTTGCTGCTGTTGAGACCCCTAAACAAACAAAACGGTACCCCGACTCAAGTCGGGGTCCCTTGGTTCCCTGCTGCCGAGACCACCATAGCCCCACCGAGACCATGGGGTCTCGATTGGTGGTGATTCGAAGACCACCGAGAGCTTCGGCTCTCGGTTCCCTTGCGTCGGCCGAACCAAACCAACCCAAACATCCTTTTATTTTCCCCCCTTGATTAATAGACATGTTCAATATACTTGTTTTATTTAATCCTTGTTCATGTGTTCTTACTTAAATAAAAGAATCAAAGAAAAGGTATTACGGATTACCGAATGCGTGAAACAAATGGAGGATAATAACACGAACACACTCATTTGAATTAATCAACCAAAATCAATTAACAAACACCCCTTGGTGGTGTTATATCCGGCGGCCAAAGGAGCAAAAAGGAGAGGCTAGGGTTTTGTATTTTTTAGAAAACTCTGTTAAATGAAAAGGGTGAAACCCTTTTTGTTTATTTTAGTCAAAACCAAACATGGGCTTGGCCTCTTGTCCTTGGTGTCCGCGGAATATGGAACCCAGAAGGGGAAACCCGAAGTTTTCCCGTGTCTAATATTTTACGTGTTCGTATGTTTGTGTTTTCGTGTTATGTTATACTTAATTATTCGTGTTATAGATAAATACTTGTTCGTAACGATATTTATCGAATTATAATACGTAAGTACGTAATTACATGTTCGTGATTTTTACGTTCATGATTTCATGTTCGTGATTATAATTATTATCGTTAATAATTATCGTGTACTATCACGTACTTAATACTTATCGTGTAATAACACATACGTAATTTCTGTAATTAATAATCGTGACACGTGTTCGTGCTATAAAAGGAAATTTTTATATGTACGTACGTTTCCTAAGTGTACTGTTCATGGTAAAAACATATGGGTTTTACAACTCTTCCCCCCTAAAAAGAATAATTCGTCCCCGAATTATAGATAAAGTAAACTGAAAGAGGAACATACCTGAATTCAAAACTTGAAGTGAGGGTAAGAAGCCCGGATAGACTAATCTGTTTCCCAAGTGGCTTCCCGCTCGGTATTATCCCTCCAAAGGATTTTGACGAAAGGAATCGTCTTCTTCCTCATGACTCGTTCTTGTCTGTCAAGAACTCGCTCGGGTTCCTCTATGAAGGTAAGATCTTCACGAATCTGTTCTAGTGGATACTGAACCGTGTGAAGGGGATGATAATTGTACCCTCTAAGTAAGGACACATGAAAAACGTCATGAACGTGAGAAAGCTGCAGAGGTAACGCTAAACGATAAGATACTTCACCGACTCGCTCGATGATATCAAACGGTCTTATGAATCGAGGATTGAGTTTCCCATTGATTCCAAAACGTCTAACACCACGTGCCGGTGATACCTTCAGAAAGACACGATCTCCGACGTTGAAATGTCAGTCCCTACGATGCTTGTCCGCATAACTCTTCTGACATGCGCGAGCTTCCATTAACTTTTTCTTAGCTACAACGACCTTCTTGTTGGTCAACTCTATCATCTCTGGTCCTTCAAGTGTTCTCTCACCAACCTGATACCAGCAGATTGGAGCGCGAAACTTTCTGCCATACAACATCTCGAACGGTGCATACTTAATGGGCGTGTGAACTGTTTTGTATGCAAACTCTACTAAACCGATATAATCATCCTAATATCCTGTCCACTCCAATGCACATGATTGGAGCATGTCTTCCAATTTTTGAATAGTTTGCTTTGATTGTCCGTCTGTTTGAGGATGAAAAGTCGTGCTAAGCTTAAGTTTCGTACCCCAAGCTTTCTACAGAATTCTCCAAAATCGCGAAGTGAGCCGAGGATCTCTGTTCGAGACGATACTGGATGGAGCACCATGAAGTCTCATGATCTCCTTCTTGTAAGTATCGGCGAGTTTACTGACTGGATCTTCCTTGCGGGTCGGTAATAAGTGAGCTGACTTAGTAAGTCGATCAACGATAACCCAAATCGCATCATGCCTCCTCTTTGTCTGCAGAAGATCGGCAACAAAATCCATGGTGATCTTGTCCCACTTCCACTCTGGAATGTCTAACAGTTGTAGTAGACCACTAGACCGCTGATGCTCGATCTTAACCTGTTGGCAGGTAAGACATTTGGAGACATAAGTAGCAACATCCTGTTTCATACCACTCCACCAAAAGTACTGCTTGATGTCGTGGTACAGCTTGGTCGAAACAAGATGAATGGAGAATGGGGAGTTATGAGCTTTAGCCAATAACGATTCTCTGAGTGTAAGATCATCAGGAACACAATGTCTGGTGCCCTGCCATAAGATACCGTCGTCATCCAACCGAAACTCCGTCTGCTGATCCAACTTCTGAATGATCCCAAATTTCACCATCATCCTTCTGAGCTTCCTTGATCCTAGAGAGTAATTCAGGTTCCACTCTAAGATTAGCCCAGTAACCGTGCTGTTTACGTACCATGATCTCAATGTCTAGTCGCTCCGAGTCTCTTAAAATCGCTTCCACAATCTTAATATTGTTGATCATACCGGACTTCCTACTAAGTGCATCTGCCACTACATTCGCCTTGCCGGGATGATACTGCAGATTGATGTCATAATCCTTCAGCAACTCTAACCATCTTCTCTGTCTCATGTTCAGTTCACGTTGAGTGAAGATCTATTTCAGGCTCTTGTGATCTGTGAAGATATCACATGATTCTCCATACAAGTAGTGCCTCCATATCTTCAATGCAAACACGACTGCTGCAAGTTCCAAGTCATGCGTAGGGTAGTTCTCCTCATAAGGCTTAAGCTTCCGTGGAGCATACGCGATCACCTTCCCATGTTGCATGAGAACACAGCCAAGTCCTTTCCTAGAAGCATCATTGTAGATTTGAAATCCACCTGTACCAGATGGGAGAGTAAGAATCAGTGTAGATACCAGCCTCTACTTTAGGTCTTCAAAGCTCTTCTTTCTTTCTTTAGTCCAGACGAATTTCTCCCCTTTCCATATCAATTTGGTCAATGGCAGTGCTAAACGGGAAAATTTCTCTACAAACCTACGGTAGTAACAAGATAAGCCTAGGAAACTACGAACTTCAGTCGCTGATGTCGGTCTTGGCGACTTCGTAATAGCCTCAACCTTTGCTGGGTCCATGGTTATTCCTTCTGCTGATACAATGTGACCTAGGAATGCCACCTTGTCTAACCAGAACTCACACTTGGAGAATATAGCATACAACTGCTTCTAGAGAAGTATTTGTAGCACAATACTAAGATGGTCTTCGTGCTCCTCCTTCGACTTTGAGAAAATCAGGATATCGTCAATGCAGACAATGACGAACTTGTCCAGGAAATCATGGAAGATACGGTTCATCAAGTCCATGAAAATAGCTGGAGCATTGGTAAGGCCAAATGGCATGACTAAGAATTCGTAGTGCCCATAACGTGTAAGGAAAGCAGTCTTGGCGATGTCCTGCTCTTTAACCCACAACTGATGATAGCCCGACCTCAGATCAATCTTGGAGAAATGTTTGGCCCCTTTGAGTTGGTCAAACAAGTGGTCAATGCGTGACAACGGATATCTATTCCTGATGGTGATCTTGTTAAGCTCACGATAATCTATGTAGATATGCATACTCCCGTCCTTCTTCTTTACGAATAGAATACGTGCGCCCCATGGAGAAGCACTAGGCCGGATGAAACCGCGTTCCAACAGTTCCTACAGTTGTTCCTTTAACTCCTTTAGCTCTATGGGAGCCATGCGATAAGGAGCCTTAGAAATTAGCTCAGCTATTGGGATGAGCTCAATATTAAAATCCACTTCACGAGCAGGTGGTATGCCCGGGAGTTCTTCTGGAAACACGTCTGGGAATTTTGACACGATCGGTTGATTCTGCATAGATGGAGATTCAGCCGCCAGATCATGAACAATAACAAGAGAGCCGTCACAACCATGTGACAATAGTGCACATGCTTGTAAGGTTGAAATTATTTGTACAGACCTTCCGGGTACGAAACCGTTGTGAATGTACTCTGGCGCATTTACATCACCGAAGATGTCCTGATATGAATGGCAGTCAACGGTGGCATGATGTTTGGATAGCCAGTCCATGCCCAATATCATGTCAAAATCGCACATATCCAGTGGAAGTACGTCAACTGGATGAATCGTGTCGTCAAACTCTAGGGGAAGACTCTTGTACCCATGGGTTATGCGTACAGAGTCTCTTAAAGGCGTGGAAATTTTTAATACATTCTCTAATGGCATAGGGAATATCCTAACATTCTTGGCATAAGCAGTAGAAATGACCGAATGAGTAGCACCCGTCTCAAATAAAACACATGCAGCTTAACCATACATATACAAGATTCCAGTGATGGTACCTGTAGACTTGTTGGCTTGATCCCGAGAGTTCGTGTACACCCGCCCAGTAGTAGGAGGTGGCTTGGAGTCGGCATGTCCAGATGTGCCCTCTATCTCACCCTTGCGGTAGTCCATCATGCGTTGACCAGTCAGGCCACACTTGAAGCAAGCATCGTTGTCGCGACGACATGGCCCTGGGTGCCTACGGTTGCAGGTAGTGTAGAGAGGGTGAGTATACCCTCCAACAGGTGACCTTTCTGGCTGGGAGCCTGTTCAGAAAAGTACACATGAGACATGGTTTATGGGTACAAATAGGACAATGCAGAAAATCGTAAGACATAATACAAGTGATAGCTGTACGGTTAGGCTGTGAACCTCTGCGGTCCTGCTCCCTTCCGTTACCATGATTCCGGGTAGAAGATGCTAAAGTGTCAGAATTATGAATCATAACATGTAACATAAGGAAAATAAGTAAGTTTAGGGACCTGCTGCTGTTGGAGTTGCCAGCGCTGTTACTGTAATTATCATTACCGCCACGCCTATCTGTAGCAGAATGGTCTTGGGTCTGACCGTTACCCTTGGGCTGAGTAGGCTGTTGGTGAGTAGCCGGTTGAGACCGGTCCCCAGTCTTCTTCCTGAAAGATGCAGTTTATTGAGAAAGATAAATATTTGGCTAATATTGAATGAATTGAAAAGATCACCGCCGAGTGACGAAAATATACCTCTTCTCGGGTCTCTCTACCTCACCGAATTAATCTCTCTCATGAAGCATCTCCAGCTTACGTGCTGCATCGGCTACTTGTTCCACCGTGTTGAAGGTAGCGCACACCAAGTTATTGGCGACCGATGTATGAAGAGCCCATTGAAAGTGGTATGCTTGCTCTTCGGCAGTACCTGTTGCTGCGCCAAGAAAACCAGCCAAACGAAGAAAGCGCTACATGAACTCGTTGCTGTTCTCCCCAACTCTCTGCTTGATCTCGTGGTACTCCTTCTTCAGCTTGTCCTGCTCAGCCTTGGGGAAGAACTGTCCCATCACTAACTCTCTGAACTGAGCCCAAGTCAAGCCAGCCACCCAATTGTCACCTCCCTCCGACTGCTTCACTGACTTCCACCATCTCAACACGTCACCTTCGAACTTATAACAGGACAACCTTGCCTTTAACACAGGGTCGCAACCCATTGCATCAAATATCTTCTCGATATGAGCTAGCCAGCTCTCAGCCTCGTTGGGGATGTCAGTCTTCTCGAAGGATCGAGGACGTTGCTTGTTGAATCGCTCCAGCCATGTGATCAGTGTTGCTGGAGGAGGAGGAGGATTAGGATGCTGGTGCTGGTGCTGATTGTTGGTAGCTTGCACCTCGGCTCTGATTTCATTCCTCAGCTGAAGAAGCATGGTCTTCATTGCAGCTTGAACTTCTGCATTGAGTTGTTCCTGCTCGCATGTGAGAACCATCTGACAGTATAAAACAAAATGCATGATTAAACTAATTAAAACATAATATATATTCATGAAAAAAAATTATGCCACTAAATCATGAGAAACGTTTTATGCATGAAAACAGTGTATGAATGCATGATGTAGTTTATAAAAACTTTTATACGCGCGAGGGTAAACGCCTATGACCAGTTCAGCCAAAACAAAAGACATAGCGAGGGGACGCCTATGGGTTGGTCCCAAAGTTAAAAGTTTCGATAAAAGCACATGCGACTAAATAGGTCCAGTCCTGTACCAACCATTACTTTGTCATAAACCTGAGATAATGATATGAATGCATGAAATAACAATGAAAATGAATGAATGCATGAAAACCGACTGTCAGTTTTAGGAAGACGCTGGTGACTACCCATAAGTCACATGTCATGTTTTGAGAGCCTGCAGGTCGAAGCCTTGGCTCTGATACCATAATTGTAACACCCTATTTTGGTAAATGGAATGTCACGCGTGATTATGGCGTGTCATCAAAGCATACAAGGTAAATGTCTTAAAAACATTAAATGACCATGAATGGAAATACCGGAAACTAACATTGGTAGTCCAAGTATAAGCTCATCACACACAAACATAAGTACTGTAAAGGAAAAGTACTAAACAATGTCCAAAGAAATGAGTAGCAAAATGTATGATGAAATGCATAAAGTAGAGAAGGCTAGATAGCTTCCAATCTATATGCACGTACGCTTAAAGTCTACGAGCGCCCTTGAGTACCTGCCATTTGGGAACATGAAAGGAAAACAACTGAGCATAACGCTTATTGCACGGATATACAAATATAGCATGGAATAACATAAGCATAAAGACTAATAGTAGCGGAAATGTATATGTCCTAAGTAACCTGGAACATGTTCTTAATACTGGTTTTATAGTTTGAAAAGACTTATGTTTTTATGTAAAATTTGTAATAATTAGCCAATATCCCATATAGGTCATGAGGTTCCACCGTGCATGAATACTTGGAGGGGAAACCTCGTCATGCAAATAGAGGGGTTGCCTCTAATTAATTAGTTTGGGTAGGAGGGATCAACTCCTAGTGAAGGATGTAATGCACACATCGCATTCACTCTGGTATTACTGGTAAACATGTAACTAGGATGCACCCAAACCGCCCACATGATAATATAATATAATGGCCAAAACTATAAAGGGACGCCACGAGCAATCACTTCGTCGTGGGGAAGTCATTACACTGGTGCCTCTAGTGTTATGGTTATGGTACCTCCATAACTAGGTGACACTGGTCATGCATGTATATGACTTAGGCTCTTAAACTAACATAAGTAATCAAACATATAAAACAATACTGGGAAAACAGTTGGCTACAAACGGGGAATCCTAATAAGGAAAGAATGTCCATACTGAAAGGACGGGAAATCCGTACCTTATGTCTAGTGAACGAAGAAGACGAGAGAATGAAAGTCCTACTTAGATCTCACTAATGCTACATAAAATAGGGGACATGTATAAGTATTCTGTTTATTGAGTACTTAACTGATTATATCGTGTCTTAGCTTGTTTTATATGTTCTTGTCTTGTTCACTGGTTTTAAGGTTATGCTGAAATTATCATGTATTCTATGTATTCTGATTAAGTATTACTTGTATTTCTTGTATTATTATACTTGTGGTGTAGTATTAAGTAACTTTCTAAAAATAGCAAGTTTCCTAAAATAGAAAGTTTCCAAAAATAGAAACTTTCCAAAAATAGAAAGTTTCCAAAAATAGATTAACTTCTAGAAATAGATTAGTTTCTAAAAATAAAAAGTTTCCAAAAATAGTAAGTTTCTTGAATTAGAAAGTTTCCATATTTAGAAATAAGCTGAATTAATAATATAAACATAAGTTTACTGGTTAATATCATAAGTCATGTAATTATTAGTATAGTTTATTAATAATACCATGTTAATTAAATAAACTATAGGTTATATGATTTAATTAAATATAAGCATGATTTAATTAAATTAAAGTGTATAAAATACTTAGGTTATACGTGTATTAATATTATATTAATTATAACCAAAGTCATGTTTATTAATTAATTATATTCCATGTCTTAATAATTAATTAATATTATAGTCTAAATTAAATAAATAAATACTTAGTTTAAAACATGTATTATTTCATAAATAACATTAACCTAAGTCCATGATTAATTAAATTAATTATTAGTCATGTTATTAATTAATTTAATTTTTTGTTAAATAATATAACTTGTAAAATTAATACTTGTAAAATTTAGTCATGAACCGGACCCGTGATTTTAATTTAGACATAGTGTGAACCGAATCGAAATCCCCATGAACTGGACAAAAAAAACCCCCTTAACAGTGGCTAACCAGATTAGCCGGTTGCCACTGTTTTTGCGAATTCACCACCGACGTAGCCGGTGGTTCTCACTGGTTAGCCTCGGCTAGCCGCTGCCTCAACAGGGTTCCCACCGGCTGTGAGCCGGTGGTTCCCCCTGCTGCTGCTCCGTTCCCCCTGCTTGACTAAAACCGCCACTGGCTTAAGCCGGAGGTGTTGGTTGCTACTGCCGAGACCCCTAAACAAACCAAACGGTACCCCGACTCAAGTCAGGGTCCCTTGATTCCTTGCTGTCGAGACCACCACAGCCCCACCGAGACCATTGGGTATCGGTTGGTGGTGATTCGAAGACCACTGAGAGCTTCGGCTCTCGGTTCCCTTAAGTCGGCCGAACCAAACCAACCCAAACATCCTTTTATTTTTCCCCCATGATTAATTGACATGTTTAATATACTTGTTTTATTTAATCCTTGTTCATGTGTTCGTAATTAAATAAAATAATCAAAGAAAAGGGATTACGGATTACCGAATGCGTGAAACAAATGGAGGATAATAACACGAACACAATCACTTGAATTAATCAACCAAAATCCATCAACAAACACCCCTTGGTGGTGTTATATCCGGCGGCCCAAGGAGCAAAAAGGAGAGGCTAGGGTTTTGTATTTTTTCGAAAACTCTGTTAAATGAAAAGGGTGAAACCCTTTTGGTTTATTTTAGTCAAAACCAAACATGGGCTTGGCCCTCTTTTCGGTGGTGTCCGTGGCATATGGGGCCCACAAGGGGAAACCCAAAGTTTTCCCGTGTCTAATATTTTATGTGTTCGTATGTTCGTGTTTTCGTGTTATGTTATACTTAATTATTCGTGTTATAGATAAATACTTGTTCACAACGATATTTATCGTATTATAATACGTAAGTACGTAATTACATGTTCGTGATTTTTACGTTCATGATTTCATGTTCGTGATTATAATTATTAATGTTAATAATTATCGTGTACTATCACGTACTTAACACTTATCGTGTAATAATACGTACGTAATTTCTGTAATTAATAATCATGACACGTGTTCGTGCTATAAAAGGTATATGTAGGTAAGTTTACTAAGTGTACTGTTCATGGTAAAAGCATGCGGGTTTTACATTTGCTATATCAAGTGATTATGATGATGGAATGCTAAAATTAAAGACAATGTTGGGTCAGTATTTACTGACCCTGAAGCAACTCTAGGATTTGAATATAAAATCCCCCTAAGTGTTTCATGTTCAGCAGTAAGGTGAGTCCGCTAAAGCATGACCAGAGGAACAAAGTTCCTACTGAAGACTATGTTGCTAAAGGATGTTCAGCTTTCCTCTTCTAGTAAACTTAGAAGACAAAGGAGTCTTCGCTTCAAATACTAGGCAGTCTAGTTGCTAAAGAACAAGTACCGAAGAAGAGCTTTTAGTTTAGTTTGTTTGATAATACCAAACTGAATGATGTCGATATCCTTTTGAATATTAAAGACACTTCAGTATTCTGATGGTTTGCATTAGGCGGGAAAAGATTACTTTAAGTCAAAGTAGGTTGCTTGTATAATTAGCTATAAGTAAAACCTTTATCTTTTCTAGAATAGTTTATTAAGTACTTTGTACTATTTATCCAACATTGGCATCAACCACCCACTGGATAAACCTATTGTTGTCCCATATAATATGATGATTAAACAAGAAAGAAAGGTAGAAGATAGATGAATTCTAGAGAGAGAAAGTAGAGAGAGAAAAGAGAGAGAAGTGTGTGAAACTTAGTGAATATTATATTAGAGGAGAATAAGAAAAATAAACCAACCAACCTCTCCTTACATGCAAGGAGAGGTATTTATAGACTTGCCTACATATGGCATAATGGGCTATATGATAATGGGCCGGGCTTTCCTTTTAGGCTTTAGTTACTTATGAATGAACTTTAGCTTAAAGTTAAGCCCGTAAAACACGACTAACCTACTACCTATTACAACGTTCTAAAATACGATACATAATAAACATATGACCGAGCATTCTTGTTACTCAACATTTTGAGGCTAACAATCTCCCCCAATGATAGGTCATTACCCGTTAAGAGAGGTCATTACCCTTTGTCATTTGTAGATTTGTAGAGATAACTAATCTCACCATAAATGAGTCTTGAACGTGTAATAGTAGTCTTGTTCCTTCATGCTGTGATCTTTGAGCCTTTGTCGTTGTCTTTCGACTTTATCTTTTGAACTTGAGATCTTCAAATCATCACTGACTTGTCTTTGCCATCTTGTGATCTTGTGTCTTCATCCACATACTCACACTATTAATTGTTGAATATGTCTTTAGGCATGATTATGTGGTTTTGAATCTTTGACTTTGCTGAGTACACCGTGACGCCACCTTCTTGAGACAAAATATAGACACGGACTGAATGGCTTTGAAATTCGTCCTAAATCGGTAGCGTTTTACCTCCGGTCGGTGAAGACCATTATACGATATTAAATACCGTACCTGTGATTAGGTAGATTCAATTAAGAATCTCTTTCACAGGGTTTCGCGGCTATACTAGCCGTTCTCTTTACTCGACCGTCTCAAAGGAAGACTACGAACATAAAGAGTGAATCAATTGGATAAATATCCGCTTGATTAAAGTCGTCAATTTAAATTCCCGGAACAAGTGTGATTCATAAAGAATCTTACCATTGTTGCTTTCCAGTTGACACAAGCTTGATTCATAAGAATCTCACAAGTCACCTACTGTAGCGCTGTTTGAGGTTGACGCTAGGAGGATTTCTATTCGTCACTATGAATATTAATGAATATCACTCTGAATGTTCTGGCAAGACCATAAAGATATTGCGTAGAAACCTAAAACGAGTTTGAATCAATTCAGAATCAAACCACTGTTGCTTTTCAGTTTTACACATGTTCAATTCATAAAGAATCTTACATATGACCTACGGCAGTGCTGTCTGATGTTAACACTGGAAGGATTTCCACTCATCATTGTGAATACTAAGTAGTATCACTCTGAGCGTTCTAGAAATATCGCAAGGATATAGCATAGGACTCTCTTTATCGCCATTTCGTGTGTCCTAAGATCTCTAGGCTCTAGACTCGATTTGTGCACTTTTAGTGGTCGGAGGCTGGAGCAGATGCCACCTATTCAATATCAACTATCTCGGATTGAGAAAGTCAATAGAAGTCATGTTGTTCTCTGTGACAATAAAACAAACTTCTTTTGTAGGAAGCCTGAGTCAGCTGGGAAATGGTTGTGCATTACATCACTGGGTCTATGATGAGTTGATTTCATGATGTGTTGACCCGGTTTCTTCCTAAGTTGTATGGAGGGATTCTTTATTTTAACCCTTTATCCTTACATTTCTTTTTCATTCTTCAACCCCGTCAATGCTTACCAAGACATCATTAATAGAACCTTGTTGTGATTGTTCCAGTGCTATCATCAGTACATAGTCGGCATTCAACTACGTTCACATTCTACTCCATCTTTCCTAAGGACTTCTAATAATCTATTGGATTTTCCCTGGGAAGATCCCTCCGATTCTGGTTGGATCATAGGAATTAAACCTAACCACCCTTTTGACACCAATAACGTCGTGGATTAAAGATGTTGTGGGTATTTGATCGTAACCATAAAAACGAATTCAAATGTCTAACAAGGTGTTTGTAAAACATTTAACACCTTGATAGTTTTTGTCATTTCAGAAATGCCCCCCCTTCACGTGTGCATCGATGATCGAAAGTGTTTTGCACATCTAGGTAAGAGTTAAAGTGCTTGAGTATTATATAAGATCACATTTTAATCACATTTTCTCCCCCTATCTCTAATATATAAAATCTTTTGATATTAGAGATACCAAATTTGATTAAAATATATTTTGAAAAATAGTCTTGAAA
Organism: Glebionis coronaria; assembly: GCA_025667525.1. Classification (NCBI taxonomy): domain Eukaryota; kingdom Viridiplantae; phylum Streptophyta; class Magnoliopsida; order Asterales; family Asteraceae; genus Glebionis; species Glebionis coronaria. The sequence goes on from CM046875.1 coordinate 295,398,267, forward strand.
ATCTTCGGGAGAAAGATGTGTCAATCTTTTGCATGAAGTGGAAATGATCCCCCTGAAAAATTGATCCAATTGAATTGTCATTGTGAGGATGTGATCCACATTTCGCTTTTTGAGGATGGGAGTTGTTGAACACATTTCGCTTTTACAACTTTCATTCGAGCTTTATGTACACACCTGTGTCGTTATTGAGTGACATTTCTAGGAACGTCCTTATTATCGATACTGAAAGACATGTCGAGAAGAGTATTTTTGGATTTTTAAAGACTTTTCATTTTGTTTTTTGCCTTTATATATTCTATATTTTTGTATTTTGCTTTTTCAAAGATATTTACAAGATGTTTGATAGATAAATCAAGCAGGCACCTTTGCCAGAATCTCCAGGTCTGCTGGACTCAAACATCTCATACCAATTTTCCTAACGAAGTACTCAAACCTATCTTTCGATAGAACTTTCATAAACAAGCCGGCTAATTGGTAATCCGTTCCAACAAAGTATAGTTCAACGATACCTCTTTAAACTTGTTCCTTTATGAAGTGGTATCTGGCATCGATGTACTTCGTGTGGGAATGCTGTACCGGATTGTAGGAGATGGCTATGGCCGACTTTGAGTCACAGTACATAGGTACTTTATTAAAGTGGAAGCCATAATCCGTTAGTTGTATTCTCATCCAAAGAACTTGAGCACAACACGCAGATAGAGACACATACTCCGCTTCGGCTGATGAAAGTGACGTGCAATCCTGCTTCTTGGAAGACCATCCCACAAGCTTATCTTGACCTAGAAATTGTGCACCACCAGAAGTACTTTTTTGTGTATCAAGACACACTGCATGATCAGAATCTGAATAGGCCGTTAGAAAGAAACCGGTTTCCCTCGGATACCAGAGTCCCAAATGAATCGTATTCTTAAGGTACCAAAAGATCCGTTTAACCTCCTTGAGGTTCTTTTCAGTGGGTCGTGCTTGATATCGTGCATAATAACACGTAGCATGTGAAATATCAGGTCTGCTTGCTGTCAAGTACATGAGGGAACCGATCATGGAACGATATCTCATTTGATCTATGGCATTTCCCTCCAAGTTAGCATCTAGTGATGTGGTTGACAAAGGTGTCCCAACGGGGTCACATGAAGTCATACCATGCTTTTTGATTATCTCTTGACAATACTTAGATTGGTTTATAAAGATACCACTTGGGGATTGGTGAACTTGAATTCCTAGAAAGAATTTTAGTTCGCCCATCATTGACATTTCAAATTTGTTTTTCAGGACTTTTTCAAACTATTTTGAAAGTTTTGGGTTTGTAGACCCGAAAATAATGTCATCAACATAAATCTACACAAGCAAAATGTCATCCCTATATTTATAAGTGAACAAAGTTAGATCAATGGAACCTTTTGAGAAACCTTTGGATACCAGAAATTTCGAGAGCTCATCGTACCACGCCCTTGGAGATTGCTTGAGTCCATAAAGTGCTTTGTGGAGACGATACACCTTGTCAGGATAATCAGGATTGACGAATCCTTCCGGCTGCGTGACATAGACTTATTCCTTCAAAGGACCGTTAAGAAATGTCGTCTTTACGTCCATTTGATAGACAGTGAATCCCTTATGTGCAGCATAAGCAAGGAAAATCCTGACCGCTTCCATACGAGCAACTGGTGCAAATGATTCGTCAAAATCAATTCCCTCTTTCTGGCCATACCCCTTAGCCACAAGCCTAGCTTTGTTCTTGATGATCGTGTTTTCTTCATCCATCTTGTTTTTCCAGATCCAACGAATATTTAATGGAATCACATCGTATGGTCTGTCAACAAGTTCCCAGACTTTAAGTCTTTCAAGTTGTTGAAGTTCATCCGTCATCGCCTCAATCCAAGCATGATCAGCCATGGCTTCTTTGATGTTTTTCAGTTTAGCTGTATTCACGGCGAGTGCGAACATACAAACATCGCCATCGGTTTCAAGCTGTCGTCTTGTACGAACTGACTGTGAAGGGTTTCCAATTACTTGAACCAAAGGATGTTCTGGGGTCCAATGATGTGTTGAAGGATGTCGTTGGTAGAACGTATGCATATTTGACGGATCTACATGGCGAGTAGAAGACTCTCTAGTTTCGTGTACCGGTGTACCGAATTGGTTGTGAAAATCGTCATCGTCAGATAATGCATCGTCTTCTTGATTTGTGTTCTCTAGAGAAATGACAGTAGTTGTGGATGTTGTAGGATAGATTGTTGAAGTGATATTCTGAGGAAGTAAATCTGCAGCAACCCGTGTTGAAGTAGATGAAGTTGTATCCTTTTGTTGACGATGATCGGTATCATCATTCTTATCATGAGTGACAGCGAAAGACTTCGAAACAACATGTTTCTCCCCCGTGAAATATTCATCAAACATTAGTCCATATAATATTTCCAAATCTTCCAGTGTCGTGTCCATTGTCGTATCTGCTCTAGGAACATGCTTAGGAACCAGCGTTGAACTTGATGGTTCATTGATGTGGTCTTGAGTGTCGAGTTCCGTACGGTTGTGCACAAAATTCTTTTGTCGTTGTGAATCAGGACTTAAACTGCTTTGTTCAAGTGCCATTTCTTGTAATTCATCAAATCTGATATGAATAGTCTCGACTATGAATTTTTTTCTCTTGTAGTACACTCTGTATCCCTTAGACTGAGTTGCATATCCTACTAGAATGCATGCATCACCTTTCTCTTTCATCTTGTCCAGATTTTCACCATCTCGAATAATGTAACAAGTACATTAAAAAACATGAAGGTTTTTGAGTGAAGGTTTGCGATCATTAATTATGTGATATGGTGTCTTTTCGTGTCTTGGGATAATTAAGGAATGGTTTTGTGTGTAACATACGGTTGATACGGCTTCGGCCCAAAAGAATAGTGGTAGTTTTGAAGCAGATAATAATGTTCGAGCAGCCTCAACTAAAGTACGGTTTCGTCTTTCAACAACGCCGTTTTGTTCAGGTGTTATAGCAATAGATTTTCCGTGTTTAATCCCTTCGGCTTCAAAATAATTCTTCAGAGTTGAATTTAAGATTTCTGTGCCTCTGTCAGTACGTACCACTTTTACTTGAGATTGAAGACCACGTTGTATCAGCTTAAGGAATTTGATGAGAACTTCGGGTGTTTCATCCTTAGACCTCAAGAAATGAGTCCAAGTGTACCTTGAGTAGTCATCGACAATTACCATAACATATTTCTTCCGATTGATGCTTTGAACAAGCATGGGGCCACACAAATCTATATAAAGAAGATCTAACCGTCCTTTAGAGCTTGGCATATTCTTTGTCTTGAAACTACTCCGTTTAGCTTTACAAAGCTCACAAGAAGAACAAAGATGATCTTTGACAAATTTCAAGTTAGGAACGCCTCTCACAATATCTTTCTTGGAAAGCAAGTTGATGGTATCAAAGTTAAGATGAGATAAACGTTGATGCCATATCCAAGCTTGAGTTGTTGAAGCTTTAGCCATGAAACATATTGGAGTTAAAGACGTGGAGTCTTTTAGTGAAATAGTGTAGGGATCAGTACCCGTGAACCAGTAAGTAAGTTATTCCCATCATAATCACGAACAAAACATGTCTTCTTTCTGAAACCAACCTCCAAATCCACGTCACAGAATTGACCAACCGAGAAAAGATTGTGATTGAGCCCTTCAACGTAGTAAACCCTTTTGATTGTGATATTCCCCTAAACCAAGTCTCCATATCCTAGGATTGGTGCAAATTTATCATTTCTGAATCGGACTGTACCCAGGAACTTCTCCACGAAGTTAATTAGAAGCTTGAGATTCCCCGTCATGTGCTTCGTGCATCCGGAGTCCAGTATGAAGAGAATTATTTCGATCACCTGCAGAAGAATTAGAACACGATGGAGCATTTGCTAAATTAGATTCCATGTTAGTTGTGATATCTGAATTATTAGTTTCCATAGTTTCATCACTTAAAGGCATACTAACGCTCGTTGTCACATTTTCTGTCCTAACCTTAGGCATCCATTTATATCCTGGAGGACATTGATTAGCAAACCACCATTTCCAAGACTTGCTAGCAAACTCATATAATTCCCTAATTTTGCTTCTAGGCTTCTTAGTGGTGGAGTCTGATGCAATATTCTTAGGGGGTTTGCACCAGAATGGTTCACTTTTCGTTTGGGTTTGCTAGCACTAATAGGCATCGCAGTTTACTTCTTAGTTCTAGTATCTACGCCTTTGACGTTATTTGAAACAAACATAGCATGATTAGCATTAGCACACTTTCCACATTTCAAACGAACAAACTTAACATTCAAAGCATTCAAAGTCGAATCACTCAAATCGTCATTACACGCGATTACAGACGTTTTATTCTTAGAAACATTGAAAAACCTATGGTGGTCTTCTACTTTCTTCATCTTCCCTTGACTTTTGTTTTGCCAAACCTTTTCATTCATGCGAGTGCTCTTAAGCCGAGGTCGGCTAACACTAGCAGTGGGGACTACTCCTGTAGTAAAAGACACACATCTAATAGTGTTTCTAGAAGTCTGAGGTGATTGACTTGCTTTGTTGTGTGTGGGTTTAGTGACCAATCTATACATCCCTGGTTTAATCACATTTGTGTTCTTAATGCTTTGTGATCGAATATGTGTTTTGGGAGTATTATGTGGTAACCTATCCTTCCCATCCGTCTTGGGGAAAAACGCAGGTTTTGCAAATGCAGAATTAGAGAAAGCATATGGTTTTCCCAAGACAGAGGTTCTAGTCACTTTGTGCGCATTAGGTTGTCTTACAACAGGTTTCTTAACACTAGGTTCCACAATTTTCCCACCCATATTAGCAACGAGTTTCTTCAACTCTACTATCGCTATTTCCCTGTCTTGTAATTGAGCTTTCAACTCTTTAATTTCCATACTCTTTTCATTCATTTCTCGTCACATTTGGGAAAGTTTTTCTTGCAATTTATTATCATGTGGAAAACTTCCTATGTCTTTTTGCAAAGCAAGTTCAAGAGAATGACAATGTTTTTGAAGGAAATCAGTTATGTGTTGAAGTAACTCAAAAGCCTTTTTATCAAAATTTTCTTTATGTTTCGAAAGCTCAAGTTCAAGACGCCCACACTCTTTGATCTTATCAAGATATTTGCATGCAACATCAAAATATTCATCGATATCAACACAATATTGAAGAGTAGCACACACAATATCTTTGGAGAGGCATTCTTCTAAGAGTAGATCATATTTGTTTGAAAAATCCGATTTTTCATTTCGAAGTTCGTCAATTTATTTTTCAAGAGAGTCAACATATTTCAAATCATCAAACATTTCTCGAATCAATTTTTCAAACTCAAGAATATTTTCTTTGATTATCTTCGTATTTGGTATTAAAAGTTCTTTCACAAGTACAGTTATGTCGTGAGGAATCTCTATTTTCCACTTATCATTTTGACGTTTTTCCCAATCGCTTTCAACAACTGATTGAACATTATCAATGTACTGTTTAAGAATACCAAGTGTTTTTCGACTTTTTCTTTTAGAAGCATCAAGAGGCAAATAGTTAATATATTTAAAAACATTTGATTTCTTAGTGGCAAAAATTTTCTTCCGTTGAATTCTTCGTTATTGGCATTCAAGAAACAATTCCTCACGAGACTTCTGTTTTTGTGGAGTGAAAAGACCATAAAGACTGTTTTCATAAGCATAATTATATGGTGTCACAAAATCTTTATTGACCGGTGATCTACTCTCCTCACCCCAAAGGGACGTCTCTTCACTATTGTGGCTATCTACTAGGCAATCATGATCGGTCCATTCGGACTCATCAATATATAAGTGAGTGATAGTTGTAAAATCACACTTGTTTAGGAAAACAAGGCAATTAGGGTAAGTATTAACAAGCGGTTTAGGAAAACCACAAGTTATGACCCAAAAATAAAGTGAGTTCGTTCTCGAGGAGGCACGTGTGTTGTGTGATGAATTGATTAATGTTTGTGATTATATTGAGAAGAAAAGAAAATAGAAATAAGAAAGAAATGACGGTTACGACGACGGATCGAGCTAAGAAGAAAAGGCGTTCACGTAAAACCGTAAAAAACTACAAAATTAAAATTTTAACCTAAAAATTCCTAAAAATTACTAAAAATCCACAATAATATTCTAAGAGTTTAAAAAAAATCCAAACTTGCTAAAACCTTTTAATTAATTAGATAATGACTTTTTAATGCTAATTAAAGCCCTAAAAATCACAATTAATTATTAAAAAGCCCTAAACAAGATTTTAAAGTTTGTAAACCTCAAAAATAAACTAATTAAGCTAAAAAGTATTTTTTTAAAATTTTAAAACCAAATAAAACTATTTTTAAAACTTAAAAACTATTGAAATCAATTAAAACTTAAATTAATTTTAGAAAATAATTGAAAAGTCCTAAAAATATTTGGAAAGTTACAAAATTCCTAATTTAGTGTCTACAATCTAGGAAAAATGAAAAAAGTAGAAAAAACTAATTTTCAATTTTTAATAATAAAATAATCAAAAAATAATCAAAAAAAATTCAAAGTTTATAAAATAAATCTAAAAAATTACCAAAAATCTAAAATATTGTAACTAAGACAGAAATGCAATTAAAAGTTTCTAAAACCTATTTAATAATTTTATATTAAATTTTAAAGTTGGTTAAAAACCCTAAAATCCTATAAAATCAAAAATAAGACTTTTTGAAAACTTTATGGGCTGTAAACCTCAAGTTACTTAAATAAAACCTAAAAACATTTTTTATTAAATTCAAAAACTATTTATACTATTTTTAATCTAATTAACTAATTACGGATAAATAAAAAATGATAAAAAATAAATAAAGAAAGAGAAAAATCAAAACTTTAGCTAGAAAAATCCCAAACTTAATGACAAACCTAAGAAAAATGTAACTTGGCCAAAAAGCTTATACAATAAGCTTAAATAAGCTTATTGAGCTACGGCTTAAATATGAAAAGCCTGTTTCAAAACCCCTTAAGTAACCTTTGAATCCATCCTTGGTCAGTAAAAGACCCACGGGCAGGATGGTTAAGTCGTTTGTGTGTGGGAGGAGTGGCGCAGGTTCGAGTCCTGGCCACGTCCTTTTTGCCTTTATATTTTTTTTTCTTTTTAAAACTTTAAAACTCACTCCTTATGTTACTTTAATCACAAAAACAGAAAATCAAACCCAAGTTAACAAAGATCAATCCCAACAGAATCAAAATCGTGCCTAGTTATGATTTTTATGAACACAAATAAAAAATTGATATCTTCACTTGTGAAGATTGGATCAAGAGGAGCTTGATCTTGATTTTGCTGATGTTTTTGATGGACAAATGGGCACCCCTATACTCAGTTGAGTATAGGGAGTCAATGCAAACATAAGAAAAGCACAAGTATCTCACAAATTCGAACACCAAAAAGCACAAAATGCATCTGATAAAGCTTAATAGGGGGTTGTGATGACTATTGCTGATCTATTTGGCACACAAGTGGAATTCAAAGGCTCAAAACAAGCACATACATCTACCAAATGACAATAAACTGATGCACAATACTATATGAGCCTATGATCCAACTATGAACAAGCTTTATTGAACAAATTCCAACAAAATCAGTCACACCAGGGACTTACTGAAATCTACTACTTAGGCCAACTTTTATCATGCAACTTGTTTTTAAAACTCACCCAAACAGAAACCAAAGACACATATCATATGATAACCATCCAAGAAGTGTTTTAAACAGGTTTATAAGCAAAATTTATATCATTAAACCCCTCTTAAACCCTAATCCAAACACCCCTTTAAAATTTTCAGAAACTACTTTTTCAAACCAAATCTTAATAAAACTCAAGCAAACTGATTCCAATCAATCTAAACATGCACAATAACCAGTAAAAGCCCTAATCAAGCTGATAAAACACACAAACAAGCAGTTTCACCAAAATTCATCTAAAATCACATAAATCTGAAAAATCATACACTTAGCCAAAACATGAACAAGCAACTAGGAAGTTACCTTGTGGGACCCACATCCAGGTCCCACTAAGGCTGCTATGCCTTCTCCAATAGACCCGGGTCTGTGAAGAACTTCTTGAGATGCTTATGAAAGCAAGAATGGTGATGATGATGGTACCCTTGTTCTTGTTTGAACCTACACAGTCACCACCAAACAAGTACACAAAATCCAAGCCCCAATGAGCTAAGCCCACAAGCTGGTGTCATGAGCTTGTGGGACTAGCTTATGGAACAGTGAGATTAGAACCAAAAAATATAAACAGAAACTTTTTTGAAAAACTGATTTCCTTCAAAATTCTTTTCCAAACTTACAAACCAACACCTAGAACTAGTGACTTGGCTTAGCTTTCACCTCACCAAATCACAAGCTTCCAGCTTATGAAACAATATCAAAAACCTTTAACTGATTTTCTAAAAATGACCTTAAAACACTTTTGACAACTCAAAAGACCTTAACAAATTTTGGAACACAGCTTAGCTTTCAACACACACACAACTTTTAATAACTATAAAAAGGAATTAAATTGCTCAAACAAATACCAAACTTTTATATTACTAAAAAGGAATTACAAATGTGAAAGCTAAAAATTGGAACAAAAAATACATGGTACATGCACCATGTATTTATACTATCAAATAGAACTAACTAGAAGCTTGGAATAAAATAATACAATAAAATCAAAGCCCTAAACCCTAATTTGGAGAAATCCGAAAATGCGCCTGAAATTGTCTTGATTCTTGGTCAAAAACCATGCCATGTGATGCTAGCTGGATTGATAGTTGTCTTCATGTGATCTTGAGCGTTCAAAAATCCCTTTGGAAGCACGAAATTTTTGTGGGACGTTCATTGGGTCAAGTCCCATGTGATGAGTGTAGAAGGGGAGGGGACAAAAGGTACAAGGGTCGTTTTCTGGGTGTGATGGTGTGTTAGGACTGGGTTTATGTTAGGGTTTATATGATGAAGGTGAGGATTTGATCTGAATTAGGGAAATTAAATTTAAAAATGATGTTTAGTGGGAAAAGTGTTGACCAATTTGACCAGGTTTATTTAATAAACCTGGTGGGTTTGAGTTACGGGTTTGGGTTGGTATTGGGTTGGGTACATGAGTATGGTGATGTGGAGGGTGACATGTCAGCAATTGGTTGGATGTGGGGGTTTGGTTATCTGGCAAAAACACCCCCTGGACTCCTTTCCTTTGTTCACTTTGCATTAAATGGCAACAATCTTCTTTTCCTTTGTATTTAAGTTTGGGAATTTGGCATTTTTGGCACAATATGTTTCTAAACTTGTTTTAAGGACTTCAAATGCAATTACTTCATTCTCCAAGGACTTCAATTGTAAATTCTTGATAATTTAGGGACCTCAATGCATTATATGAGTTTTGCAAGGGTATAAATTGCCAAGTCTTCAAAAATGAGGGACCAATGTTGACAATCTTCAATTCTCCAAGGTCATTTTTGGAAATTCCAGATTTCGGCCCGGTTCATTGTGCGGCTTCGTTTCCCGTGTTCGTTTTTGAATGATTCTTGTGATCTTTTGTCATTTCCTCAATATCCGTACCTAAAAATACACAAGTAACAAACACGAGCATATATTTGGAAGTTTTAATGATATTTTATGCATTTTAAGCCCGATTTGGACGATGAGACTATGTATAAAAGCAGACTCATCACTCCTCCATACTAAACCATTGCCGTGCCCTCACGCAATGCTAGAATAAAGTATCGAAGCATCTCCAAAATTCATTTTTATTCACTTTATTGGAATGATAAACTAGCTACATTACTACTATTACTACTACTTGCGTCTTAGACATAATGTATGATTTTCATCGCAAAATGGGACGTTTAGGTTCATAGAATAAGAACACGTGAATGCTTCGTTAGAAATAATTTCATCGTCCTCGATTTTCACCCTAATTCCATGCCAAGCGTGCAACGAGATCATTGTCATTATAAGTTAGTAATGCTAACACTACTCATATGCCCTAATCACGTACTTATCCTCCCATTATTCCTAAGTTGTATCTCTTATATTTTATTTTGTCTTGAATGATCACGAGGATACATCATTGACTTATGCGATAATAGAGATTTAGGTCTAAAAATAGAGTCCTAACGGTGTAACTAAGACCATCAAATCAATAACCCCTCCTAATAGACAACGATGTCAAAAAATTAAGTTGACAAGAAGAATCGATAAACATGGTTTTATAACGGTTTTGAAAATGAGACTTATTACCAAGACTTTTATACGCCCCCTAACAGAAGGGCCTTATTATCTTTGGTTTACCTCCATCTTTTATTCAACTTCGCAATGAAGCTTTTATTATGACTTCGGTCTTGCCTTGCCTTTTATTATCCGCCTCATCGGTGGTTTTATTAGCCAAAGACGTATATCCTCACGCTAAAGCAAATTTTGGATCTTTAAAGCTTCGAAGATTAAGGCTTGATTCACTTTCAATTTTTGCATAGATTTTTCGGCCTTGTGGGGCTTCAAATTGTTTGCTAGATTTAGGTGAGCACTTGAAATCTTATTATTGGGTGAAGCTTTCGATTATTCGGGTGCTAATACTTCAAAACCGTGACGCTGACGATACCTTAATGTCTTCCCAATTTAATTACACGGAAGCTACTAGAAAAGACTAGAAACCCAACAATCCTAACTAAACCGCTAAGTCAATATTTATTAAGAAAAAAATATTTACAAGCGAAGGGAGAATAAGCAAACAACGAGAACACATGAGTTTTTGAAAGTATACGAGTACTCTACGTTTAGCATAGTAACTTATAATTAACTCTATCATTTCTCGTCCTCATTTAAGAGACTTAGCCTAATGTGTAGTTAAGGAATCAAAGCTAAGTGCTCAACACGCACGGTCGAGTCAAAAATTACTCTTATTCTCGCCATTGGAAAACCTACATTCGTGTCTTCAAACACTTATAAAACATGAGAAAATTTTAAAATTTGGCCATTTTTAGCCTTATTTTGCAACAAAACGATAAACAAAAAGATAAACTTTGGAAAGCGTGAAGGTTTGGCAAGGCAAGTATCTATTCACCCCCATACTAAAGTTAAACATTGTCCTTAATGTTTCGAGTCTAGGGGTGCAAACACGTCCATACTAGAGACGTAGTCGAATGCCTAATCTAGCATGGAAAGGGTGTAACCATTAAATTAATAGCCGTTTATGAACTGTGCTAAAAACCTATGGTTATAACATCAAAGGATATATCATTTAGATATTGAGAAAGTCTTCAAAGCAAACGATCGAGTGCTCCCATAAAACGAACACGAGAGGCTCCAATCGTGAAGATCATGATCTAAAAACCACAATGCACAAACAACCACGGAACAAAGGTTGGAAGGGCACAAATCCCCTCACATTAAACTAATTAGAAAGCAATAATATGTACATGGATAAGCATGGGTCTCCCCCACGAGGCACCTTGTTTTTGATAACCTAGTCAAAAGCTCGACTCGAATCCCCATAAATGTGATCATTTAGGGATAATCATGGAATGGTCAATTTTTGGTGGGGCTTACATGATAAACACGGCCCAAAAACAACCGGTATAAAGGACTAAGTCCTTTGATGGTGCAAAATACCGGGATCGAAGATAGCGTTCTCGTTTTCATTAGAAAAACAAATCAACGCCACTTCATCATGAGTCAAAAAAAACTTAAAGAGTTTCAAGAAAATAGGAGAGAAGAAATAGAAGGGTGGGACAATGGGTAAGTCATGAAAACGTTGAGCTACTCGAGGTAGACTCGCACCAATCAAATAGAAAGATTTTCCATTTATTGCATCGGTGGAAGACCAAGATTTCCCTTTATAAGCAATTCGAGGATCAAATATCTCGTCGTCGGTGGAGAAAGGGGAGGGAACATAAGGGGATTCCCCCACACTAGGTCCACACAAAGCATCATCAAAAGGAGAAGACGAGCTTGTAGCACTCAATACACGTGGTGATGACGGAGTTAGAATTGTAGAAAAATCTTTTAAATTTAATTCAAAATCTTTTCCTTTTTCATTTTTTAAACTCTCCTTGTGAAAACCCGATTTAATTATGTCAAAAATATTTGGTGTTTCTAAAGCAATGTTAGTCACACTAAAAATTCTCACATTTGAAAACCGTTTTGGTAAAGGTGGTGGTAAGTTTTAAAAACGTTTGTCAACAAAGAAAACTTCCCCATCGAGATCAACGTATTCATCATCCGAAGAATCATTCACAATTGGAACCGTAGGCTTAACACTCTTAACCTCCACCGGCGGAGGGGACGGAACTTCATTTTTCTCAACAACTCCTAAAACTCTATTTGAAATCTTTTTGCAAATGTTTTTGATGGGATTGACATTGTACAAAGACGTGATAGAATACACATGAGAAAGTGTGGAGTTTTGAGTTGCATTAATGATGAGTTCTTCCTCATTGAAACGAAGAGTGATTTTCCTTGCATGCACATCGATAAGTGCTCTCGAGGTATCCAAAAATGATCGACCTAAAATTAAAGGAACTTTAGGATCGATGGGAATATCAACAACAATAAAGTCTACGGGATAGTAGAACTTTCCAACTTTCACGAAGACGTCCTCGGCTACTCCACAAGCTAGAATCGTAGAATGATCGGCCATTTCGATTGACATTCTTGAAGGAGTGAGATTGGGAAGATTGAGCGATTTAAAAATCTCAAGAGGCATCAAATTAATACTAGCACCAAGATCGGCCAAGGCGTAGCATTCTTCCATGTCTTGTATAGCACATGGGATTAAAAACTTGCCGGGATCACCGACTTTTTGAGGTATGCGGCTTAGAAAAATCGAAGAACAACTAGACGATTTTTGCAATTTCTCTTTGTTATTCAACATACTTTTGAAGTTCGCGGCAAATCGAGGCATCATGACTAAGGCGTCGGCAAAACTTATATTAAAATGCAAGTCACGAAACATTTTCATAAAAAGTTCAAAGTGATAATTATTTCGTTCTTGTGCCTTTTCCTTGTCTCGTCTTGAAGGGTATGGTAAAGGTGGTGTGGGTTGGGGCATAGGCATCGGCCTTGGAATCTCGGGTTCCATGATTGGTATTGGTTCAACCGTAGGTGTGGTTTGAGCGGTACTTTGTGGGCTTGGAAGTTGCTCCTTTTCGACCACCACCTCGGGTTCTTTCTCTATTTCCTTCTCCATAGAAGTACTTGGACGAGAAGTGGGTTCTTTGAAAGTTTTACCACTACGAGTAGTAATAACCTTCAATTCTCCTTTCGGGTTCACGATGGTATCACTAGGAAGACCACCCGAAGAAGAGGGCTTACACATGATAGCTTCAAACATTTTTCCCATACGGTCTTCAAACTTAGATTGCCTAGCATCCGCTTTTAACAATTCTTGCTTAATCTCATGTTGACCTTGCTCCATTTTTTGTTGATTTTGTTGGAGTCTTTGAACATTTCCTTCCATTTTATTAGCATGAGTTTTAAGTTCATTAGCAAGTTCGTTTTTAAGCTCGTTTTTCAACTCGGATCTTAAGCTAACCATTTCACGTTGCATATTGTCAAACTTAGCATCATTAGCCTTAGCATAATTCAAAAATTCTCCTTGAAGATTTTTGGTGTGATCATTTTGAAAACCTTGAGTAGAAGTTTGAAAATCACGGTTTTGGTTTTGATTAGAAATTTTCCCATTTCCACTTTGATAATTACCCTTGTTGTAATTCCTTTGATTTCCTTGATAATTACCACCTTGGTTGTTGTTTCGATAGTTATTAGCATTTTGATTTGGTGGAGCTTGATTTTGGCGGGAACCTTGGCCGTTTTGGTTATAAGTTCCCGTGGATACATAAGCACTCGAAGTGTTACCATCCGCGGTAATGCACTCGGAAAGATCATGAGCTCCACCACACGACAAACAACTCTTAGAAACCACTTTAACCGAAGCGGAATTTGAAGCTTCTTGAGCTTTCCAATGGGACATAAGGTTAGCAAATCTATCAAAAAACCGATTTTCTTCATTTGCTTCATCTTGTAAAGCATTAATGCTACGAGACGATGACGAGCCCAATTTGGCAACACTCGGTGTGTTACGAGGGCTATAAACCTTAGACCTATTCTCAATTATGACCAAAGCTTCCTCAACCATTTTACACAAAAAATTACCACCCGCGGCGACATTTAAATAATCTCTTTCATGATAATTAAGTCCATTGTAAAACGTGTCAATTTGGTGCAAGTCGGAAAAACCGTGATGAGGACATTCATGTAACATCTCCTTAAACCTATTACAAGCCGTTAAAAAACTTTCATTTGATTCTTGTGAAAATTTAGAAATCTCATTTTTCAAATGCGTAGTCTTAGAGGGCTGAAAAAATTTGGTTCACAAACTTTGAAACGAAATTTTAGCGGGCCCCGCTAAGGAATACGGAAAAAGCATCATCTTAATCGAGTCATTCGAGACATCCTTGAATTTACAAGTGGCAGTAAGACGATTGAATTGGCGGATATGGTTGTGGGGATTGTCCTTCTCATCACCATGGAATTTGTTGTTTTGGATCATCGACAACAAACCCGTTTTCACCTCAAAATTCTCGGCAAGGATTGCGGGAATCACAATAGCTTCTCCATAACCCTCGGTGGGTGCTTGAAGTAACTCCATCATAGTTCAATTCGCCATGGTTGGTTCTTCTCGTACAATGGGTTCGTCAATAGGAGACTCCTCACTAGAATGAGTTGGAGTGGGAGTTTTGTTCTTTCGTCTACGTGCACGTTTTGCTTGATTACGAGTTAGCATAAACGTCACGTACAACGAGGAGACGAGCAAAGAAGATTCTTTTTGGTGTTTTGTATTTTTTCAATTTTTTTGTGGTTTTTGATGGTATTAACTTTTTTTGGAAATTGGTGAAATGTATTAAGTAGACAAAAATCTACAAATCTCCTCCTTAATCAAATCTCTCGATTAAAGAAGCCTCAAGGAATGAAAATGATCACGTGAAGTGAACGCCTTCGATGTCTTTAGAACGATGGTGGAACACCAAATCGTTCAAGAGGGTTTAATCAATAGAAACCAAGAAAATATATATGATATGTAATAATACTTTGGGCGGCAAAACCCTCGATTAGCTCTCAAAATCAAATACGCACAAGCAAGCGGAGGAAACGAGGCGGCGCGAAGCACTTAAGAGCCTTTTTCCTTTAGGTCGTGAAATACAACAGCCTTATACCCACCTTATAGTTTGTATTTTTCAAAATCGAGCTTCACGAAAGTATTTATCTATTTTTGCCTTTTTTATTTGGTTTGAGATTCGAATACAATGATTGGGTAATGACCTCCCAAGTCAAGGTTGTGATTTCTCACGTATTTGGAGTACTTGTGAATTTATTGTTCTACGTATACAATATATTAAAAGTATTCACACAAAAATCGAAAAATGATAATACGTATTAGTAGAGTGCTACTAATACAAATACTAATTATGGCTATATATAAAAAACAACAATTGTTCAATCAAAACACAACACGCCACCCCGGCAGCGGCGCCAAAATGATAGTTGTAAAATCACACTTGTTTAGGAAAACAAGGCAATTATGGTAAGTATTAACAAGCGGTTTAGGAAAACCACAAGTTATGACCCAAAAATAAAGTGAGTTCGTTCTCGAGGAGGCACGTGTGTTGTGTGATGAATTGATTAATGTTTGTGATTATATTGAGAAGAAAAGAAAATAGAAATAAGAAAGAAATGACGGTTACGACGACGAATCGAGCTAAGACGAAAAGGCGTTCACGTAAAACCGTAAAAAACTACAAAATTAAAATTTTAACCTAAAAATTCCTAAAAATTACTAAAAATCCACAATAATATTCTAAGAGTTTACAAAAATTCCAAACTTGTTAAAACCTTTTAATTAATTAGATAATGACTTTTTAATGCTAATTAAAGCCCTAAAAATCACAATTAATTATTAAAAAGCCCTAAACAAGATTTTAAAGTTTGTAAACCTCAAAAATAACCTAATTAAGCTAAAAAGTATTTTTTTTAATTTTAGAACCAAATAAAACTATTTTTAAACACTTAAAAACTATTGAAATCAATTAAAACTTAAATTAATTTTAGAAAATAATAGAAAAGTCCTAAAAATATTTGGAAAGTTACAAAATTCCTAATTTAGTGTCTACAATCTAGGAAAAATGAAAAAAGTAGAAATAACTAATTTTCAATTTTTAATAATAAAATAATAATAAAATAATCAAAAAAAATTCAAAGTTTATAAAATAAATCTAAAAAATTACCAAAAATCTAAAATATTGTAACTAAGACAGAAATACAATCAAAAGTTTCTAAAACCTATTTAATAATTTTATATTAAATTTTAAAGTTGGTTAAAAACCCTAAAATCCTATAAAATAAAAAATAAGACTTTTTGAAAACTTTATGGGCTGTAAACCTCAAGTTACTTAAATAAAACCTAAAAACATTTTTTATAAAATTCAAAAACTATTTTTACTATTTTTAATCTAATTAACTAATTACGGATAAATAAAAAATGATAAAAAATAAATAAAGAAAGAGAAAAATCAAAACTTTAGCTAGAAAAATCCCAAACTCAATGACAAACCTAAGAAAAATGTAAGTTGGCCAAAAAGCTTATACAATAAGATTAAATAAGCTTATTGAGCTACGACTTAAATATGAAAAGCTGTTTCAAAACCCCTTAAGTAACCTTTGAATCCATCCTTGGTCAGTAAAAGACCCAAGGGCAGGATGGTTAAGTCGTTTGTGTGTGGGAGGAGTGGCGCAGGTTCGAGTCATGGCCACGTCCTTTTTGCCTTTATATTTTTTTTTCTTTTTAAAACTTTAAAACTCACTCCTTATGTTACTTTAATCACAAAAACACAAAATCAAACCCAAGTTAACAAAGATCAATCCCAACATAATCAAAATCGTGCCTAGTTATGATTTTTATGAACACAAAGAAAAATTGATATCTTCACTTGTGAAGATTGGATCAAGAGGAGCTTGATCTTGATTTTGCTGATGTTTTTGATGGAAAAATGGGCACCCCTATACTCAGTTGAGTATAGGGAGTCAATGCAAACACAAGAAAAGCACAAGTATCTCACAAATTCAAACACCAAAAAGCACAAAATGCATCTGATAAAGCTTAATAGGGGGCTGTAATGACTATTGCTGATCTATTTGGCACACAAGTGGAATTCAAAGGCTCAAAACAATCACATACATCTACCAAATGACAATAAACTGATGCACAATACTATATGAGCCTATGATCCAACTATGAACAAGCTTTAATGAACAAATTCCAACAAAATCAGTCACACCAGGGACTTACTGAAATCTACTACTTAGGCCAACTTTTATCATGCAACTTGTTTTTAAAACTCACCCAAACTGAAACCAAAGACACATATCATATGATAACCATCCAAGAAGTGCTTTAAACAAGTTTATAAGCAAAATTTATATCATTAAACCCCTCTTAAACCCTAATCCAAACACCCCTTTAAAATTTTCAAAAACTACTTTTTCAAACCAAATCTTAACAAAACTCAAGCAAACTGATTCCAATCAATCTAAACATGCACAATAACCAGTAAAAGCCCTAATCAAGCTGATAAAACACACAAACAAGCAGTTTCACCAAAATTCATCTAAAATCACATAAATCTGAAAAATCATACACTTAGCCAAAACTTGAACAAGGAACTAGGAAGTTACCTTGTGGGACCCACATCCAGGTATTACTAAGGCTGCTATGCCTTCTCCAATAGACCCGAGTCTGTGCAGAACTTCTTGAGATGCTTATGAAAGCAAGAATGGTGATGATGATGGTACCCTTGTTCTTGTTTGAACCTACACAATCACCACCAAACAAGTACACAAAATCCAAGCCCCAATGAGCTAAGCCCACAAGCTGGTGTCAAGAGCTTGTGGGACTAGCTTATGGAACAGTGAGATTAGAACCAAAAAATATAAACATAAACTTTTTTGAAAAACTGATTTCCTTCAAAATTCTTTTCCAAACTTACAAACCAACACCTAGAACTAGTGACTTGGCTTAGCTTTCACCTCACCAAATCACAAGCTTCCAGCTTATGAAACAATATCAAAAACCTTTAACTGATTTTCTGAAAATAACCTTAAAACACTTTTGACAACTCAAAAGACCTTTACAAATTTGGAACACAGCTTAGCTTTCAACACACACACAACTTTTAATAACTATAAAAGGAATTAAATTGCTCAAACAAATACCAAACTTTTATATTACTAAAAAGGAATTACAAATGTGAAAGCTAAAAACTAGAACAAAAAATACATGGTACATGCACCATGTATTTATACTATCAAATAGAACTAACTAGAATCTTGGAATAAAATAATACAATAAAATCAAAGCCCTAAACCCTAATTTGGAGAAATCCGAAAATGCCCCTGAAATTGTCTTGATTCTTGGTCAAAAACCATGCCATGTGATGCTAGCTGGATTGATAGTTGTCTTCATGTGATCTTGAGCGTTCAAAAATCCCTTTGGAAGCACGAAATTCTTGTGGGACGTTCATTGGGTCAAGTCCCATGTGATGAGTGTAGCAGGGGAGGGGACAAAAGGTACAAGGGTCGTTTTCTGGGTGTGATGGTATGTTGGGAGTGGGGTTGTGAGTAAAACCCCCAAGGTTAATTGGGGTTTAGGTTAAACATTAAAGTAATTAGGACTGGGTTTATGTTAGGGTTTATAGGATGAAGGTGAGGATTTGATCTGAATTAGGGAAATTAAATTTAAAAATGATGTTTAGTGGGAAAAGTGTTGACCAATTTGACCAGGTTTATTTAATAAACCTGGTGGGTTTGAGTTACGGGTTTGGGTTGGTATTGGGTTGGGTAAATGTGTATGGTGATGTGGAGGGTGACGTGTCAGCAATTGGTTGGATGTGGGGGTTTGGTTGTCTGGCAAAAACACCCCCTGGACTCCTTTCCTTTGTTTACTTTGCATTAAATGGCAACAATCTTCTTTTCCTTTGTATTTAAGTTTGGGAATTTGGCATTTTTGGCACAATATGTTTCTAAACTTGTTTTAAGGACTTCAAATGCAATTACTTCATTCTCCAAAGACTTCAATTGTAAATTCTTGATACTTTAGGGACCTCAATGCATTTTATGAGTTTTGCAAGGGTATAAATTGCCTAGTCTTCAAAAATGAGGGACCAATGTTGACAATCTTCAATTCTCCAAGGTCATTTTTGGAAATTCCAGATTTGGGCCCGGTTCATTATGCGGCTTCGTTTCCCGTGTTCGTTTTTGAATGATTATTGTGATCTTTTGTCATTTCCTCAATATCCGTACCTAAAAATACACATGTAACAAACACGATCATATATTTGGCAGTTTTAATGATATTTTATGCATTTTAAGCCCGATTTGGACGATGAGACTATGTATAAAAGCAGTCTCATCAGTGAGGTTAGCAGCTTGAGCTTGTTCGAGGTACTTGGGGCTTGCAAAACTAGGTTGACCCTTGAAAAACTACCGAGGTTCTATCATTATAATGGTTTGAATAGAGTCATGCTTTTTATAAATAACTTTTTTCAAAAAATCGACTTGTTCTTTGAGATCGTTTACATTTTCAGTATCTTTACCTTGTCTATTTTTGAAATCTTGTTTTAATTTTTCAACCCCTTGTTTCTTTTCGTCAAGAATTTTAGCAGAATCGGTGGTATTCATAGAAAGCCTCTGTTCAAGTTCATTTACTTTTGTTGTGGCAAGGTACGGTTTTTGACGTTCATCACTTAATAAGACATTAAATTGAGGTTTTTCTTTAGTTAACAAAGCAAGAGCTTCGTTATATTTATTTTCAAAATCGTCCATTTTAAAGTTGATAACACGACTTTTATACCCCTCAATATCTTTGGTCTTTTGAAGAAGCTCAGCCCTATAACTATCAATTGTATCACTAGATTTATAAGAGCGGCTTTGCTTTCTTCAAAGTTTTGAGTGAGCGCTGCGTTTGCCTTCTTTAATTGCTTTCGACTCTTTCTATTTTCATTGACATCTTTTTGTAAACTAGCAATTAAATTAGCAAGCGCGACACGCTCCTCGTCATCATACTCATTTACATGTTGATCATCCTCAAACTCATTATTGCACATGTCTAATGAATCGGGTGTGGTATTGCTATCAACCGTTTCCATCAAACACGTGTTAGTAATTGTTGTTGGTAGATCACTATGCTCATGTGTATCACCAAACACATTATATTCATCATCATGTTGTACCTTATCAATTGGCTCGGTATCAAAGATAGGACTATTGTCATCTTCATTGATGTTAAGGACCTCATGAATCTTTGCCATGTATGAATAATGTGCCTCGAGTTCTTGGTCAGATAGTTCATCATCTGTGTCGTCAAGCATTTCTCCTTCCTCAGCTGATAGCTTGATCCCAACTTCCATTTTCTTGCACCACATCATCTTTTCCTTATGATAACCATAATCTTTGACCCTCATCGGCTGTCTGCATTCCCTAGCCAAATGCCCATAACCTCGAAAATTAAACCACTTAATCCCAATTTGTTGCACAACTTGAGTACCAATAGTTTCCCTATTTCCAACAATAGTAGCAACCCTCTGATTATCATACTTGGCGGGTTGTCGATCATACTTTGGAGGACTCTCAGCACACCTTCGTGTGTCATTCCTTGGAGGACTCTGAGCATAGTTGTTCCTCGTGTTTAAAGATGTTCTGAGGTTGTTGTTGGTGGGTTTGTATATTTTTCTGTATTGTTTCATAATGAAAGCCATTTGTTGCTTGAATTCCCTATCCTTTTGAGCTAGTTCTTCATCACTGTCTTATTCGGATGATTACTCAGGTGTGGGTGATGGTGCTCTTGCAACTTATTTGCCTCAGGATCTTGTTGGAGCATGTGACTTAGAGATACTGGATGATCGTGGTGATGATGATTGAGTAGAGTAAGTCTTTGGAGCACGAGAACGATAATCTGGGTAATGTTGAGTGGTAGACGCCAAAGTAAGTGGATTTGAAACCTTTGCAGCATGTTCAACTCGAAGCTCATTTGCCTCATTTTGAAATTGTTTCAAAATGTCAAAGAGCGTGTGATTTGAAACGTCGTCTAACTTTTGTTGTTGTTTCACCAAGTTGACAAACCTTGTCCACTCTGGTTGAAGTTGCTTTAGAAACTGGACATTGACTTGCATGGTGGAAACTTGGAAGTTGTTTCGGGTCATGTCATTCATCATTTTATAGAATCGGGAGTAATAATAATCAATTGATTCCCCATCCTTTAATGTAAACTTGCCAAAGTTCCAAAACATCTTAGTTTTCATGTCTTGTTTGTTAAGTGATTCACCTTGTTGTAATCTTTCAATAGTCGTCCACATTTCTTTAGCAGTAGGGCATGCATCAGTCGTGGAATAAATATCATCTCCAATGCCAATAGGAATTAAGTAAATTGCTTCCTTCTCTGCATCATACCAAGCACTGTTCTCTGGTGTGAGGACGTTTCTCTTTTCATCATGTTCATATGCGATTTGTGCATCAGTTGTGTCTGTGGCTGGTACTGCAGGAACTTGCATCCTTGAGAGTTTATAGGGTCCATAAAAAATACATTTCCTTAAAGCATCACCATTAGGTTTTGTGTCAAGATAACGTAGAAAACGGGATTACCATTGATCATATCAACCTGACACAAGCATTGGTGGTCTCTCTTTGTTACCCGCCACCATTATGTTGTTGTTCGTCACACGATATTCTGCAGTAGAATCCATCTCAATATTCTAACACGTATGAAAGAGATATATAGCAAGATTTAAAGCACGGAAAGCACAAGAACAACTTGAATCTGATATGATTTTATGTGTAAATCATACGAGCCAAATAGTATATCAACAACGAATCACAAAACTACCCCATGGCGATTGATACCAATTGTTGTCCCATATAATATGAAGATTAAACAAGAAAGAAAGGTAGAAGATAGATAAATTCCAGAGAGAGAAAGTAGACAGAGAAAAGAGAGAGAAGTGTGTGAAAGTTAGTGAAGATTAGATTAGAGGAGAATAAGAAAAATGAACCAACCAATCTCTCCATACATGCAAGGAGAGGTATTTGTAGCCTTGCCTACATGTGGCATAATGGGCTATATGATAATGGGTCGTGCTTTCCTTTTAGGCTTTAGTTACTTATGAATGAACTTTAGCTTAAAGTTATGCCCGTAAAACACGACTAACCTACTACCTATTACAATGTTCTAAAATACGTTACATAATAAACATATGACCGAGCATTCTTGTTTGACTCAATATTTTGAGGCTAACACCTATGCATGGGAACATGCAAAATGCAAACCCTAGTTTTGCACTGCCTACTTAAGGAGTGCATATTGAGAGAGAAAAAGGTTAACTATCACAAGAGTAAAAACTCTGGAAAAACCTTCTCTCTCAATACCAACTAAACCATATAGCCAAAGAGCATATGAACGTTTAGTTTGGAGATTAGACTATTAACTTTGGTTAGAAGTTTAAGTAGAGGAGATCACCACACATTGTCATTTAAACACTTTGTAATTCCGCAAACAAAGTGGGCTATATATTCTTTATTGAGTTTTAATAAAAGTCTATACGTTGAAAGTTATTGGTATTGTTGTTTTAATTGTTCTTAGTTATTATCAATTGTTAAACAACTCACTTGAGTCTTGGTAAGAAGTTATTACTTAAGGTTGATAAGTAATAATGAATTACAAGGGACCAACAAGTGGTATTAGAGCAGTTTGATTAGCAAAACTCTTAATTTTTCATTAAACTGCTCATTTTAAAGTTTTCAAATCAAGATCCAAGATGGCTCAAGTAATACCACAAACCCTAGAGTATAGGGGTGGCCAACTCAATGCTGCTCCTGTCCTAGAGGTAGCTAATCTCACCAATCGGAAGAAAAGGTTCCTTGTCCACATGGTTGGGATTGAACCTCAATTCCTTGGAATCATTGAAAATGGTCCATTTGTTCCCATGGTTGGGGATAATAAAAAGCCTGAGGTACAATGGATTGCTGATGAGAGAAAAGCTGCTAACCTAGATCAGCATCTCAAAAGTATCATCATGTTCGTACTCCCAGATGACCAAATGAAATCTGGTGTGAATTGCAAAACATCTAAATCTACATGGGAGGACCTTATTTTATATCATGAGGGACCCTCTGATGTGAACGAAACAAGAATAATGGATTTAAAGCTTCAATACAACACCTTCAAGCAAAAAGAAGGGGAAACCCTCACTCAAACTCTCACCAGATATAAAGCTCTAATGAATGAAGTTGTGAATGATGGTGTTGAGCTTTCAAACTTGAAATCAACGCAGTTTTTGTTAATGTATTGCCAAAGAAGTGGCTCAGTTTCTACCAAATCTTGAGATATGCCAACCACATTAAAGATTGTGATCTGGCCTCTCTTTTTGGGAAACTAAAATATGAAGAAAACCTAGTCGATAGGATTTATGAAGGCTCTGGTAAAAGTAAAGCATTAACTATTGCTACACCCTTTTCAACAACTTTCTTCAGTGAAGCTGTCAACCAAGACTACCAAGATATTCCAGATGATGAAGAGGACACAAGAACCAGTGAGAAATATCTGAATGACCTCAAAGAGGAATTTCATGAAAGAGCGCTTCTGGCCAAGTCTAGAAGGTTCTTTAAGAAAGGAGGTAATTTCTCCAACACCTCAAAAGCTACAGCTGACACTGTATGCTATAAATGTGGAAAGGCTGGTCATTTTGCTAAGGATTGTTTTTCCATAACATCCATTCCTTCTTATTCCTCACAAGATCAATCAAGACAATCTGGTCAATCATCTTTTCAACAGAAACAAATTGCTTCAACTTCCTTTCAGCAAAACAGGGCTGAACTTCGACCAACAAAAGACTTTGAGGTAAAGTATAGAGAAATCAAGGCTACACTGGCTCTCATGAGCACTGAAGGGTCTTCCTCCAAGGCTCCCAAGCAAGATAATAATAAAGGAGTTATTGGTGAAGCTTATTAATGGGATGAAGAGGAAGTCTCTTCAGATGATGATGAATTGGTAAATTTGAAAGTGCTAATGGCACTTACTGATGATGAAGGCTCTAACTCAAATGTTGTTGCCAAAGAAAGTGCTCGAAATGGTGAATGGGTCAACATCACTATAAAAAAAGTACAAACTCTTCTTAAATTAGAAGATAAGAAAGACATTAAATTTGTGTTTGATTACCTATGCATTGCTCTAAAATTTGTTGAAGAACAAAGAAACAATCTGCTTGAAAAATATCATAAAATTGTTCTTAAACTTGATGATTTTGAAAGTAAGCTTATAGAGATAAAAGGAGCTAAACTTGTTGTACTTACTTTTCAACAATTAAACAAAGAGAGTTTGGATGATAACGACTCCCTAAGGGTTGATCTAAAAGAAGCAAAAGATATTGTTAAATCTTGGCTTAGAAACTCTGATAGGGTAAATCAGTGTATCAATGAACAAATTCCTGCTCAAAAGAGGAAAATGCTTGGTGCTGAAGGATCCTCCAACACCAACTCAAATGATAGTGTCTTTGTCAAAGCCTCAAATGAGGATGGTAGCTCGATCCCTGATGTTGTAAGGTCCAATGAAGAGAATTTACCAAATCATGTCACTGGACGTATCCTTCTCCATGAGTTTCAAGCAAATCTTGACACATCAGCACCTGTTGAGTCTTCAGTTACTGAAGATAACTCAGATGATAATTTAGAGAATGAAGTAAGTACCCCACTTCCTCCTTTGGAGAAGTTGGTTGGTGCTGAACCCTCTACTGGACCAAAATCAATCCAGTCAATCCTCAAGTCTCACACAACACACAAAAGTAGGTCTCCCAAGCATGTCAAAATTGACACATAAAAAAACTCTTCAGCTCCTGCTGAAGGTTCACATAAGGGAACTACCTCTTCAGTTTCAACAAATAAACTAAAGAATTCTAGATCCGAGGAAGATGAGAGAATGTCTCTTGTCATGCAAGAGATCAATGATCTCAAATTACAACTCAGGCAACAACAAACACTAACTCGATTCAGGGATGAACCTTCAAACTCTCCACATTATAAGTACAAGACACAATTTAAAAGGGCTTGTGATCTATGTGGTTTAAACAACCATCTCACTGAAATTTGCCTAAAAGTGATTTATTGTACTAAATGTGAGAGGACTGACCATCGCACTTGTGAACATACTCAATATATGCTTTCTAAAACTAGTGCTGATGCTCACAACACTGAAGCATCTCATTCTAGGCGAAAAATGCCTTTCCTATCATGCATTCATTGTGGTATGGGCAATCATCACTCAGATGATCGTCACTGCTATCCTGTTTGTAACATTTGTGGAAGTTATGACCATGACACTCATGGACGTAATCGAGTAATCTCTCTCAGAAGGGGCATCAATCTAGGAACCCAAACTCTATTACTAAATGTTGTGAAACTTGAGGAAGTAATGTCCACACTACATCTGATCACAATCATATAGAGTGATTAAGAAGAGGTGAAGCTCTTCAGGCTAAGAAAGCAAATGCTATTCAAACCTCTCCCTCTTATTCTGAGCAATCTTTTTCATCCTCATCTAAAGGATCCTTCAGTCTAGAAAACCTTACAGATCTAAAAGACCCAACCATCAAAGGCGGGTTTCAAAACAAAACTGACCATTTCCTTAACTTGTGCAGTGTGATCGCAGGAAGCCTATTTGGTACCTGGATAGTGGATGCTCAAGGCATATGATTGGCACCAAAAGTCATTTGCACAAGTATAAGGAGGAACAAGGTCTTAAAGTTGTTATTGGTGATAACTCATCAGCTGCTACTGAAGGCTTTGGTTCAGTGAAATGTAATGGTATAGTTTTCACAAGGGTAGCTTATGTAAATGGGTTGAAGCACAATCTCATCAGCATCAGTCAACTTTGTGATGTAAAGTATCTAGTCCTGTTTGATGACAAAAAAGGTACAATCTTCAACTCCAATCATGAAATTGTGATGATTGCTCCCAGTGTCAAAGATGTTTATGTAATGAATATGAACTCTAATAAGGAGACATGTTTCTTTTCTAGAGCTTCCAACATTACTAACTGGCTCTGGCATAAGAGGATCTCTCATCTAAATTTCAAACAATAACTATGTTGGAAAAACAAAATCTTGTTATTGTTCTTCCTTCACTTGTCTATTCAAAGGACAAACCATGCTCAACATGTGAAAAAGGAAAGCACCATAGGTCCAGTTTCAAAACAAATCAAACTTTCTCTATTAAAGAAAGTCTTCATCTACTTCACATAGACTTATTTGGCCCAGTATCACCTAGGGCCTTTTTGTCATGAAAACTATACACTTGTCATTGTTGATGAGTACTCTAGGTACACCTGGGTATATTTTCTGACAAAGAAAATCCATGCACCAGATGCCAATATGTCTTTCATCAAAAGAGTTGAAAATCAAAATGACACTCATGTCAAACAAGTTAGAACTGACAATGGCACTGAATTCAGAAATCATACTCTAATCAAATTCAGTGATGACAAAGGAATATCACAAAATTTCTCATCACCTTACACAACTGAACAAAATGGTGTGGCTGAAAGAAGGAACACAATTTTGATTGAAGCAGCAAGAACAATGCTTGCTGGATCAGCTCTCTCTAAGCATTTTTCGACTGATGTTGTAACCACTGCTTGCTATACTCAAAATAGATCCATCATTGTGAAGAGACACATGAAGACTCCCTATGAAGTCTTCAGGGGGAGAATTCCAAACATCCCATTCTTACATGTGTTTGGGTGTCCAATATTCATTCACAATCACAAGGATCACCTTGGTAAGTTTGATTAAAAATCTGATGATGGTTACTTCCTTGTATTCTCAATAATATCTAAAGCATACAGAGTCTTTAACACAAGAAGAAAATATATTGAAGAAACTTACCACATCACTTTCAATGAAAGTTCTGATGCTCTCTCAAATTTGCAAATCCATCAGATGATGAACTTCATATTCATGAATCTCACGACTATCCATCTGATGAATTTCAACATTATGAGCCTTCTCAAAGATATCAAACAAGCAATTCAGTTCCTCATATTGATCCGTTTGAAGATATGACAAGTCCTACAAAAGGAAATCCTTCAGTATCAAATACTGATGGTTGTCAACCAAATGATCAAAATTATCCGTATCATAATGATCAATATGATCAGCAAGATAACATAAATGACCAAAATTGTTAGACTCAAAATGATCAGCATGCTCACACACTTGATCAATCAAATGATGCTGCTGATGAACAATCTGAGCCTCCTACTCAAAATTCCCCAACTATCTCTACGAAATTAGGTCTTGGATGTGTTGCTTCTGACCAAGAAGGAATCCCTCCATTGATTGAGCCTTTGCCTATTGAATATCCTTCAGTAGACATTAGAGATAATCTAAGTCCAAGTCCATGTATTGGACTTCCAAGCTCTAGCTCTCATCATGATACCAATGCTTATTCTCCAACTCCACAAAAATCTTGGACTAATAATAGTCACATACAGCTGGTGAACATAATAGGCAATCTTGGAGAAGGTAGAGTCACTAGATCTATGGCTAAGAAACTGAGTGCTACTTCACCTAGAGAATGCCTCTATGTAAACTTTCTTTCAGAAATTGAACCTACAAAGATTTTTGAAGCACTCACTTACCCTGGATGGTGGATGCCATGTAAGAGGAACTAAATCAATTTGAAAGAAATAAAGTCTTGAAATTGGTTCCTCTTCCATATGGTAAATCAACCACTAGCACAAAATGGGTTTACAAACTCAAAAGAGATGAAACCAATGTTGTGACCAAAAACAAAGCTAGGCTGGTGGCCCAAGGATTTAATCAAGAGCCTGGTGTTGATTTTGATCAGACCTTTGCTCCAGTTGCACGTATGGAAGCCATACGAATCTTTTTTTCTTATGCCACTTACATGAACTTCACCATCTACCAAATGGATGTCAAAAGTGAATTCTTAAATGGTGACCTAAAAGAAGAAGTTTATGTTAAACAGCCTCCTGGCTTTGAGAGTAGTAAATACCCAAATCATGTCTAAAAGCATTACAAAGCTTTGTATAGACTGAAGCAAGCCCCAAGGGCATGGTATAAACTCTCTTAACATTTCTCATTGAACATAAATTTTTTAGAGGAAAAATAGATAGCACCTTGTTTATCTATAAATCCAAAACTGACATCATTCTAGTATAAATTTATGTGGATGACATCATCTTTGGTTCAACAAGCTTGAAACTATGCAAACAATTTGCCAAGCTTATGACCAGAAAGTATGAGATGAGTATGATGGGAGAACTCACATACTTCCTTGGTCTTCAGATAAAACAATATGACCCAAGCATCTCCATCAATCAAGAAAAATATGTCAAGGATCTGTTGAAGAAGTATGATATAAATTGTGCTTCAGTAAAAACACCAATGATACCCCCTAACAACTTAGGACCTGATTTCAATGGACAGTTAGTCAATGAGACTCAGTATAGAGGTATGATTGGGTCACTCATGTATTTAATTGCAAGCAGACCTGACATTCAATTCTCTACATGCCTTTGTGTAAGATACCAAGCAGACCAAAAGGAATCATACCTTACTTCTGTAAAGACAATCTTTAGATACCTAAAAGGTACACCAAGTCTAGGTCTTTGGTACCCCAAATCCTCAGGGTTTGATCTAAAGGGGTATTCAGGCTCTGACTATGTTGGATTTAATATGGATAGAAAAAGCACTTCTGGTGCTTGCCAATTGTTGGGTGGCAAACTTATGTGTTAGAGTGCTAAAAAGCAACAAACAGTTACCATGTCTTCAGCAGAAGCAGAATATGTGGCAGCTGCTGGATGTTGTGCCAATGTTCTTTGGATGAAAGGCCAACTGGCTGATTATGACATAGAATATGAAAAGGTACCAATCTTTTGTGATAACACTAGTGCTATTGCAATATCCAACAATCTAGTCCTTCACTCAAGAACAAAACACATTGATATCAGATATCACTTTATCAAAGATCACATCATGAAAGGGGATATTGAATTACATTTCATCCCCACTAATTACCAATTAGCTGATATCTTCACCAAACCACTGGATGAAGCAACATTCAAAAGATTGATAATGGAGCTTGGTATGCTGAACATTGATGATACAAAACCTGAACCTTCAGCATTCACTGAAGAAGCTTAAAAGGTTCAACATTTTTCTAAACTATTTTGATTAATGCTAAGTAGCAGTGTCTAAGTAAAAGAGTGTGCAATGTCATGTGTCTATCTCACAATATGTGATTGTGTATATGATGTTTTGTCGCCTTATCTGATTCATTGAAGCTGAACAAATAATTACCAGTCATCAAAGTTTTTCTTTAGAAAAATCTGAACAAAGTTTTTTATTACAAATGAGTATCTAGGCCTGAGTAGAGGAGCGTGCAATGTCATATATCTTATTCACTTATGTGAACATGTATATGGGGTTTTGTCGCCTCATCTGACGCACTGAAGCTCACAAGTATTGCCATCAGCTTCAGCATATCTGAGCAAAAGCTTTTAAAACAAATCAATCATGAGTCGATAAGTATTAAATGGAATTAAATTTTCTTGTAAATAAAAACAAACATTCTTTCAAAAGGTGTCATTTGTTAATTAAGTAAATTTCAAACGTCCACATCGACAGTCAACAACTTCCTGACACATGAGGCGTTTCACTGTTCAAAGCAACAGAAAATAATACCTTTTGCAGAAAATTAATGAGAGAGTTTGTGCCAAATGTTCAAAAGAAACCCTAAAAGTCTTATAACTTTTTCAAATGGTTTTAAAAACTTTTCACAAACCAGTCTAAGTTTTTATATAATCTCTTGAATTTGGATTTCATATCACACTTACAAATCTTTTCATCTCAAAGAAAAACACACGCAACTCTCTCTCTCTCTCTCTCTCTCTTCAAAAAATACAAAACACAACAATGGCAGGATCTTCTTCCTAGAAAGATATTGAGATCACACTTAACCCATCCATTCATGTCACCTATCCCATTGAAGATATAATCTTCAAACCCAACAACATCACTTTAATCAAACCAGATACCATAAAATCAGTTCCTTGGGATCAATAATGACTTTCTTGTCAAAATGTGTTCTACGTGATGCTTTGTTTAAAGATCCAGGAATGATGTTCCAAAATGTTTTAAAAGAGTTTTGGTTCATGGCACAAACGTCCCACAACAAGAAATCAATAGAGTTTGATTCTACAACTGCTGGGATTCATAGGAAAATCGGTTTAAAATTGTTTAGAAGGGTTTTGGGTTTAAACTATTTGGAAAACCTTAGTGACTATAAAGCTATACCTGATGATTTTTCCATTGTTAAAGATTTATTTAAAGAGATTGGGCATAATGAGGAGATCAAAGAAAAAGGGGGTTTGAAAAGGAGTTGTTTGCCACCTAGGAAATTACTGCTGACCATTCTGATTGAGTGGGGGGGGGGGGGAAACTGGAAGGCTTGACTAGATAAACCAAAAGGATGCTATAATTTTATATTGTCTGGCCAAGGGGATCAAAGCTGATTTTGGGAGGTTAATATTTGAAGATCTCCATGGGAAGCTAGAGAAAAAGACTAGGGAGAAGCATGTTGTTTACACCATATTTTTATCTTTCCTATCTGCTGACCATCTTGGAGATGATTTTTCTAAACTCCAAGGAGAAAAATTGGTTTTTCGACCCTTAGATCTTACACGCTGGAACATTCCAGTCAGTACCATTGATCCTCCTCTTACACAACCCATGTTGGACATTTCCTCAGCAGATTCTCCATTAGTGTACAAAGCTCCACTAGACGCTCCTCCAACTAGAGAAGGGGATCTGAATGGGAAAAAGCCTGGAGCTTCTTTTGGACCACGTGAGAAGCAAACGTCTATTAATACTGAGAAAGTTAGACCTGAGTCTAGAAAGAGGAGAATCCTCACACAATCATCATCAAAGGAGGTTGCTGATGTTTCCAAAGGCCAAGCTTTGAAGAAACATAAGTCCTCGGCCAATGAGAAGAACCCAAGCCAACCGTCCCCTTCAGTCTTTGCTGGAGGTGACATGCATAAAGAGGCCTGAAGGCAACCCCTATCTCAACCTCTTTAGTAAGGGTGAAGATGGAGCGCACCCTCATCTCAGTAGTGTAGAGTCAACATTGGTAAGTAATTTAAATTTGAATACATTTCCAGTTTCATAACCATACTCTATCATTTGTCACTTTGAGTCAGCATCATGGCATGAGGCTCAACAAATACAACAGCTGACGTGGACCCTAGACTATATGTTTCTAATGATGTAGCACCCCCACAGGAGGGTCCTACTAAAGGAACAAAAAACACATTCATTGATCTTAACTCATCAAGGAATTTTTCTCAGGATCCATCAGGTAAAACCAACCCTGGTGGTGAAGGAGTAGAAACTGACCTTCACACTGGAGGTAATGCTGAGAAGCCCACAAAGGAAGTGCCTCTCACCACTGGCGCTAAGGTGGGACACTTGTCTACTTATATGTTCAGTATGTCTTCAGATGACTTGGAGAAACAGATTGGGTTCAATGAACGAGTTCCAGTCAACCTTGACGATAGTGAACATGAAGATGATACTACTAACTTGACACCAAAGCCACCATCCCCCAGATCTGTTCAGGTAAAAGAAGTGACAAATAAAGAGTTAATTCTTCAAGTTCAGGTGCCTAAACTCAAGTAGGAAAAGGTTATTGCTGATGCTGAACTTATAACTCTTATAGCAAGACCAGTTCCTCCTATAGCTGATCAAATCAAGGATGTCATTCTTGCTGCTCTGAAGCCATTAGTCAAAGATGTGGCCACCACCACTTCCCTTAAGCTAGAGATGTGATCACTTATGGACTCCATCATTAGTGCTTCCATGGAGTTTCCACCAGAGTTCACACCATTACCTGTCCAAGTTAATGATTTGTATGACTTTGTTACCAAGATTAAGGATAGGGTGGATTTGTTGGAGAAACAAAAGTTGACCTTATTTGAAGAGGTTCAATAGAAGCTGAATGTCCTTGAAAATGTACCAGCAATGCCGGTCAAGGTATCCTCCACTCTTGATCATATTTGTGCTCTCTTCCCTGCTGGTGGGTCATCAGAATATGCTGGGTAATCTTTTGCTGAGGGGGAGAAAATCACTATCCAACAGCTAGTCCAAAAACATGTTCAAAAGAAGGATCAGAAACAACCAGTTGTCTATGAGTCACCATTTGCTGAGAAGAGTCCAGCTAAGGCTAAGGGGGAGTCTTCAGCCAAGGACAGTCATGTTGATGGACTAACCACCAGTGAGGATACAACTGATAGTGGTACACCTCCCTTTCAACCCAAGAAAAAAAGATATTTTACACTGAGTGAAAGGTTGATCAAAGTTGGGGTGGCCACTCAAGAAGAACTTGATAAATTATACAAGTTCCATCAAGAAGAACAACTAAGAAACCTGAAGCTGAGCTTGTATGAACAAACTGGGAAAACTAAAGTTGAAAGCCTCTTCAAGAAGAAGATGTTATATGAATATTTTCGTATAACAAGACTGAACAGAATAAATCTCTCACCAATCACCAATGTTGATATGCTTACTAGCAGAGGTGATATTCATCAAAAGTTTCATAGGGGCGATGGGACTGATGAGATCTTAGAAGACTTCCAAGGATAGAAGCTTTCTTACACTAAATGGATTGAAATGAGTGATAAAATTGAGAAGAGAAAATCCAAGAGATGGGATAAAGTCCGCACCATAATTGAACACTTTATGAGAAATCATGAAAAACTGGGTAAGATTCTTAATATCAGCACTGAAGTTTCTCTAGAGGATCAAGATCCTATACTGGAGCTGAACAAAAGGGCCAATCTGATCAAACCTGGTGTGGGTGACATTTTTTTCACCACAAAGAAATACAAGGGCTTTTTTCAGTTTCAAAATCATCTCCCTGGGCATTTAGTAGACGAACCAGAATTGGGAATGATAATGTTCAATCATCATGAACGTCAAGACTTTGTTGGCATCAGTGACCTCGATGAAATGAACAATGAACTTCTTTGGAATGTTCAAAAGAATTTTTATTCTCAGCATGAAGTCCCATGACTAACTGATGTTGTAAGAACCTTCAGCATGTGCTTACTTGCTATATTGGACCATAGAAACTCAGATCCATTAATTTAGACTCCCATCTTTGAAGGACTTAGGCCTAAGGAAGATTGAATAATCATTTGTATTGCTTTTGTTGTAATTTGTAATGTTTTATTAATAAATGATTATCTGGTGTTTATAAGTATTTTATTGTTCAGTGCGAGTAAGAAGAAGTTGTTATGATCACTTACTACTGACTTTACACTTAGGCTTTTTATATATCCAAATAGGGGGATATTGTTGGGTCAGTATTTACTGACCCTGAAGCAACTCTAGGATTTGAATATAAAATCCACGTAAGTGTTTCATGTTCGACAGTAAGGCCAGTCTTCTGAAGCATGACTAGAGGAACAAAGTTCCTACTGAAGACTATGTTGCTGAAAGATGTTCCACTTTCCTCTTCTAGTAAACTTAGAAGACAAAGGAGTCTTTGCTTCAAATACTAGGCGGTCTAGTTGTTGAAAACAAGTACTGAAGAAGACCTTTCAGTTCAGTTTGGTTTGACAATACCAAACTGAATGATGTCGATCTCCTCTTGAATGCTAAAGACACTTCAGTATTCTGATTGTTTGCATTAGGCGAGAAAAGATTACTTTAAGTCATAGTAGGTTGATTGTATAGTTTGCTATAAATACAACCTTTATCTTTTCTAGAATAGTTTATAAGTACTTTGTACTGTTTATCCAGCATGGGCATCAACCACCCACTGGATAAACCTATGCATGGGAACATGCAAAATGCAAACACTAATTTTGCACTGCCTATTTAAGGAGTGCATATTGAAAGAGAAAAAGGATAACTATCACAAGAGTAAAAACTCTGGAAAAACCTTCTCTCTCAATACCAACTAAACCATATAGCCAAGAGCATATGAACATTTAGTTTGGAGCTTAGACTATTAACTTTGGTTAGAAGTTTAAGTATATTAGATCACCACACATTGTCATTCAACCACTTTGTTATTCCACAAACAAAGTGGGCTATAGATTCATTATTGAGTTTTAATAAAAGTCTATACGTTGAAAGTTATTGGTATTGTTGTTTCAACTGTTCTTAGTTCTTATCAATTGTTAAAACAACTCACTTGAGTCTTGGTAACAAGTTATTACTTAAGGTTGATAAGTAATAACAAATTACTAGGGACCAACAGACAAGTGTAAGTAAAAAGTAAGGAAAGAAACAACCTAAGGAAAGACACTAAAGATTTATAGTGGTTCGGCAACGAAGCTCTCTCTTTTTTCCTACTCCACTCCTCGAGTACACCTTAATCAAGATTTCCACTATATCCACAAGCTCCGATCTTGGCGTAGAAAAGCTTACAATGTTGCTTACCATGTTTTCTGACACTAAGTTAAATGTCAAAATCTAATCCTAGCTAGAACCAATCTTCGTCC
Organism: Glebionis coronaria; assembly: GCA_025667525.1. Lineage (NCBI taxonomy): Eukaryota > Viridiplantae > Streptophyta > Magnoliopsida > Asterales > Asteraceae > Glebionis > Glebionis coronaria. The sequence goes on from CM046875.1 coordinate 295,432,909, forward strand.
CCCATCTTCTTTTCCGACACAAGGCTAGATGTCGAGTTCTAATCATAGCTAGAACCAATCTTCTTTCTCGACACAAGGCTAGATGTCGAGTTCTAATCATAGCTAGAACCAATCTTCACTCACGTCACTTTCTAGTTAAGTGAGAACTCAAACACTCATACTCACAATTACATCACTTTGTAGTTTAGTAAGACCTAACACACAAGACACTAAAAACTACATCACTTTTGAGTTTAGTGAGAACTAACACACAAGACTTATCCTAGTATACATATATACCTTGGATCTACACAACACTAATCCAAGTATACACTAATACATTGGATCTACACGAGACTAATCCAAGTATACACATATACCTTGGATCTACACAAGACTCAAATAAATAAATATAATGAACATGACTAGATCTAAGAAAGTATGATCTTCATCAATGCTTTATCTTTTATCACATCACAAATTTGTGAATAATCTTCTCTTTGGACATATAAAGAAGAGACCAAGAGGATAATCATAAGTAAACATACTTAACACATTAAGTGATCATTTACTAATAACTGGAATATAGAAAAGAGATTAGAAGTAGAAATTTGTCCAAAAAAGGTTCTTTTGAAAATGGAGAAATGATCCACTATTTATAGGAGACAAAGTACAACAGCTCTCTGAGCGCGGTTCAATAAATAGGGCCGCGGTCTATAGTGTCCGCTCTTTTTTGTCCTTTAGTGGGGAAATGTCATCTGGTGAAAAACATATTCAAAAAGCGTGATAACCTGAAACCGAGGTCATTGTATTATCTTATTTTAAGAATATTTTTGAAATTTTTGATAAGCTTGAATGATTTTTTCTTTTGATGGTTTATGTTGAAACTAATTTTAGGATATTTATTTTCACATTTTAACTAGTATGAGGATTATTAGCAAGCGTGATGCCGACAGATGCTAAGTTTTATTGTCGATTGTTTCGATATTTGACGTTTTTGATGTTTTCTTTTTAATGACGTGTTAAGTCATGTCGGGAGACTATATTATCATATTTATGATTCGTTTTAAATTTTGAGAAGTATTTTTATGAAACCCGAGTCACGTGAATATTTTCAAAATTGACTAATAGTCATTTCCCGCTCTTTAACTAACTATTTGCTTTTTAGTCCAAAGAATTGTAAGTTTGGAAAGAATGGTCCTTACCTACCACTATATAATGTTTTCCACTAAGAGAAACACACACGTAAACTAGTTATCAATGAATTAAACCCTCTCCTTTTCTTTTTTGTTTCTATCGTGAGCCAAAACCAACCAATACCATCACAATTTTGTGATTTTGATCTTGAATCTCTTAAAACTAAAACAAGTCCCAATCTAGAAATCAAAAGGTGATCATGTTGATACCAAAATTTCCCACATGCATGAATTTTTTATTTTTGGTTATGAACTAGGGTTGGTGAAAGTATTTGATGATCATGCATGTGATGATCTTGATAAGATCATGTTGTTTTGATGTTAAAAAGTTTGATTTTTTGATTTTGATTTTGTTTTATGTAACATGCATGTGATAGGATTGAAAGCGGGTAATATTAGGAGGTTAAAATTAGTAGAAAAGTGGTTGAAATGGGTTGAAAAAGTTTGAGGCTGATTTTGGGTATCTTAAGTTCGAATTATTGTTGAACTAACAAGATAGTGTCGTAGAGATTTTCATTAGATTCGTTTTGATATAAATAGAGCTTCTAACTCAAACGAGGACGAAGTTATGATAGTTTGATTATTCGTGTACCGGGAGACGAGAATCGACACAATCCGAAGTTGTCGTTGATATTTTGATCGAATCTCGGGGACTATAAAATTAGTTTTAAAAAGAGGCAAGGGCTGTTTTTAAGTTTCTAAACCTAGGGTTGTGAGTCTATTTTCAAACCCAAGTTTCAGTTTTGTAAACGAAGTTGTTTAGAGAGGTCAAAATGGTTTTATGAGTCGAAGACGTAAAACTGTCCGGTTTTTGTAATTCAAAGATGTGTCCAGCAAGATATCTTAGAAGTAAAAACTTTTGACGAACTCTTTGGTGGACTTTATATAGATAGTAAGTGAGTTCCTCGAGTCTTTTAATAAACTTTTGACGTTTCTAAGTAAAGGAAATGAGCTTGTACATTTGGTATGGCCGACAGATTGTTAACGAGAGTGTAGTTTAAGGAAGTAAACATGTATAAGGATATAGTAGTATCACTTGTATTGTTGTTCTTTCGGGTTTGTCATGATTTTATAATTTCAGTTTTTTGTTATTAATTATGGTTCATACTCGAGTCTATTATTAATGAGCGTGCCTTATTTGATAGGTTGCGGTTCTGGTGTTTAACGGGCATCACTTATCGTCGACGATCCTCTTGCTAAGTCTCTTGTACAAAGGTGAGTCTATTACCTCGCTTCATACTAGTTATTAAATGATTTTGAAGCCGCGAGGGGGTACATGCTATTTGAAATAAAATAAACATAAGTCATGAATGATTGTTTGGACTCGAATGTTGTCTTGAATTCTATTGAGTACCTTGTTGCTAAAGACCCTAATTTCATGAACCGTTAACTATGTTCTAACTTAATATTGTAAGTTAGAAATAACCGCTTATTCAAATGGTAGTACTACGGGGTTAACAACCCTATCTCGGTCAAGAGTTGTACGTTGAGTAATCTTTTGGAGGTGTAATTTCGATGAATGAGATGTGGGTATATATCGAACAACTAATACCCTAGAGGGGCAATGGTTTTATCTAGTCATGCTGGCATTTGGCATGGGTGACTAATTGGTTAAGGGGTCGGTGTCATGAGCTTACATATATTTATATAGCTTCGGCTATAAGATGAGTTGCCTATATAATAGATTGTGTGCACGACAATGCTATTAAATGATTATGATTGATTTTCCTCCTGTGTTCAAAAGTGATTCATTAAACCTATGGACTCGCTCAACATTATTTTTGACTCGTTTAAGCATGTGCGTAAGGTAATCGAAGGTGAACGATGGCGGAGCTTGCTTCAGAATGTTGTGGGTTTGCTTTTGAATTCTTGTGGTCTAAATCCTTTTCTTTCCTTTTTACTTATGAACAATTTGTCTAACGTCATGTGTACTGTACTAAAACTATGTGGTTTAATGGTCGAGATCCTTGGGGGACTTAAACCCTTTCTCTAATGTTGTTTTAGTATCTTTTGGGACGAAATGAATGTTTTAGACAATGTCGCAAAATCTTACTTATATTTTATGTTTAAACGTCTCATTTGAGTCGTTCAATATACCTTGTGTGATGATACTTGTTTTTAGCACCCAATTATGTATTTTTGCTACGCAATGTAATTTGGGGGTGTTAAAGATTGGTAATCAGAGCTACAAGTTATAGAGAACTAGGCCGATTTTGAAAAATTTCCTAAACTATAACTTTGGTGTTGAAATTATTTTTCAAAAGCACACAACTTCTCCGCAACACTACGGTAAGATCACTATTAGTTTTTGTTTTGTATTTTAGATGTATCCCTCAAAACTGAAATAAATTCCTAAGTATTTATTAAGTAAATACTATGATAGTGTATTGATGTTATTGAAAGTGCGCTGAATACTTGTCATTATAATTTCTTTTTGCGAGCATTGCATAATCATCATTTGCATTGCATTACATTGCATATCATGGCATACGTATAACACTTGCATGCCCATGTATTGCATTTATAATTTTAAATAATAACCGTAAGTATTCTCAAATTTCCTATAATTGTAGAAAATGGCCGACTTACCGCATGATGATGAGTGAATAGAGGAGAATGATGTTATATGAGATGGGGAAGCATATAATTTTGGTGTTAGTGATAATGAAGATCCGTATGAGTATACTGATGATGGGATTGCTCCGGATGCTGTAGCACAGACTGAGCCTGAGGTTATTCAAGGTAGTTATGTGTCGAGAGCCAATGTTATGCCACTGACTGTTTAGAATTAGCAGAGACTTGTTGTTCGATCTGTTATGCCTATTTGTGATGCTTATATAAGTAGTTTGCCTAGGATTGCCCGTACTAGAGATGATTTTCCTACTGAAGCAAGCATTGCTGCTAGTGCTTTTTCTATCCATGAGAATATCGATAAGGTGTATTGCCCTGGTCCTAGATCTTATGATGATATTCTTTGGTTTCTTAGGAAGTTTGATAGATATTTGTTTGAAAGGTATGTAGTTGAGACTCGTGTGATCAAGAGATTCGAGAAGAATGAGAAGCAGTTTGATAGGTTTGTATCTAGTGTGACGAGGTCAGAGTTTGTTAGAGCTAGAGAGATGGATGAGATTGCTAGTCTTCGAACGATGGTGATGAATTTGAGTGCTCAATTTGAGAGCTTTCGAGAGGATCAAGGAAGGATTGTGTTGGAAATTCACTTTATGTGACGACATGTAAGAATTACCATTAGTTATGATAGTCACTCACGCAAAGACTAGACTAGGAAACTATGTATACTGTAGGTGCGTGAGTGACTATATATACCCCTCCAAGGCTTCCAAGGAGGGGTTGTTGTTTTGTGTTTTTCTCATCTTATTAAACATTTGCCTTCTCTCTCTTTACACACACAACCTTCTCTCTCTATCTTCAACAATGGCTGCCATCTATTTCCACGACCCACCTAGACCACCAGATCGTAGTAAATAGCAAACCCACAATTGGCATCAGAGCTATGGTTCAATCCTTGGATTGATGTGCTTTTGTTATTGATTTTGGTGGTCCTATAATTTATTTTGTCCCGATCTGTTAAATAATTTTTGTCTCGATTGTCTCTTGTCATAGTTTTGTTGTTTCAATGGTCTGAATATCACTAGCTGGTCTGGTTTCAGTTGTCTGTCAAACAGTTTTCTGGTCAAAAGTTTGTAGCCATATTAGATCTGGTCATAAGTCCACGTCTGATGTCTAATCTTTCTAGTTTCATCTATTTTGAGATCTGCTATTGGGTTTAAAATTACTAGTCATTTTTTATTTTTTCTTGAAGATAAAGATGAATAACAGATCCAGAAAAATCAAGATCCAGAAAATTTGGAAGTACATTCGGATAAGATTTCAGATGGAAACATTCTGATGGATGATTCTGATGGATGATTCTGATGGATTCATTCCGATGGATTCATTCCGATGGATTCATTCCGATGGATTCATTCCGGTGGATTTATTCATATTCCGATGGGGTGTAGTGACTCTGAACATTGCGATGGCTAAAAACATTACTTAAGAACATGTTTAAAAAACTACACCGAGACCCATGCCAAACATAACGGCCTACATATTCATCACAATCCAACACCAAATCTAGCTATAATCCCATCGTCACTTATTTCTAACATCTAGACTCTAAAAAAACATAATTAATTATATCTCTGATTCATTTTTTTGTGGTTGCTCATGCAAGCCAAGATCTTATAAGATCTATTCGTGAATTATATTTTCATCACTGATCCGTGTAGGTCAATCAACCTCCTTAATATTCGAGTATCAAGATTAACTAATAACAATTATGTCATAATTAATCTTGGTCTCATTGGCAAACAAATTCAAACGACATGCAATCAGTTTCAACCATACCCGAGACCACCCTTATGATCTTGAAGGATTGTTTTCGTCTCGATCGATATGAGATGGTGATTATTATTTCGTGAGGTTTAATCATATTAGTGATTGCATGTTTTGTGCACTGTGCAAGGATCTAACAATTTTGTGTTGTGTAATGAGATTGGATGATGCAATGAGATATGAGTTGATTGAATGGATCATGTATTCATTTATGTGATGATTTGATTCTTTTTAGAAGTTTAAGATGAGGATTTGTAGGATAAGAAAAAGAGACGGATTGATTTTTATTTTTTGTTGGTTGGCCTGTAGATGAAAGAGATGGGACGGAGCTTTCTATGTGTTTGGTGGCTGATGAAATGCTATAAGATGAGATTAGGGTAAATACCTTATAATTAGGGTGTCTCTTATATAACCCATAACTCACATCATATGGGCCTCTTTTCTGTTAACCAAATAATGAAAGATGATGGCCCATTTTTTGCTTCTCCACGTTAATAACAAAAAGGCAAAGTAGTTTGTCTTTTTTTAATAAAGGTTATCCACCGAACATGATTTGTGTTCAAATGTCATGGAATTTGTTATTATCTTGTGACATAGAGTACTGTTGTGTCATGTGAGATATTATGGACTTGGTTATATTACTTTGTTCAGGCCGGTTTCTTGTTTTCAGTATAGACTAAATGTTGTCGTTTAGTAAGATATGGAGTATTGGTCTTGATTATTTAATGATGGTTGGTGTTTAGAATTGAACTAGGTATTTCTTAAAGTGACGAGACAAAAAGACGTGACTATATGACAAGAATTATTTGACGAGATCAAGAAAAATGGTTATATTTTTTAGTGGCTACGGATATTCTTATCGGGTATTCTTATTTGAAGTTGAAGACGGATTTTTTCGAAGGGGTGCACTTATTTTATCTTTGAAAGATAGCTTGTTCGTACTTAATCATAGGATGAAGACTTGCTTATCTAGTTAACGGGTTCGGGGAGGTTGGTTGATGACCTGGAAAACTATCACTTTAAGAAGCTACATTATTATACTCAGTGTCACGCGCTTAGTCGATGTGGATAATTTCAAGAGGTGTTGTGCTTATATAATTCGTGAGTAATGTATTGAGCACTTAGAAATTTCTCTGCAAGGACATTTCTACACCGTTCCTCATTCAACAATAGTGCAAGCTTAAGTCACAAGATCGAAGGATTTTTATTCAGTTTCATGTTTGGTATATCTGGTTCTTTCCATCAGTGGTCACTTCAAATAGCCTACAAGGGGGTTGGTAAGGATAGCCATGGAGAGTTTATGAGTTGAAAATTTTGATCAGTAGCTGATACTCACAAAATATATAATTCAGCTTATTTATAATTCTCATGAGATTTCAGGTACATGTGCGTACGATTTATTGCTGGTTCTGAGGTTTTGAAACCTTCAAAGGGGAAGAAGAAGACATATTGAACGCACAATGAGTACACGTGATGAACTTCATACCTTCTTTTGATTTGAAGACATTCCGGGAAGACAACAGTCATAACCGCAGAGAAAATTAGTGTTATAACTCGTGGCGTTATCAGTCTCTAAACGGTACGCTATTGTTCGATGTTTAATTGTTTTGATATTGCAATTATTCATCATCATTATCCTATATGGAGAGATATGCACTTCCGGGACTTAATTGACTCTGGTGCATCTCCGGAAGAAGATATGTGTGTCACACCCCACCATGACGGAATATGGGGCGCGACATATGGATATCATCACAACAATAGCGTGTCTATAGAGATAACTAAATGAATTGGAAATATCATAAATGATGACACAATGTCATGAAGATATCACAAACAATGCAGGCGTCTAGGTAAGTAGGTAACAGGTCTACCTCTTACCAAAGACATACAATTAACAAATAACAAACATATAGGTGTCTACAAAGTATCACTTATTTAAACATAAGTAAAGACTAAGAGGAATGGGGGTTCCTCCAATGCAATCCTAAGCCTCCCAGCTAGCCACTCCTATTCTCACACTTAACCACATTATCACCTGAAAGAGACACTAAAACACGTCAACATAAAGTTGGTGAGAGTCATAGGTTTAGACTCCAACCCCAAAATAGTTATAAGCTGTGAATAACAACCATCAATAAAATAACATATGGACAATGTGTTACAATTATTCATTAATAACTACAATTCAAGATTAACCATACAATCACAATTCCAAGGCACCAAGCCTTACCAATAACCACAATTTCCAAGGCTCTCAGCCTTACCAATAACCATGGTACCATAGGCGCCCATACACCTATGAACCAATCCCAAGGCCCCGCCTTGTCAACATCCCCTGGGTACCAAGTCAAACCATAAAAAAAATCAAGAATCGCATAGCAGTTAATCACATAAGTGTACACACAAGTCCATCACAAACCATAAAAACATTCACAGCATTATTTACAAAACCATACAGTATACAATCAAGACATGAACCACATACCAAAATGGATCATCAATCTATGATGGATATCTAACCTTGTCCGACAACTTAACCCCATTTATATGCCATATGCATCTCATGACACCCCTCTATAAAGCCCTTAACTTAGTTTAGTTCATAACTCGCCCCGTTAACATTTAACCCAAAACAGTCCCGTTTTTCATACCTTAAACTATGGGTCGAACACCCATTAACCAAATCAACTTCCTCTGTAAAAGAAACCCTATGCCCTTACATGTGCTAGCTAACTCCCCCTTTTGGCCACAACCTTGAAGACACCGTTAAGGCATCCATATATATATACTTTTACTTATCCAGAATTTACTGATTTTGAACATATGAAAAGTTTGTTATGATCAGAGGGTCTTACCCTAACCCATTTCTTTAGAACTCCTCTAGATCTTTTATTTAATATATAATCTAAGTCTCATGTTCGTTTGAAGGTTCCATTATAACCCTAAGTACCCCAAACAATTCAAAACATATAAAGAAAACAGGCTGATCCAAAAACTGTTTTGACACCCGACTGATGTAACCTGTTTTTAACCCACTTCCAGACCTTCAATTTAGTTCTCGTTTCTTGAATTTGAAAGAAAACTCAATTACCTTTCCAGGGACATAAGATTCGAAAATTAAAAGTTTGTAAACTCTAGATATGATCGAACCAATGACCCAAAAATTCTGCCCAGTTTTTAAAAACGAATTTAACATAATTAACCAAATTAATTACCCTCATCATGTTTAATCATTAACCCTAATTATTCTGATCATGTCTATATCATTGTGATAACATTAAATTGCAAATTTTCTAATAAACACTAACCTAGAACCATCATATAATGATTAAGAAAGAATTAAAAACAATTTAATTAAAAAGAGATTGAAGATTTTTAACTTAGAATTAATGGAAGACAAGAAAAATATGAAAACCGTAAATAGACTCCATGGATTTCGATTTAATCTTGATCTCCAGGGATTTTATGAATGCTTTTGGTTAATAAAAAGCTTTTATAAAATTTCCTAACAGGTCTTTGGCCCATTACAAAAGCCCGGTTCCCCTTTTTCCTTTTTCCCCCTTTTCTTTTTCTTTCTTGCATCCCAAAACCGACTATTATATGTATTTTTATATAATTTTTTCATTTTATTACTTATTAATATATTATTAATAATACCTTAATTTACCTTAATTTTATTTTAGCTCCTAAAGCCTCGGAAACCTCAATACCGTAAAACTAGTCAAATTTACGCGTATACCGTAAAAGACGTAAAAATATACAGTTTTATAAAAACTCTTGAAACATGAAATAAACTAATTAACTAAGTCCTAAATGAATTAAAACCATCCCGTAAATTATTCTCGTGACTAAATACCTCATCTGAGACACCTAAATGAAAACCCTGAATCGTAAAAATACGATTTTCTAATAATACATATACGTATACGTAAAGCCACGAAATAACACCATCTCATTTTATAATCACTACCTTGTGAGCTCATGAACATGAAATAAACATTCCTCGATTTACTTATGAGTACCATATACCATAAACGATATCCAAACCTCACTCCAAACACACAAAATAAACACATAAGCACATAAAAGCACATATTTGCACAAAACACCTTAAACTATAGTCTAAGTGACGAACCCCAAAAACCATGGTTGTCACATCACTCCCTCCTAATAGAAATCTCGTTCCGAGATTTACTCCTTAGGATCAAACACACAAACAAAAAATCACATGAGGATACTTGTTCTAAATGAACTCCTCTCATTTCCATGTGTACTTTAGTTCAAGTCTCAAAATACCACATATACAAGCCAACAATATTTAAATTCATTCCTAAACTCTTGACCTCACAGCCAATAAATCTCACAAATGACTCTTTTTAACACAAATCCCTAATAACCGCATATGCAAATATGCATTCTCAAACCATATTTCTCAAATCTTAATACATGAAATATATCATGTACACCACTCAATTCCCTAGGTAATTATATACCCATAAACTATTGGTCCAATCTTTCAAAAGATCATATATAGACCTACAAAACTCGACATCAACTTTTCCCTTTTTCCTAAACATGGCACCCGTTACTATGGGTGAAAATTCATACATAACTTTGTCACTAAACTGTAGTGGTTTCCTCCTTTTCAACATAGCATATCTTGTTGCTCTCATCCTTTCCCACAATCACCATTTCCACATTAGTAGTCTCTTTCACGGATTTTAGTCCACCATAAGGAAAACTCACCCTATCCTTCCATATAGTACCTCAAATTATATTCATCGACTTCTAGTATGATAACTATCATTATATGAAAACTCAGACATCGCTAACGAGTTTCCCACACCCCTCTAAATCAGTCACCCAAGCTCTCAACACGACTCCTATACTTGTAGCAATTTCTCACTTTGTCCATCCTTTTCCAAGTAGCTGGATATAATCATATCCAATCATGTTCATCAACTCCCTTTAGTCCATACCAACAAACTACTTAAAAATTCCAATTTCCTTACAAAAGTGACCTATGACGGTGTTTCACATATTCATTAGTTCATCATAACAAGGCTCTTCCAATCCAAATCAGCTTATGATCTATACATATCACCAAAAGGATAGTTATCTCAGTTAGTCTATCAACTGCCATCTAAATCCATGCTACGACTACTTCCATTAAATTTGGATAGCTCATTAGTAGCACCTATACACTTCTTTCTCACTTTTCTCCATGAAATTTTTTTTTTGATACTCAACACTTTCGTTATACTTACACAATGTCTTACCTCCAAGGTCATTGTGCTCCTCATCTTGTCTCAGTTAGTCCAAGCCCTTCGTCCCTCATGACACATCACATCTATAACTCTTCATCCATTCGATTATCGATACCAAGCCTTCAAATCAAACAGTATAGGTCAGTGCCATTTCCTTTCCACACTACAGCAATATTAGCATGCTTAGTGCCTTAGTCTACTCATTAGGCTATACCAAATTTTTACCTTTGGTTCCTATCTCGACCTATTTCATTTATGATCCGCATCTATCATGACTTCTTTCTTTTTCCTCAGCTCATGGGCATACATCATGATGTTATGCTTCCCGTCTTTCAAGTCATCTATACGTCAAAATTATCCAAGTAGCTTTACTTGTTTTCCTCGCGACCAGTTCTCCTACTCCATCCTAATAGGGACAGACTAGAGTGTTATATGATCCTATGCGGATCACACTCTCATCTTATACCCATATTAGTTTCCATTTGTCTAAACTAAGCCATATTTTAAATTCTTATTCAAATCTCATACTTCTATTTTTATTGCACCCAACATGAGGTACTTTCAATCATCATCTTCTAGGAATACTTGGTCTTCTCCTTCCGTGGTTCTACCTAATTCCTACACTATCCCATCCAACCGAAATTCCATACTTCATTCATCAAATCTATGGAAATAGTTAGTGCATTGGATAATGCATAATTGTCTCTTCCAAAGATCTTTCATAACACCTTCACAAAACTGACTCTCTAATCACTTCTCCACGAACTTATTCAGCTCAACTTCACTACTCATCCCTCAATAATGATTGCCACAAAATTCTATCTGTGTAGTTACTCGACTCCCCTTGTTATTTCAACGAGTTCTTAATCCCCCATGTTATGTATTCACTTCATCACGATCCACTGGTTCAGCTCTTTGTAGCTCCATTCCGGTACTCGATCTGTCCTTCTTCGTCACGAACCATACAAAGATTTCCATCATAGTGCTTGTCACCTTTCCAGTCCTTGCAACTTCTGTGACTCCTTCGAAATCTCTTGCATCCGTCTAGCAGCCGACAAGTATTCCTTTCAGCTCCTTGCTTCACGATGTAGCTCTTTACGCACTCCTTCGCGTCTCTATGATGTTACCTAGGAACTTCACACTACCTAGTAGCTTCTAACTTCAACTCATCTACCACAATATTTCTAAAGGTACTTCAACCCCTCAATGGCTCACTCTTCCTTACTTGTTGTACTTCACCATTAATCAGCCTTCTACCAATCATTCTTTCACATCAATGTTTTCCTTCACGTGTCTACTACTACCTTGCCTCCATAACTATACCAATTCCCTTGCGTGTTATTTGCCCTATCTTTCCATTAGTAGAAACTTTCTAGTCTACCCTCACATCTGCTAGTACTTTCATCAATCTCCTAATGGTACCTCAACTAACTTCTCATAGCATGACATCTCGTTCCCACGTCCAATCAACTAACTTTACTTACTCCCTTATTCCCATAACCAATCTAAGTTTCAAAACTCCACAAATATTAATCATTTCTTCAACACAACCTTTAAACCAAAATACATCTCTCTATTCTAATATCTAACCATAAGTAATACTACCCAAACTCTATCTGTTAATCCCATTTAATCCATAACAGAAGATTTAGAAGAGATATTTAGAGAGAGAAAGAGAAGAAAAGTAGAGCGAGAAACAAGAGAGAATTTGGAAGGTTAATCACTTTAGAGAGAGAAAGTAAAATGGTAACCAACACCCTCTTCCACACATGGAAGAGGGTATATATACCCTTGGCATATGGGCCGTAGATTTAGTATCCTTGGGCCGGGCATGGCTTTGTTTTGGGCTTACGCCCCTAACTTATACAATATTAGCTTAATGTCCAAGCCCGGTTTTCCCGACTAACCTATTACAATACAAGACCATTAACGACTAAGATGACCTATTACATTCTTGTTCGACTATATAAAATATAGGGCTAACAATCTCCCCCAATGTATCCGTCATCTTAAAAAGCTTAAAAAGCATAAGATGGTTGAGTGAATACATTCTTGTAGAGGAGATCTTCCTGCTTTGGTCTTGTATCTTGGTCTTGATCTTGTTTGTAACAGCTTTTGTTCATTCATGCTTTCGTGATCTTTATCTTGAGCCTTTGTCATTCGACTTTGAGTGCTTGAGATCTTCATTTGTGCTCCTTGTGACTAAGATGACCTATTATATTCTTACATTCTTAGGTATCTTGATTATCGCCATCGTGTGCTCTCGTGACTTCTTAATCGACATCGGTAGCACAGCTAAGCCACCTTCTTGATATGCAGCAACATGTATAGACACGGATAAAATGGCTTTGAACATTTCATCCTAACTCGGTAGCGTTTTACCTCCGGTCGGTGAAGACCGTTAGACGGTATTAAATACCGTACCTGTGATCAGGTAGATTCGATTTAGAACCTCCTAGACAGGGTTTCCCGGCGGTAGTAGCCAGTTCTCTTTACTCGACCGTCTCAAAGCAGACTGCGAACGTAAAGAGTGAATCATAAGGATAAATTATCCGTCTGATTAGAGTCGTCAATTCAGAATTCCTAGAACAAATTTGATTCTAAAAGAATCACACCATTGTTGCTTTCCAGTTTGTCACAAGCTTGATTCATAGAGAATCTTGCGATTCACCTACCGCAGTGCTGTTTGATGTTGACACTGGAAGGATTTCCATTCGTCACTGTGAATACTAATGAGTGTCACTCTGAATGTTCTGGCAAGATCACACGGATTTTGCGAAGAAACCTGGAATCAAGTTTGAACCAATTAAGAATCGATACTTAGTTGCTTTCCAGTTCTCACAAGTTTGATTCGCGTAGAATCGCACAAGTTACCTACCATGAGCTTGTTTAATGCTGGCTCAAGCAGGATTTCCATCTTCACTGTGAATCGTATCACTCAGATGTTCTGGCAATATCACAAGGATAATGCGTAGGACTCGATTGTGTCCTAATGAGATGATAATTTGATCTCTTTTGGCTCTAGACTCAATAAGTGCATTTTGGTAATCGGAGGCTGGAGCAGACTGCCACCTTTTCAATATTAACTAACTCGGAGTGAGAAATTCAATAGATACGTGTTGATCTCCGTGACAATGAGACAAGTTTCTTTTGAGAGAAATTCGAATGGCTGGAAAGGGTTGTGCGTTGCATCACTGGGTCCATGATGACTTGTCTTCAATAGATGTATTGACCCGTTTTCTGCCTAAGTTGCATTGAATATTCAACTCCTTCAATGCTTACCAATACGTCATCACTAGCACCTTGTTGTGATTTTTCCAGTGCTAACTTAAGTAATTGGTCCGCATTCAGCTTCATTCAACTCCATCTTTCATAAGGACAACTATTCCTAGCTATGGAATGTCCTTGGGTAGATCCCTCCGGTTCTGGTTGGATCATAGGACTTAGTTTCCTATCCTAAACCACCTTTTGACTCCATCGTTCCGTCGTGGATAGTAGGTTGTTTTGGGTAAAGATCGTAACCATAAAACCATGGAAAAACCATTCAAAGTGCTTGATAAAAATCAAAACTTTTAACACTTGAAAGTTTTATATTTTCAAAAAGCTCCCCCTACACACATGCATCGATATACGAAATAGTTTAGCATGTGAAGAAAGAGTTGCACTTGAGTCTTTAATATCACATGTTGCGATATTGTACATTTTAATCACATTTTCTCCCCCTATCTCTAATATAAAAACATAATATTAGAGATATCAATTGATTAGAATATGACATTTTCTAAAAACCGATTGGGAGAGAAACATGTGTGCACACATGAATCATGGAACATTAAGTCGGGTTTCTCCCCCTCAACAATATATGTGTGTCTTGAGACAAAATTTCACAAAATTTTAGAAAAACGACACCATAATATATGTTGAGGTACGGAGTTGAGATGCCTTTACCGATAATATATATATGACAGATTTATTATCATTTTCGGAATGTGTTGGATACATAAAATATGACAATTTTAGAGATGTACCGAACAACATTAAAAGGCTTGTTTTTAAAACGCTCCCCCTCAAAAATTGTTCAAAATAACATATGACATTTTGAGATAAAAACCTATTATGAGGAAGGGAGTGTTGAACACACAATTTTGAAAGATTTAGAAAAACCTTTTAAGAAAGTCTTGAAAAATTGTGTTCAAAGGTTTTAAAATAATCAGGATAGAAGACTTCTCTTCTATTGCTTAGGGAAAGTACACTGAAACGTACACTCCCCTTTCGGGTCCGTTTTTCATGAGCTCGAAACTTGGATTGTTTTGTGACTAGCTCATGACCGAGAAAAATAAATTTCCCGTTGTGAAGGATAAGTTATCATCCGTGATAAACTTTCCTTAAGTTGAAGATCGAGTTCTAAGCTGACATTTACTTAGAAATCGTTTTTCATGAACTTAAAAACTTTGAATGTTTTTATGAGAAGCTCATGACCGAGAAATATGAATTTCTTGTTGAGAAGGATAAGTTATCGTCCGAGATAAACATTCCTTAGTTGATGTCCGAGTCCTAAGCTGTGATGCGCTTAGAAGTCATTTACACGAGCGTAAAACTTTCGAATAGTTTTAATAGAAACTCGTGTCCGAGAAAATCGAATTTCTCGTTTTGAGGATAAGTCATACTCGGGATGAACTTTCCTTTCTTTTGAGGTACGAGTTACAATCTGACATATGACTGTAAGTCTTTGTAAATGAGCTGAAAAACGTTGAATGTTTTTTACAGATAGCTCATGTCCGAGAAAACTTAATTTCTCGTTCTGAGGATAAGTCATCATCGGGATGAACTTTCCTGTCTTGTGAGCTCGGGTTACAGTCTGTAATTTTACTATAAGCCTTGTACACGAGCTAAAAACTTTTGAATAGTTTTAAGAGAAGCTCGTGTGTAATAACCCGAACTTAAAAATCAACATTTAGACTGGGATCTAATCTTATTCCTAGTAGTCGGATCAGCATTTATTAATCAACTTTTATTTGTCATGTTTGTTCGACCAATAATATTGATTTCTCGGCTAACCAGCGAGGGTAGGGCTTTAACATATCGAATACGTGTCAATTATTATTTATTGGCAAGTTTATGTCACTAATACATCGTAAATATCCTCGTTATAACATAGAAATTTTTTTATTGTCGTTGTTTTAATTTCTCGTTTTATGAGAACTTTTGATAATTTACGTTAAACCTTTAGGATTCATTCATTTATACGACGCGTTAACATTTATTAAATTATAAGCCCTCATTTATTTATTTATTTTATAAATGTTCTCCGAATGTCCATGTTTTTATTTTATATCGTGCGTTTATTTTTCGTGTTCTACGCGTATCTTTCAAATCGCGTAACTTTTTAAATATCGAGCCTCAATAATACCCACTTATACCAAAATAAAACTATAAACCTTATGTATAATACTTGCGGCAATCATATGGAGACAACAAGATACTAACGTGTCTAATTTTGGGATAAAGCTAATACAATCTTATATCTCACTTATCTATCCATCTATAACTTGTATATGACAATCATTAAACATCTCATTCTCTAACTTTTATC
Organism: Glebionis coronaria; assembly: GCA_025667525.1. NCBI lineage: Eukaryota > Viridiplantae > Streptophyta > Magnoliopsida > Asterales > Asteraceae > Glebionis > Glebionis coronaria. The sequence continues at coordinate 295,449,342 of CM046875.1, forward strand.
CAATGTTTCCGAATATCATATAGAACCAAGAACTCATCAACTTACGACATGCTTGTACATAAATTATCATCAAGAATTGGAAGGTTAATATCTTGGTAAAAAGCTAAGATGGATAAAAAGATTATTTGAGGTTGTTCATCATTTTCTTGAAGGTCTTTCCCGATTACCTTATTTTTTATTGTATAATATAACTATATGTATGTATTTAATCTTATTTTTACTGAGTTTATTGATTCAATAATTGATTTAGGATTTTAGACATTGTATATGAATTTTGTGTACATAAAAAGCAAGCTAGAACAAACTCTAAATGATTCTTGTAAATTTTAGTTTAGGTCTGTAGCAAAAACGTAAATCTTAAGGAAAATTATTATATGTTGGGCATTAGATAAGAATATAGGAGGATAGCCCTATGTTTTGTGATGATTTGGCCGGGTCGTTCGTCTCGTGACGATACCCGATGAATTAAATATGGTCAAAACGACAAAACATGTCAAAACAGAACTGTCTGTAGTAAACGGAAGAAAACATCAAATATTTGTATACTGACCCCTAAATATATAAAACTAAAAGTTGTAGCTAAACATATGTAGAACACACACGAATCGGGTGGTTTTCTACGGATAAACGGTTTAGAAATGGCGGCCAAAACGGTGGAACTGAAGTTGACTGCGAAAAACAGCCAACTCTTCTAAGTGATGAAATGGGTAAATGAGCTATTATAAATATAAATTAGGGGCAATTGAACTTATAATAAGTAAACTACATAAGTTAAGAATGAATTTGGTAAAAATAACTCATCTAAATTATTTACGGTTTATGAGAAACAATCTAATTAACGAGACATGTCGTGAAAATTATAAGAATTGGACTATATTAAATTAACGTTTAACGAGACGATTTTTATAAAAATTTAAGCGGTATGACCCACTTATCGGGAATTAGAGATCCATTTACATACAAATAATTAGAATACCCGAGACCCAACCAACGTGAAATATTAAGTGGACAATGTTTGGAGGCGTTTTAGGACCCGAAAAGCATATAAAGTGGATTTTGCCAACAAAAGCCCAACATACACTTATAATGGCTATTGAGCCATTATTGGACTTGAAATTCATAATAAGTTTGATATTGATTTTGAAATGGAATTAACTCACATGAATATGTAATGGGCCACTAATGAGCTTTAATGGGTTTAATTGTCAAAATGGGAAAATATATGATAAATTGTTATCAAAAGTCTTATGAAAAGTTTTATAAAACTTATACAATGTCTAAACTTACTAAAGTGAACTATTTACATGTATTTATGACTTATGTATAGTCTCGAGCCTAAGACGCGTCCTCGTCATTATAGGTCTCGTTCGGTCATGTATCGACCGTTGGATATTTCGTTCTCGATTAATGAGCTATTGATATCTCGTGAAGTCGTGTGTCGACTATTGGATGTTTGTTCCTTGATCTACGTGTAATAGCTATATCAGGTGAGTTCATAGCCTCACTTTTACTGTTTTATATGTGTTTATAAACCCGCGAGGGGGAATACATGCGCTTGATGAAAAATTATATGATGTTTATATATATGGTTTTGAGAGAATACATGTTTACGAATAAACATGTGGTTTGCTATATGCTTTGAACGAATACATGTTGTTGTAAATGAATGTAAGATGGTTGATTAAATACTTTTGAAAGATGAATACAAGCGTTGATTGTATTGATTGTGAACCGCTATTTGCTAAGTGCTGTATTGCCAAAATTTGGAAGTCCCTAAAACCCATGAACCGGTTAACTACCTATGATGTGTAGGCGCTTGTATAGACGGATGGATCCATCGGGGATGGCCCCCATCTGGGCAGGTCGCACCTGTGGGTTGGAGGCTCAACCGGGTGTGTTATATGAGAAGTAAGGGGGTATTAGGCAAGATACCTGACTAGGGCATTATTTATACTTAAGGCTTCGGTGTCATGGCTTAGCAGAATGGCGTGGACTTTGGGTATTGCATGTGTTGCACTATCGACAATGGATGAGATTCTTGTGTTCAAAAGATTTATGGTTTATTTAAAAACCCATTATTGTTTATTAAAAACCTATAAATTCACTCAACCGTTGTGTTGACATGTTAGCATGTATTCTCAGGTGTGTAGGTTTAAGAGCAGCTGGAGCATGAGGCCGCGCATGATAAAGTAAAGGCAATACAAACAATTTCCATTCGATACTTTTGACAAATCTTTATTATTTCTTAAGGTTTGTATAAATTGGTGGGACCTCCTTTTTAGTTAACTCTGATTTAATAAAATTATCGAATGGTTTATTTTATAAAACGTCTCTTTTGAGGTCGTTTTCTATGACTGTGTGTGATGTACTATGAAGTAACGCCCAATGTTGATATTCCGCTGCCTTGTGAAATTGGGGGGTGTTACATCGTGTCCGAGAAATATTAATTTCTCGTTTTGAGGGTAACTTATCGTTGAAGAGATAAAGTTACCTTTCTTTGACGTTAGAGTTACACCCTAAAATGTGACTGTAAGTCATTTTCAATCTTACTTGTGAAACCCCTGAGACACGTATTTCTCTGATATCTGCTTCTTCAGCAACCAAACTCTAAGAGTGTCTTTTGTTGAGCGGTATGAATATGGAAAACCTTTGTGTTCTTGTTGAACCTTTAATTTATTACCTGCACTTTCATTAGTAGTTTATATGCTTGCATGTGGGTTAGCGATATCTTGATGAGAACCATGTGGGGGTTCACCTTGAACCTTTGTCGAGCTAGAGGGAAATATCTTTCCAGTAGGAACCCACCTAATACCTATTCTTTTGAAGGTTCTACCCGTTGGTATCCACCTAAGATGATACCTAAGATAAGGTCGAGGAGACATAGTTTTCTCATGCACAACGGAAGACTTAGTTGGAGAAAACCTATTTCCTTTAGGGTTCCGTCTCTGAGGTGCTCTAGCTTTTTGGTTCACCTTGTTCTGGACTTTAGTGATACAATCATTATGAGTGGCATTAAACACGCATTTGTTACATTTTGTGCAAACAAAGTGCTTAGCATCTGAGAAGGCTCTAGAGTTCCTAGGGTTGGCAGAATTGTGCACATCATAGAAGGGTCTAGAATTCCTAGATGTGTGAACAATGCTCCTAGGTTGTGGTTTGGTCCTATCTCTTGCTTGTGTCTTGTTTTTAGCATCCTCTAGATAGCTTTTGTGACCCACGTCATTTGTACTACGCTTAGGCAAGTATTGGAGCTATTTCTAGAGTTGGTTGAAGCATTCATGTGATCGGGCTTCGAAGAAGCGGATTTTCTTAAGGAGGGTCTAGATTGTGGAGTGACTGGTTTAGGAAAATTGCTACGCACGTCAACTTGGGATGCAAACCTCAGATTCGACGTTTTGAGTCGTTCAGATTTAAACACATTTGGTTGTCTAGCAACTGAGAGATTTCTGACTGGTTGAGAAGGAGGTTTCCCCAAGACTGACTGTTTTGCTAACTTAGTATCCACACTATTTCCTTTTAGTTTCCTTAATTCATTTTTCACCGCTGTCAATGAAAAAACCTTTTCCTGAATCTGAGCCTTTAATTGCTAATTTTGTAGAAGTAATTTAGCGACACGTTGTTCTAACTTAATATTCATATTGTCAAATATGTCGTTCTCAGAATTCGCGGCATTACTGTCTACAGTGTCGATAGGTTGCACAGATAATTCAGTCAATGAAGCAGGCGGAGGACTTGGATTTTGAGAAGACAACTTTGATTCTAAAAAATTTATTTGTTTCATAAAATGTTCTTTTTCCACATTAAAATCTTGAATCTTACGATCCAATTTTTTTTCAAGAACAACATTTGCTTTTTCAAGTTTTTCAAAGTAAGCCTCAAATTTGTTATTTTTCTTTGAAAAATCGAGTTTGTCATCCTGAAAATATTTAGTCTTCTAAGCTAACAGAATTTCAAGCTCGTGAATCCTAGAATCAACATCCTGAGAAGTCTCTCCTCCATTAGTACTCGTATCTGATGAATCAGGTGTGGTATTGCTATCAACCTTTTCCACTAGAAACGTGTCAAGAATGGGTTCAGATTGCTTAGTATGTTGAGGAACATCGTATTCAACATTTAAATGTACCATAGCCATTGGCTGATCATCATAAATGGGTCTGATATCCGCATCATTTGTTGTTTGATCATTCCTTGAGCTGGTATTGATATGATGCGTTTCTGATTCTGTCCCGCTGCTCTCTGTATCAACCGAAGAAGCATCCAATTCTTGATCTATATCGACAATGCTCTCTTTCGTCTGCATCAGTCTTTGATGCACCCTTCTTTGAAAGTGCCTTTGATGGCGTGTTCTTTCAGCAATTGACTTCTTTATATTGCTCATATGTTGAAGAAGTGTCTCTTTGAACGCTTGAGTATCTACGAGAGTATATTTGATAAAGTATGTGCTTGTGAACTCTCGATCGTTTTTGGATAAGCCACTTGAGTCAATGAATTGCTGGAACTGATTGTTGTGAGCTAAAAGGACCTCCATGGATATATTCTCGTGAAAATCGTCTCTGTCAAGTTCTTGTTGAAGATGGTCCACATTAAGTAACATCATTCTGATGAATGTCTCAACATCTTGACGAAATAGTAGAAAGAATACCCGTTTGAATCCAATTTCAAGACGAGTGCCTTTTAGGTCTTCTCTTGAAAGAACCTGAAGGTGTGACTGAAGCAACTTTATGTGTTCCATGCATCTTTCTTTTGCTTTCGACATCTTGTATTTGATTGCATGAACGGTTTTGGTGGTAGAATCCTTGTTAGAAGGTTTACTAATTGGAGTCTCAGTACTTGTCTGAACCTCTGGATTCTGCATCATCTCTTTATTCATCTCAGTCATAGACGTTGTTGGTGTTGAATCCACGAAGATGTCCATTGAACGGATGTCTCGAAGAGGATATGATGTGTATGGATTACGGATCTTAGTGGATGTGTTGTGATTTGATTGTGGTTGAAATTTCAAAAATTCCAAATTTTTCCAGTCCGACAATAAATTCCTCAGTCCGACAAAACGGTAAGCAGAAAAAATTTTGAATCACCAAATTTTGAAATCGAGTTAGAAATAGCCAAAAACGAGTAGGAAAAAATTTGAAAAGTGAAAATTTTTGACAAAAATAAAACCTAAAATTGGCCTAAAATTTTGAATTTTGGTCCGAAAATTCGAATTTTTGGTCGAAAAATTTTTCGCTTCGCCAAAATTTGAAATTGAAGCTTAAATGGCCTAAAAATGGTCTAGGAAAAATAAATTTTTCTAGAGTGAACTATGTTTCGAAACTAGTCTAGATAGTGGCTAAGTCTAAAAAATACTCGAACAAAATTTCCATCGGAATGTCCATCGGAATACCTATCGGAATGACCTTGTCGGAATAAACCCTATCGGAATACCTTGATCGGAATATCCCTAATCGGAATACCCTTGTCGGAATAACCTTGTCGGAATCTCCCTGTCGGAATGTCCAAATCGAAATGTCCAAAATCGGAATGTCCGAATTGGAATACTCAAATCGGAATGTCAAATCGGAATGACAAATCGGAATGCTCAAATCGAAATGCAATCGGAATCACTTGATCGAAATACCAGATCGGAATGTCCTTATAGGAATGCACCAAATCAGATTCCCTAAACCCTATTCCGATTACACTGATCGGAATAACTGTAAACCCTTTTCCGATGACCTGATCGGAATAAATCCCACTTTTCTCGGACAAAACACAACCAATTCGAGATTTTAAGCCAAAAAATGATCAAAACACCCAAAAATTTTGTGTTTTTAGCCAAAGTAAATATACCAAATCTCTACCACAACTATGTAGAAGATTTGTATCGAGAAAAAACCATAAAAAAACACAAGAAAAAATTTGGGACGTTAGATATTGATCAAAATAACCACGAAAAATCAAGAACACACCACATGAATCTTCAATCACCTATCCACTATAGGCTCTGATACCAAATGTTAATCCCATATAATCCATAACACAAGATTTAGAAGAGATATTTAGAGAGAGAAAGAGAAGAAAAGTAGAGAGAGAAACAAGAGAGAATTTGGAAGGTTAATCACTTTAGAGAGAGAAAGTAAAATGGTAACCAACACCCTCTTCCACACATGGAAGAGGGTATATATACCCTTGGCATATGGGTCGTGGGTTTAGTATTCTTGGGCTGGGCTTGGCTTTGTATTGGGCTTACACCTCTAACTTATACAATATTAGCTTAAAGTCCAAGCCCGATTTTCCCGACTAACCTATTACAATACAAGACCATTAACGACTAAGATGACCTATTACAATCTTGTTCGACTAAATAAAATGTAGGGCTAACACTATCCTCTCATCCTAACGTTCCTACAACTGTATAACTAAAACAACCATGACGTGTACCAAAAGAATTCCAAACAATCATGTCCCAAAATAAAATATAGGGTAAAACGAACCCTAGCCAAAACAACTGAAAACAAAACAATGTAACCCGAAAGATCAATGGAGTGTGCCAACAACAAAAGGTAGACTCATTACGATTAGTATTACCAAATTTCGATAACTTAGAAATTTTTAAACTTTCATCCCAATTAGTTAGTTCTCACAAGAACCAAACTCCCATACTACTAAAATCAATCCTACTCATTTTTAACCATAAACTCATCCCCTTATCTTCATCATGTTATCAATATATCAACTAGTTAGTATACTACATTCTTATTCTAACCATTATCTTGTTAACCCATATTAAACTTATTTCACTTGTTATTATGAAACCAATACATGTTTATAAAATACAGTGTTTTTTTATTTTATTTTATTCTATATTATTATTATTTTATATAATCCATTTAGGCTTGTTATAACTAACTATTACACGTTTACAAAGTGTGGTGTTATAATTATCATTATTATAATAAAATCTTCCTTTTTACTCTTTCTGTCTATTTAAACACTTCTAAAATTGTAACTCCACTTTTAAGAAAATTATCGTAAAATTTCTATACCCTTTATATGTACTATCACATGTTACCTAGAAAACTAATCCATTCATTGTCAATATTTTTTTTATTTATTAATTACCAATAAAATTAAAGAAAAGATATGTAAGTCAGGAAATCATACCGTACACTTACAAAGTATTTTTAAATGCATTTTCTTTTAATTAGCTAGACTCCTTTGCAAGAAAATTTGATAGTTCTCATTAATTAAAATACATACCCGAATGTAGACACACATCAAAAAGACTCAAAACGTCATTGGAACTCCATCAAACTCCAGCACTAATAAACTGTTTAAACACGAGAGAACACTAGGTACGTTCAAGTTAAAATAACTATTGAACGACCGTATATCATAACGCAACATCTACTAGTATATATACATCCGGATATATATACCTATTAAATCTCTCAAAACATACTCGTTATCATACATGTCAAGTCAATCGATCGCATCATACACTCGTTTTTCCATACGAGTAATCACCATCTCACCATGCCACAACAAGGCATAAAACCAATCACCAAACGTGTGACCCCATAATCACACAACACGACTATAAACCAAAACATATAACACAAAAAAACCATAGCCAAATCATAGGCAACCATTACATAAACCCCTATTGTACAAATACCCAAAATACAGATCTCATCATATACAAGCATGTACTAACCCCTTTTTCATGCAACCATACTTGGAAGTCCATTGGTGTTGTGGCACATATATAATTACGTAGGCCTCCATAATTATATTTGTCCCCTTTCACCCATGTACTCCCTCTTATGACGACACTTATAAGAAATTAGTACTACACGAAACACATATATCTACCACATATATACCACATAAAATACACTCTATATATATATCGTATAAGTAAAATAAGAACATCTCATACGTCAACCCTAACTTCATTCATAACTCGAGGCTTAGTCGCCAAATCAAATCAATAACAATAAAATATCCAACATTAAAAAAAATGACCATAACCGTTCAGGCGGAAATTCGAATCTACTACTAGTCGCAGACTCAACATCGGTACTATCCTAATATTACCTATCGCACCTCTTCTTCTACGCGACATGGGTAACACTAAATAGATTCCTACACTTTCGATTCATACGTCACATCAATAGAAAATAAATTAATGTACATACATATATTATATCTCAATAAGTAAGTATGAAGGTAAATAAATATCCAAAACGAAATTAACACTTAAGTACTCCATATACTATAATGCACACATACCCCTATGACACCTACATGCATGGAACCTTAAGCTATAGACTAGGCTACTAGACTAGGCAACATAATTCTCTATAACCATTGGCTCTGATACCATTCTGTCACACCCCACCATGACGTAATATGAGGCGCGACGTATGGATATAACAACAATAGCGTGTCTATAGAGATAACTAAATGAATTGGAAATATCATAAATGATGACACAATGTCATGAAGATATCACAAACAATGCAGGCGTCTAGGTAAGTAGGTAACAGGTCTACCTCTTACCAAAGACATACAATTAACAAATAACAAACATATAGGTGTCTACAGAGTATCACTTATTCAAACATAAGTAAAGACTAAGAGGAAAGGGGGTTCCTCCAATGCAATCCTAAGCCTCCCAGCTAGCCACTCCTATTCTCACACTTAACAACATTATCACTTGAAAGAGACACTAAAACACGTCAACATAAAGTTGTTGAGAGTCGTAGGTTTAGACTCCAACCCCAAAATAGTTATAAGCTGTGAATAACAACCATCAATAAAATAACATATGGACAATGTGTTATAATTATGCATTAACAACTACCATTCAAGATTAACAATACAATCACAATTCCAAGGCACCAAGCCTTACCAATAACCACAATTTCCAAGGCTCCCAGCCTTACCAATAACCATGGTCCCATAAGCGCCCATACACCTATGAACCAATCCCATGGCCCCGCATTGTCACCATCGCCTCGGTACCAAGTCAAACCACAATAACAATCAAGAATCGCATAGCAGTTAATCACATAAGTGTACACACAAGTCCATCACAAACCATAAAAACATTCACAACATTATTTAAAAAACCATACAGTGTCTCTTCCATCCCATCTGGAAGTCAAATCATAAAAATACATGGGACTATGAAACTCACCTGAACAAGCTTCTCCAAGTACCCGCACTCTAGCAAAAATCTAAACACACAATCGTATACAATCAAGACATGAATCACATACCAAAATGGCTCATCAATCTATGATGGATATCTAACCTTGTCCTACAACTTAACCCCATTTATATGCCATATGCATCTCATGATACCCCTCTATAAAGCCCTTAACTTAGTTTAGTTCATAACTCGCCCCGTTAACATTTAACCCAAAACAATCCCGTTTTTCATACCTTAAACTATGGGTCGAACACCCCATTAACCAAATTAACTTCCTCTGTAAAAGAAAGCATATGCCCTTACATGTGCTAGCTAACTCTCTCCTTTGGCCGCCACCTTGAAGACACTGTTAAGGCCTATATATATATATATACTTTTACCTATCCATAATTTACTGATTTTGAACATATGAAAATTTTGTTATTATCAGAGGGTCTTACCCTAACCCATTTCTTTATACCTCCTCCAGATCTTTTATTTAATATATAATCTAAGTCTCATGTTCGTTTGAAGGTTCTAATATAACCCTAAGTACCCCAAACAATTCAAAACATAAAAAGAAAACAGACTGATCCGAAAACTGTTTTGACACCCGATTGATGTAACATGTTTTTGACCCACTTCCTTACCTTCAATTTAGTTCTCGTTTCTTGCATTTGAAAGCCAACTCAATACCTTTCGAGGGACATAAAATTCGAAAATTAAAAGTTTGTAAAACTCTAGATATGATCAAAACAATGACCCAACAATTCTGCCCAGTTTTTAAAAACGAATTTAACATAATTAACCAAATTAATTACCCTCATCATGTTTAATCATTAACCCTAATTATTCTAATCATGTCTATATCATTGTGATAACATTAAATTACAGATTTTCTAATAAACACAAACCTAGATCCATCATATAATGATTAAGAAAGAATTAAAAACAATTTAATTAAAAAGAGATTGATGATTTTTACCTTAGAATTAATGGAAGACAAGAAAAATATGAAAACCCTAAATAGACTCCATGGATTTCGACTTAAGCTTGATCTCCAGGGATTCTATGAATTTTTTGGTTATTAAAAAGTTTTTATATAATTTCATAACAAGTCCTTGGCCCATTACAAAAGCCCGGTTCCCCTTTTTCCTTTTTTCCCCTTTTCTTTTTCTTTCTTGCATCCCAAAACCGACTAATATATGTATTTTTATATATTTTTTTTCTTTTTATTACTTATTAATATATTATTAATAATAACTTAATTTACCTTAATTTATTTTAGCTCTTAAAGCCTCAGAAACCTCAATACCGTAAAACTAGTCAAATTTACGCGTACACCGTAAAAGACGTAAAAATATACAGTTTTATAAAAACTCTTGAAATATGAAATAAACTAATTAACTAAGTCCTAAATGACTTAAAACCATCCCGTAAATTATTCTCGTGACTAAATACCTCATCCGAGACACCTAAATGCAAACCCTGAATCGTAAAAATACGATTTTCTAATAATACATATACGTATACGTAAAGCCACAAAATAACACCATCTCTTTTCATAGTCACTACCTTGTGAGCTCAGAAACATGAAATAAACGTCCCTCGATTTACTTATGAGTACCATATACCTATAAACGGTATCCAAACGTCACTCCAAACACACAAAATAAACACATAAGCACATAAAAGCACATATTTGCACAAAACACCTTAAACTATAGTCTAAGTGACGAACCCCAAAAACCATGGTTGTCACAATGTGCATTTCTGGGACTTAATTGTCTCTGGTGTTACGATGTCAACTTCATGAATGGGATAATGTGTCTACTTCAGTATTTGAGCTTCATACATGGGATTGGTTTCCTTTCTTCACTTACGTGGGGGAAGAAATGTCTTGATTCTTTCTAGTATGCATACCTTGAACTCTCAGGGGGAAGAAAAATTCAGAAGAATAATTCAAGCGTGAGAAGAGACGTTGTTGATCTACTTAGTGTGCCCCAAACATTCAATCACTCATAGCAACATTATAATTTAATATGATGGGGTTTTCTTGGTGAATTCTATTGTGCGCTTAATCATTCTAAGCATTATTGAAAGCTTTGAAATTGCACATGAGGGTTGTTGGTTTAGGAGGAAGCTATTAAAAGCTTCTACATCAAGATTTTGTGGCATGAATTAGGGGAAAGTAAATTCAGAAGCTTCACCTTAACCAGAAGTATATGGATTACTTAGCTCGTATCGTTACTGTATTTATACTACAAGTTACTACAAAGATGAGTCACTCTTGAGTGAAGACTTAAAGTCAAAGGCCTTAGAAGACTTCATCAGCATTGGATGCTTCATGAAAGCTTTTGTTCTTAATCATTATGTACTTGTTAGAAAAAAATATTGTAAGGAATTCTACACGTCGTCCCATGGGGGATGATTGTTGGAAAGTCACTTTATGTGAAGACATTTTAGAATTTCCATTAGTTATCATAGTCACTCACGCAAAGATTAGACTAGGAAACAATGTATAGTGTAGGCGCGTAAGTGACTATCTATACCCCTCTAAGACTTCCAGGGAGGGGTTGTTGTTTTGTGTTTTTCTCATTTTATTAAACATTTGCCTTCTCTCTCTTTACACATACAACCTTCTCTCTCTATCTCCAACAATGGTTGCCATCTATTTACACCACCCACCTAGACCACCGGATCATAGTAAATAGAAAACCCATAGATTACAAGGGTGAATGAATGGGATTTACCAGTGAGACCTTATCTGAGTTAGGGAGTGAGGATTCATGATGTGCCGAGCCGTGTGGAGACTGATTCGTTGGTTAAGCCATATAGAGGAGCAAGTTACAAGGGAAATGAGAAGATGGAAGAAGAATCCGATGATGAAGATAGCAACAATGATGATGAGTTGATGTTTAAGAAGCCACGTGGATCACCGCGTGATTAGTTTTTTTGTGTTTTCTTTATTTTCCTTGTTGTAACTGAACTTATCTTGACTTGTACTGTAGTGTTATGATGAAACTTAATAACTCTTATGTTGGACGTGATGGATGATTGTAGTGACATTACTTGTCACAATTTTGTGAATTTTCAAATGCTATCTAAATTACCTTCATAATCTATGATTTGTCTTCTTAGTTCTTTTGTGATTTGGTTAATGAATCATTGTGGATTGTGTTGTTTGTGCATGTAGTATCCATGCTACGTCTTGATAGAGAAATCCTTCTTCTTATCTTGATATGAATACTTACTTGGTTTTCTTTCATTTGTGATGATAGAAACATGCTTCCAAAGTTAACAACTGCTATTGTGAACAATATGATTGAGCAAGCTATTGCTAGGGCACTTGAAGTTTAACCTTCTACAAGGAAGAAAGGTACTGGGGATGGAAATGCTGCTGATCCAGTTTGAGGAAATGTTGTTGATCCAGTTGGAGGTAATGTTGTTGTTCCGCAAGTTTCAAAAGAGTATTCATATGCTAGTTTCATGAAGTTTGGACCTACCCAATTTCGTGGTTCTGGTGGTGTTTTGGAATTGCAAAGGTGGATTGAAAAGATAGATAGTACTTTTTAGATTTGTGGATGTTCGTAAGCGAGTAAGATGAAGTTTTTTGTGGCTACATTTCAGGATAATGCTTTGAGTTGGTGGAATAGTGAGGTAGCTACTGTGGGTTTGGTTGAAGTGTATGGAAGGACATGGACTGTGACCAAGGGACTGTTAACTGCTATGTTTTGTCCTGAGAAAGATTTAGGTAAGTTGGAGGATGAGTTGAGACACCTGGTGCTGAGGAACAATGACATTGTTGCATATACAAAGAGGTTTACTGATTTGTGTTTGTTGTGTCCTTATGCTTTTTCTGATGATCGAAAGAAGATTAAACAGTATATCAGAGGTTTATCACGCAATATCAAAAGAGAGACTACTTCTTCGAAACCCAAGACTTTTGATGAAGCTATTCAAATGGCTCATGCTTTGATGGACGTTAAGATGCAAGATAGAAAGGATAGTATTGCTGAGGGGAACAAAAGGAAGTGGGAAGCTGCACAGTCTAGCCAAGGGCAGGATAGAGGTGGTTATCGGAACAACAATAACCAAGGACCGAATAGAAATCAGCAGTACAACTTGAGAAGGAATGACGGTGTCCGTGCTGCTATTGTGCCTCAAGGTAACAAAGTGAACACAAAGTGGGGTCGATGTAGTTTGTATCATATTGGAAATTGTCCACCTGCTTGCAACAAGTGTGGGATGGTCGAACATAAGGCGGTAGACTATAGGAACAAGGGAGTAACCACTAGAGCCAATGATGCTAAGGTAATAACTTGTTTTGGATGTGGAGGACGTAGACATAAGCAAGGGAACAGTCCGAGGATTGGCGCTCGACAGGGAGGCAATGTTGCTGCTGTTGCTACTACTCCAGCCTATGTCATGGGAGATGCTGACAAACCTCAAGGGCCTAATGTGGTGACTAGTATGTTCTTACTCGTTGTTTGTTATGCTAGTGTGTTATTTGATTCTAGATCCGATAGAAGTTTGGTAGATGTTAGATTCAGTCAGCTATTGGATAGAGAACCACTAAGATTGACAACTAGTTATAATGTAGAGTTAGCTGATGGTAAGATTGTTAGCACTAGTTGTGTACTGAAATGGTGTTCCTTGAAGTTAGGGAATTATATGTTTAATATTGATTTGATACCTATAGAGCTAGGATCTTTTGACGTGATTATTGGTATGCAATGGTTAGTTGCGAATGGTGTATTAATTGTTTGTGGGGAGAAATTAGATCAGATACCAATAAGGAATAGGGTATTGAATGTGAAGGGTGATGAATGTACTTCTCGTTTGAGAGTCGTTTCTTGTTTAAAGATGCTGAGGTATATGAAAGAGGGTTGTGATGTGTTTCTTGCTCAGATAACTAGTGATGGTGTAGATGAGAGGAAACTAGAGGATGTGCCTGTGATTAGAGAGTATCCTAAAGTTTTTCCTGAAGATTTGTCGGGATTACCGCCGTTTTGTGAAGTTGAGTTTCGTATTGACTTAGTGTCGGGTGCTATGCATGTTGCTCGTGCACCCTATCGTTTAGAGCCGTCAAAGATGAGAGAATTATCTGATAAATTGAAGGAATTGGTGGATAAGGGATTTATTAGACCGATCTCGTCGCCGTGGGGTGCTCATGTATTGTTTGTTAATAAGAAAGATTGTTCATTTTGAATGTGTACTGATTATTGAGAGCTTAAAAAATTGACTGTCAAGAATCGGTATCCATTACCGAGGATTGATGATTTGTTTGATCAGTTGCAAGGGTCAAGTGTATACTCGAAGATTGATTTGAGATCTGGGTATCATCAACTAAGAGTTAGGGAAAATGATATTCCTGTAACAGCTTTCCGTACTCGATATGGACATTTTGAATTTCAAGTGATGCCTTTTGCATTAACGAATACGCCTGTTGTATTCATGGATTTGATGAATCGCGTGTGTAAGTCGTATTTGGATGAGTTTGTTATCGTATTCATTGATGATATTCTCATTTATTCCAAGAGTGAAGAAGAACATGAGAAGCATTTGAGAATAATTTTGGAATTACTGAAGAAAGAGAAGCTTTATGAAAAGTTCTCTAAATGTTAGTTTTGGTTGAAATCAGTGCAATTTCTGGGGCACGTGATTGAAAATGAAGGTGTTCGTGTAGATCCTACTAAGATTGAGGCTATCAAGGATTGGTCGGTACCAACAATGCCCTCTGAAATTCGTCAATATCTTGGTCTAGCTGGGTATTATCGAGACGTTTTCACTGATTTCTAGACCATTGACCAAGCTTACTGAAAAGAATCGGGCATTTGAGTGGGGTTTTGAAGAGGAAGCTGCTTTTGAGACACTGAAGGTTCTGAAGATTTTGTGGTGTATTATGACGTGTCTCACAAGGGATATGGAGCTGTGTTGATGCAAACGGAGAAAGTGATAGCTTATGCATCGAGGCAATTGAGGAAGCAGGAAGAGAACTATACTACTCATGATTTAGAACTAGGAGCTGTGATTTTTTCTTTTAAGCTGTGGAGACACTACTTGTATGGAACCAAGTGTGTGGTGTTCACTGACCATAAGAGTCTGCAACATATTTTGAATCAAAAGGAATTAATATGAGACAAAGGAGATGGGTAGAATTACTGAGTGATTATGACTGCGAGATTCGTTACCATCCTGGTAAGGAGAATGTGGTAGCTGATGCACTTAGTAGAAAGGAAAGGGAGAAGTATCTAAGAGTCAGAGCTTTGGTAATGATGGAAAGTGTTGATTTGATGGAAATGATATTGAAAGCCCAAGCTAATGGTTTAAAGAAAGAGAACGTTAAGGAAGAAAATCTGGGTAGAATGTTGAAACCTTTGTTTGTAGTAAGGCTGAATGGAGTGAGATATTTTGAGAATAGGATTTCGTTACAATTGTGTCCATCTGAGGAAGGTGCTTTATGATTGCTAGATTTGGCGATGAATGAATCTCATAAGTCAAAGTATTCAATACATCCTGGAGCGGACAAGATGTATCAAGACCTGAAGAAAGTGTATTGGTGGTGGAATATGAAAGTAGATATTGCTCAGTATGTTAATAAGTGTTTGACTTGTGCGAAGGTAAAGGCTGAACATAAGAAACCGTCTGGATTATTGGTGCAACCTGAATTCCTGAGTGGAAATGGGAGAAAATTTCTATGGATTTTGTGACGGGTTTGCCCAGGACTTCTAGTGGTTGTGATATGATATGGGTGATTGTGGATAGATTGACTGTCTTCTCACTTTTTACCAATGAAGAAGACGGATAGTATGGAAAGATTGACGACAGTGTATGTGAAGGAGATTGTTTGTCGACATGGTATGCCTTTGTCGATAATATTGGATAGTGATAGTAGGTTTACCTCAGAGTTTTGGAAATCTCTGTAGAAAGCGATGGGAACGAAGTTAAGTTTGAGTACAACATATCATTTAGAAACTGATGGACAAAGTGAAAGGACGATTCAAACATTAAAGGATATGCTTCGAGCGTGTGTGATTGATTTTGGGAATAGTTGTGATAGAAATTTGCCATTGGTGGAAATTTTGTATAATAATAGTTATCACGCTAGTATTAAAGCCGCACCATTTGAATCTTTGTATGGACGTAAGTGTAGATCTCCAGTGTATTGGAGTGATGTAAGAGAGAGTCAATTGACTGGACCTGAAATGATTTTTGTGACAACTGAGAAGATTGTGCAAATTAAGAAGCGTTTGTTATCTGTCAGAAGTAGACAAAAGAGTTATGTTGACAATAGGAGGAAACCGTTAGAATTTGAGGTAGGAGACATGGTTATATTGAAGGTATCTCCATGGAAGGGTGTGATTCGTTTTGGAAAGAGAGGAAAGTTGAGCCCAAGATATATTGGACCTTTTAAGATTAATCAAAGGATTGGATTGGTTGCTTATAAGTTAGAATTGCTAGATCAACTTAGGGCTATTCATAACACATTTCACGTGTCTAATTTGAAGAAGTGTTTAGCAGAAAGGGATTTAGTGATTCCATTGGAGGAAATCCAACTTGATGATAAGTTGTATTTTATAGAAGAACGTGTAGAGATTATGGATAAGGAAGTTAAAAGGTTGAAGCATAGTATGATTCCAATTGTGAAAGTGAGATGGAATTCTAGACGTGGGCCTGAGTTTACTAGCGAACGTGAGGACTTCTTTAAGGAAAAGTATCCTCATTTGTTCTAAGAGGGGCTAAGCGTCGGGACGTCGCTCTATTTAAGAAGGAGGGGATGTGATAACCTGAAACCGATCTAATCTTATTTTACGAATATTTTTGAAATTTTGGATAAGCTTGAATGATTTTTGATTTTGAGGGTTTAAGTTGAAACCAACGTTAGGAGATTTAATTTTACATTTTAACTAGTATGAGGATTATTAGTAAGTGTGATGCCGACGGATGCCTACTATTTTAAGTTTTATTGTCGATTGTTTTAATGTTTGACGTTTTTGATGTTTTCTTTTTAATGACGTGTTAAGTCGTGTCGGGAGACTATATTATCATATTTATGATTAGTTTTAACATTTGAGAAGTATTTTTATGAAACCCGAGTCACGTGAATATTTTCAAAATTGACTAATTGTTTTGACGAACTTTTAATTCTTTTTAACAAAGGACTCACAAAGGACACACAAGGGTGAGTAAAGAAGATTCTTTTGGGGTTTTTGTTGATTAAAATTTTTTTTGTGCTTTTGATTGTTTTAAATTTTTTTGGATTTTCTTGTGTATTACGTAGACAAACATCTAAAAAATCTCTCCTCGAATCAAACCTTATGATTAGAGAAGCCTCAAGGAATGAAAAACGATCACGTGAAGTGAAAGCCTTCGATGACTTGAAAACGTTGGTGGATCACCAAAACGTTTAGGAGGGTTCAATAATTCAAAACCAAGCAAATATATATGATACTTAGATAAGACTTTGGTTGGAAAACCTTTAATTAGCCCTCACTTTCTAAGCACACACAAGCAAGCGGAGGAAACGAGGCGGCGCAAAGCACTTAAGAGCCTTTTTCCTTTAGGTCGTGAAATACACCCGCCTTATAACCACCTTATAGTTTGCACTTATCGAGTTTAAGCTTCTAAAAAGTATTTTTCTATTTTGCCCTTTTTGTTGTTCGAATTCGATACACTCACTAACAACTGGAACGCTTGCTAATGAGGTGCTATTTCTGGCGTTTTTGGAGATACTTTGAATTTACTGTGATACGTATAAAATATAGTTATAATATTCACAAAGAAAACGAAAAACAATAATACCTATGATTAGAGTTCTAATCACACAAATACTATTTTTGGTTAATATTAATAACAAAAATTTTCAAATCTAACACAACACACCTCCCCGGCAGCGGCGTCAAAATAATTCTGGTAAAAATACGCTTTTAGGAAAAAGACGTATATATGGTAAGTATTAAGTATTTGATTTAGGAAAATCAAACACTAACGACCCAAATAAGTTCGTTCACCAAGGAGGATTAAAGTGTATGTTAAACTTGTTGTTCTTGATTAATATTGATAGAAGGAGGAAACAAAATGACGTATTAGGGTAAAAATTACACTAAGATGAAAAACGCGTTTTCACGTAAAACGAGGCAAAATTTAAACTTACTCTAAAAATTCCTAAAAAAACTACAATAAATTCCTAAAAATAATTCAAATGTTTATAAATGAATAAAACTTCTTGAACCTTTTTAAATTAATTAATAATTAATTTATAAATTCTAATTAAAACCCTAAAATTCAAATAAATTAACAAAAAGCCCAAACTAAGATTTTTCACTTTGTACACCTCAAAAATATTTTAATTAAGCTAAAAACTAGTTTTACAAAATTTTAAAGCTCTAAAATCTATTTAAAAACCCCTACAAACATTTTTTTAATTAATAAAGTAATAATTAAAAATCCAAAATTTATAAAAAATCTAAAAACTTGCAAACTAGTGTATTTTGACCTAACTAAGCCAGAAATGAACTTGAAATTACCTAAATACCCCTATTGAGCCCTCAAATGGGTCAAAACCCAAAACAGTCCACCTAAAAGGGCATTTTGGCCCAATAAGCAAAAAGTTGACCAAATAAACTAGAAAAGCATAGTCTGACTCAAAATTTGATTTTAAATAGAAAACTCTAAAGGCCCAAAATCTGAAAATAAGCTTATCATAGCTTAATAAGCAATAACTTAAGCTGAAATTAAACACACATTCTTCTTTTGGACTTATAAGAATAACTGGAAAAAGAAGTTTTGAAAAAGCACAATGAATAAGCTAGAAACAAGAAAAGCACTTATTCACTAAAAGACAAAATAGTCGTTTTAGAGATTTAGACCACTTCAAGACCTGATTCTTTTTGCAAAAGCTTCTAAATGGCTTAACTAAGAATAATCAACAAGAAAATTCCAAAAATCTAAGTAGAATAAGTTGTAGAGGGCAATAAGCTAGCTAAATAAGTACAAAAAGTTGATATCTTATTAAAAAGCTAACCGAATGTGCTGAAACTCCTAGAATATACTAATAAGCTAAGAAAAGTTGTGGAAATAAAAAATTAAAGTTGTTGCATTTACCAATAAACTAAATAGAAATGATAAGCCCTTTTGGCCTTTTGACCAAAAGTCAATGAAAGTCAAAGGCTCAATTCTTGAAACCTTGGCTTTAATTTGCTGTTATAGGCACTTGTAAGCCCTTTTTGAGAATCTTTTGAGTTCAAAAGCTTGTGAACAAACCTCACTAGTGGATGAAAGTTATTGGTTTTGGCAAAGGCACTCAATAAGCTGTGTTGAGCTTATGAGTGGTTCAAATAAGCAGCAATCACTCAAATAGCACTCAACAGATAAAAAGTAAGCAATGAGAGCAATTTCAATCCACAATTCCAACAGACTAACAGAAAATCAAGGACAAGAACTCATGAAGTCATTTGCTGATGCATTTGACATTTCAGTGAGATTCATAAGCCCTCATAAGCCACAGATAAGCACAAATTCCAAGTACCATATTATGTAGAGTTGAACACCCACTAGAACTATGTGTAAAATATTTTTTTTGGGGTAAAGGGTTTTACCCCGGTAAATGTTATTAATCACAAAGAATAGAAGTTGAAGTACAATGGAATGTGGCTGATGTACCACATTAACCACAAGCAAATCTTGAACTACACGCACTAGGACATGCCCTAAGTGCCAAAATCCTCATAAACTACTATTCATAAAGTTGAAACAAAGCAGGCATGTTCCAACGAGACAACTGCCTTACCATCGAGCCATTATTCTTAAACTTAAGCGTAAGTAACTTAAGCCGAACAGTAACAGTAATCAAGTCAACAATGTCTTGAGCCTTCCTCTTGACCTTTTTGAACAACCTACAATTCCTTTCGTTCCAAACATAGTATGTAGCCACAGAAAAACTCAATCTGCCTAAGACACTTTGTGCGGATATATTGGATGGCTGAGATTGAAAATGATTGCAAATATCAACCAACCTAGGCTGAACGACATCCATGTGGGCCAACCCTCTAACACCATACCAAACTTGCTCCGCGAACTCACATTCAAAAAACAGATGCGAGTGTGAATCAGACACCACTTCAGACAAAGGACACACAAGGGTAGTGAGGTCAGTATTACCAGCATCCCACTGCCGCAATAGAGGACTTTGTTGGTAATACAAGGGTAGTGAGGTCAGTATTATCATATTTATGATTCGTTTTAACAAAGGACTCACAAAGGACACACAAGGGTAGTGAGGTCAGTATTTTCAAAATTAACCAATAGTTTTGACCAACCACATATGAAACACATGTCTTGGGATACATTATGGAAAGTAAACAATATTATACCAGAACACTTCTATACCTCTTGTCCGAAGAATCTCCTATGCACGTTGGACCGAGAAATCAACCAAGTTGCCCCCAGCCTCCTTCCAACGAATGGTATCATCACGAATAGTAAGTGGAGGAACCTGAAGAAGTGCCAAATTCGGAGCTTTAAGAAGCCATTCTTGAGGCAAGCACCATGAATCGTTCAAAATATAACCCACCATCTTATCCTAAAGAGAGTGGCCTGTTGTAGCAATGTCACGGGGAGTGAGACAACGAGATAGCAGGCATTGCATATCCCACATGTCATACCACATAGATGTGTCACGACCATTTCCAATATCATGCCATATGAATGGTCGAACAGAATCACAGAGCTGTAGTAACTTAAGCCATCCATAACACAAACTACATCGCATAGGAATGTAATATTTGTCTTTTTATAGTTCATTTTTGTCTCGATATCTTTACGAATTGAATGATCAATAAAAATCAAGTCACTTTATTGTATTTGGTATTTGGTTGTCAAAGTTATGGTATTCTATGTCTAATTGTCACAAAACCGTCATAAGCGTAAAATATGATCGTCTACGTAATCGTACTAGTCTAAAAACATAGTGCACATACCAATTACAAAGCACAATGTAAAACTATTTAATGCACAACAAGTAATAATGGCCAAAATGTAAAGTCTATGAAAGTATAAGGTATGAAAATGTAAATGTGTAAAGCTAAGGGACTGAAATTGTAAATTGTATAAGCTACTATCCAAAATTTAACAAATATAACAAACTTTTAACCAACTATTAACAAACTAACAAAAACCAGGGACTTAAATGCAAACCCTAACAAATTTAACCAATTTACCAACAAACTTGCAACTACCCGGATTTACAAGGACCAAATCGCAATTAATAAGATTTTTTTTGGAAAAAACGGTCTTAAAGACGATTAAGCTATCTCTTGAGCTCTGGTTAACCAAATAAGCTGAAAATTGTTTCAAAAGATTCAGAATTCAAAATAAGCTAGCAATGATCATGGATTTAAGCTGAATTGGTCCAAATAAGCACTTTTGAATAAGCCACTTTTAAGAGTTAAACTTATCTGAAAAAGCACTAGGTCTGGTTTTCTCAAATTATGATTATAAGCCCAAATAATTGACACCTATCTAAGAAAATCTGAAAAACCTTCACAGAATAAGCCAAAAAATCCAATAAGCTCAAATGGGCTTAGGTTGACCAGCGTTGACCAACTTTGACCAAAAGTTGACCAAGGTCAAAACTTATTTTGATGACTTATACAACAGTTTTTTGGAAGAAAATAGCTACTTTCATGAAGTGGGTAAGCTAGAACTGAAAATAAGCCAAGACATAATAAGCACTTCTTTACAGAGACGTAAATGAGGTTCTTTCTTATTCTACAATAAAAACTGTATTAACTGGCTTATCAAGCCTTAAAGATAGGATGTTTCACTATCCAGAGAACCAAAAATCACAGTCTAATTCCAAGTTTTGAACAAGTTATGAGGGATTAAAATAGGACTGTTTTGGACGAATGAAAGTGACCCATAGTTTTTAGTGACCTGTACCCTTTTTTACTTATTTTTTGACTTCAAAAACTTGCACATCACTATTAACCAGTAATAGAGTGTATTAGAACACTTTTTACCCATGTTCATTAATTGAATCAAAATGTAGCTATTGATCCAAACAATAGTTATGATATAAACAAATTTATGAGCTAAGCAAACTAATCAAGGCTAACAAATATGGACTAAAGGCTATCAAAACATATCAGCAAGATCAAAATGAACATGTAGCATGCAATATAAAGAAGAATTACACTAAAACTAGGAATGTAGCATGCATTTGACTTTTTAGAGGAAAAAGTAAACAAATTTTCACTTTTTAGCTATAAGGCCTCCTTTGATCGAGAAGAGAGTGATGAACTCTCTTTTCAGCTTATCAACACCTATTCATTAATCAGCAACCACCAAATAAACAACAATCTCCATGGATCACCGTCACCTTGCTACAAAAGGTCTGAACATTGGCCACTAGCTAGAACTGGTATAGAAACTGAACTGTAACTAGTCTGATCTCATCAAAAAGCTTCCAAAACAACCACTTGATTCTAGTTATTCCATGATAATAACAGAATCAAAAGTATGAAGGATATGAATGGTATATGCCGTAAGTAAAGGAGAACTGAGAATTTGAGTGAACTAAATTCTGTTATTAATGGTGTAAATCTGTTACAATGTCCTAACTAACTCACTTAGAATGGTTGTCAATCACTCTAAGTGGTTATAACTAGAGAGAGGAAAACAGGAGAGGAAATTATGCTAAGTGTGTGTGTGTTTTCACACTTAAGCAACATTCACAAATGAAAGCTATCTAGTGGTACTTATAGGCAAAATGTGAGATGTAGTTGAAGTAGGTGACGTGTCCTTGCCAATGAGAAGCTGCCAAGTGTCTAATTCTGGTAATGAGTTCATCATGTGTTCTTCATCAAATTGGGGACTTTTTATTCTCTAGATTTCATGTTAATTGAGAGAGTGGGGTGTGTTCGCCTTATCATCACGATCATTTTTCATGTTGAAAGTTCTCTCTGAAACATCCTCCTTCGTTAAGTAAATTCTGGAAAAATAAGAATTAACATGTGTCGTCCTTGGATTGGTCCAATAATGGAGTTGTGGATCGTTATATATTAGAATAGTGTTATCCGTGTGAAGTAGAATAATGCATTGTGATTGGTTGAGAAGTGGTGAGTGGGTTTTCCTGTTTAGATTCGCTCATAAATGTTAAACAACTCATTAAATGCCTTGAACCTTGGTTAATGATCCGAGTGAAAGGATTTGGCTGTTTTGATTGGTTAAATGATGTAGCACATAGATCAAGCCTCATATAACTTTCCAAATTGGCAAAATAAACCCCTTAACTTTGGCAGCTTGTAGTTTTAGGCTAAACACTTAATAAACTTGTCTTCTTCAGTCCTTTTACTTGTGTATTGAACATCATTGACCCTTTGACTTGGAATTGATTCCTTCATATGCTTTTGACTTTGATGAATTTACACTTTTAGTCCTTCAACTTTGGCAGTTTGTCATGAAGGTCCTTTGACTTTAGATACTTGTCACAAAGAGTCCTTCTTCTGTCTTTTCTTCAATAATAATGCCTTGAAATCCATGTTTGCACCAAATCGTATCTTTTTACCAACAAAATCACAAACAACAAAGAATACCCCCTAACACTGCTTTTTCAAATAAAATATGGTAATTTGTTTTATGTTTTAGGGTTTGATTTGTTATAATTGATATGATATTTTGTTAGCCTCAAAATGTTGAGTCAAACAAGAATGTTCGGTCATAGGTTTATAATGTAATATTTATTAGAACGTTGTAATATTTAGTTAAGATAGTCGTGACATTACGGGCTTGATGGTTAGCTTAAAAGGCCTCTTTCAAGGTACTAAGCATTTATTCAAGCCCGACCCAAAAGATATATAGTCCATTAGAGAGCCCGCACGTGGGTGGACTATATAAGGACCATCCTAGCATGTTAGGAGGGTGGCAAGCTTTCATTTCTTAATCTAATTTCACCTTGTTAATCCCTTCTCTCTCTCTCTACTTTCTCTCACTACTTTCTCTCTCTAAATTTCATATCTTATCCATCTTTTTTCTTTAATCTGTCATCATATAATTAGGGACAACAATTGGTATCAATCGCCATGGGGTAGATTTGTGTTTAGTTTGTGGTTAGTATTTTTTATTCGTGTAATTTTACTATTTAAATCATCTCGTCTGAAATTTTTTTCATGTTTTCGAGCTCAAAACCTTCATAAAAATTGCCTACAAAGTTGTGGTAGGAATTTGTGTTACTCATTCTAGTGATTTTTGGGTAAAAAATCGTCATTTTAGGTTCTTGGTTCATACAATTCGGAATAAGTGGGTTTTAACATTCCGGATTAGGTGTGATTCTTAGTATTCCGGATTGGGTAGGAAAGATTATTCCGGATAAGCTTGAGAAACAACATTTCGGATTAGCAAGAGTACATGTATTCCGGATAAGAAATCAA
This sequence comes from Glebionis coronaria, assembly GCA_025667525.1. NCBI lineage: Eukaryota > Viridiplantae > Streptophyta > Magnoliopsida > Asterales > Asteraceae > Glebionis > Glebionis coronaria. Next base: position 295,473,951 of record CM046875.1, read on the forward strand.
ACATTCCGGATTAGCATACATTGGATTCCGGATAAGATGCTACAAAGTTATTCCTGGTAAGGTATAACATACGGATTCCGGATAAGTGCTACATTGGATTCTGGATAAGGTGCTACACAATTATTCCAGATAAGGTGCTACAATGGATTCCGGATAAGGTGTCGGCGAGTCATTCTGGATAAGACAAAGAAGAAGCATTCTGGATAAGCTGAAGAACCACATTCCGGATAAGACACAGAAGTAGGATTTCGGATAAGCTGAAGAACCACATTCCGAATAAGACACAGAAGTAGGATTCCGGATAAGGTGTGGAAATTTTATTCCGGATTAGCTAAGGATTTTTTATTCCGGATAAGGTCAATTTCTCATTTATTCCGAACAAGGTCAGTTTTTAATTATTCCGAACAAGGTTGATTTTGGAATTCCGGATAAGGGAACTTTTCATCATTCCAGATTAGGTGGGAAAAAGATTATTCCGACTTAAGTTCAATGTCAACATTCCGGATTATGTTCATTTGGATTCTGACTTATTCTTTGAAGATATATTCCGAATTGTTGAGTTATAAAATTTTCAAAAACGTGATTTTGAAATTTTTTAACATCGTGTGATTTTTCGCCTACGAATTTTTGGTTTCTTACGAAGAAATTGTTTGGGGTTTTTCACAACATTTCTTGCAGTCTCAACCACAATCTACTCACAACAACATTTCTTAAGATCCTATTCACTTCAATTTCGAGATGGATTCTACTACTGAATATCGTGTTACTAATAACAACATCATGGTGGCGGGTAACAAAGAAAGACCACCAATGCTTGTGACTGGTCGATATGCACAATGGCAATCACGATTCCTTCGATATCTTGACACTAAACCCAATGGTGATGTTCTTCGACGTTGCATCAAAGAAGGACCCTATACTCCCACTACAATCACCATTCCTGCAACTCCAGCAACCGACTCGACGCCAGGTGCTGTTGAGGAGACTATAAAGGAAACATATGAAAATACTTCCAAAGAGAACCATGCTTGGATTGATGCAGAGAAAGAAGCAATCTATCTGAATCTAAGTGGGATTGAGGATTATATTTACTCAACAGTTGATGAATGTTCTACTGCTAAAGAGATGTGGTTTGCAATTGAACGTCTGCAGCAAGGAGAATCATTAAACAAACAAGATGTCAAGACAAACTTGTTCTGGAACTTTGGTAAGTTTACTTCATTGGATGTGGAATCAATTGATTCATATTACTCAAGGTTCTATAAGATGATGAATGACATTCCAAGAAATAATTTGCAAGTCTCCACCATGCAAGTCAATGTGAAATTTCTACAACAACTTCAACCAGAGTGGACACGGTTTGTAACTTTGGTGAAACAACAAAGTAAGTTAGACGAGGTCAACTACCACATGCTCATTGACATTTTGAAACAATTTCAGAATGAGGCAAATGAACTTCAAGCTGAAAGGATAGCAAAGACTGCTAATACACCTGCTTTAGTGTCTACCACTCAACACGTTCAAGATCATCGCTCTCGTGCTCCAAAGTCATACTCCACTACATCCTCCTCACCAAGGTACTCCACTACATCCTCCTCACCAAGATACACCACTTCATCTAAGTATTATGCTCCCATAAGATCATGAGACAAAGAACCAAGAGCACCATCACCATCACCTGAGCCATCATCTAAAGAGGACAGTGATGAAGAACTAGCTCAGAAGGATAGGGAGATTAAACAACAAATTGCTTTTATTATGAAGACCTAGAAGAAAATCTTCAAACCCACCAACAACAATCTTCGAACATCATCAAATACAAAGAACCAATATGTTGACAGTCCTCGAAGGTATGACACACGTCAACGTGATGAAAGTCCTCCTAAGTATGATCGACGTAATCCAACACATGTTGAGGGTTCTGCATGGTATGATCGACAAAATGCTAAGTATGATACTCAAAGGATTGCTACTGCTGCTGGGAATAGGGAAACTGTTGGTACTCAAGTGGTTCTACACGGTATGAGGAGCGTATTACGCTTGCTAACTTAATTGCTTCTTTACAAAAAAGATGTCAAAGAAACTAGAAAGAGTCAAATGCAACTTAAGAAAGCAAACGCTACGCTCACTCAAAATTTTGAAGAAAGCAAAGCTGCATTTATAAAATCTAGTGAGCTTCTTGCAAGCTGCAGAGCTGAGCTTATTCAAAAAGACAAAGAGCTTCCGAGGTACAAAGGGTGTTTTGTTACTATTGTAAAGGATGTTTATGAAACTAAATATAATGAAACTCTTAAGCTTTTAGAATAAGAGAAACGTAATTATAACAATTCTTTAAGTACAGAACGACACAAAACGTATCTTGCTACCACCAAAGTGAATGAGTTAAGTCAAAAGATTGATTTTCTTCAAGAGGATAAAAGTAAAATAGTCACTGCGAAAATGGAAGAGGTTGCAAACTTGAAAAAAGATTTCAAAATTGAACAAGCTAAGGACGTTGAAAAAGTTGTGGAACTTGAAGTGCAAATTGATTTTTATAAGAAAATTGTGTATAAAACAAATCAATCTATTCAAACCATGCGAATGTTGGCACCTCGTTTGATTTTCAAGGGTAAAGCTAGTTTTGCTGGTCCTAAGTACCTCGAGCAAGCTTAATCAGAGAACCCGCGACTCTATCTTGAGGAGTCCCAATGGACCGACCTTGATTGTCTTCTTGTTAGGCCCGTTAGTGACGAGTCACTATGTTTTGAAGAAGAGGATAGATCATCAGTGAATACAGACTTTGTGAAACCATATAATTATGCTTATGAAAATAGTTTTTATGAAATTTTCAAACCACAAAAACAGTAGTCTCGTCAGAAAATATTTTATGAATGTGAACAAATAAGAATTAAATGGAGACAAATTTTTGCCAATAAAAAAACTAATGTTTCAAAATTTATTGAGAACTTGCCATATAAAGCTTCTGTAAGCAAGAGTAAGCAAACACTTAGTTTTCTTTAACAAAACATTGAAAATTTCAAAAATGTTGTTGACGATGATTGGAAAGAACGTGAACGTTTGAAAGGCAACAAAGAAATTCCTCATGATATAACTGTGCTTGTGAAAAGTATTTTGATTCCGCTTGCGGAAAGAACGCAAAAACATTTTTTGGAATTTGAAACATTAATTAAGCAAGAAATGTTTGATGATTTGAAATATGTGGAATCACTTGAAAAAGAAGTGAACGACCATCAACCTGAAAGAGACAACTTTTCTATAGCATATGATATACTCTTGTAAGAATGCCTCTCAAAAGATATTATGTGTGCTTATGTTACATCTTGGGCTGATATTGATGGATATTCTGATGTTGCATGCAAATATCTTGATCAAGTTAAAGAGTGTGAACGTCTTGAAACTGGGCTTTCGAATAAAATTGACAAAAAAGAGTTTTCGTCACTTCAACATAGATATAATTATCTTCAAAAACATTATCACTCACTTGAACTTGCTTTGCAAAAGAAAGTTGGCAGCTTTTCAAATGATACACCTTTGGAAGTAAAATTATCTGAGTCATGTCGATTACTAAACGAAAAAAGTCTTGATATTTTGGATTTAAAAGCTCAGTTACAAGAAAAAGACATAGCAATAGCAGAGTTGAAGAAACTCGTTGCTAAGATGGGTGGGAAAGTTGTGGAACCTAGCGTTAAGAAACCTGTTGTTAGACAAACCAATGCCTCTAAAGTGAATAGATCCTCTATCTTCGGAAAACCATCTACTTTCTCAAATTCTTCGTTTGCAAAACCTGTGTTTTCCCTCAAGAAGGATGGAAAGGAAAGGTTACCACATTCTCAACCCATCAGGAATATCATAGCACCAAGCGTTAAGCACAATAATGTTATTAAACCAGAGATGTATAGAATGACCACTAAACCCACAAACAAAGTTAGTCACTCGCCTCAGACTTCTAGAAACACTAATATTCGTGTGTCTTCTACTATAGGAGTAGTCTCCACTACTAGTGTTAGCCGGCCTCAGCTTAAGATAACTCAAGTGAATGATAAGGTCTGGAAACACAAGAGTCAAGGGAAGATGAAGGAAGTAGAAGAACACCCTAGGAATTTTAATGTTTTTAAGAATAAAAAGTCTATAATCGAGGTAATGACGATTTGAATGCTTTGAATGACTTAAATGATTTGAATGTTAAATTTATTTGTGTCAAATGTGGAAAATATGCTAATGCAAATCATTCTATGAGTGCTATGAATAATGTTAAAGGCGTACATACTAGAACTAAGAAGCAAGTTGTGATGCCTATTAGTGCTAGTAAACCCAAACGCAAAGTGAACCATTATGGTGTAACACCCACTAAGAAAAGTAATGCATCAGACTCCACCACTAAGAACCCTAGAAGCAGAATTATGGAATTATATGAGTCTGCTAGCAAGTCTTGGAAATGGTGGTTTGCTAATCAATGTCCTCCGGGAGATAAATGGATGCCTAAAGTTAGGACAGAAAATGTGACAACGAGTGTTAGTATGCCTTTAAATGTTTCTAAGGACACTAATGATTCTACAATCACAACTAATGTTGTATCCAATTTAGCAAATGCTCCATCGTGTTCTAACTCTTCTGCAGGTGTTACAAATAGTTCTCTTCATACTGGACTCCAAATGCACGAAGCACATGACGGGGAATCTCAAGCTTCTAATTAAATTCGTGGAGAAGTTCCTGGGTACGGTTCGATTTGGAAATGATAAATTTGCACCGATCCTAGGATATGGATATTTGGTTCAGGGAAATATAATGATAAAAAGGGTAATAAGTGTGAAAACACTTATCCTTTTACCACTTATTTCCAATAATAAGAAGACCAAAACGTGTATTTTATGCCGTAAAAGTCGGAATTATGCGTGGTTTGTGTTTTTATTGCGTTTTAGGACCAAAAGATGAAAAAGGAACAAAACACGGGCTTTCACGGGCTTTTATCGAAGAAAACGAGAAAAGAAGAAGTCAAGAGATCAAGAGTGCTTAAAGAACGGATGTCCAAGACCTATTCTGAAGATTTATTGAAGAAAAAGTCTAAAGACGGAAGTTTAATGAAGTCGAAGAACTCAAGTCTAAATTAAAGAAGAAAATTATTAAGACAAGTTTAAATCCCGAGACGACGTCGAGATAAGACAAAGATTTAAATCGAGTCGAGAAGAAAAGAAAGAAGGAAGCACACCACACATGCACTTCCCATTTTCCCTATAAATACCCTCCTAATCACATTAGGAGGGGGGGTTAGCTAGTTTTAGTTTTATCATTTTTCCATTCTAGTTTTTAGAGAGAGAAAGTTTCCAACTTTCTCTCACTAAGTTTTCATTTTCTTTATTTTGAGATTAAGTTCTTTTTAATCTTTGTATTTGGATTTCATTAATCAAGTTCTTAGTTAAGCTTTTTGTTCTTTAATCTTTTTCTACCTTTCTTGATCTACTTTAACTTTTTGATCCGAATATTACACTTCACACGTTTGATTTGATGATTTCGTGGTTAAAAGGTTAATCTTTCTTGTTCCTACTTAAGCTCATATACGTATAGGCTATAAGCTCTTTGTGCTTATTGGCTTATTTCATATATTTAGCTTATTTGCTTTTCGGATTACTATAAAGATTTAGCCTTTTTAAAGTTTCTTTTATAAAATTTATGATTTTATGTTTCGAAAGTTGTCAAATTTAAGCTTATTGAGTTATTTAAGGTTCGTTTAAAGTAGCTTATTGTATGTACTTATTGAGTTTTCAGCTTACCACCATTTTCGGATTAAGTTTGTGTTCCTCGCAATATTGGGGGTTTCAGTATTCCGACGAGAAGCTTGTTTACATCGCAATAACCCTTAAGGGTTCTACTTTGCGATAACTTGGCATTTCACCCTTATTCTGATCTGGGATTGCGATCGCTCATTGCGATCGCATATTCCGACGGAACTTAATGTTTCTATTAAGTCAAAACGCTACCCAATTTTCATTTGATACATTCCGATAGAAATCACTGGATTCCGATCTTAAACATTCCGATCTGGACTTTGCGATCTAGGACATTCCGACAGACCTCATTGCGACATATTTAATTTTGGTATTCCAATGGCTATTAAGATGAATTATTCTGATGGTTTGATTTTAATCACATTCCGATAGATTTAGTTTACTTACATTCCGATATCTCAAGCTTTTAAGTTTTAAAGTTTTACAAAGTTTTATGTTTTAAGTGTTTTTTCTGAATAACTTTTAATTTTTAAAAGCTTCTACTTACTCAACGACATTTTCATACTTTCTTTTAGTTTAAAGTAGATAATCAAACAAACCATTTCTTTTATCCACCAAGAACAATTGAGTCGCACTTTGAACAAATAATCAATTCGAAACGATCGGAACAACAAATTATTTTGATACTTAGTGAAAATCTTTCTATTAAATGGCGCCGCTGCCGGCTCTTTTCATGAAGCTTAACGGTTTTTAGTGAAAGACGCGTTGGATTTTGGGATCCGTTCATTTTTTAACGTTATTTTCCTTGCTTTAAATTTTTTTTCACAAATCCTAACAAATATAAAATTTTCAAAAAAAAAAATAGAAAAACCATAAAAACCAAAAATATCTCTTGTCTATTTTGCTTTTCCTTTTGTAGGTGTGCATACGTACTCGTGATCGTAAGAAGAAAGTAGCTCAAGCCGAAGTCATTACTCAACCTATTGTCACCATGGACAATCAACCAATGATCGAGCTTTCGCAATCGCACGTAGAGGGAAACACTGATGCTATTGTCATACCTGAGATTGGAGCCAACAACTTTGAGCTTAAATCCGGCTTTATTCAAATGGTCTCTGTTCAACCTTTCTTGCGGCGTTCAATTGATGATCCTCATGACCTTATTAAAAGGTTTCTTCAACTCACTAATACGGTTAAGTATAATGGGGTTTCACAAGAGGTAATTCGCTTGCAACTTTTTCCTTTCTCCCTAGAGGGACAAGCCCGACATTGGCTTGATAAGGAACCGCCACAATGTATTCTTACGTGCACGGATTTAGAGACCAAATTCATCAACTACTTTTTACCACCCTCACGTACTACCGCTTTACGGAATGAAATCATTACTTTTGAACAAAAGTACGGTGAGACATTTAGTGAATCTTGGGACCGTTTTAAGGAACTTGTAAGAAAGTGTCCACAACATGGTTTAACAAAAGTATATCAAATTAATACTTTTTCCAATGGTTTAATCATGAATGACCAAGATTCACTAAATAGTGCCTCGGGGGGTAATATTTTGGTTAAGTCTGCTAATGCCGCTTGGGATATTATTGAGAACAAATCTAGAGTGCAAACCAAGAGTGTTCGGACTAATGTGGCTAGTGCTAGCACTAATGAGAGCGACAAGAGAATTGATAAACTCACTACGCTTGTTGAATCACTTGCTCTCCAAACCTCTAACAACACCAAAGCTATCAATGCCCAAGTTAATGCTATGACTCAATCTTGTGAAATATGCGGGGGATCTCACTCATACACCGATTGTCCTTCGACTCATGACAATCCGGAAAATGTGTATGGCGCCAACGGTACCTATTCTACAGGAGGATATCAAGCACGTCCTCAAGGTGACCGCAATTTGCTCAGCTATCGCTCAAACAACTTTCTTTCACCACCCGGTTTTCCCCCACAAAACCCAAACAACCTTAATCGCAACAATCAAAACCAACAACCTGCTCCAAATCAATATCAAAACCAAAGAAACCCATATCCACCTCAAAGAAACAACCAAGTTTACCAACAACCTGCTTATCAACAACCTGCCTACCATGCTTCTCCCAACCAACCCACCGCATTACATCAAGACGTTTAAACTTACATGAGGACTAATGATGTTATAGTGCAAAATCTTCAGCGGGAAATGGCCAACATGAAAGCAGATATGGTGAAACAAGGAAATGATCTTCGAGCTGATATGCGAAACACTTTGGCAAGTCAAACGAATCACTTGAGGAAAATTATGGCTAGTTTCTTCCCAAGTAATCAAGCCTCTGGATCGTGTTCTCTTCCGAGTAACACCGTTGCTAATCCCAGAGGGGAGATGAAAGCAATCACCACTCGCAGTGGAAAAGGTTTAAAGGAGCCCGAGCTTCCTACGCCTACACCGGTGATTGTAACAAAGGAAAACGAGTCTACTTCTCAAATTCCTCCACCTTCTATTTCTCCAATTCCTCCAACTTCTCCTTCTCCAATTCCACCACCTTCTACTTCCACCCCTCCACCACCCAACGATGTGAGTGAGAATTCCATACCAAAGCCTTCATCTCAACCCAATATACCTTATCCTTCGAGGTTGAGGAAAGAGAAATTAAAGAACAAGGATGATATTCAGGTTTCTAACTTTCTCAAAATGTTTAAACAACTGAATTTCAATATCTCCTTTGCTGAGGCTCTCGCTCACATGCCAAAATATGCAAAAATGTTTAAAGATCTTCTAAGTGATAAGGAGAAACTCCTCGACATCGCTCAGACCCAACTTAACGAGAATTGCTCCGCAGTGCTCTTAAGGAAATTACCAACCAAACTTGGTGATACGGGTTGGTTCTTGATTCCTTGCAACTTCTCCAGGGTATAGAATTGTATGGCCCTAGCCGATCTAGGTGCTAGTATAAACTTAATGCCTTTAAGCGTTTGGAAACAATTGTCTCTACCTGAGCTAGTCCCCACACGAATGACTTTGGAATTAGCTAACCGTACGGTTGCTTATCAAGTGGGGATAGCCGAAGACGTTTTCGTTGGTGTCGACAAATTCACCTTTCCGGCAGATTTTGTTGTCGTTGACTACGAGATGGACCCCCGTGTTCCATTAATCGTTGGACGTCCATTCCTGAGGACCGGTCTCACCCTCATTGATGTAGCCGCTGGCGAATTAATCATGAGAGTTGGTGATGATAAAGTGGTCTTCAACATGGGTAAACTTTCTAAGAAACCTTCGGAAAACGAGAATGTTAATTTCATTGACGTTCTTGATGAGGCTTGTGAAGAACATTTCAAAGACGCTTGTAAAAGTGGTTCTTCTTCTCTACCCATTGTTGAGACCGTTGCATCTATTGCTCCATCACTAACTCCATTTGGAGAAAGTGATTTCATCTTGAAAGAGTTTGAAGCAACTTTGGGAGATGTGGACTTGCAATATTACGATTCTCCCTCCAATTGGGATGAAGACATTCGTACCATTGAGAAACTTCTCAATGAGGACCATATTTCTCCACCACGTCCTAAGGATATCTCTATCGATGAACCGAATTTGACTACGCCTTCCATTGAAAATCCTCCGGATTTAGAGCTTAAGGACCTACCGTCTCATCTCGAGTACGTTTTCCTTGAAGACAACAAGAAGTCACCCGTCATCATCGCTAAGGACTTGAAAGAGGAAGAAAAATCCCGACTTATCACCGTGCTGAAGAATCACAAGAAAGCGATTGCTTGGAAAATCTCCGATATTCGTGGAATTGATCCTCACTTCTGCACTCATAAAATTCTCATGGAGGACGACTTTAAACCCACTATTCAAAGCCAAAGAAGGGTGAATCCTAAGATCCATGACGTAATAAAAAAAGAGGTTATCAAACTTCTTGATGCGGGCATGATCTATCCTATCTCGGATTCACCATGGGTTAGTCCCGTCCATTGTGTGCCTAAGAAAGGCGGAATCACCGTTGTGCCCAATGAAAACAACGAGTTGATTCCTACTCGTCTCGTTACAAGGTGGAGAGTTTGTATAGAATATCGCAAACTCAATGATGCTACGAGAAAGGATCATTTTCCCCTTCCTTTCATGGACCAAATGCTTGAACGTCTAGCGGGTAATGATTATTACTGCTTTTTAGACGGTTTCTCCGGGTATTTTCAAATTCCCATCGATCCTAAATACCAAGACAAAACCACATTCGCTTGTCCTTATGGAACATTTGCTTACAAAAGAATGCCTTTCGGCTTATGCAATGCTCCTGGGACTTTCCAAAGGTGTATTATGGCTATCTTCCATGACATGGTTGAAGAAACTATGGAAGTCTTCATGGATGATTTCTCGGTCTATGGTGATTCTTCCTCTCATTGCCTTGCGAATTTGGAACGCATGCTTAAGCGGTGTGAAGACACTCGCCTTGTTCTAAATTGGGAAAAATGCCATTTCATGGTAAAAGAAGGCATTGTGCTTGGACATAAAATCTCAAAAGCCAGTCTTGAATTTGACCGTGCTAAAGTGGATGTCATAGCCAAATTACCTCCACCTTCAACCGTGAAGGGTGTGAGAAGTTTCCTTGGTCATGCGTGCTTCTATCGTCGATTCATCCAAGATTTTTCTAAAATCGCTCGCCGGATGACCCACCTCTTGGAAAAAGATACTCCTTTCATCTTTTCCAAAGAGTGTCTTGAATCCTTCAATCTTCTTAAGGACAAGCTAACTAAGGCACCGGTCTTGGTTACCCCTAATTTGGAGCTACCTTTTGAGTTGATGTGATGCTAGCGACTTTGCTATTGGAGCGGTTTTGGGCCAAAGAGTGAACAAACACTTTCAACCAATCCATTATGCTAGCAAGACAATGACGGGGGCTCAATTGCATTATATAACTACCAAAAAGAGCTTTTAGCTGTAGTGTATGCTTTTGAAAAATTTCGCCCCTATCTTGTCCTTTCCACCACCATCGTGTACACCGACCATTCCGCGTTGAAGTACTTGTTGACTAAACAAGATTCTAAGCCAAGACTTCTTCGTTGGGTTTTGCTCCTTCAAGAATTCAAAATTAAAATTCGCGACAAGAAGGGTGCCGAAAACCTAGCCACAGATCATCTAAGTAGACTTGAGGATCCGTATCAAGGGGATCATCCGAACCAAGAGATCAATGATTCTTTTCCCCTTTAGTCCTTAATGTCTATAAATTCCAATCTTGAAGAGACCCCGTGGTTTGCGGACATTGCAAACTACTTAGCGGGTGGAATTATCTAGGAAGGGTTAACGTCCCAACAAAAGAAAAAGTTCTTTAAAGATATTGAACATTATTTCTGGGATGACCCTTACCTTTTCAAACAATGTGTGGATCTTGTCATTCGTCGATGTGTTGATGGGCCGGCAGCTTTACAAATCCTTGATGCTTGCCATAAAGGACCCACCGGTGGTCACTTTGGTCCCAATTACACCGCGAAGAAAGTATTCCACTCTGGATTCTATTGGCCCACCATTTATCATGACGCTCATGAAATGGTTAAATGTTGTGATGCTTGCTAAAGGCAAGGCAAGATCACACATAAAGATGAGATGCCTCAATCTTTCATACAAGAATGTGAAATATTTGATGTATGGGGCATCGACTTTATGTGGCTATTTCCATCATTTAAAGGGAACAAGTACATCCTCGTAGCCGTTGACTACTTTTCCAAATGGGTTGAAGCGAAGTCTCTCCCCACGAACGATGCGAGGGTGGTTGTAAACTTTTTGAAGCAGATTTTTGCTCGATTTGGTGTTCCTCGTGCTATCATCAGTGACCGCGGGACTCATTTTTGCCATGATCAATTCGCAAGAGTCATGGCTAAGTACGGTGTCAATCACCGTCTTTTCACCGCTTATCATCCCCAAACCAATGGTCAAGCCGAGATTTCCAACCGTGGATTGAAACGAATTCTGGAACGTAGTGTGGGAGAGCATCGTGCCGCGTGGGCCGATAAGTTAGATGATGCTTTGTAGGCTTTCCGTACCGCCTATAAGACGCCGATCAGTTGTACACCTTATCGTCTTGTGTACGGGAAAGCATGCCACCTCCCTATCGAGATGGAACATAAGGCATATTGGGCCTTAAAGTGGGCTAACTTCGACATCAACAAAGCCGGTGATCTTCGGAAGATTGAAAATGAACGAGCTCAACGAACTTAGGAATGAAGCTTACGAGAACTCATTGTTCTACAAATAGAAGACCAAGATCATCCATGACGCAAGGATTAAGAACCGAGAGTTCCACGTTGGTGATCAAGTCTTACTTTTTAACTCCCGGTTGAAGATCTTCTCGGGCAAGTTAAAGAGCCGCTGGTCTGGTCCATTCACCATCGCCAAAGTCTTTCCCTATGGCACCATTGAGCTTTCTCATCCAAATGGGCCAAATTTTAAGGTGAATGGCCAGCGTGTGAAGTTGTACTTTGGTGAGGACATCTCTCATGAGATGATTCCCTCCCTCACCACGTTTCCCATGAACTAGTTTTGGGTCGAGTCAGGCTCGTGACTCGGTTAACAAAAACAAGCCTTTCTCGGGAGGCAACCCGATTATCTATCTATCTTTATCTGTTTTTATAATAAGTGTAGGGGGAGATCCTTGTATGTGTTTGTTGTCTTCTTTCTTATCATGTGCAGGGATTCGAGCTTTCAAAGATCCATTCTTGATGAATTTTGACGACCCGTGATTCCGTGTACCCGTCTTCCCGGTTCTATCCTAAACTCTTTTGATTCTCTATTTTATATTCTTCAATATTAAAAAAGGAATCACTTTAGTTGTCTCTTCCTTAACAAGATTTAAACAACGTGCACAATGTCCTAAGTGTAGGGGATTTCACTCTCACTTGCTTAAACATTGAGGACAATGTTTATATTAAGTGTAGGGGGACTTCTATCGAAGTTAAGTGGGCTTTTCCTTGTACTTGTCCTCATTTTAACCGGAAAATTGATTTTTCGGCATTTTTCAAAAATTTTAATCTATTTTGGCCTAGTAGTATAGTAGTATTATCCTTTGTTATCGTTATTTACTTTCCTTGCTTAAATAAAGTTTAATAAAGTGGTTTTAAATTTTTCAAAGTCGTGAATATTTTGACTAAACCCGAGTTTACTTATCTAAGTTTACTCTAGCTAGTATCCTTAACGTGTTTAAGTCAAGTTTTGCTAGGCTTTTATATAGGGAACTTTAAAACGCGAAAGTCTTAACTCTCACGGGTTAAGAACAAGAACTTTTCTCAAGTTCCTATAATTGATCCTAGAGTCGTTTATCAAGGGAACTTTAAAATGCGAATTCTAAACTTGAAAAAGTCTAAAAGTTTGCAATATCCTATAGATGACTCGAAAACCCAAAACTTTGACTTAATTGGCTAAGCATCCACGAGTCTCATTCCTTGAGATTTTAAATTGTGGAGAACGAGAGGTGATAGAGTCAATTATAAGTTTGGTATTCTTTCGTGAATTTATATGAGTTGATTATATGCCTATTCTCCCATCACTTGTTAATAAATTATCTGCAATAAATAAGGTTGTACGATTTGAAAAGTTACTTAGCTTCTAGCCCAAGATCGTTTAAAAGTTACTCGGTATTAATTAGAGTTCATAGCCAAGGCATAACTTATTGAAGCGGGATGCGAAGATTGGCGAGTCCGAAAAGGCCCTAACAAGGCATGAGGGCTACTTTTTGTTGCTAAAGATCCAAAGTGATGTGAAGAATCATTCATCAAAAATCAATATGAAGGATCGAGACACACGACGAAAAGCAAAAACTCCCCAAAAGATCATGGAGAAGTCTATCCAAAAAGGCCCTAACAAGGTATGAGGATAAATAGATTCAAGTCCTAAAAGGAGGTGGATCGTTGTATATCAAAGTCCAAAATAAAGATTGGAGAAAAATGAAGAAGTCGTGGTCCAAAGATGAAGAATCTCTCAAAACATCAAGTGAATAAATTCCTATTATGAAGAACATAATTTCAAGAACGTCTCTCAAAGATTTGAAGTATGAAGTCGCTGCCAAATATCGGTCCGAGAAAGGTCTCAAATCGTGAAGCGAGTTATGTCAAGATATGAACTTTATGAGATCCCGAGAAGCAGTTTTAAAAGATTTTGTCCTTTAGCTAACTACTGATTAAATCGTCCACTTTATTTTCGTCCTAAATAACTATCGAAATAAGTCAACAATGCATCCTCGTGATCATTGACAATAATAAAATATAAGAGATACACATAGGAATAAGGGAGTCTAAGTAAATAATTGGCCCACATGAATTCGTGTTAGTTTGCTAACTTATAATAACAATGATCTCGTTTTTAAGCTTGGTATGGGGAACGTGAAACTTGAGGTTGATAAACATTCATGGCAGCCAAAACACAATGTAAGTCTTTGATTTCTTTACTTGTTTCTATCTTTTTATTTTCCTTAAATGTTTAGTATTTTATAAAAGGCCAAGGTGGGTTATTTATGATGTAAAATGTAAACCGTGCTTTAAAATTAATGCATTGCATGAGGGCATTGCAATGGTCAAGTGTAGGGGATTTAATAAGTGTAAAAACACTTATCCTTTTACCACTTATTTCCAATAATAACAAGACCAAAACGTGTATTTTATGTCGTAAAAGTCGGAATTATGCGTGGTTTGTGTTTTTATTGCGTTTTAGGACCAAAAGATGAGAAAGGAAGAAAACACGGGCTTTCACGACGGGCTTTCACGGGCTTTTATCGAAGATAACGAGAAAAGACGAAGTCAAGAGATCAAGAGTGCTTAAAGAACGGATGTCCAAGACCTATTCTGAAGATTTATCGAAGAAAAAGTCTAAAGACGGAAGTTTAATGAAGTCGAAGAACTCAAGTCTAAATTAAAGAAGAAAATTATTAAGACAAGTTTAAATCCCGAGACGACGTCGAGATAAGACAAAGATTTAAATCGAGTCGAGAAGAAAAGAAAGAAGGAAGCACACCACACATGCACTTCCCATTTTCCCTATAAATACCCTCCTAATCACATTAGGAGGGGGGTTAGCTAGTTTTAGTTTTATCATTTTTCCTTTCTAGTTTTTAGAGAGAGAAAGTTTCCAACTTTCTCTCACTATGTTTTCATTTTTGTTCTTTTGAGATTAAGTTCTTTTTAATCTTTGTATTTGGATTTCATTAATCAAGTTCTTAGTTAAGCTTTTTGTTCTTTAATCTTTTTCTACCTTTCTTGATTTACTGTAACTTTTTGATCCGAATATTACACTTCACACGTTTGATTTGATGATTTCGTGGTTAAAAGGTTAATCTTTCTTGTTCCTACTTAAGCTCATATACGTATAGGCTATAAGCTCTTTGTGCTTATTGGCTTATTTCAAATATTTAGCTTATTTGCTTTTCGGATTACTATAAAGATTTAGCCTTTTTAAAGTTTCTTTTATAAAATTTATGATTTTATGTTTTGAAAGTTGTCAAATTTAAGCTTATTGAGTTGTTTAAGGTTCGGTTAAAGTAGCTTATTGTATGTACTTATTGAGTTTTCAGCTTACCACCATTTTCGGATTAAGTTTGTGTTCATCGCAATATTGGGGGTTTCAGTATTCCGACGAGAAGCTTGTTTACATCGCAATAACCCTTAAGGGTTCTACTTTGCGATAACTTGGCATTTCATCCTTATTCCGATCTGGGATTGCGATCGCATATTCCGACGGAACTTAAGGTTTCTATTAAGTCAAAACTTTGCCCATTTTCGTTTGATACATTCCGATAGAAATCACTAGATTCCGATCTTAAACATTCCGATCTGGACTTTGCGATCTAGGACATTCCGACAGACATCATTGCAACAGATTTAATTTTGGTATTCCGATGGCTATAAGATGAATTATTCCGATGGTTTGATTTTAATCACATTCCGATAGATTTAGTTTACTTACATTCCGATATCTCAAGCTTTTAAGTTTTAAAGTTTTACAATTTATGTTTTAAGTTTTTTTTCTAAATAACTTTTAATTTTTAAAAGCTTCTACTTACTCAACGACATTTCATACTTTCTTTTAGTTTAAAGTAGATAATCAAACAAACCATTTCTTTTATCCACCAAGAACAATTGAGTCGCACTTTGAACCAATAATCAATTCGAAAAGATTGGAACAATGAATTATTTGATACTTGGCTAAAAGCTTTGTATTAAAGGGCTCAATCACAATCTTTTCTCGGTTGGTCAATTCTGTGATGCAGATTTGGAGGTTGCTTTCAGAAAGAAGACATGTTTTGTTCGTGATTATGATGGGAATGACTTACTTACTGGTACACGGGGTACTGATCTCTACACTATTTCACTTCAAGACACAACTTCATCAACTCCAATTTGCTTCATGGCTAAAGCTTCATCGACTCAGACATGGTTATGGCATCAACGTTTATCTCATCTTAATTTTGATACCATCAACTTGCTTTCCAAGAAAGATATTGTGAGAGGCCTTCCATGCTTGAAATTCATCAAAGATCATCTTTGTTCTTCTTGTGAGCTTTGTAAAGCTTAACGAAGTAGCTTCAAAACAAAGACTACACTAAGCTCTAAAGGACGGTTAGATCTTCTTCATATAGATTTTTGTGGTCCCATGCGTCTTCATAATATCAATGGAAAGAAATATGTTATGGTAATTGTCGATGATTACTCAAGGTATACTATACATGGACTCACTTCTTGAGGTCCAAGGATGAAACACCCGAAGTTCTCATCAACTTCCTAAAACTGATACAACGTGGTCTTCAAGCTCAAATAAAAGTGGTTCGTACTGACAGAGGCACAAAA
This sequence comes from Glebionis coronaria, assembly GCA_025667525.1. Classification (NCBI taxonomy): domain Eukaryota; kingdom Viridiplantae; phylum Streptophyta; class Magnoliopsida; order Asterales; family Asteraceae; genus Glebionis; species Glebionis coronaria. The sequence continues at coordinate 295,490,477 of CM046875.1, forward strand.
TTTTTGAATTCAACTCTGAGGAACTATTCTGAAGCCGAAGGAATTGAACATGAAACATCTATTGCTCGAACACCCGAACAAAGCGGCGTTGTTGAAAGACGTAACCGTACTTTAGTTGAGGCTGCTCGAACATTATTATCTGCTTCAAAACATCCACTATACTTTCGGGCCGAAGCCGTGTGAACCGCATGCTACACACAAAACCGATCCTTAATTATCCCAAGACACGAAAAGACACCATATCACATAATCCATGATCGAAAACCTTCACTCAAACACCTTCACGTTTTTGGATGTACTTGTTACATAATACGAGATGGTGAAAATTTGGATAAGATGAAAGAGAAAGGTGATGCATGTATTCTAGTGGGATATGCAACTCAGTCTAAGGGATATAGAGTTTTCAACAAGAGAACAAAATTGATAGTCGAGACTATTCATATCAAATTTGATGAATTACAAGAAATGGCACTTGAACAAAACAATTTAAGTCCCGATCCAACGACAAACGAATTCTGTTCACAACCGCACGAAACTGAGAACTCAAGACCACAGCAATGAACCGTCAAGTTCAAAGCTGGTTCAAGGAAATGTTCCAATAGCAGATATGAAAGTCACCACGACAATTGAAGAGTTGGAAATGTTATATGGACCAATGTATGATGATTATTTCACGGGGGAGAAACATGTTTTATCGAAGTCTTCCGCTGTCAATCATGATAAGAATGATGATTTGTCAACAAAAGGATACAAATTCATCTACTTCAACACGGGTTGCTGCAGATTTACCTCCTCAGAATATCACATCAACAGTCGCTCCTACAACATCTACAACTACTGGCATTGCTCCATATAACACAAATCAATCAGACTATGCATTAAATGATGAAGACGACTTTATCAACCCATTCGGTACACCGGTATAAAAAACTGGAGATTCTTCTACTCGCCATGTTGATCCGTCCAATATGCATATGTTCTACCAACTAAATCCTTCAACACATCATTGGACCTGAGATCATCCTTTGGTTCACGTAATTGGAAACCCTTCACAGCCCGTTCATACAAGACGACAGCTTAAAACCGATGGCGATGTTTGTATGTTCGCACTCGCCATGAGTTCAGCTGAACCAAAAAACATCAAAGGGCTGATCATGCTTGGATTGAATCGATGCAAGATGAACTTCTTCAATTTGAAAGACTTAAAGTCTGGGAACTTGTTGACAGACCATACGATGTAATTTCATTAAATATTCGATGGGTCTGGAAAAATAAGATGGATGAAGAAAACACAATCATCAAGAACAAATCTAGGATAGTGGCTAAAGGGTATGGCCAAAAAGAGGGTATTGATTTTGAAGAATCATTTTCACCAGTAGCTCGTATGGAAGCGGTCAGGATTTTTCTTGCTTATGCTGCACATAAGGGATTCATCGTTTATCAAATGGACGTAAAGACGACGTTTCTTAACGATTCTTTAAAGGAAGAAGTCTACGTCACGCAGCCGGAAGGATTCGTCAATCCTCATTATCCTGAAAAGGTGTATCGTCTCCACAAAGCACTTTATGGACTCAAGCAAGCTCCAAGGGCGTGGTATGACGAGCTCTAAAAATTTCTGGTATCCAAAGGTTTATCAAAAGGTTCCATTGATCTAACTTTGTTCACTTATAATACGGGGATGACATTTTGCTTGTGAAGATTTATGTTGATGACATTATTTTCGGGTCTGCAAACCTAAAACTTTCAAAATGGTTTGAAAAAGTAATGTACAACAGATTTGAAATGTCAATGATGGGCGAACTAAGATTCTTTCTAGGAATTCAATTTCACCAATCCCCAACTGGTATCTTTATCAACAAAGCTAACATTGTCAAGAGATAATCAAAAAGCATGGTATGACCTCATGTGACCCCGTTGGGACACCATTATCAACCACATCTATAGATGCTGATTTGGAGGGAGATGTCATAGATTAAACAAAATATTGTTCCATGATCGGCTCCCTCATGTACTTAACAGTAAGCCGACCAGATATATCACATGCTACGTGTTATTGTGCACAATATCAAGCACGACCCACTGAAATGCACCTCAAGGAGGTTAAACGGATCTTTCGGTACCTAAAGAATACCATTCATTTGGGACTCTGGTATCTGAGGGAAACCGGTTTCTTTCTAACGGCCTATTCAGATTCTGATCATGTAGGGTATCTTGATACACGTAAAAGTACTTCTGGTGGTGCGCAATTTCTAGGTCAAGATAAGCTTGTGGGATGGTCTTCCAGGAAGCAGGATTGCACATCATTGTCATCAGCTGAAGCGGAGTATGTGTCTCTATCTTCGTGTTGTGCTCAAGTTCTATGGATGAGAACACAACTCACGGATTATGGCTTCCACTTTGATAAAGTACCTATGTACTGTGACTCAAAGTCCGCTATAGCCATCTTCTGCAATCCGGTACAGCATTCCCGCACGAAGCACATTGATATCAGATATCACTTCATTAAGGAACAAGTTGAAAGGGGTATTACTGAATTATACTTTGTTGGAACTGATTACCAATTGGCTGACTTGTTTACAAAAGCTCTTTCGAAAGAGAGGTTTTCGTATCTAGTTAAGAAAATTGGTATTAGATGTTTGACTCCAGCAGAACTGGAGGTTCTGGCAAAGAAGCCTTCTTGATTCATCTATCAAACATCTACATGTATATATATTATTAAAAAAGCAAAACACAAAATTAAAAATCTTTCAAAATCCAAAAAGATTCTTCTCGACATGTCTTTCAGTATCAATAATATGGACGTGCCTAGAAATGTCGCTCAATAACGACACGGGTGTGTACATAAAGCTTGAATGAAAGTTGTATATATTTTTCAAAACATGTCATTTCTATCTTTTATAAAGGAAATTGTCTATTTTGGACAATTTTTCCAACAACGGGTAGAGCAATCTATCTTGGGTTGAGATTGTCACAAAACATTAAATGTTTTGACTCAACACAATGGCTTGTAATCACTTGCAGATTGCAACCCGGATCTATATTCACGGGGGAGTGTACGCTTTAGTGCCCTTACCCTCAGCAAAAGAAGAGAAATCTTCTTACACTTGAGTGGATTTTTCAAGACATTCAAAGTCTATGAACTCAAGTTTATGCTTTAGAAAAAAAATTTCGCCAAAAAGAAATAGAGTTTTTCAAAAAGCGTCGAACACAATTTTTTCAAGAATTTCTCAATGATTATTCAAAATCTTTCAAAAATTGTGTGTTTAACAACTCCTATCCTCAAAAAGTGAAATGTGGATCACATCCTCACAAAGACAATTCAATTGGATCAATTTTTGAGGGGGAGCGTTCCAAATTCATGCTAAGTTTGACACATTTTTCACCCGAAAAGTTTCAAGACTATTTTTTCACAATGTATTTTAATCAAATTTGATATCTCTAATATCAAACGATTTTATATATTAGAGATAGGGGGAGAAAATGTGATTAACTTGTGATCTAAAGACTCAAGCACTCATGGTTAGGATCAAATACCCACAACATTTTTAATTCACGACGTTATTAGTGTCAAAAGGGTGGTTAGGTTTAAGTCCTATGATCCAACCATAACCAGAGGGATCTTCCCAGGGAAAATCCAATAGATTATTAGAAGTCCTTAGGAAAGATGGAGTAGAATGTGAACGTAGCTGAATGCCGACTAAGTACTGATGCCAGCACTGGAACAATCACAACAAGGTGCTAGTAATGATGTCTTGGTAAGCATTGAAGGGGTTGAAGAATGAAAAAGAAATGTAAGGATAAAGGGTGTAAAGAAATTAGCCCTCCATATAACTTAGGCAGAAACCGGGTCAACACATCATAAAGACAACGCATCATGGTCCAAGTGATGCAATACACAACCCCTCCCAAGCTGACTCGGGATTCTATAAAAAGAAGTTTGATTTATTGTCACGGAGATCAACACAACTTCTATTAACTTTATCACTCTGAGATAGTTGATATTGAATAGGTGGCATCTGCTCCAGCCTCCAGCCACTAAAAGTGCACAAATCGAGTTTAGAGCCAAGAGATCAGTAAAATACCGTTAGGACATACGGATGAAGATCAAGAGAGTCCTACGCTATATCCTTGCGATATTTCTAGAACACTCAGAGTGATACTACTTAGTATTCACAATGATGAGTGGAAATCCTTCCAGTGTTAACATCAAACAGCACTGCCGTAGGTCATGTGTAAGATTCTTTATGAATTAAACATATGTAAAACTTAAAAGCAACAGTGGTTTGTTTCTTTATCGATTCAAACTCGTTTCAGGTGTCTACGCAATATCTTTAAGGTCTTGCTTGAACATTCAGAGTGATATTTATTAATATTCACAGTGACGAATGGAAATCCTTTTATCGTCAACATTAAATAGCGCTACGGTAGGTAACTTGCGAGATTCTTTATGAATCAAGCTTGTGTCAACTGGAAAGAAACAATGGTTAGATTCTTCAATAATCAAACTTGTTCCAGGAATTTGAATTGACGAATTTAATCAAGCAGATATTTATCCAATTGATTCACTCTTTATGCTCGCAGTCTTGCTTTCAGACGGTCGAGTAAAGAGAACGGCTAGTACTGCCGCGAAACCCTGTCAAGGAGGTTCTTAATTGAATCTACCTAATCAAGGGTACGATATTTAATATCGTCTAACGGTCTTCACCGACTGGAGGTAAAACGCTACCGATCAAGGACGAATGTCAAAGCCATTCAATCCATGTCTTTGTTTTGTCTCAAGAAGGTGATGTTACAGTGTACTTAGCAAAGTCGAAGATTCATTATCACATACTCATGCTGAAAGACATATTCAACAATCAAGAACGCTAAAGACTTCCGCAACTCTGATGATCAAAATCTTCCTTATCAATTAATGTAGAGGAATGACCTCTCTTCAAGGGAGATTGATAGCAAGCTTTCAAGATTGTGCAAAATATGAGCATGTGGATAAAGACACAAGATCGCAAAATGGCAAAGACAAGTCAAGGATAATTTGAATATCTAAAGTTTAAAGACAAAGTCCAAAGACAACGATCAAGGCTCAAAGATCACAACATGAAGGAACAAGACTACTATTACACGTTCAAGATTCATTTATGACGAAATTCATAATCTCCATTGAACTTCAAATATCGAAGAGGAATGACCTCATATTGGGGGATATTGTTAGCCTCAAAATGTTGAGTCAAACAAGAATTTTCGGTCATAGGTTTATAATGTAATATCTATTAGAAGTTGTAATAGTTAGTTAAAATAGTCGTGACATTACGGGCTTGATGGTTAGCTTAAAATGCCTCTTTCAAGGTACTAAGCATTTATTCAAGCCCGGTCCAAAACATATATAGTCCATTAGAGAGCCCGCATGTGGGTGGAGTATATAAGCACCCTCCTAGCATGTTAGGAGGGTGGCAAGCTTTCATTTCTTAATCAAATTTCACCTTGTTAATCACTTCTCTCTCTCTACTTTCTCTCACTAATTTCTCTCTCTAAAATTCATATCTTTTTCATCTTTTTTTAATCTATCATCATATAATTAGGGACAACAATTGGTATCAATCGCCATGGGGTAGATTCGTGTTTAGTTTGTAGTTACTATTTTTGATTCGTGTGCTTTTACTCTTCAAATCATCTCGTCTCAAATAATTTTTCGTGTTTTCGAGCTCAAAACCTTCATAAAAATTGCCTACAAAGTTGGGGTAGGAATTTTTGTTACTCATTTTGGTGACTTCCTCAAAAAAAATTGAAGTTTTGGCTTGATTTTTGGGTAAAAATTCGTTATTTTAAGTTCTTGGTTCATACAATTCGGAATAAGAGGGTTTTAACATTCCGGATTAGGTGTGATTCTTAGTATTCCGGATTGGGTAGGAAAGATTATTCCGGATAAGCTTGAGAAACAACATTCCGGATTAGCAAGAGTACGTGTATTCCGGATAAGCAACCAAACATTCCGGATTAGAATACATTGGATTCCGGATAAGATGCTACAAAGTTATTCCGGATAAGGTATCACATACGGATTCCGGATAAGTGCTACATTGGATTCCGGATAAGGTTCTACAAATTTATTCCGGATAAGGTTCTACAATGGATTCCGGATAAGGTGTCGACGAGTCATTCCGGATAAGACAAAGAAGAAGCATTCCGAATAAGCTAAAGAACCACATTCCTGATAAGACACAGGAGTAGGATTCCGGATAAGCTGAAGAACCACATTCCGGATAAGACACAAAAGTAGGATCCCGGATAAGGTGTGGAAATTTTATTCCGGATTAGCTAAGGATATTTTATTTCGGATAAGGTCAATTTCTCATTTATTCCGAACAAGGTCAGTTTTTAATTATTCCGAACAAGGTTGATTTTGGAATTCCGGATAAGGGAATTTTTCATCATTCCGAATTAGGTGGGAAAAAGATTATTCCGACTTAAGTTCAATTTCAGCATTCTGGATTGTGTTCATTTGGATTCCGACTTATTCTTTGAAGATATATTCCGAATTGTTGAGTTATAAAATTTTCAAAAACGTGATTTTGAATTTTTTTAACATCGTATGATTTTTCGCCTACGAATTTTTGGTTTCTTACGTAGACATTGTTTGGGGTTTTTCACAACATTTCTTGCAGTCTCAACCACAATCTACTCACAACAACATCTGCTTAAGATCCTATTCACTTCAATTTCGAGATGGATTCTACTACTGAATATCGTGTTACTAATAACAACACCATGGTGGCGGGTATCAAAGAAAGACCACCAATGCTTGTGACTGGTCGATATGCACAATGGAAATCACGATTCTTTCGATATCTTGACACTAAACCCAACGGTGATGTTCTTCGACGTTGCATCAAAGAAGGACCCTATACTCCCACTAAAATCACCATTCCTACAACTCTAGCAACCGACTCGACGCCAGGTGCTGCTGAGGAGACTATAAAGGAAACATATGAAAATACTTCCAAAGAGAACAGTGCTTGGATTGATGCAGAGAAGGAAGCAATCTATCTGATTCTAAGTGGGATTGGGGATGATATTTACTCAACAGTTGATGCATGTTCTATTGCTAAAGAGATGTGGTTTGCAATTGAACGTCTGCAACAAGGAGAATCACTAAACAAACAAGATGTCAAGACAAACTTGTTCTGGAACTTTGGTAAGTTTACTTCATTGGATGGGGAATCAATTGATTCATATTACTCAAGGTTCTACAAGATGATGAATGACATGCCAAGAAACAATTTGAAAGTCTCCGCCATGCAAGTTAATGTGAAATTTCTACAACAACTTCAACCAGAGTGGACACGGTTCGTAACTTTGGAGAAACAACAAAGTAAGTTAGACGAGGTTAACTATCACACGCTCCTTGACATTTTGAAACAATTTCATAATGAGGCAAATGAACTTCGAGCTGAAAGGATAGCAAAGACTGCTAATCCACTTGCTTTAGTGTCTACCACTCAACACGTTCAAGATCATCGCTCTCGTGCTCCAAAGTCATACTCCACTACATCCTCCTCACCAAGGTACTCAACTACATCCTCCACACCAAGGTACTCCACTACATCCTCCTCACCAAGATACTCCACTTCATCTAAATATTCTGCTCCCACAAGATCACGAGACAAAGAACCAAGAGCACCATCACCATCACATGAGCCATCATCTGAAGACGACAATGATGAAGAATTATCTTAGAAGGATAGGTAGATGAAACAAAAAATTGATTTTATTACGAAGACCTACAAGAAAATCTTCAAACCCACCAACAACAATCTTCGAACATCATCAAATACAAGGAACTAATATGTTGAGAGTCCTCGAAGGTATGACACACGCTAACGTGATGAAAGTCCTCCTAGGTATGATCGACGTAATCCAACACATGTTGAGGGTTCTTAATATTGAGTATATTGAAGTTCGCCTTCTCTCGATTCTTGACAAATTGAAAGTCCTAAAAATCTCAAGTCTTTAATTGTTCTTGGTTGATAGGGTATTTGGATATTCTATGTCTATTTCAATCAACAAGTAAAAATTGAAAAATATTAAACCTACGTATCCGTAAAACACTTTGCAAATACCAATTAATATTCACAAAAGTTCAAAAAATAAAATACATAAAAGTAAATATGCTAGAAAAGTAATATAAATAAAAGTACAAGGGTGAAATTGTAAAGTTCAGAAACTATAAGGACCTAAAATGTAAATTCAAACAAACTTGTAACTAAATTTAACAAACTTAACAAACTGCCTAACCAATTTTAACAAAAACTAAAAATATAGGGACTAACAACTTGCAAACCCTAAACTTTGAAAGAATAGCAACAGATTAACAAAGTTAAGAACTAGGATGATCCACTAGATAAGCTGAAAAATGAATTTAAGCTAGAAAGTGCTTATTTGACCAACGTTGATCAAATTTTCCAATAAGCTGAAAACTTAAAAATCTACGCACGACATGTTTTTGACAAGATTTGTGAAGAAAAATTGGCAAATTTGTGAAGTAGAATTTGAGATATGAGAAAACAGTCAAGTTTTCATTACAGAAACTTGCATTTGCTAAAGAGCTTATTAAAAAGCTGATTTCTCAATCAAAATGGAAACTATAGAATTTCCTCTTACAAACTTAAACTTTGGATGTTAGACTACAACTGAAAAGTGGTTTCAAGCAAAATGGTTAAGTAATGAAGACATGGCATGTGATTGAATTAAGCTAGTTTTCTGAATTATCTGATGAAAATACTTCACCCAAACTTTTTTCTAACCAATTGCCTTTTTGACCAATTATTTGACTTCAAAACTAAACACAAATGTTACCACTTGTTTACTGAATGTAACTGAGCAAGTATAACTGATTTTTACAGATTTTAATCACAAGTACTCACAAATCTAAACACCACTTAACAAGACTGCTAAGAACTTTTACAAAGAAATTTTGAGTAAATGAGTGAATCAAGCTATGACTAATATCTAGACTTATTCAATGAGTGAAATGAAAGGAAACTTGACTGATTTTAGACTTGTTAACACACTAAATCATAAAATGCACTCAAAGACCTTTAACTGATGAAAATGGAAACTGAAATCAAGTAAATGAAAATTCAAGGTACAAGACTACTCAAATATAACAAAGCTAACACAAGTACACTACAACAAGACTAAACACATCATCATATCAAGAAGTAATGTTTACACTATGAATTAAGCATGTAATTCACTTAAGTGGAACCAAAAACAGAATCTCAATACCTTTTAGCTGTGAAGCCTCCATTGATGGAGTAGTATGGCGCTGAGCCAACAAAAACCTGCTAGAACAACACTAATTCACCACCATTAACCCAATTAATCAACTTCATAAGCTATTTCTATTCAAATCAACCCAAACAGCTAATAAACTGCTACAATGGAAACTAGTATGAACTGCTAAGCTGAATCGAACTAAATAGCTTCCAAAACGTCTCAAACTACATCCATTGATCAGTTATGATCAATGACATCACAAGGCATTAACAGTAATGACGGTATGAGTAAGTGAGATGAGAGAAGAGTATGAACTGAATTGTTTTTGTGCTTTTATTGATTTAGGAGGGAAAAGTAGTTACAAATTCTGACATAATAACTACCTCTCAAGTGTGTGTCAAACACTTGAGAGAAGCTAGCTATGAAAGGTACACTAGTGTTGATCCCAAACTTAGATCGATTAGCTTTGTGTACACGAGATTAGATCAAGTAATACACATAGAGAAACCTTTGTATATGCTTTATGAATCTAAGTGTTATGCGGAATCTAACACTTAAACAAGAACACACAATGATTTAAAAAAAACTTTCACTTTGATTATCAATATCAAACTTGCTTACAATGAAAGATGTTTACGAATGAAAACTTATATAAAACTTATATCAAACATTAACCTAAAGGTCTTCTTTTATAGACATAAGAAGCCTTGTACAATAATCTACGTATTAGCTATTCTAGGTAAAGATAAATATAGAAAATACATTGTCGTTTCTATCCTTACTAGAAGTATTCTAGAATATAATAAATGTGTAGAATATATCTTCCATCAATGCTTGTCTTCAATGTGTCAACGCTTGACTTTAACTTGTCAACGCTTGAGCTGTCAGCGCTTGTTTTGTTCTTGTCAACGCTTGTTTTGTTCTTGTCAGCGCTCAAGTGACCTGGCCTTAATTTATTCCCAACAATCCTCCCCTAAACTTGATATCCACTCTTATGATCAAGTTTCTGAATAAGCATTAAGGACTAGGAGGAATCTTATAAACCTTCTCATATTGGTAATGAATAAATCTGATCAAATATTTTGCCACGTCACTTGAATAATCTATTTCCAGCTGAGTGTCCTTCATCTTCTCCAAAATAGCCTTGGATATGAAATACTGAGCATCCAAAAGTAGATACTCAACAAACTTTGTAGAACTCAAATGGTAAACACCATCAGCTGAATATAACCTCCATTGAAGACCACTGAGGTCATCTTCAAGATCCTTCCATATTGCAGGATCCTCATCTTTTGGTCCACACATTCTTTTGAATGTGGTCCAAAGTTTTATTCCATTAGCTGAAGTTGGTGCTTCAGCCTCATACTTGGTCTCTAGAAACCTCCAAAGGTCCACCAAGTCTTCTCTATCACAACTTGCAAACAAAGATATGATAGTGGTAAAAGTGTGTACCTCCTTACCAAATCTGCCAATCTTCCAGAACCCACATTCATCTTCTTCATAGCTCACAATTGGGTTCCTGGAATCTAATGGTAACACTTGCACCATATCTGAAGCTTCTAAAGGGGAGAGCTTGAGGATCTTTCTTATAACTGCTTCACTTGGATATAGTGGATCCATATCTTTTGGAAACTCAAATGAAATTCCCTTCTTCACTGGCCTGGGAACAATCATAGCTTTCTTGAGTTCCATTTCTTCTGCAAGTTCCTCCTTTCTTTCATCTGAAAGAAGTCTGAGAGTGTTTGCTTCCTGTACTCTCACCCAAATGGGATAAGCCCTGTTTTCCAACTCATCAAATGTCAAAGCCTTCAACTTCTAATATGTCCATCCAACTCCATGACATCTGAGCAACATAAAGTAGAGCTCCCTTCTATCCCTTTTCAACTCTGAGAGAATATTGCTTGCCTTGTGTTTCAAAATTACCTGGCAATCCTTCTGAACTCTAAGAAGAAGCTCCAAACCCCATATTTGATCTGAAATGGTCAAGTCTGGATTATCCATGCATCTTTCTTCCCAAGCATTATACATTTGAACCACCTCTGGCATGTCAAAGTCAACCTGCAATTTCAGTTCTCTCAACTTTTCTTTGGCCAACTCATCCCCATACTCAAGCCTTTCAGGTTCTATAATCATCACACTTGATTCTGAGCTAGTTCCATCACTTCCTTCTTCAGAAGTCACAACAAATGGTGACTTTTCCTTTTCATCCTGTTCCATGATTTGTACAGCCAATCTTCTATCAAATTCAACTTGAGCTGCATCCTTTGGAACAATCTCCTCTACCATTATACCCTTACCCTTATCTGATGGTGCAATGGTTGGTAAGGTAGATGGTAATACCTGAGTAGAAACCTCCTTGATGATAGATGATGACTGGGATACATCACCTTCATGTGCAGGTCTGTCAACGCCCAAATTTGTCCTATCAGCGCCCAAAATACTTCTATCAGCGTCCAAATTTTCCTTGTCAACGCTCAAATATCTTCCCTCAGCGCCTTGGGTAACCTCTCTCAACATAGCTGTAAATGATAAATTTAAGTTTGTGGGAGAGACTAAGGACGTATCAAAACCTGTTTGTTTCTTCAAAGTTGTAAGGGCCTCAGCAACATCCATTGATTGACCATCAAGGCTGCCCTTATCACTCAGATTTATATCTTCCTCCCCTTTGGAAGATTCCTCTATACCCCTCCTAGCACGAGCACTTTCCAAAACAACAATCCTCTCCCTCAATTGCTTGAGTTCAAGGCCTTGGGAGCTGACAATTTGTACTAAGTCTGTATTTTGCTTTTGCAAGCTTATGCAGACTGCTGTCAATTCCATAAGAGTCATTGGTTCCAGTCTGCCCTCTTCTAAAATGGGTATTTGACCTCCCAAGTCAGATTCATTGGGCATGGGTGAGGACTTAATGATGGTGGGACTGCCTTGGCTAGCATCTAACCCAGAACCAATAGTCCCAGCCTCATCCAGGTCACCAGCCACACTTGTGGTGGTGGTTCTCTCTGCTTCATGGCTAGGACCACCAGAGGAGAACACTCCAGTGATCCTTTGGCGTTTCATCAACCTATATTCAGGGGGTGTGGAAGATGGTGTGGAAGAATAGGTGGATGTGGGTTGGTTAAGGGGTGTTTGGGATTGTGAAGGTTGTGTGTCAGCGTTGGAAATAGGCACATCAACGCCAACATTGAGTGTGTCAGCGTTGAAGGATTCTGAGTCAATTTGCATTTGTTCAGGTGAAGGTAAAGGTTCAGGAATTGGTTCAAGTTGTGGTTGAGGGTCAATTTGAGGTTGGGGGTCTAGCTGGGGTTGTGCTGTTGCAATAACAGCAAGCATGGCTTGGGTTAAAGGTAGGTCTCTATGGGGTGGTGAGTTCATCTTCATAATAATAGCTTTCTTTTGCTCAGGGATCTTATAAAAATCATTGTGATCCCTTGAGCAGTAACCTTGAACATCAAAAACCATTTGAAGAAAATGGGGATAAGCTAAAGTCATTTTTATCCCCTTGTTTTTACACATCCCCTAAAAAATCATTTTAGAATAGTTAAATTTTTGCCCTGTTGCAATGCACACAACAGAACTGGCAATGGATCTATTGATCTCATTGTGTGCAGTACATTTGGGACTCAAACATTGAAGGAGGACATGTATGAGGTACTTCCAGGCTGGGGGAAATTCCTGCTTATGATACTTATTTAGAGTACCTTCATCAGGAAAAGGATATCCCAAAGCCTTAAGCCCTTGTTCTATTTCATTTATGGGAAGGGTGGCTATACCATCAGCATCATGAAGATGCAAGGCCTGGCGTACCAAAGCCTCAGTAACCACCCAAGATCTCCCATGAACAATAGAAGTCAATGTGGTCACTCCATTAACTGTTGAGGAACTCACAGTTATCCAAAACTGCTTAATGTGTGTGACTGGAATGAGTGGTGCATGAGAAAGAGCATACCATAATGGGGATGCATTCAAATACGCCACCATTTGTGTGTATTGGTGAAACAGAGCATCATCAGCTTCAAGATAAGCTATCATGTTGTGTTATGATCTGAACCCCAATTCCAATTCTGTTGGTTTAAACTTTGGTGCCATTGATGAAAGCTGTTAATTTCAAGTGAAGAAGATGAAGTTGATAAGATAAAATTGTTAGACAAGAATTATAGATACCCTGTTTAAAATAGGAGCCAAATTTATAGGAGAAAAAGAATGCATGTGATTGGCCCAAAAATAGGCAAAGATTTTCAAAAATTAATCATGAAAATATTGAAAAAGTTATAAGTTATCTCATGCATTAAATGAAAGTAACAACTCCTAAAATTACGGCTTGAAAATATGTCAAAAAGTAACAACTGGGTAGGTCCCATTGAGTGTCAACGGTCAAAAATAACCTATCAACGCCCAACGGCTATAATCTTGTCAACGTTTGCCTATAGCCATGTCAGCGTCCAATTTGGTCACAACAACGCTTGGAAAATTCTTGTCAGCGTCCAAAAATAAAAATATTTTAAAAAGTGAAAAATGACCTTAACAAGTAATTTATCCTAGAGAAGATAACCAAAAGCTGATAATTATTATAGGGCGGCAAGCACTGTCCAGTTATGCACACTTGCATAAGCAAGATAGACATAACAGTCCTCTAGTGTCCATTGCTAACCAAAACTCTTAACAACCAAGTTATCTCATAAAATCCTTCTTACTCCCAGGTAAATCCCATATCAAAATCATTCCCAAGTCTCCCAACAGACCACAACCAATTCTAGGCCAAAAATGTCTTGGCAGCATGCATAGTATATCAACTTTGCATGCTACAGTGCCTCATGATTTAGTAAAACTAACTCATAATCACCTGTGGACACAATCTAGAATTGTGATAAGAGTATCATATGGATACCCAAAACATCCTAAAGGTTCCTAAAACCTCCCCTTAAACTATGATACAAAATTTTGCTAAAATCATGCATGAACATAAAAAATTTATGTCAAGATAGGAATGAAACATTCCAACCATCATCCTTAAATAAAAACTTGTCCAAATGCTTCTCCATTGATCCATAAGCAACTCTGTATCCAATGGTATACTGCTAACACCTTCTGCACATTTAGATTGAAAACCACAAAACTAACATTGTTGCTGACAACGCCCCGATAACACATGACAGCGTTGAGGAAAGCTTTGTCAGCGTTAGACAATTATATTGTTGACAACGTTGCAAAAACACTTATCAGCGTTCAAGCAACCTTTGTCAGTGTTTGAAAAATATAGTGGAAAATCTAAATCATCAATAAGACCAATAATAATGCATCATCCTGTACATACTTTTACAAAAAGACTCCAAAACACATATTATGTGAGATTGACCATTCCAATACTTGTTACCAAGTATTGAAATCTCCTAGCATCAAAAGGTTTAGTTAATAAATCTGACACATTTTCCTCAGTGTCAACCCTATCTGGTTGTATTAAACCTTTCTCAAAGCAATCTCTTATAAAATGGTGTCTAATTTCTATGTGTTTAGTTTTAGAATGATGTACAGGATTCTTAATGATGCATAAAGTACTATTATTGTCAACAAATATCTTAGTATGCATGAAATTGTACCCATGGTCCAACAGCTGGTTCTGAATCCACAACACTTGGCCACAACATGCAGTTGCAGCCACATACTCTGCTTCAGTTGTAGAATTATCCACCACTGTTTGTTTCTTGCATTGCCAAGATATCAACCTGCTCCCAAGAAACTGACATCCACCAGTTGTGGATTTCCTATCAAACTTATCACCTCCATAATCACTATCTGAATATGCAATCAGCTCCAATGGTGAATCCTTTGGGTACCACAAACCAAGACTATGATAGCATCTTATGTACCTAAAGATCCTCTTCACAGCATAAAGGTGACATTCTTTGGGAGTCACTTGATGGCGTGCACAAGCACACACAACAAACATGATGTCAGGTCTGGAGGCAGTAAGATACATCAAGGATCCAATCATGGATCTATAGTGCCTGACATCAACATCTTTCCCATCTCCAATCTTTCCCCAAGGGTGTTCTCTATCTATAGTAGTAGTAGCCCTCTTTTCATGTAGAGAAAAGCCAAACTTCTTCAAGATCTCAGCAACATATTTATCCTGGCAGATGAAGATACCATCCTCTTTCTGCTGAACTTGTAAACCAAGAAAGAAGTTCATCTCTCCCATAACACTCATCTTAAATTTGTCTATCATAAGCTTGGAGAAATCCTCACTCATCTTTGGATCAGTAGACCCAAAAATGATATCATCAACATAGACCTGCACAAGCAACACATCCTTGCCTTTCTTCTTTGTAAAGAGTGTCTGATCTATGGTGCCCCTCTTGAATCCATTGTCCACCAAATATGTAGACAAAGTACCATACCATGCTCTTGGGGCTTGATGATGGCCATACATAGCCTTTTTGACTCTATACACTTTATTTGGATGCTCTGGATCCTCAAAACCAGGAGGCTGCATTACATATACTTCCTCAACAATAGTTCCATAGAGGAAAGCACTCTTGACATCCATTTGATAGACAGTGAAGCCCATGCAGGATGCATAAGCTAGAAAAATCCTTATAGCTTCAATCCTTACAACTGGTGCAAAGACCTCCTCATAGTCTATCCCCTCCTCTTGTGTATAATCTTGAGACACTAACCTTGCCTTGTTTCTGACCACAATGCCTCTTTCATCTCTTTTGTTCCTGAGAACCCATCTTGTCCCTATAGGTCTGACATATCTGGGAGAATCAACCAGCTCCCAAACATCCTGAATTGCAAATTGGTGAAGCTCATCCTGCATTGCTTCCACCCAACTTGGTTCTTTGAGAGCATCAAATATTTTCTTGGGTTCTTCTTGTGACAGAAAACATGCAAACAAACATGCTTGCACAAGAGGGGTATCAACCTTCTTGTGTATATTAGCAATAAACCCACCAAGACCTTGATGAGATCTTCTAGTCTGAACTGGAGTCATAACATCACCAATGATCTGGGAAGGGGGGTGATTCTTCATTGTGGAAGTGAGAACTCCTCCTTCAAAAAGTCTGGTGTCCTCAACCTCATTCTCTATGTTGCTAATATCTTCTTCATCAAACTCTCTTACATCAACATGAGGATGAACCTCTTCATATATATTGGAAGGTTCACCTTGGTCAAAATTGGAAGAGAAAAGATGGGCAGAATTGTTGTCAATGCCTGAATCTTGTTTGTCAGCGCTTGGGCTAACAACGCTTGAAGTGTGGTTGTCAAAGTCTGAACCATCAACGCCTGAATTGGTCTTGTCAATGCTAGATTTGCCTTTGTCAGCGCCTGAAGGACCATGCATGTTTGTATCTGGTGGTATTTGGAAACCACCATTATCTTGTCCAGCAGCAGCAGCAGCAGCAAAAGCATCTGTCCAAATGGGAATTGTGACATATTCTAATATAGGAGATGCCTTTTCTGCTTGTGATCCAACCCTCTTATGAACCTGTGTACCTGAAACATCAACAACTTGTTCCTCCACAACATTTGAAGTTACCTTCACAATGTCTGGATTAGTGACAGGCATATAATTTAAAGTTCTAGATAAGGGTTCCAAATCAAACAACCAATTAGGACCACTTTCAGGATCACTAGGTTTATTCTCTAAAAACCTAACATGTACTCTTTCAACTATACGTTTGTCCTCTTTAAGATAAACCCTATATCCCTTGCTCTGCACTGAATACCCCATGAAGTAACCCTCATCACCTTTTGCACTAAATTTCCCTAAGGCATCACTAGTATCCAACACTACTACATGACAACCAAAAGGTCTGAGAAAACCAATATTAGGTTTTCTACCCCAAAGTAACTCATAAGGTGTTTTGTTCTGAATTTTGTTAACCAATGCTCTATTTTGCACATAGCAAGCTGTGTTAACAGCCTCAGCCCAAAAGGCTATAGGAAAGTGAGTATCAGCCAACATTGTTCTGGCTGCTTCAATTAGGGTTCTATTTTTCCTCTCAGCAACCCCATTTTGTTGTGGGGTTCTAGCAATGCTAAATTTCCTAGTAATTCCTTCCCTGGCACATAAATCATCTAACTTCTTATTCCTAAATCTGAGTGATAAAATCAATAAGAACATCAGCTGTGTCACTCTTCATAGCTAGAAAGAATGTCCAAGTAAACCTAGAAAAGTCATCTATGATAACAAAGCAATATGACTTACCATTCAAACTTTCTATATTTGTTGGACCAAAGAGGTCCATGTGAAGCATATGAAGAGGTCTAGAACTAGTATCCACCTGTTTGGACTTGAATGAGACCTTGTGCTGCTTTCCTTTAAGACATGCAACACAAGAGTGGTCATTGTGGAAGGCCTTCTCAGGCAAACCATCAACTAAACTAAGTCTCACAAGCCTATTTATATTTTTAAAATTTATGTGCCCTAGTCTCCTGTGCCACAAATTACTCTCATCTACTAAGCCCTTACCATAAAAACAAGACATATTGGTATTCATTTTAATCCCATTTAAATTCACATTATATATGTCCTTATGCCTAGGTGTTCTATACTCAATATATTTCTCATCACGGATCTTAAAATCCTTGCTTAACACCAAACACTCAGTATCAGTAAAAAGAACTTTATTTTTGTTATCACAAACCTGTGATACACTAAACAAGTTGTAATTAAGTTCTTTTACCAGGAAGACGTTCTCAAAACGTAGATTATTGGTGAGAAGGGTTCCTTTTCCTGTGATAGTTCCATATCCACCTCCAAAGTATACCTTGTCACCATCTTTAATAGGAGTGGAATTCGTCAGATAGTCTTCCTTCCCTGTCATGTGCCTTAAGCATCCACTATCCCAATATCCATAATCATTGATCTGTCTTTGAATGCCCTGCACATAAAGAAAACAAACTAGTTTTCTTTGGGAACCCAAGTCTCAAAAGACTTGGATTCATCTGGTTGTTCAATAAGAACAGACTTAGTTCTCACAACAACCCCATTCTCATCCTTCTTAGGATGAAATACCCAGTTAACCCCAATAGGCTTTGTAATGACCTTTGAAATGTAATTAAATCTATTGCAAGTCATTGAAATCCCATTATCATTAGGGTTTTGATCTTTCTTGGGTCTCCATTTTAAGCTTGAAGAAGCTTTAGACCCCTTACCTTGTGGTTGCAAATATTTAGGTCTGGTCACGTTTCTGTCAACGTTAGAATTTGTCCTGTCAACGCTGAAATTACCCTTGTCAGCGTTGAACCTAGGGTTTGCTACAGAAACCCATTGCCTATTTGACCAGGTGTTTGTCTTTTGAAATGATCTTTGTCCATGAGTGTTAGACCCTCTAGTAAAGAATGGGGCAGGTCTAATCACTTGTGGACTTTGCTGCACACAAGGTTTGGGTCTGACAACGTTTGACTTTCTAACAACGTTGACTTTGTTCCTGTCAGCGCTGAAATTATTCCTGTCAGCGCTGGCTTTGGGAGCGTTGACACACTTGTATGCCAAGTGTGAAAAGCTACCACAAATGTAACAGGCTTTCTTAGACACAAACTTAGGTCTAGAAGAGAAGAAACCTGTTCCATTATTGCTAACTTGGCTCTTGGGTGACCTAGTATTCCTATACATCTCTGCATATTTAATGCTAGGTTTTCTATCAGTGTTTGAGCCTAGGTCAACAGCTTTACCAGTGATTGGGTTAGTGACCTTAATGGGTGTTGACTCAATTGGACTTTCACATAGCAAGCCACCCTTGACAAATAAAGTAGGGTTAGCCTTTTTCCACTCATTCAGGTCAGTCAGTTTTTGTTGATACTCTTCAACTGGAGTGAAAACTCTTGGTGGAGGAATGAATTCCTCCTCTTGAAGCTCTGGCAAACCAGTCCAAGATAAGTCCTTTTGTTGGACACCATAGAAGTCACCAGCTGGTGGTGGAACCAAAGAGTAATCATTCATCCCAATCCCAGTCATGTCCTTAGGATCCCTTTGTTTAGCTACACAGTCTCCTAGGGTTTGGGTGGCTCTATCAAATCTTTGAATTTTAAGGCCAACATTGTCTTTATTTTTAATAGCCTCATCTAACTTAGCCTGTAACTCACCATTAACCCTTTCCATGATATTTCTAATATCCATACTAGCATCTAACTCATGTTTTAAGATATTTATTTTATCTTTTAAATCAAATTCTATTTTCTTGTATTCAGAAACGGTTTTCTCAGTTTCAGTAAGAGCTAGTTGGTAATTAGACAATTTACATCTTTCAGTACTCATATCATCTAATAATCTTAACACCTCCTTGTTAAGTCTTTCAGTATTTAACCTACACCCTTTGCTACAAAAAGCATCATCATATAACTCATTATCAGATGAAGAGGAGGAGTGTGCCATGAGAGCATATTCAACATGCTCTTCTTCTTCAATATCAGCAACCAAAGCTTTGTCCTCTTCAACATTCTTAGCCAGATAGCTCCAATCCCATCCCATACCATCAATTCCTTGAACTGCAACCATGGCCTTGGAATCCTGAGCTTTAACAACCTGACTTGAGGGTTTACCAACATCAGATCTTCTAGGAGACCTGCATTCCCTCATGAAGTGCCCCATACGATGGCAGTTGTAGCATTCAACTTTGGATTTGTCAAATCCAGCTGTGTCTTTAGCATTGAAGGTCATTTTCTTCTTAAACCTTCTGTTCCACCTGTTTGCTCTTATACTAGCAAGAGCCATGTTCCACTTGATGTCCATCTCTTCCAAGTGTTCATCACTTATCTACTCAAGGTCCTCATAAGTAATCACTGAACCATTGGGCAAAGAAGCAATGTAAGCACAAACAGTATCTAAATTCAAACCAGCAGGTGTAACTCTTGGGGAGTCACTCTTGAATGTGTCAGCGTCTGAATAGGAGACGTTGACAGGACTTGTTCCAGCGCTGACATATGATGATCCAGTAACTGGATGCACGTAAGAGTCCTTCTGATTGAATTGACCTTCACTATGAGAGAAGAAGGCCATGTTGTTGGAAGTAGACTTGCTTCCATGTTCTGAAACAGTTTCATCCTCCAACAGCCTTAGTTTGTTGTAGATGTCATCAAACGAGGAGCTCTTGTAAGTATTGTTGGCAAGAATAGATCTTTCCTCAATATTCCATGCCTCACCAAGACTTTTAAGAAAGGTAGCATTAATATCAACATCACCAACTTGTGTCCCCATGAAGGACAACTTGCTTATAATGTCAAGCAATCTGCTTCTCACACTACTTAGTTTCTCATTGGGTTGAGCCTTGAAGACAACATAATCATGCATGAGTTGCTTTTTCTTCTCTTCCTTAGTGTCTGCATTGCCACCATGTGCAACTTCAAGAGCTTCCCAAAGGTCTTTAGCAGATTCATAACTTCTGTATTTATGCTGATTCTCTTGTTCCAAAGAGAGCTTCAGTATATTTAGGGTTTTCATGTCAACCCTTCTCTTTGCTATGTCTTCAGCAGACACAGCTCTACCATCATCAGGTTTTTCCCTCTTGTCAGCTTCTGAACATCCAGCAACAGCTGTTCTTGTAGAAATAGCATTAAGAATCTTTTGAGCCTTATTGAATGTGTTTCCATATTCAATAACCTCCCAGAGTGTGTAGTCATAGATCCCCAGATATTGTTCAAAATTGAACTTCCACTGATCAAAGTTGGTTGCATCAAGCATAGGAATCTTGATGTTTGGTAAAGGTGAGGAGGAAGAGTTGGTGATTTCTAGAGTTGACATGATGTTGTTAGGGTTTTTGAGAAAATTAGGGTTTTGGTGATTTTTAGGGTTCTTGTGTTCTTTAAGATCAAAAGTTCCTCAACAAGCTCTGATACCACTTGTTGATCCAAAACTTAGATCGATTAGCTTTGTGTATACGAGATTAGATCAAGTAATACACATAGAGAAACCTTTGTATATGCTTTATGAATCTAAGTGTTATGCGGAATCTAACACTTAAACAAGAACACACAATGATCTAAACAAACTTTTACTTTGATTATCAATATCAAACTTGCTTACAATGAAAGATGTTTACGAATGAAAACTTATATAAAACTTATATCAAACATTAACCTAAAGGTCTTCTTTTATAGACATAAGAAGCCTTGTACAATAATCTACGTATCAGCTATTCTAGGTAAAGATAAATATAGAAAATACATTGTCGTTTCTATCCTTACTAGAAGTATTCTAGAATATAATAAACGTGTAGAATATATCTTCCATCAATGCTTGTCTTCAATGTGTCAACGCTTGACTTTAACTTGTCAACGCTTGAGCTGTCAGCGCTTGTTTTGTTCTTGTCAACGCTTGTTTTGTTCTTGTCAGCGCTCAAGTGATCTGGCCTTAATTTATTCCCAACAACTAGAAATTTGGAGAGAAAGTTACATGTGTGTGTTTTTTCACACTTAACTACACAATGAAAATGAAAGGCCTAGCTACTATTTATAGAGGTTGATGATGAGTTTTTGGGGTAGCATGACGTGTCTCAACCAATAAGGAGGTGCCAGGTGTCAAGGATGAGTGAATTGCAGATTTGACTCCAAGAACACAAAAGGGGTTTTCGTATCCTTTGATCTTCAGTCTAATTAAGCTTTGTAGTTGGATTCGTCATCTCATTCCAAGTCTTTTTCATGTAGAAAGTGTTTCATGAAATGCCTTGTAGCTCCTCTTTGATTCCGGGTTCGTTGATGATGAAAGTGACACGTGTCATTACTTGGTTTGTCCTTAGCCTCACACACGTATCGTTATCCACTTTTGGATAAATAGATTATTGCATGGCTATTTGTGATCGGCTAGAGGAAAGTAAGTGCGCTGCACTATTCAAGATCCGGTTATTAATTGAAGTTGTGAGCTGGCAAGTTAGCTGGCAATCTGAACCATTTATTTCTTGCATTTTGATTGGTTAAGAGGGATATGACACGGATCAAGCCAAAGTTTGTGTATTTTTTACACTTTCAGCCCTTGTCTTTAGCAGATTATTCAAATGAGCTCTTTTCTTCATTCCAATGGCAAATTTGGTCCTTTGACTTGCATTCTTGACTTTTTAAGTCCATTGACTTGTTTGACTTTAAGTTTAACAAAGTTTGACTTTAATCTTGACTTTTCCAAAGTTTGCATTTAAGTCCCTCAACTTTTGAGTATTGTCAAGATAGGTCCTTCATCTTCAAATGACTTGTCATCTTTGATCCTTCTATTGTCTTTTCATCATAAATGAGCTTGATTTACTCTTGTTTGCTTGAAATTGTATCCTTGTTACCTATTTAAGCACAAACACAAAACATACCACATAATACTTCTTCATAGCACAAAAGTTAGGTATTTTCTATGTGTTTTAGGGTGATTTGGTGATTAATTGATATGAGAGTTTGCTCATATCAAATCCCCTACACTTGAACATTGCCATGACCTCATGCAATGCTATATTTTAAAGCATAAATTTACATTTTCCTAATAATTAACCCACCTTGGCCAATATGGAATGTGTTTACACTACTCTACACTATATGATGCATGGTTTTGATTTTGTACAATGCAATGCAAAGAAAGCAATTCTATTTATATAGTTTTTTATTTTTCATAAATGGTTTTGATGGAAAAACTCATAAAGAAATCAATGACTTAAATTAGGTCTTTGGTACCATGGACACTTATCACCCTCAGGTTTCACTTTCCCCATACCAAGCTTAAAAATGGGATCATTGCATTCACAAGTAAAAAGTGCATCAACTGATTCATGACAATTAAATGTGGAACCGGTTATTATTTAAGCAAAATGTTTGAAGGCAAATTTGTCATTATTTGAAGCGTGAAATATAAGAAATGTAAAATCCAAAAATAAGGGAGCATGGTTTTAATCCTAAGTAATCCTCTCATCCATTACTTGAAAAACTGCTCACAATTAATATAAGTCCGTTTCAAGAGTAATAAGTCATTCGCCTTATGTGTAAAATCCTCATGTCATACATTAATAAGTAGCTACACACTCTCTAAGGAAAGAAAAATAAAACTCACGCAATAATTTACATCCTCCGCCTATTTGAGACTTTGGATCTTCAACCCCGCAACCCGTCAAGGTAATATTGGATTGGAGCAACTATTAAATCCCCGCAACCCGTCAAGGTAATATTGGAATCTATTAGTTACTATAGGTAACACTTCACTGCCCCTCTTGGGAGTCTTGTATAATTATTTTTTTCTTTTTCTTTTTCTCTTTTTTTTAGCCACTCATTTTTTTAAGCCCCTCTTATTTTCCTTTATTTCTCACAAAAAAGTTGAAAAGAATAAAAAGGAAAACACCCGCTATATATTAAGCATGACATAAGTCTAGTACATATAAAACGTTCTAACTTAGAATCTTAAGACGTACTTATACCAACCATGAATGATTAGTCAAAAATGCATAAGAGACTAAAAACCAATTAAAACCGTTCTTGATTATTTATTAACATATATACATGCGAAGAAATTAGAGGTAAAGAAGAGAAGGGTTTAGCCACAAGTAATTATCATGAAGTTTATCTAGCCCTTTTATACTTGCTTCAACTCTACCATTTCCCATTCTCCAAAAATTTAAAGTCTCAAATAATGAGAGTCGTGGATGCTTAGCCTAATAGACCAATGAAGGACTACATGGTTAAGGATACTAGCTAGAGAGTGCTTGGATAAGCAAACTCGGGTTGAGTCAAAGTATCCATGGCGGGTCTAATATGTCAAAGAAGTCTAAACTTGTTAAACCATGTTCTTATTATATTTTTCCTTTTTCAATTTTTCATTAAGAACAAAAGAAGAAATATATACAATGCAAATGTGTTATGCAAATGAAAAATGATTGATACAAAAATTATGAATGCATATTTTTGGTGGCCAAAGTAGATCAAAAATTTGAAAAATGTTTGAAAAATTAATTTTCATGTTATCATGAAGGTCAATGACTAAGTCTAGGTAAGGTCACTTCGATAGAAGACCCCCCTACACTTAAGTAAACATTGTCCTTAATGTTTAAGAGCACGGAAGTATAAAATTACCCTACACTTATGAAAATGAATAGACTTTTCTTAACCCAAGCTAAGGAAAGATCAACTATAGTGAATTCATTTTTTAAGCACAATGTGTCTATGAATAATCATGATAGTAACGAAGTGAACCGGATACAAGGGCCTCCTCCATAAGCTCCAAAGCACGTGATGAGTGAGCAACCCTACAAATAACATGAAGACAAAAGGAAGGTCTCCCTTACACTTCTCATCAACTCTATATCCTTATTTCTAACCTACAACACTCTAAGTCTAAAAACTCTAAAGCTAGTTATTAAAGCTTGATTTAAGGAGTATCTAGATCGACTCTTCCCACAATGAATTAATTCATGGGTAAAATGGGGATCTCTTGGACCATTTCCACGGAAATGTCCTCCCCAAAATAGTGCTTAAGACGGTGACCATTCACTTTGAAATTTGGACTATCGATTTGTGACAACTCAATAGTTCCATATGGAAATACTTGAACAATCGTGAATGGACCGGACCATCTCGACTTAAGCTTACCCGCAAAGAGTTTCAACCTTGAGTTAAAGAGGAGAAACGGCTCTCCAACTTTGAACTCATGGTTCTTGATCGTAGCATCATGCAATTTCTTTCTCTTTTCCTTATAAAGCAATGAGTTCTTACAAGCATTGGTTCTCAATTCATCCATTTCATTGAGTTGGTCCTTTCTATGTGAGCCGACTTGGTTTAAATCAAAGTTAGCCTACTTGAGAGCCCAAGAATCCTTATGCTATAAATCGAATGGGAGGTGGCATGCTTTTCTATAGACAAGCCTATATGGAGTACAACCAATTGGTGTCTTAAAATTCGTCCTATAAGCCCACAAAGCATCATCAAGCTTATCCGAACAAGAAGCTCGATGCTATCCCACCGTTCTTTCCAAAATTATCCTTAAACAACGATTTGTGACCTTGGTTTGACCATTGGTTTGAGGGTGATACGCGGTAGAAAGTCTATGGTTAACACCATACTTTTTCATAACTCTTGTGAATTGATCATTACAAAAGTGAGTACCACGATCACTTATGATGGCCCGAGGTACACCAAATCTAGCAAATAATTTCCTCTAAAATTTCACTACAACTCGAGCATCATTGGTAGGTAAGGCTTTGGCCTCAACCCACTCTGACACATAATCCACCGCTACGAGTATCTACTTATTTCCCTTAGAAGATGGAAAAGGTCCCATGAAATCTATTCCCCACACATAAAAAATCTCACATTCTTGTATGAAATTTTGTGGCATCTCATTTCGTTGAGTAATTTTTCCTTGTCTTTGACATACATCACAAAATTTCACCATCTCTTAAGCATCTTTGTATATAGAAGGCCAATAGTAACCCGAATCAAAGACTTTCTTGGCGGTGTAGTTGGGCCCAAAATGTCCACCCGTAGGTCCCTTATGACAAGCTTCTAAGATCTTAAATGCCTTGGGCCCATCTACACACCGTCTAATGATTTGGTCCGCACATTTCCTAAAGAGGTAAGGGTCATCCCAAAAGTAGTATTTCACTTCCTTAAGAAATTTCTTCTTTTATTGGAAACCGAGACCCTCTATTAGCACATCCACCACAAGATAGTTTGCAATATCCGCAAACCAAGGGGTGGCATCCTCTTGAGAAGAGATAGACATGAGCTCCTCTAATGGAAAGGGTTCATTGATTTCCTTATGAGGAAAATCTCCTTGAAAAGGACGCTCAAGTCTACTCAA
Organism: Glebionis coronaria; assembly: GCA_025667525.1. Classification (NCBI taxonomy): domain Eukaryota; kingdom Viridiplantae; phylum Streptophyta; class Magnoliopsida; order Asterales; family Asteraceae; genus Glebionis; species Glebionis coronaria. Next base: position 295,516,509 of record CM046875.1, read on the forward strand.
ATGATCCGCCGCTAAATTCTCGGCTCCTTTCTTATCACGAATATCTATCTTGAACTCTTGGAGCAATAAACCCATATCAAAAGTATAGGCTTAGAATCTTGCTTTGTCATGAGGTACTTGAGAGCGGAATGATCCGTATACACTATGGTTTTGGATAGCTCAAGATAGGGTCTAAATTTCTCAAAGGCATACTATAGCAAGCAACTCTTTCTCCGTGGTGGTATAATGAAGTTGAGCACCCGTCATGGTTTTACTAGCATGGTGTATAGGTTGAAAATGTTTATTCACTCTTTGTCCTAACACGGCCTCCACGACATAATCACTAGCGTCACATATAAGCTCAAAAGGCAAATCCCAATTTAGAGAAACCAAAACTGGAGCCTTAGTCAACTTTTCCTTAAGTATCTCAAATGAACCCAAATACTCTTGGGTGAAAATAAAAGGAGCCTCTTTTTCCAATAGGTGGGTCATCGGTCTTGCTATCTTAGAGAAATCTTGTATGAAACGTCTATAGAATCCCGCATGACCCAAAAAACTTCTAACTCCTTTCACCGTGGTAGGTGGGGGAAGCTTAGTAATCACATCTATCTTAGCACGATCCACTTCTAAACCTTTGTTGGATATCTTATGTCCCACGACTATCCCCTCTTTGACCATGAAATGGTACTTCTCCCAATTAAGAACAAGACGTGTTTCTTCACACCTCTTTAGCATACGTTCTAAATGGGAGAGGCAAGAAGTAAATGAATCTCCAAAAACCGAGAAATCATCCATGAAAACTTCCATAGTTTGCTCAATCATGTCATGGAAAATTGCCATCATACACCTTTGAAATGTCCCCGGTGCATTGCATAAGCCAAAAGGCATTCTCTTGTAAGCAAATGTACCATAGGGACAAGTGAATGTGGTCTTTACTTGATCCTTAGGGTCTATGGGTATTTGAAAATAACCCGAGAATCCATCTAGAAAGCAATAGTACTCATTTCCCGCTAAGCGTTCAAGTATTTGGTCCATAAAAGGAAATGGGAAATGATCTTTCCTAGTAGCATCATTGAGCTTCCTATAATCAATACAAACTCTCCAACCCGTAACAAGTCTAGTAGGAATAAGTTCATTGTTCTCATTGGGCACTACGGTGATTCCACCCTTCTTAGGAACGCAATGTACCAGGCTAACCCATGGAGAGTCGGAAATGGGGTAAATCATGCTCGCATCAAGGAGTTTGATAACTTCCTTCTTAATGACCTCATGGATTTTAGGGTTAACCCTTCTTTGGCTTTGAATAGCGGGTTTGTAATCATCCTCCATAAGGATTTTGTGTGTACAAAAATTTGGATCAATTCCCCTTATGTCGGATATTTTCCATGCTATGGATTGATTATGTTTCTCAAGGACTTTTATGAGTTTTTATTTCTCATCCTCTTTCAAATCTTTAGCAATGATCACGGGTAATTGGTCTTTCCCCTCTAAGAAAGCATACTCTATATGTGATGGAAGGTCCTTAAGTTCAAGGACAGGTGGACTCTCTATGGAAGGTTTCACTATGGATGGATCATCATTGCTAACTTATTGTGGGTTAGGTGAAGGAATGGGATCCTCATTGAGCAACTTTTGGATTGTGAGAATGTCTTCTTCCCAAATAATGGGAGAATCATCATTACCAAGGAAGTTAGACTCAAAGTCCTCCAAGAGGAAATCACTCTCTCCAAAAGGTGTTAAGGAGGGAGCAATTGAGGCAATGGTCTCTACATGAGGCATGTCTTCACTATTACTTTTACAAGTTTCATGGAAATGCTCATCACACACCTCATCAAGTACATCTACTATGTTAATGGTTTCACAAGCTTGAGACTTCTTAGTCACTTTTCCTAGCTTAAACACCACTTTCTCATCCTCAACTCTCATAATTAGTTCTCCCTCTGCCACGTCTATAAGAGTACAAACCGTCCTCAAAAATGGTCTACCAACAATTAGAGGAGCTCTCGGATCCATGTCATAATCAACCACTACAAAGTCAGCCGGAAAGGTAAACTTATCCACACCTACAAACACATCCTTCGCAATACCTACCGGGTAAGCTATGGTACGATCGGCTAACTCAAGGGTCATCCTAGTTGGAGTGCGCTCGGGAAGAGAGAGTTTTTGCCAAACCGATAAAGGCATGTGATTTATGCTTGTCCCTAAATCCGCTAATGCCATGCAATTTTCCACCCCGGGAAAATTACAAGGGATCAAAAAGCGCCCCGGATCTCCAAGTTTTGTAGGTAAGATTTTGAGCAACACGGTGGAACAATTCTCATTAAGGGATGTGTTAGGCTAATCCACCAATTTTTCCTTGTTGGAAAGGAGATCTTTGAACATCTTAGCAAATTTTAGCATATAAGCAAGAGCTTCCGCAAAGGAGATGTTTATGTTAAGTTGCTTGAACATCCTCAAAAAGTTTTAGACTTGTATATCATCCTTGTTTTTTAATTTGTCCTTGTAGGATATGTAAATCTTGCTTATGTTATAGAGAGAGAAAGAGATAGAGAGATGGTGGATTTCACACAATTCTAGAGAGAGAAAATGAAGATAACTATGTGTAAATTATGAAGAACCACACCCTCTCCATCTAAGGAGAGAGTTTATATACCCAAGCCTTGTAATGGGCTTGGGCTTACATGTTTGGTCCGGCCATACAATCATGGACCGGGCGTTTCCTTGTTTGATATATAAAAAGATATCTAGACTACGAGCTACTACTTAATATATTGTCAGAGTGACCGAATCTTCCTAAATACGTAAAAACGTATTTCCAACAATCTCCCACTAAGGGAGGTCACTCCAAACAAGGGCGTTACCCAAGCTACAATAATAAAATAAACCTAGCATACTATGCTTGTCTTGAGCTCATAGTCTTCGTCTTTCTTTTCTTTTTTCTTTTCTGGTGAACATGCTGATGTGATCTTTGATATACATCTTTAGCATTAATCTCTTGCCTTGATCTTGTGCATCCTTCACTTGTGATCTTCGCCTCTTCGTGACTTCAAGTCCCACATACTTATACATTCATAATTCTTGAAAGCTTCAGAGTTCGATACAGCGTAAGACTTAACTTTTAGGCTTTCTTGAATTAGATGAGGTATTAAGTGCATAAAGTATAAGCATGCGGGGACGACTTCTTTTCGGATTCTGCAACGCCACCGTCTTCAAATGCCGCAACATAAGTAGACACGAACGAAATGGATTTGAACATTTCATTCTAATTCGGTAGCATTTTACCTCCGGTTGGTGAAGACCGTTGGACGATATAAAATATCGTACTTGTGGCAGGTAGATTTAATTAAAAATCTCCTTGACAAGATTTCGCGGGTAAACCCTTTATCTTTACTCGACCGTCCAAAGTTGACTATGAACGTAAAGAGTGAATCATTTGGATAAAATTATCCGCATGATTGAAGACGTCAATTCTGATTCCTGGAACAAGTTTGATTCATTAAAGAATCGCACAATCGTTGCTTTCCAGTTGTCACGAGCTTGATTCATATTGAATCTTTCAAGTTACCTACCAAGTGTTATTTAATGTTAACACTAGAAGGATTTCCACTCATCACTGTAAACACTAAGGTATCACTCTGAGTGTACTGGCAAGATAACTGAGATTTTGCGTACAGGCCTGGAACGAGTTTAAGGTCAGTTATGAATTAAACCACTGTTGCTTTCCATTTATCACAAGCTTGATTCATAAAGAATCGCACAAGTCACCTACCATGAGCTTTTTGATATTCGCTCAAGAAGGATTTCCATCTTCATTGTAAATACTTTCGTATTAATCGGATGTTCAAGCAAGATCATGAAAATTTTGCATAGGACTCTTAAGAGCTTTCTTACTTTTCACAGTGTGTGAAGAAGCAAGGAAATATGAAAGTGTGTCCTAATGAGATATTTGATGATCTCAAATGGCTATAGACTCGATCGTGCACTTTGGATTTTAGTGATCGGAGGCTGGAGAGGAGTGCCACCTTTTCAATACAAATTTACTCGGAGTGAATAAATCGATAGATAATGCGTTGTCTCCATGTGAATAAAACAGATACCTTCTGAGAGATATCTGAGTTAGCTGGGATGGGTTGTGCATTGCATCACTGGGTCCATGATGTCTATCTTCAATATCGAGCATCATTAAAATGATTCTCAATAGCATATGTGTTGACCCGGTTTCTGCCTAAGGTTGTAAGGAGGGCTTCTTTCTTTACACCCTTTATCTTTACAATTCTTTTTCATTCTTCAACCCCTTCAATGCTTACCACTACGTCATAACTAGCACCTTGTTGTGATTGTTCTAGTGCTAACATAAGTACTTGGTCGGCATTCAGCTACGTTCACAATCTTTCTCCATCTTTCCTAAGGACTACTATTTCTAGCTATGGAATGTCCTTGGGAATATTCCTCTGGTTTGGGAAGAATCATAGGACTTAACCTATCCAACCATCCTTATGTCACCACAATCTTCATCGTCGTGAAATAAATGTGTAACACTCTCAATTTTCGTATCGGTACAACAAAAGGGTCTTTTAGAGTGTTACGGGATAGCACAATAACTCCAATCATAGACAACACATAAAAATGGTTGTACAAGGTTTAACATACATTCATTCGATAAAAAGTTTTAAAGTGTACAACAGGTCCAAAATTATACAGGTCATTAAGTTTACAAAACATAGATCGAAGGAACATTTTTATTATTATGTGGGCCATCAGAGTCGATCTCCATCCGGATTACCTTCAAGACCTGAGATAAAAACATGCAAAAATCATATCAGCGAATGCCGAGTGAATTCATAGAGTTTAATAAAACCGTTATATAAAACAATCGTTGAAATCAGAACACAAGTATAATATAAGAAGTAAGTCCTCGTATTGCTAGTCAGGCAATATATAAATCAAAGCATACATCTTAAACCTTCCATGAGACCGTAGCCTCAATATTGCCATTATAGGTAATATTATTATCGTTATTAGCATCGATATTAAATCGTATTAGACTACATTATGGATTATTATTATCCGCATGACATTGTTACCTTACTATCACAACAACGGGCCGCAAACCCGACAAACAATTTGCCCATCTAAGTTAGCGTGTTGTCACAAAAATCACGCTATGTAAATCTTCTCATACATAAATTCGCTTACCAATCAATGTGGTACGACGGGGATCAACCGTCAAGGTGCGAACTGGGGTGATCGTCCCTAAATAATACTATCATATGCATAAGCGTCTACCAAATCCCGGTAGTTCACAATTCATGCTAATGGGACTTTGAGTGACATAACCTAACTATTAATAATCCTTTTTGTCTCGTTTATTTGGGTCATAGCATCATTCGGGTCCATATCATTAAGCATACCATCGGGACTACTTGTGTTCTGTTTTATCAAAAAATAGTATGTTATCTCCCTCGCGGGTTTACAAATCATTTTATAAAACATTTAAAAGAGTGCGAGGCTATGAACTCACGTTGATAATGAAAGGCGGATTATCGGCTACGGGCGTGCTTCGGTCACATAAACCTATATAAATAATAATCGGTCTTAGACTTTTTTCCAATGACTTTATCAAAATAACAAATATACATATGATGATTTTGTACATATGATGATGATCAAGTGGGTTTATATATTCTTATTTACTCATTTTAGTGGTTATGTATTGGTAACTTTTTACTAGTTTACTAGTTTAACCTATTTACATGTTTTAGGTCCAATAAGCCTATTATAAGTTCTTTAACTTGTATTAATCCATTTTATACTTGTATTATCAGTATTTATACTTTACATGTTGGGCCCAAATGGGTTAAGCTCAATAAGTAATTTTTATAAGTGTTTAACTTATTTAGTTAAATTATTAGTCCAAATATGCTAACTTAGCTCGTTAATGTCCGTATGTCATATAGTTCGGGTTTTATCGGTTTTTACTTGTATTAGGTACTTATATATCAGTATATGACTTTTAAAAACTTTACATTAGACGGGTTTGATCGTCTAAGTTTTAATTGGCGAAAAACGTAAATTTTACGGTAATAGCCGAAAAAGTCGTAAAAATCATGTTTATAGTTTTTATAACTTATAAATCTTATTCAACTACCATTTTTATAAAGTGTCCATTTATTTAACCTTATACATATTTATCTAAATGAAATTTATAAGTTAGTGGATTTTAATTCACATTTTATACTATATTAGTTTGAGTGCTTATATAATACTATTAAACATTAATTCTTTAAAATCTGATTTTTAGTTTCATCTTAACCATTTTTATCATATCTTTAGTTCTATAAGGAGATAGAAGCTCCGTTTTGGATGGCATAATCTTCATATTATGTGCTACAAATAAGTTAGTTATAGCTACTGCTCATTCCATGTCTAACTATCCTTAACAGTCCCTACAAAACAGACTATTCAGATTGGCACACTCATCTTGTTTTGATCATATCTCACTCATTTTGATGATTCCATTGCATGGTCAACTCTCACATGTGTATGACATCTAAAACTTACTGTAAATGGATTCCACCATGCAATTTTATCAATTTATAACTTGGTTACTTACTGTTTTTATACAGCCAACAATTTAAGCAAGATTTTAGCCTTGTTTCTTATGGTTTATTTTTTTTATCATATTTATCAACACTTGATCCCCACACAACATTTTTATCATCATATATTCATCATATACATATACAATAAGAAAGAAAATACATTTGATCTTTACAAAAATAACAAAAGAAATGGAAAGGATGATCTTCTTTACCAACCATGATTATATCTTGTTTTTGGATGACAACAACTTGATGAATACCAAATATATCTCCAAGATCATCAACCACCAAGATAGTTTGTTGAGAAATTAGCCCTAGGACACAAGCAAATCACCTTCTTTGTTGTTAATATGGCCACCAATCAATCAAGGCTTCAAGGTTTCTCCATAATATGACTAGATAACATATAACTTGTGGCTTAAAATGATCAAATGGTGGTGTTGGATGGTGAAGTGGGACGACAAGTATAGAGAGAGAGTGAGAGGAGAGTTTTGAGTTGTTTGCATGTGAAAAATGGAAGTAAATGGGAAAGGCTAGTGGTTTTGCTAGTTTTGGTGGGTGAAATAAGCTTCCATGTTAAGCTAAGCTTACATGTGTAAGCTAGCTAAGTGTAAGGATGCCATATCAAGGATGTGGTGTCCTCTTTTGGCCGTCCCTTAGTTAGTGGGGTGGGATAAACTTGTTTTGTCCCATCCCGCTAATTTACGGGTATTCCTTGATTCTAGTTTCCTAGATTTGCGTGCCCTCGGGTCGTTTTACGAAAAATGTTTTTATAAATTATGAATCAACGACACAAAACGAATCTAATAAAATTTGTCTCATCAAAAACGGAGTTCATAAAAGTAAATATGTAATCCTAAGGTTTCCGGTTTAGTCGTAAAGGATGCTAAATTATGCACGTAAGCCCAAATTTAAATCCGTAAATTGTGAGTTCATCAACCAACACAAAAATAAGTTTCAAAATATTATACGAGAAAATAATTCACTACCTGAAAATGTTAGATTGTCACAGCTTTTCCTCCTAAAAGGGATCAACGTCCTCGTGATCCATTTCATTTTGATGTCCGTTTCTTATTGAAATCAAAGAGGTGCGGATATTTCTTCCACATTTCATCCTCTCGTTCCCAAGTAAATTCCGGTCCATGCTTTGAATTCCATCGGATCTTGACAATAGGTATCCGACTTTGTTTCAGTTGCTTTACCTCACGATCCATAACCTCTACGGGTTCTTCGATAAAATGCAACTTCCCATCTATTCGAACCTTATCCAACAAAATTTTCTCATCACTCACTGCTAGACATTTCTTCAGATTAGATACATGGAATGTGTTGTGAACACCATGAAGTTCTGGGGGTAACTCTAGTTTATAAGCCACCGGGCCTACTCTAGATAAAGTTTTAAAGGGTCCAATATAACGGGGATTCAATTTTCCTCGCTTTCCAAATCTTATAATGCCTTTCCATGGCGATACTTTCAACATTACTCGGTCACCCACTTTAAACTCTATCGTCTTCTGCCGCACATCCGCGTAACTTTTCTGTCTACTACGGGCAGTCAACAACCTATTCTTAATCTGAACTATCATCTCTGTAGTCTCCCGGATCAATTCCGGTCCCGTGAGCTGGGTATCCCCAACTTCACTCCAACATACAGGAGATCTACACTTCTTACCATACAAAGCTTCAAACGGTGCAGCCTTAATACTAGAATGATAACTATTGTTATACGAAAACTCTGCTAACGGCAAATGTTTATCCAAATTCTTACCAAAATCTAACACACAAGCTCTCAACATATCTTCTAGTGTTTGTATCGTCATTTCACTCTGCCCATCAGTCTGGGGGTGACAAGCAGTGCTCATGTCGAGATTCGTTCCCAAAGATCTTTGGAGAGATTTCCAAAAATTCGATGCGAATCTAGGATCTCGATCTGAAATGATCGATACAGGCACTCCATGCTTGCATACAACATTCTCAAGGTATATACGAGTCAGCTTCTCCATTGAGAACTGCTCTTTAACCGGAATGAAGTGTGCTGATTTGGTCAGTCTGTCGACAATGACCCAAATCGAGTTATTTACAGATGATGTTCTAGGAAGCTTGGTGATTGTAACACCCCATTTTGATAATGGAAATGGCACATGCAATTATGGCGTGTCATCAAAGCATACAAGGAAAAATGTCTAAACATTACTTGACCATAAAAGGAAAATATCGGAATCAAACATCGGTAGTCCAAATGTAAAGCTCATCACACACAAACGTAGTATAATAAAGGAAATGACTAAACAATGTCCAAAGCATAAGTATCATAAGAAAGGAAATGCATAAAGTAAAGAAGGCTAGTCAGCTTCCAGTCCATATGTATGTACTCTTAGTGTCTACGAGCGTCCCTGAGTACCTGCCGTTTTAGGAACATAGTAAAGGAAAACGGCTGAGCAAATACGCTCAGTGCACGGATGTACAATAAAGCATGAATAGGATAAGCATATAACATATAACAGCGGAAGAAAACTAAGTCCTGAGTAACCTGGTTAAGTCTTGATAAAACTGGTTTAATAGTTTGAAAGTCTTATGTTTATCTTATAAAAACTGTTTATCATATTTTACCATTAGCCAATATAGGTCATGAAAATCCACCGTGCATGAATACTTGGAGGGGTGACCTCATCATGCAAATTAGAGGGGCTGCCTCTAATTTAATATACTGGTTTTTGTGTAGGAGGGATCAGCTCCTTGTGAAGGATGCAAGGCACACACCACATTCACCATGAAATCCTGACTAAAAACATGTAACTAGGATGCACCCATACGCCCCACATGATAAATATAATATAAATTGCCAAAAGCTGAAGGGACGCCACGAGCAATCACTCCACCGTGGTGAAGTCATAACATCAGTGCCTCTAATGTTATGGTTATGGTACCTTCATAACTAGGTGAAACTGGTCATGCATGTATATGGCTATAGGTAATCTTAATTGAACATAAGCAATCAAACACGTAACTTATACTACGGGAAAACAGTTGGCTGCATACGGGGAATCCTAATAAGGAATGAATGTCCATACTGAAAGGACGAGAATCCGTACCTTATGTCCAGTGAACGAAGAAGATGAACTGAGAGAAATCATACTTCCGAATCACTAGTGCTACATAAATACATACATGAACAAGTATCTGCTTACTAAATACGGAGCTGGTTTTATGTCATGTCTTAGCTTATTTTATGTGTTCTTACCATGTTTTACTGTTTTTAAGCCTTACACTGTGTTTATCTTATATTATGTTTAATCTAATTAAGTATTTCTGGTATTTCATGTGTTATTATACTTACTTTGTAATAATAACTAACTTTCCAAAAATAGCAGGTTTCCTAAAACAGAAAGTTTCCAAAAATAGAAATTTTCCAAAAATAGAAAGTTACCAAAAATAGAAAGTTTCCAAAAATAGAAAGTTTCCAAAAATAGAAAGTTTCAAAAAATAGAAAGTTTCCAAAAATAGAAAGTTTCCAAAAATAGAAAGTTTCCAAAAATAGATTTACTGCTTAAAATAGATAAGTTTTCTAAAAATAGAAAGTTTCCATAAATAGATTAGCTGCCTTAATTAAATAAGTTTCCATAAATAGATTAGCTGCCTGAAATAAATAAGTTTCTAAAAATAGAAGGTTTCCATAAATAGATTAGCTGCCTTATTTAATTAAGTTTCTAAAAATAAAAAGTTTCCATAATTAGAAATAAGCTGGTTATATAAGCTAAGTATATAAGCCTAAGTGTTTTCATGATTATTTTCTAAGTCATATGATATAATGTATAGTTTAATAGTTATTTTATGTAATTAAATTAAACTATAGGTTAAAATATTTAATTAAAGTATAACATATTTTTAATTAAACAAAGTTAAATACTTAGGTTAAAACATGTATTATTATATATTAATAATATAACCTAAGTCATGTTAATTAATTAATTATAGTCATGGTTTTTAAATAATTAATTAATTATAAGTCTAAAATATAAAATTCTTAGGTTAATTAATTTCATGATTATAATAATTAAAATAACCTAAGTCATGTTATTAAATTAATCATATCATTTTATTAATTTAATTTTTAACATAAGATCATAAACATAAAAAAAACTAAACATACACCATGAACCGGATCCAAACTAAAACAATGAACCGGACCTGAAATCGACACCGTACCCCGAACCAACTCGGGGTACCCCGTGTCTTACTGCTACCGTGGGACCCACACACACCAACCAAAACTGTATGGTCTTGGTGGTGGTCGGTTGGCCAAACCGAAACCTACCTTGGGTTCGGTGTAGGCCGCGGCTGAAAACAAACACCCCTTAAAACATACTTTTGATTTTATTAAACCCCAAATCATGTTAGATCCATGTTAAATTATTAGGTTTTTGTAAAAACATAACATGTTCTTGATTTAATAAAAGATCAAATCAAAAGAAAAGGTTTAAAAAGGATTTACCGAATTCGTGGATCAAAAGTATGAAGAACAAACACGATCAACAACTAAAATTCCAAGATCCAAGATCACAAACCACCTCCTTGTGGTGGTTGCAGGGTGGCGGCACAAAGAAGAACAAGGAAGAGGGTTTTAGGGTTTTTCTAAAAATCTTCTGTAAAATAAAATGAGTAGTGAAAAATCCCTATTTCCCTTTTAGTAAAGTTTGACAAATGGGCTTGGCCCATTTGTCCTTGTAGCCGCGGGTAGGGGCCCCACTTGGGGTACCCGTACCTTTTTCCGTGTCCCGAAGTTAAGTTGTATGTTCGTGATTAATTGTGTTCGCGTTTTAAGTGTTCTCGTTACGTAAATACCGTGATCTAATATATTTAATTACGCTCGTAATAAATATATATACGTAATTAATAATAGTTCGTGTTTTAATTACGTTCATGATTTCATGATCGCATGTTCGTGATTAATTATTGTCAAATAATTATTACGTGCTCGTGAATAGTAAATACTTATCGTGTTCTAACACGTACGTAATACGTAAAATCCTAACACGTAATCGTAATTATGCTATATTAGGAAAGTTTAATCTAGTACGTACGATCCTAAGGGTACTATTCATGGTAAAAGCATGCGGGTTTTACAACTCTTCCCCCCTAAAAAGAATAATCCGTCCCCGAATTATAGATAAAGTAAACTGAAAAAGAAGAACATAGCCGAATTCAAAATATGAAATGAGGGTAAGAAGCCCGGATAGACTCCTCTGTTTCCCAAGTGGCTTCTAGCTCGGTATGATCCCTCCATAGAATTTTGACGAATGGAATCGTCTTCTTTCTCATGACTCGTTCTTGTCTGTCAAGAACTCGTTCGGGTTCTTCTATAAAAGTGAGATCTTCACGTATCTGTTCCAGTGGATACTGAACCATGTGAAGGGGATGATACTGGTACCCTCTGAGTAAGGACACATGAAACACATTGTGCACATGCGAAAGCTGCGGAGGTAACGCCAATCAGTAAGATACTTCACCGCCTCGTTCAGTGATATCAAACGGTCCGATGAAACGAGGACTGAGCTTCCCTTTAATCCCGAAGCGTCTAACACCACGTGCCGGCGAAACCTTAAGGAAGACGTGATCTCTTACGTTAAAGTGTATATCCCTACGATGCTTATCGGTGTAACTCTTCTGACGTGACCGTGCCTCCTGAATTTTCTGCTTAGCTACTGCGATCTTCTCATTGGTCATCTCTATGATTTTCGGTCCTTCAAGTGTTCGCTCACCAACCTGATCCCAGCAGATTGGGGCGCGACACTTTCTGCCATACAACAACTCAAATGGAGCACACTTGATACTTGCGTGCCAACTATTGTTGTATGCAAATTCCACCAAACAGATGTAATCGTCCCAATCACCCGTCCATTCCAACGTACAAGACCTCAACATATCCTCCAATGTCTGAATGGTTCGCTCCGACTGTCCGTCCGTTTGAGGATGAAAAGTCGTGCTAAGCTTTAGTTGTGTACCCCAAGCTTTCTGCAGACTTTTCCAAAAGCGCGAAGTGAATCGAGGATCTCTGTCTGAGACGATGCTGGATGGTGCACCGTGGAGTCTCATGATCTCTCTTTTGTACGTATCTGCGAGTTTACTTACCGGATCTTCCTCGCGGATCGGTAAGAAATGAGCTGATTTGGTAAGTCGATCTACGATAAACCAAATTGCATCGTTCTTCCTCTTGGTAGGTGGAAGACCAGTAACAAAATCCATGGTGATTTTGTCCCACTTCCACTCTGGGATATCCAACGGTTGAAGGAGACCGCCAGATCGCTGATGCTCGATCTTAACCTGCTGGCAGGTAAGACATTTGGAGACGTAAGTGGATACATCCTGTTTCATACCACTCCACCAAAAGTACTGCTTGATGTCATGGTACATCTTAGTCGAACCAGGATGTATAGAGAATGGGGAGCTATGAGCTTCAGCTAACAAAGCTTCCCGGAGTTCTTGGTCATCTGGAAAACAAAGTCTCGTGCCTTGCCATACGATACCATCTGTATCTACTATGAATTATGTCTACTTCTCCAAATTCTGTACTATCGCCCAGATTTCTCCGTCATCCTTCTGAGCTTCCTTGATCTTAGATAGTAATTCGGGTTCTACTCTAAGATTAGCCCAGTAACCGTGTTGTCCACGTACCATGATCTTGATGTCTAGTCGCTCCAAGTCTCTGATGATTTCCTCTTCGATTTTAATGTTGTTGATCATTCCGGACTTCCTGCTAAGAGCATCTGCTACTACGTTTGCCTTTCCGAGATGATACTGTAGATTAATGTCATAATCCTTCAACAACTCTAACCATCTCCTCTGCCTCATGTTCAATTCACGCTGACTGAAGATATACTTCAAGCTCTTGTGGTCCGTGAAAATGTCACATGATTCTCCATATCAATAGTGCCTCCATATCTTCAATGCAAACACTACTGCAGCAAGTTCCAGATCGTGCGTGGGGTAATTTTCTTCATAAGGCTTAAGTTGCCGTGAAGCGTACGCGATCACTTTCCCATGTTGCATGAGAACACAGCCAAGTCCCTTCCCTGATGCATCGCTGTAGATTTGAAATCAACCCGTACCAGATGGTAGAGTAAGAATAGGTGCAGATACTAGCTTCTTCTTTAGGTCTTCAAAGCTCTTCTCTCGATCGTCAGTCCAGACGAATTTCTCCCCTTTCCGCATCAGTTTGGTCAATGGTAGTGCTAGGCGAGAAAAGTTCTCCACGAACCTACGGTAATAGCCAGCTAAGCCTAAGAAACTGCGGACTTCCGTCGCTGATGTCGGCCTTGGCCACTTAGTAATGGCCTCAACCTTCGCTGGATCCATAGTGATTCCTTCTGCTGATACAATGTGGCCTAAGAATGCCACCTTGTCTATCCAGAACTCACACTTGGAGAATTTAGCATACAGCTGCTTCTGGCGAAGAATCTGTAGTACTGTACGAAGATGGTCTTCGTGTTCCTCCTTGGACTTTGAGAAAATCAGGATGTCATCGATGAAGACAATGACGAACTTGTCCAGAAATTCATGGAAGATTCTGTTCATCAAATCCATGAACACTGCTGGAGCATTTGTCGGGCCAAATGGCATAACTACAAACTCGTAGTGGCCATAACGGGTACGAAAAGTAGTCTTAGCGATGTCCTGCTCCTTGACCCGTAGCTGATGATAGCTTGACCTAAGATCAATCTTGGAAAAGTGTTTGGCCCCTTGGAGTTGGTCAAACAGATCGTCAATGCGTGGCAGTGGATACCTATTCCGAATGGTAATCTTGTTGAGCTCGCGATAGTCTATGCAAAGACGCATACTTCCGCCCTTCTTCTTAACAAACAAGACCGGTGCACCCCATGGAGATGCGCTTGGTCGAATGAAACCTCGTTCAAGAAGTTCTTGCAGTTGATCCTTCAGCTCTATGGGAGCCATGCGATAAGGAGCCTTGGAGATCGGTTCAGCTCCTGGAATTAGCTCGATACTGACTTCCACTTCTCGTGCAGGTGGTATGCCTGGAAGTTCTGCTGGAAAAACATCTTGGAATTCCGACACTATAGGTTGATCCTGAATTGATGGGGATTCAGCATCCATGTCGTGAACCGAAGCTAGATAACCCTCGCAACCATGTGACAGTAGTGCACGCGCTTGCAGGGTGGATATGACTTGTACAGCGGAAGTGCGTCGGCAGGTCGAACCTTATCGTTAAATTCTAGGGGAAGACTCTTGTATACATGGGTGATTAATAAAGAGTCCCTCAAAGGCGTGGAAATAGTAAGCCTATTTTCTAGTGGCAAGGGAGGCATCCTAATGTTCTTAGCATAAGCAGTAGAAATAACCGAGTGAGTAGCACCCGTATCGAAAAGAACACATGCAGCTTGACCATACATATACAAGATTCCAGTGATGGTGCCTGTAGACTTGTTGGCCTGGTCTCGAGATGTCGTGTAGACACGCCTGGCAGTAGGAGGCGGCTTGGTATCAGCATGTCCCGATGTACCCTCCATCTCGCCCTTACGACAATCCTTCATAATATGGCCAGGAAGACCACACTTGAAGCACGCATCAGTAATACGGCGACATGGTCCTGGGTGCCTATGGTGGCAAGTAGAGTAAAGAGGATGAGTGTATCCTCCAGCAGGTGCTCTGGCTGGCTGAGAACCTGATAAAACATTTTACATAAGACATGATAGTTGGGTACAAAGGACAAAGTGGATAATCGTAAGATTGAATACCAGTGATAGCTGGACGGCTAGGCTGCGAACCTCTCTGGTTCTGGTCCCTACCGTTTCCATGGTTCCTGGTAGAAGTTTGCCAAAGTGTCAGAATATGAGTTATAACATGAAAACATAAGGAAATGCGTAAGTATTAGGACCTACTGCTGTTGGAGTTCCCAGCGTTGTTACGGTAATTATCATTACCGCCACGCCTATCCGTAGCAGAACGGTTGTTAGTTTGACCGTTTCCCTTGGGCTGATGAGGCTGCTGCTGAGTAGCCGGCTGAGACCGGTCCCCAGTTTTCAGCCTGGAAGATACATTTAAGAGATGAATAATTGACATATGGAAAGTATACAGACTGGTCACCGCTTGAATACGAATGTTTACCTCTTGTCGGGTCTTTCAGCTTCCCCGAACTCATCTCTCACCTGCAGCATCTCTAGTTTTCGTGCTGCATCGGCCACTTGTGCTACAGTGTTAAACGTAGCACACACCAGATTGTTTGCGACCGATGTGCGAAGAGCCCATCTAAAGTGATGTGCCTGCTCTTCAGGAGTCCCTGCTGCCGCACCAAGGAAACCAGCTAAGCGGAGAAAGCGCTGCATAAACTCGTTGCTATTCTCCCCAGCTCTATGTCGGATCCCATGGTACTCTCTCTTGAGCTTGTCCTGCTCAGCCTTGGGAAAGAACTGCTCCATCACCCTGTCCTTGAACTCAGCCCAAGTCAAACCAGCAACCCACTCGTCAGCACCTTCAGACTGCATCAATGCTAACCACCAGTTGAGTACATCGCCTTCGAACCGATAGCATGCCAACCTCGCCTTGTATGCGGGGTCACAGCCCATAGCATTGAAAATCTTCTCGATGTGTGCCAACCAGCTTTCAGCATCGCTGGGGCTATCTGTCTTCTAAAAAGATCGAGGGCGGAGCTTGTTGAATCTCTCCAGCCATACTACTAATGTCACTGGAGGAGGAGGAGGAGGTGCCTGATTCTGCTGCTGATTGTTGGTAGCTTGAACTTCAGCCCTGATGTCATTCCTCAGTTGAGGAAGCAAGGCTTGCATGGCAGCCTGAATTGCATCATTGAGCTGCTCCTGTTCGCGTGTGAGAACCATCTGACAGTATAACATAAAACATATGATTAAACAGATCAAAACATAATATATATATATATATATATATATATATATATATGAAAAAAATTTATACCAAAATTTCACGAGAAAAATTTTATGCAAGAAAATTTTGTGTATGAATGCATGATGCGGTTTTATGAAAACTTTTGTATGCTCGAGAGTGAACGCCTCTGGTCAGTTGACCCAAAACAAAAGACACAGCGAGGGGACGCCTATGGGTCGGTCCCAAATCTAAAAGTTTCGATAAAACACATGCGACTAAATAGGGCCAGTCCTGTACCAACCATTACTTAGTCAAAAATCTGCGACAATGACATTTATATGTATGCTTAAAAATGATGAATGCATGAAAACAACTGTCAGTTCTAGGAAGACCGTAGTGACTATCCACTAATCTCAGGTCATATTTGAGAGCCTACAGGTCGAAGCCTTGGCTCTGATACCATAATTGTAACACCCCATTTTGATAATGGAAATGTCACATGCAATTATGGCGTGTCATCAAAGCATACAAGGAAAAATGTCTAAACATTACTTGACCATAAAAGGAAAATACCGGAATCAAACATCGGTAGTCCAAATGTAAAGCTCATCACACACAAACATAGTATAATAAAAGAAAGGACTAAACAATGTCCAAAGCATAAGTATCATAAGAAAGGAAATGCATAAAGTAAAGAAGGTAGACAGCTTCCAGTCCATATGCACGTACTCTTAGTGTCTACGAGGGTCCCTGAGTACCTGCCGTTTTAGGAGCATAGAAAAGGAAAACGACTGAGCAAATACGCTTAGTGCACGGATGTACAATAAATCTTGAATAGGATAAGCATATAACATATAACAGCGGAAGAAAACTAAGTCCCGAGTAGCCTGGTTAAGTCTTGATAAAACTGGGTTAATAGTTTCAAAGTCTTATGTTTATCTTATAAAAACTATTTATCATATTTTACCATTAGCCAATATAGGTCATGAAAATCCACCGTGCATGAATACTTGGAGGGGTGACCTCATCATGCAAATTAGAGGGACTGCCTCTAATTTAATATACTGGTTTTTGGGTAGGAGGGATCAACTCCTTGTGAAGGATGCAAGGCACACACCACATTCACCATGAAATCCTGACTAAAAACATGTAACTAGGATGCACCCGTACGCCCCACATGATAAATATAATATAAATGGCCAAAAGCTGAAGGGACGCCACGAGCAATCACTCCGCCGTGGTGAAGTCATAACATCAATGCCTCTAAGGTTATGGTTATGGTACCTCTATAACTAGGTGAAACTGGTCATGCATGTATATGGCTATAGGTAATCTTAATTAAACATAAGCAATCAAACACGTAACTTATACTACGGGAAAATAGTTGGCTGCATACGGGGAATCCTAATAAGGAAAGAATGTCCATACTGAAAGGACGGGAATCCGTACCTTATGTCCAGTGAACGGAGAAGATGAACTGAGAGAAATCCTACTTCCGAATCACTAGTGCTACATAAATACATACATGAATAAGTATTTGCTTACTAAATACGTAGCTGGTTTTATGTCATGTCTTAGCTTATTTTATGTGTTCTTACCATGTTTTACTGTTTTTAAGCCTTACACTGTGTTTATCTTATATTCTATTTAATCTGATTAAGTATTTCTGGTATTTCATGTGTTATTATACTTACTGTGTAATAATAAGTAACTTTCCAAAAATAGCAGGTTTCCTAAAATAGGAAGTTTCCAAAAATAGAAAGTTTCCAAAAATAGAAAGTTACCAAAACTAGAAAGTTACCAAAAATAGAAAGTTTCCAAAAATAGAAAGTTTCTAAAAATAGAAAGTTTCCAAAAATAGATTTACTGCTTAAAATAGATAAGTTTTCTAAAAATAGAAAGTTTCCATAAATAGATTAGCTGCCTTAATTAAATAAGTTTCCATAAATAGATTAGCTGTCTGAAATAAATAAGTTTCTTAAAATAGAAGGTTTCCATAAATAGATTAGCTGCCTTATTTAATTAAGTTTCTAAAAATAGAAAGTTTCCATAATTAGAAATAAGCTGGTTAAATAAGCTAAGTATATAAGCCTAAGTGTTTTCAAGATTATTTTCTAAGTCATATGATATAATGTATAGTTTAATAATTATTTCTTGTAATTAAATTAAACTATAGGTTAAAATATTTAATTAAAGTATAACATGTTTTTAATTAAACGAAGTTAAATACTTAGGTTAAAACATGTATTATTATATATTAATAATATAACCTAAGTCATGTTAATTAATTAATTATAGTCATGGTTTTTAAATAATTAATTAATTATAAGTCTAAAATATAAAATACTTAGGTTAATTAATTTCATGATTATAATAATTAAAATAACCTAAGTCATGTTATTAAATTAATCATATCATTTTATTAATTTAATTTTTAACATAAGATCATAAACATAAAAAAAACTAAACATACACCATGAACCGGATCCAAACTAAAACAATGAACCGGACATGAAATCGAAATCGTACCCCGAACCAACTCGGGGTACCCCGTGTCTTACTGCTGTCGTGGGACCCACACACACCAACCAAGACCGTATGGTCTTGGTGGTGGTCGGTTGGCCAAACCGAAACCCACCTTGGGTTCGGTGTAGGCCGCGGCTGAAAACAAACACCCCTTAAAACATACTTTTGATTTTATTAAACCCCAAATCATGTTAGATCCATGTTAAAAAATTAGGTTTTTGTAAAAACATAACATGTTCTTGATTTAATAAAAGATCAAATAAAAAAAAAGGTTTAAAAAGGATTTACCGAATTCATGAATCAAAAGGATGAAGAACAAACACGATCAACCACTAAAATTCCAAAATCCAAGATCACAAGCCACCTCCTTGTGGTGGTTGTAGGGTGGCGGCACAAAGAAGAACAAGGAAGAGGGTTTTAGGGTTTTTCTAAAAATCTTCTGTAAAATAAAATGAGTAGTGAAAAATCCCTTTTTCCCTTTTAGTAAAATTTGACAAATGGGCTTGGCCCATTTGTCCTTGTAGTCGCGGGTAGGGGCCCCACTTGGGGTACCCGTACCTTTTTTCGTGTCCCGATGTTAAGTTGTATGTTCGTGATTAATTGTGTTCGCGTTTTAAGAGTTCTCGTTACGTAAATACCGTGATCTGATATATTTAATTACGCTCGTAATAAATATATATACGTAATTAATAATAGTTCATGTTTTAATTACGTTCATGATTTCAAGATCGCATGCTCGTGATTAATTATTGTCAAATAATTATTACGTGCTCGTGCATAGTAAATACTTATCGTGTTCTAACACGTACGTAATACGTAAAATCCTAACACGTAATCGTAATTATGCTATATTAGGAAAGTTTAATCTAGTACGTACGATCCTAAGGGTACTATTCATGGTAAAAGCATGCGGGTTTTACAGTGATAAAGTCCATCGTAATTCGCTCCCACTTCCATTCAGGAATCTTTGGCTGTTGAAGTAGTCCTGATGGCTTTTGATGTTCCGCTTTGACTCTAGCACAAGTCAAGCATTGAAGAACATACATAGCAATATCAGCTTTCATATTCGGCCACCAGTACAACTTCTTCAAATCATGGTACATCTTATCAGATCCCGGATAAATGGAATACTTAGATTTATGGGATTCTAACATAATCAAATCTCTTAAGCCTCCAAACTTAGGTATCCACATACGACCTCTTAAGCATTTCACTCCATCAACTCTAACCTCTAAAGGATCTCCTTCTCCTCAGAACCCTTCATTAACAAAATTTTCTTTCTTACAAGCTTCTATTTGCGCATTTCTAATTTGCTCAGGCAAATTATTGTGCACGGTCAAGACTAGAGAACATACCCTGATAGGCTCTCTATCTTTCCTACGTAATGCATCGGCAACAACATTGGCTTTTCCCGGGTGATATTTTATATCACAATCATAATCGCTTAACAACTCTATCCATCTTCGTTTCCTCATGTTCAATTCCTTCTGATCGAGAATATACTGTAGGCTTTTGTGATCGGTGAATACCGTACACTTGGTGCCATACAGATAATGTCTCCACAACCTAAGAGCAAAGACTACAGCTCCTATCTCAAGATCATGAGTAGTATAATTCTCCTCATTCTTCCTTAATTTCCTAGAAGCATAAGCTATCACTTTTTATCGCTGCATCAAAACAACTCCATAGCCTCTAAGAGATGCATCACAATACACTACAAAATCTTCACTCCCGTCGGGTAATGATAAATTTGGCGCACTACATAATTTTTGCTTCAATGTCTGAAATGCTCCATCCTCATCACTTCCCCAAACGAAAGGTTTATTCTTCTGGGTAAGCTTAGTCAAGGGTCTAGCTATTAAAGAAAATTCTTTAATGAATCGCCTATAATAGCCAGCCAATCCTAAGAACTGTCGCACTTCCGTTGGCGTTGTCGGTGCAGACCAATTCTTAATGGCTTCAACCTTTGCAGGATCAACATGAATTCCATCCTTGTTAATCACATGGCCAAGAAATTGCACAGAATCTAACCAAAAATCACATTTTAAAAACTTAGCATACAACCTTTCATCCTTTAACAAATTCAAAATAATCCTTAAATGTTCTCTTTGTTCATCTTCATTCTTAGAATAGATTAGAATATCGTCAATAAACACAACCACAAATTTGTCCAAGTAGGACTTGCACACTCGATTCATTAAATCCATGAAAACCACAGGTGCGTTATTTAACCCAAATGGCATTACTTGAAATTCATATTGTCCATAACGAGTTCTAAATGCAGTTATAGGAATATCTTCTTCACGGACACGAAGTTGGTGATATCCAGACCGCCAATCTATCTTAGAATACACGCTAGATCCTTGTAGTTGATTAAACAAATCATCAATCCTTGGTAAAGGATATCAATTTTTAATTGTCAACTTATTCAGTTCCCTATAGTCAATGCACATACGGAAAGATCCATCCTTCTTCTTAACGAACAAGACTGGAGCTCCTCAAGGCGACGAGCCCAGTCGAATAAAACCTTTATCAGATAACTCCTTAAGTTGCTTAGATAACTCCTTTAATTCAGAAGGGGCTAATCGGTATGGCGCACGTGCCACCGGTGCAGCACCTGGAATTAAATCGATTCGAAACTCTACTTGCCTTATCGGTGGAAGTCCGGGTAAATCTTTAGGAAATACCTCAAGAAATTCACAAATAATAGGTACATCTTCCAATCGTTTTTCCCTAGACTCATTCCCGGTCACTTGAGCTAAGAATAACTCGCAAACGTTCCTGATGTACTTTTGGACTTTAATACATGAAACGATTTTTAAACGGGATTCACCTCGATTACCATCAATTACTAACGTCCTATTCCTAAGAGGAATCTTAACCTTCTTCTCTCCACATAAAATAGTAGCATTATTCAATGACTACCAATCCATACCAATAATAATATCAAAACTACGTAATTCTATCAACATCAAATCAATCGGAAAGGAATAGTTCAAGAGATTTAGAGAGCATCCTTCTAATAGCTTATTAGTTTTCACTAATTTACCATCAGCCAATTCCACCTCGTAACTGGTATTTATCTCAACAGGTTCAATGTCAATAAGGGCACAAAATTTAGTGGATATAAAGCTCCTATCAGCACCCGAATCAAATAAAGCAACAACATAATGATTGTTGAGTAAAAACATACCGATAACGACATTTGGATCCTCTTTCTTCACCTTGATTGTTCCAAGTTGATAAACACCACACTGGGGGTTTCTTCCAGGTACAATCGCTTTCAACTTGGGGCATTCCGATTTCCTATGACCTTCTTCATTACAGTTGAAGAAAATGGTTCCCTTCTTACACCTTTCAACCTTGTGTCCAAGCTTTCCGCAATTTCGGCACTTCCAGCAGTCGCCAGCATCCTCTTGTTGCCACACTTAGGACATCTATCATCGTTGCGCGGTGTGTTGTTGGTAAGAGCATTTGCATTCCCCTTTCTCTGGTTCTGACGACGATTGAAATTCTTCCTATTATCACCTCTATCTACACGATCACCGTCACCCTTTCTTTTCTCACCAACACGTGCTTCATCTTCCCTATCCTGAATTATCTGTCCAATGAGTTGGTGAGCCATCCGAATAGCATCATCAATGGTCGGTGGTTTCGATGATGTCACGCCCCCCGGATATTCTTGGTCAACCCTTTAATATATTGCTCAATTCGGATCTCTTCGGGTTCCACCAATCGAGGACATAGCAAGGCCAACTCATGGAATCGGTTTGTGTAACTATCAATGTCCACACTTTTCATTCTTAAATGAATCAATTCTTGTTCTTACCTAATGATCACACTACGGGGACAAAATTCCAAAGTCATCCACTTCTTAATTTCAGCCCAAGGAGTAGCATTAGCAACATCAATACCCATGAAAGCAATTCTCCCGTTCCACCAAGTCAACGCACGACCTTTAAGAGCAGCCATAGCAAAAGTCACCTTATCTTCCTCCTTACACTTACTAATCCGAAACACCGACTCAATCTTCTCAATCCACTGGCTTAATCCTACAGCACCTTCAGTTCCATTAAAAGGTAGAGGTTCACACTTAATGAACGTCACATAAGTAAAGCCACCAACTTCAGGTGCATTAGTTCCAAGTCCTCCTATATTTCCTCCAGCATTAGCATTCACATTATTCGCAATCACATTCACATTAGTACCACCAATTCCACTACCGCCAGCTCCACTACCGCCAGCTCCACTACCGCCAGCTTCATTTCTAGCATTTTCCATAAATTCAGTCATAGATACGGTAACTTGCTCCGTAATAATCCTACGTACATCATCCTCAGTCATAGCTTTCTTGGGCGGCATAGTTCTATAATTTCACAATTTCAAAGTATTAAGCATTCACCCAACAAGGGATTCATATAATATGGATTGAATTCATAATCAAGATACAAATAAGGCACAATATGGAATTCAAGACAAGATACATATTTCATTGGATTTGAAACAAAAGCATTGTCTTAATTACATCCCATATCAAAGTTCTAGCACTATACATACTCAAAACTTGTGCCAGGTCTACTACTAACATGTCGGTTCAGTCAAAGTTACAAAAGGTACAAAAGATACAAGGGTCATTACTAAACACAGACTGGTCTACTAAGAACCGCTAGATGGTCCATCATCCATCGTCTTCTATATCTTTGTCGGACGATCACTAGACACATCTTCAGCTGGGCGCTTACGGATCACTCCTCTTTCAACCATGTCAGCATAAAATCTACTATTCCAACCCACAGATATATTCAACTCCTTCTCAACTTTCTCACGCATCGCACGAGCTACATTCATCTGAATCTCCATAGAATTCACCTTTTTCTTCATAGCAGCAAACTCACCACTTTCTAACACAGATAACCTCCTAAAAGCCTCATTCAAACCACGCTCTACATCAGTCAAATCCAATGTAACACCCTGTTTTGATAATGGAAATGTCACATGCAGTTATGGCGTGTCATCAAAGCATATAAGGAAAAATGTCTAAACATTACTTGACCATAAAAGGAAAATACCGGAATCAAACATCGGTAGTCCAAACGTAAAGCTCATCACACACAAGCATAGTGTAATAAAGGAAAGGACTAAATAATGTCCAAAGAAAATTTATCATAAGAAAGGAAATGCATAAGGTAAAGAAGGCTAGACAGCTTCCAGTCCATATGCACGTACTCTTAGTGTCTACGAGCGTCCCTGAGTACCTACCGTTTTGGGAACATAGAAAATGAAAACGGCTGAGCAAATACGCTCAGTGCACGGATGTACAATAAAGAATGAATAGGATAAGCATATAACATATAACATATAACAGCGGAAGAAAACTAAGTCCCGAGTAACCTGGTTAAGTCTTGATAAATCTGGTTTTATAGTTTGAAAAGTCTTATGTTTATCTTGTAAAAACTGTTTGTCATATTTTACCATTAGCTAATATAGGTCATGAAAATCCACCGTGCATGAATACTTGGATGGGTGACCTCATCATACAAATTAGAGGGGCTGCCTCTAATTTAATATACTGGTTTTTGGGTAGTAGGGATCAGCTTCTTGTGAAGGATGCAAGGCACACACCACATTCACCATGAAATCCTGACTGAAAACATGTAACTACGATGCACCCATACGCCCCACATGATAAATATAAAGTAAATGGCCAAAAGATGAAGGGACGCCACGAGCAATCACTCCGCCGTGGTGAAGTCATAACATCAGTGCCTCTATTGTTATGGTTATGGTACCTCCATAACTAGGTGAAACTGGTCATGCATGTATATGGCTATAGGTATTCTTAATTAAACATAAGCAAATCAAACACGTAACTTATACTACGGGAAAACATTTGGCTGCATACGGGGAATCCTAGTAAGGAAAGAATGTCCATACTGAAAGGACAGAAATCCGTACCTTATGTCCAGTGAACGAAGAAGATGAACTGAGAGGAATCCTACTTCCGTATCACTAGTGCTACATAAATACATACATGAATAAGTATCTGCTTACTAAATACGTAGCTCGTTTAATGTCATGTCTTAGCTTATTTTATATGTTCTTACCATGTTTTACTGTTTAACGCCTTAAACTGTGTTTATCTTATATTCTGTTTAATCTGATTAAGTATTTCTGGTATTTCATGTATTATTATACTTACTGTGTAATAATAAGTAACATTCCAAAAATAGCAGGTTTCTTAAAATAGAAAGTTCCCAAAAATAGGAAGTTTCCAAAAATAGAAAGTTTCCAAAAATAGAAAGTTACCAAAAATAGAAAGTTTCCAAAAATAGAAAGTTTCCAAAAATAGAAAGTTTCCAAAAATAGAAAGTTTCCAAAAATAGAATTACTACTTAAAATAGATAAGTTTCTAAAAATAGAAAGTTTCCATAAATAGATCAGCTGCCTTAATTAAATAAGTTTCCATAAATAGATTAGCTGCCTGAAATAAATAAGTTTCTAAAAATAGAAGGTTTCCATAAATAGATTAGCTGCCTTATTTAATTAAGTTTCTAAAAATAGAAAGTTTCCATAATTAGAAATAAGCTGGTTAAATAAGCTAAGTATATAAGCCTAAGTGTTTTCATGATTATTTCCTAAGTCATATAATATAATGTATAGTTTAATAATTATTTCATGTAATTAAATTAAACAATAGGTTAAAATATTTAATTAAACTATAAACTGTTTTTAATTAAATAAAGTTAAATACTTAGGTTAAAACATGTATTATTATTTATTAATAATATAACCTAAGTCATGTTAATTAATTAATTATAACCATGGTTTTTAAATAATTAATTAATTATAGGTCTAAAATATAAAAATACTTAGGTTAATTAATTTCATGATTATTAATAATTAAAATAACCTAAGTCATGTTATTAAATTAATCATGTCATATTATTAATTTAATTTTAACATAAGATCATAAAAAATAAAAACTAAACATACACCATGAACCGGATCTAGACTAAAAACCATGAACCGGACATGAAATCGACTCCGTACCCCGAACCAAATCGGGGTACCCCTTGTCTTGATGCTGCCGTGGGACCCACACCAACCAACCGGGACTATATGGTCTCGGTGGTGGTCGGATGGCCAAACCGAAACCCTCTCAGGTTCGGTGTAGGCTGCGGCCAAAACAAACACCCCTTAAAACATTACTTTTGATTTTATTTAATCCCAATTCATGTTAGATCTATGATCTAATTAGGTTTTATAAAAAAAACAAAACATGTTCTTAATTAATAAAAGATCAAATCAAAAGAAAAAGGTTTAAAAGGGTTTACCGAATACGTGGATCAAAAGAACGAAGAACAAACACGAACACCAACAAGAATTCCAAGATCCAAGATCAACAAACATCCCCTTTTTGTGTTTTGAAGGTAGAGGCCAAAAAGAAGAAACGGTATTAGGTTTTCTGTAAATCTTCTGTAAAACAATTATGAGTAGTGTAAAATTCAATAACCTCCTTTTAATAAAAATACAAATGGGCTTGGCCCATTTGTTCCTTGTAGCCGCGGGTAGGGGGCCCCACATGGGGTAACCCGTACCTTTTTCCGTGTCTCGATGTTTAGTTATTCGTTCATGATTCTTTGTGTTCGCGTTTTATGTGTTCTCGTTACGTAATTATCGTGATCTAATATATTTATTTACGCTCGTAATAAATATATATACGTAATTAATGATAGTTCGTGTTTTAATTATGTTCATGATTTCATGATCGCATGTTCGTGATTAATTATTGTCAAATAATTATTACGTGCTCGTGCGTAGTAAATACTTATCGTGTTCTAACACGTACATAATACGTAAAATCCTAACACGTAATCGTAATCATGCTATATTAGGAAAGTTTTAATCTAGTACGTAGGATCTTAAGGGTACTATTCATGGTAAAAGCATGCGGGTTTTACAACTCTTCCCCCCTAAAAGAATAATTCGTCCCCGAATTATAGATAAAGTAAACTGGAAAAGAAGAACATACCCGAATTCAAAATATGAAATGAGGGTAAGAAGCCCGGATAGACTCCTCTGTTTCCCAAGTGGCTTCCCGCTCGGTATGATCCCTCAATAGGATTTTGTCGAATGGAATCGTCTTCTTTCTCATGACTCGTTCTTGTCTATCAAGAACTCGTTCGGGTTCTTCTATAAAAGTGTGATCTTCACGTATCTGTTCCAGTGGATACTGAACCATGTGAAGGGGATGATACTGGTACCCTCTGAGTAAGGACACACGGAACACATTGTGCACATGTGAAAGCTGCAGAGGTAACACCAATCTGTAAGATACTTCATCGACTCGTTCAATGATATCAAACGGTCCGATGAAACGAGGACTGAGCTTCCCTTTAATCCCGAAGCGTCTAACACCACGTGCCGACGAAACCTTAAGGAAGACGTGATCTCCTACGTTAAAATGTATGTCCCTACGATGCTTATCGGCGTAACTCTACTGACGTGACCGTGCTTCCTGAATTTTCTGCTTAGCTACTGTGATCTTCTCATTAGTCATCTCTATGATTTCTGGTCCTTCAAGTGTTCGCTCACCAACCTGATCCCAACAGATTGGGGCGCGACACTGTCTACCATACAACATTTCAAAAGGAGCACACTTGATGCTTGCGTGCCAGCTGTTGTTGTATGCAAACTCCACCAAACAGATGTAATCGTCCCAATCACCCGTCCATTCCAACGCACATGACCTCAACATATCTTCCAATGTCGGAATGGTTCGCTCCGACTGTCCGTCCATTTGAGGATGAAAAGTCGTGCTAAGCTTAAGTTGTGTACCCCAAGCTTTCTGCAGACTCTTCCAAAAGCGCGAAGTGAATCGAGGATCTCTGTCTGAGACGATGCTGGATGGTGAACCGTGGAGTCTCATGATCACTCTTCTGTACGTATCTGTGAGTTTACTTACCGGATCTTCCTTGCGGATCGGTAAGAAATGAGCTTATTTGGTAAGTCGATCTACGATAACCCAAATAGCATCGTGATTCCTCTTGCTGGCAGGTAAGACATTTGGAGACGTAAGTGGCTACATCCTGTTTCATACCACTCCACCAAAAGTACTGCTTGATGTCATGGTACATCTTAGTCGAACCAGGATGTATAGAGAATGGGGAGCTATGAGCTTCAGCTAACAAAGCTTCCCGGAGTTCTTGGTTATCAAGTACACAAAGTCTCGTGCCCTGCCATACGATACCATCTGCATCTACTCTGAAATCTGTCTGTTTCTCCAAATTTTGTACTATCGCCCAGATTTCTCCGTCATCCTTCTGAGCTTCCTTGATCTTAGAGAGTAACTCGGGTTCTACTCTAAGATTAGCCCAGTAACCGTTCTGTCCACGTACCATGATTTTGATGTCTAGTCGCTCCAAGTATCTTATGATTTCCTCTTCGATTTTAATGTCGTCGATCATTCCGGACTTCCTGCTAAG
The DNA here is from genome assembly GCA_025667525.1 of Glebionis coronaria. Classification (NCBI taxonomy): domain Eukaryota; kingdom Viridiplantae; phylum Streptophyta; class Magnoliopsida; order Asterales; family Asteraceae; genus Glebionis; species Glebionis coronaria. The sequence continues at coordinate 295,544,953 of CM046875.1, forward strand.
AGCATCTGCTACTACATTTGCCTTTCCGGGATGATACTATAGATTAATGTAATAATCCTTCAACAGCTCTAACCATCTCCTCTGCCTCATGTTCAATTCACGTTGAGTGAAGATATACGTCAAGCTCTTGTGGTCCGTGAAAATGTCACACGATTCTCCATATAAGTAGTGCCTCCATATCTTTAATGCAATCACGACTGCAGCAAGTTCCAAGTCATGCGTGGGGTAATTTTCTTCATAAGGCTTAAGCTGCCGTGAAGCGTACGCAATCACTTTCCCATGTTGCATGAGAACACAGCCAAGTCCCTTCCCCGATGCATCGTTGTAGATTTGAAATCCACCCGTACCAGATGGTAGAGTAAGAATAGGTGCAGATACTAGCTTCTGCTTCAGGTCTTCAAAGCTCTTCTCTCGATCTTCAGTCCAGACGAATTTCTCCCCTTTCCGCATCAGTTTGGTCAATGGTAGTGCTAAGCGGGAAAAGTTCTCCATAAACCTACGGTAATAGCCAGCTAAGCCTAAGAAACTACAGACTTTCGTCGCTGATGTCGGCCTTGGCCACTTAGTAATGGCCTCAACCTTCGCTGGATCCATAGTGATTCCTTCTGCTGATACAATGTGACCTAAAAATGCCACCTTGTCTAACCAGAACTCACACTTGGAGAATTTAGCATACAGCTGCTTCTGGCGAAGAATATGTAGTACTGTACGAAGATGGTCTTCGTGTTCCTCCTTGGACTTTGAGAAAATCAGGATGTCATCGATGAAGACAATAACGAACTTGTCCAGAAATTCATGGAAGATTCTGTTCATCAAATCCATGAACACTGCTGGAGAATTTGTCAGACCAAATGGCATAACTACAAACTCGTAGTGGCCATAACGGGTACGAAAGGCAGTCTTAGCGATGTCCTGCTCCTTGACCCGTAGCTGATGATAGCCTGACCTAAGATCAACCTTGGAGAAGTGTTTGGCCCCTTGGAGTTGGTCAAACAGATCGTCAATGCGTGGCAGTGGATATCTATTCCGAATGGTGATCTTGTTGAGCTCGCGATAGTCTATGCAAAGACGCATACTGTCGTCCTTCTTCTTAACAAACAAGACCGGTGCGGCCCATGGAGATGCGCTCGGTCGAATAAAACCTCGTTCAAGAAGTTCTTTCAGTTGATCCTTCAGCTCCTTCAGCTCTATGGGAGCCATGCGATTAGGAGCTTTGGAGATTGGTTCAGCTCCTGGAATAAGCTCGATACTGAATTCCACTTCTCGTGCAGGTGGTATGCCCGGAAGTTCTGCTGGAAAACATCTTGGAATTCCGACACTATAGGTTGATCCTGAATTGATGGGGATTCAGCATCCATGTCGTAAACCTTATCTAGATAACCCTCGCAGCCATGTGACAGTAGTGCACACGCTTGTAGGGTAGATATGACATGTACAGTCCGTCCGAGTATGAACCCGTTATGAATGTACTCCGGTGCATTAACATCACCGAAGCTAACTCGATATGAATGGAAGGCTATGGTAGCATGATGCTTGGATAGCCAATCCATGCCCAAAATCATGTCGAAGTCATTCATGTCCAGCTGAAGTGCGTCGACAGTTCGAACCTTATCGTCAAATTCTAGGGGAAGACTCTTGTATAAATGAGTGATTAATACAGAGTCCCTCAAAGGCGTGGAAATAGTAAGCCTATTTTCTAGTGGCATGGGGAGCATCCTAATGTTCTTAGCATAAGCAGTAGAAATAACTGAGTGAGTAGCACCCGTATCAAAAAGAACACATGCAGCTTGACGATACATATACAAGATTCCAGTGACGGTATCTGTAGACTTGTTGGCCTGGTCCAGAGATGTCGTGTAGACACGCCCAGTAGTAGGAGGCGGCTTCGTATCAGCATGTCTCGATGTACCCTCCATCTCGCCCTTATGGCAATCCTTCATGATATGGCCAGGAAGACCACACTTGAAGCACGCGTCAGTATTATGGCGACATGGCCCTGGGTGCCTATGGTGGCAAGTAGAGCAAAGAGGATGAGTGAATCGTCCAACAGGTGCTCTGGCTGGCTGGGAACCTGATAAAACATTTTACATAAGACATGATAGTTGGGTACAAAGGACAAAGCGGATAATTGTAAGATTTAATACCAGTGATAGCTGGACGGCTAGGCTGCGAACCTCTCTAGTTCTGGTCCCTACCGTTTCCATGGTTCCTGGTAGAAGTTTTGCTGAAGTGTCAGAATATGAGTTATAACATGAAATCATAAGGAAATGCGTAAGTATAAGGACCTGTTGCTGTTGGAGTGTCCAGCGTTGTTACGGTAATTATCATTACCGCCACGCCTATCCGTAGCAGAACGGTCGTTAGTCTGACCGTTTCCCTTGGACTGATGAGGATGCTGCTGAGTAGCCGGCTGAGACCGGTCCCCAGTTTTCTGCCTGGAAGATACATTTTATGAGATGAATAATTGACATAAATGGAAAGTATACGGGTTTATCACCGCTTGAATACGAATGTTTACCTCTTGTCGGGTCTTTCAGCTTCCCCGAACTCATCCCTCTCTTGCAGCATCTCCAGCTTACGTGCTGTATCGGCCACTTGTGCTACAGTGTTGAACGTAGCATACACCAGATTGTTTGCGACCGATGTGCGAAGAGCCCATCTAAAATGATGTGCCTGCTCTTCAGGAGTACCTGCTGCCGCACCAAGGAAACCAGCTAAACGAAGAAAGCGCTGCATAAACTCATTGCTATTCTCCCCAGCTCTCTATCGGATCCCATGGTACTCTCTCTTGAGCTTGTCCTGCTCAGCCTTGGGAAAGAACTCCTCCATCACCCTGTCCTTGAACTGAGCCCAAGTCAAACCAGCAACCCACTCGTCACCACCTTCAGACTGCATCAATGCTAACCACCAATTTAGCACATCGCCTTCGAACCGATAGCATGCCAACCTCGCCTTGTATGCGGGGTCACAGCCCATAGCATTGGAAATCTTCTTGATGTGAGCCAACCAGCTTTTAGCATCACTGGGGCTATCTGTCTTCTCAAATGCTCGAGGGCGGAGCTTGTTGAATCTCTCCAGCCATACTGCTAATGTCACTGGAGGAGGAGGAGGAGGTGCCTGATTATGCTGCTGATTGTTGGCAACTTGAACTTCAGCCCTAATGTCATTCCTCAGTTGAGGAAGAAAAGCTTGCATAGCAGCTTGAATTGCAGCATTGAGCTGTTCCTGTTCGCGTGTGAGAACCATCTGACAGTATAACATAAAACATATGATTAAACAGATTAAAACATAAATATATATACATGAAAAAATATTTTATACCAAAATTTCACGAGAAAAATTTTATGCAAGAAAATTTTATGTATGAATGCATGATGCAGTTTTATGAAAACTTTTGTATGTTCGAGAGTGAACGCCTCTGGTCAGTTCACCCAAAACAAAAGAGATAGCGAGGGGACGCCTATGGGTCGGTCCCAAATTTAAAAGTTTCGATAAAACACATGCGACTAAATAGGGCCAGTCCTGTACCAACCCTTACTTATTCAAAAATATGCGACAATGACATGTATATGTATGCTTAAAAATGATGAATGCATGAAAACAACTGTCAGTTCTAGGAAGACCGTAGTGACTACCCACTAATCACAGGTCATATTTGAGAGCCTACAGGTCGAAGCCTTGGCTCTGATACCATAATTGTAACACCTCATTTTGATAATGGAAATGTCACATGCAATTATGACGTGTCATCAAAGCATACAAGGAAAAATGTCTAAACATTACTTGACCATAAAAGGAAAATACCAGAATCAAACATCGGTAGTCCAAACGTAAAGCTCATCACACAAAAACATAGTATAATAAAGGAAAGGACTAAACTATGTCCAAAGCAAATGTATCATAAGAAAGGAAATGCATAAGGTAAAGAAGGCTAGACAACTACCAGTCCATATGCACGTATTCTTAGTGTCTACGAGCGTCCCTGAGTACCTGCCGTTTTGGGAACATAGAAAAGGAAAACGGCTGAGCAAATACGCTGAGTGCACGGATGTACAATAAAGCATGAATAGGATAAGCATATAACATATAACATATAACAGCGGAAGAAAACTATTTCCCGAGTAACCTGGTTAAGTCTTGATAAAACTGGTTTTATAGTTTGAAAAGTCTTATGTTTATCTTGTAAAAACTGTTTGTCATATTTTACCATTAGCCAATATAGGTCATGAAAATCCACCATGCATGAATACTTGGAGGGGTGACCTCATCATGCAAATTAGAGGGGCTGCCTCTAATTTAATATACTGGTTTTTGGGTAGGAGGGATTAGCTCCTTGTGAAGGATGCAAGGCACACACCACATTCACCATGAAATCCTGACTGAAAACATGTAACTAGGATGCACCCATACGCCCCACATGATAAATATAAAATAAATGGCCAAAAGCTGAAGGGACGCCACGAGCAATCACTCCGTCGTGGTGAAGTCATAACATCAGTGCCTCTAATGTTATGGTTATGGTACCTCCATAACTAGGTGAAACTGGTCATGCATGTATATGGCTATAGGTATTCTTAATTAAACATAAGCAAATCAAACACGTAACTTATACTACGGGAAAACATTTGGCTGCATACGGGGAATCCTAATAAGGAAAGAATGTCCATACTGAAAGGACGGGAATCCGTACCTTATATCCAGTGAATGAAGAAGATGAACTGAGAGGAATCCTACTTCCGTATCACTAGTGCTACATAAATACATACATGAATAAGTATCTGCTAACTAAATACGTAGCTGGTTTAATGTCATGTCTTAGCTTATTTTATATGTTCTTACCATGTTTTACTATTTAACGCCTTAAACTGTGTTTATCTTATATTCTGTTTAATCTGATTAAGTATTTCTGGTATTTCATCTATTATTATACTTACTGTGTAATAATAAGTTGCTTTCCAAAAATAGCAGGTTTCTTAAAATAGAAAGTTTCCAAAAATAGAAAGTTTCCATAAATAGAAAGTTATAAAAAAAATAGAAAGTTTCCAAAAATAGAAAGTTTCCAAAAATAGAAAGTTTCCAAAAATAGAATTTCTACTTAAAATAGATAAGTTTCTAAAAATAGAAAGTTTCCATAAATAGATCAGCTGCCTTAATTAAATAAGTTTCCATAAATAGATTAGCTGCCTGAAATAAATAAGTTTATAAAAATAGAAGGTTTCCATAAATAGCTTAGCTGCCTTATTTAATTAAGTTTCTAAAAATAGAAAGTTTCCATAATTAGAAATAAGCTGGTTAAATAAGCTAAGTATATAAGCCTAAGTGTTTTCATGATTATTTCCTTAGTCATATGATATAATGTATAGTTTAATAATTATTTCATGTAATTAAATTAAACTATAGGTTAAAATATTTAATTAAAGTATAACATGTTTTTAATTAAATAAAGTTAAATACTTAGGTTAAAACATGTATTATTATTTATTAATAATATAACCTAAGTCATGTTAATTAATTAATTATAACCATGGTTTTTAAATAATTAATTAATTATAAGTCTAAAATATAAAAATACTTAGGTTAATTAATTTCATGATTATCAATAATTAAAATAACCTAAGTCATGTTATTAAATTAATCATGTCATATTATTAATTTAATTTTAACATAAGATCATAAAAAAATAAAAACTAAACATACACCATGAACCAGATCTAGACTAAAAACCATGAACCGGACATGAAATCGACTCCGTACCCCGAACCAAATCGGGGTACCCCTTGTCTTGATGTTTCCGTGGGACCCACACCAACCAACCGGGACCATATGGTCTCGGTGGTGGTCGGATGGCCAAACCGAAACCCTCTCGGGTTCAGTGTAGGTTGCGGCCAAAACAAACACCCCTTAAAACATTACTTTTGATTTTATTTAACCCCAATTCATGTTAGATCTATGATCTAATTAGGTTTTATAAAAAAAACGTAACATGTTCTTAATTAATAAAAGATCAAATCAAAAGAAAAAGGTTTAAAAGGATTTACCGAATACGTGGATCAAAAGAACGAAGAACAAACACGAACACCAACAAGAATTCCAAGATCCAAGATCAACAAACACCCCCTTTTTGTGTTTTTAAGGTGGCGGCCAAAAAGAAGAAAAAGAGGAGGGTTTTAGGTTTTCTGTAAATCTTCTGTAAAACAATTATGAGTAGTGTAAAATTCCTTAACCTCCTTTTAGTAAAAATACAAATGGGCTTGGCCCATTTTTTCCTTGTAGCCGCGGGTAGGGGGCCCCACACGGGGTACCCGTACCTTTTTCCGTGTCTCGATGTTTAGTTATCCGTTCATGATTATTTGTGATCGCGTTTTATGTGTTCTCGTTACGTAATTATCGTGATCTAATATATTTATTTACGCTCGTAATAAGTATATACGTAATTAATGATAGTTCGTGTTTTAATTACGTTCATGATTTCATGATCGCATGTTCGTGATTAATTATTGTCAAATAATTATTACGTGCTCGTGCGTAGTAAACACTTATCGTGTTCTAACACGTACGTAATACGTAAAATCCTAACACGTAATTGTAATCATGCTATATTAGGAAAGTTTTAATCTAGTACGTACGATCTTAAGGGTACTATTCATGGTAAAAGCATGCGGGTTTTACATCCAAACTAAGCAATTCCCGCTCTTTCTCACCAACATTAGTCTTTGACTCCAAATAAGCAACATGAGTCTGAACAACACCTAATCCAATCTCTGTCATATTACTTTGAGCACGGGAAGCATCTAAATCACGTCTCAAGGCCCATGGTGCAAGACCATCCATGTGAGTAGCCTCTCGAACACTAGTCGACTCTCCTATCACACGTCTACGAGTAGCAATACCATCAGTACCGTCAGGTGCATTATCATCCTATCCTCCTCTGATTCAGAATCAGATTCAGACGATTCAGACATTTCATCTCTAGGTAGCTCAACCTCAGAATCAGACAAATAAACTGGTAGGGGTAAGGGCTCGCCCTCCGGAACATCATAAGGGTAAATAAGCTCGGCTTCCTCATCATCATCAACCTCATCGTCTATACCTATATCCTCCTCGACATCATCGTCGTCAATCTCATCATCTAAATTATCTAACCCAATCTCATCATCATTCTCAATATCAACATTATCAATCTCATTCTCTACCATATCAACCTGAGGGGCAATCTGATCTCCTAGTCCTATCTCGGGCTCGGGATCCTCAAATGGTTCCTCCTCATCATCCATATCATAATCTACTAAGTCTAAATAAGGATCATCATCTACATTAGGTTCGGGAATAGCATGGTTTTCTACAGGAATATTAGGGTCAGCCATGACAATGTGCATTTATATATATCTCGTATTAGGATAACATACTTATTAAACAATTACATACTGAAATCACAATGTATACATATGTATAAATTAAATTATATATATCAAAATATATATCTTCTCAATAGGGCTTGTTGGTAACGTCGGAGATCTTTGGCACCGTTATAGTCAAAAGATTTTTCAAATATTTTCTCAAATGTTCATAGTTAAAAGATTTTGAAAAGTTTTGTTCAAAACCTTGGTTTTTAAAATCTTTCATTCTCTATAACGAGAGCTCTGGTATCAAACTACGTTAACAATCTTTCTCCATCTTTCCTAAGGACTACTATTACTAGCTATGGAATGTCCTTGGGAATATTCCTCCGGTTTTGGAAGAATCATAGGACTTAACCTATCCTACCATCCTCATGTCACCACAATCTTCATCGTCGTGAAATAAATGTATAACACTCTCAATTTTCGTATCGGTACAGCGGAAGGGTCTTTTAGAGTGTTACGGGATAGCACAATAACTCCAATCATAGACAACACATAAAAATGGTTGTACAAGGTTTAACATACATTCATTTGATAAAAAGTTTTAAAGTGTACAACAGGTCCCAATTTATACAGGTCATTAAGTTTACAAAACATAGATCGAATGAACATTTTTATTATTATGTGGGCCATCAGAGTCGATCTCCATCCGGATTACCTTCAAGACCTGAGATAAAAACATGCAAAAATCATATCAGCGAATGCCGAGTGAATTCATAGAGTTTAATAAAACCGTTATATAAAACAATCGTTGAAATCAGAACACAAGTATAATATTAGAAGTAAGTCCTCGTATTGCTAGTTAGGCAATATATAAATCAAAGCGTACATCTTAAACCGTCCATGAGACCGTAGCCTCAATATTACCATTATAGGTAATATTATTATCGTTATTAGCATCGATATTAAATCGTATTAGATTACATTATGGATTATTATTAGCCGCATGACATTGTTACCTTACTATCACAACAACGGGCCGTGAACCCGACAAACAATTTGCGCATTTAAGTTAGCGTGTCGTCACAAAAATCACGCTATGTAAATTTTCTTATACATAAATTCGCTTACCAATCAATGTGGTACGACGGGATCAACCGTCAAGGCGCGAACTGGGGTGATCGTCCCCAAATAGTACTATCATATGTATAAGCGTCTACCAAATCCCGATAGTTCACAATTCATGCTAATGGGACTTTGAGTGACATAACCTAACTATTAATAATCCTATTTGTCTCGTTTATTTGGGTCATAGCATCATTCGGGTCCATGTCATTAAGTATACCATCGGGACTACTTGTGTTATATTTTATCAAAAACTAGTATGTTATCTCCCTCGCGGGTTTACAAATCATTTTATAAAACATTTAAAAGAGTGCGAGGCTATGAACTCACGTTGATAATGAAAGGCGGATTATCGGCTACGGGCGTGCTTCGGTCACAGAAACCTATATAAATAATAATCGGTCTTAGACTTTTGTCCAATGAATTTATCAAAATAACAAATATACATATGATGATTTTGTACATATGATGATGATCAATTGGGTTTATATATTCTTATTTACTCATTTTAGTTGTTATGTATTGGTAACTTTTTACTAGTTTACTAGTTTTACCTATTTACATGTTTTAGGTCCAATAAGCCTATTATAAGTTCTTTAACTGGTATTAATATATTTTATACTTGTATTATCAGTATTTATACATTACATGTTGGGCCCAAATGGGTTAAGCCCAATAAGTAATTTTTATAAGTGTTTAACTTATTTAGTTAAATTATTAGTCCAAATATGCTAACTTAGCTCGTTAATGTCCGTATGTCATATAGTTCGGCTTTTATCGGTTTTTACTTGTATTAGGTACTTATATATCAGTATATGACTTTTAAAAACTTTACATTAGACGGGTTTGATCGTCTAAATTTTAATTGGCTAAAAACGTAAATTTTACGGTAATAGCCGAAAAAGTCGTAAAAATCATGTTTGTAGTTTTTATAACTTATAAATCTTATTCAACTACCATTTTTATAAAGTGACCATTTATTTAACCTTATACATATTTATAAAAATGAAATTTATAAGTTAGTGGGTTTTAATTCACATTTTATACTATATTAGTTTGAGTGCTTCTATAATACTATTAAACATTAATTCTTCAAAATCTGATTTTTAGTTTCATCTTCACCATTTTTATCATATCTTGAGTTCTATAAGGAGATAGAAGCTCATTTTTGGATGGCATAATCTTCATCTTATGTGATAAAAATAAGTTAGATATAGCTACTGCTCATTCCATGTCTAACTATCCTTAACAGTCCCTACAAAACAGACTATTCAGATTGGCACACTCATCTTGTTTTGATCATATCTCACTCATTTTGATGATTCCATTGCATGGCCAACTCTCACATGTGTATGACATCTAAAAATTACTGTAAATGGATTCCACCATGCAATTTTATCAGTTTATAACTTGGTTACTTACTTTTTTTATACAGCCAACAATTTAAGCAAGATTTTAGCCTTATTTCTTATGGTTTTTCATCTTTTTAATCATATTTGTCAACACTTGATCCCCACACAAAATTTTTATCATCATATATTCATCATATACATATACAATAAGAAAGAAAATACATTTGATCCTTACAAAAATAACAAAAGAAATGGAAAGGATGATCTTCTTTACCAACCAAGATTATATCTTGTATTTGGATGACAACAACTTGATGAACACCATATATATCTCCAAGATCATCAACCACCAAGATAGTTTGTTGAGAAATTAGCCCTAGGACACAAGCAAATCACCTTCTTTGTTGTTAATATGGACACCAATCAATCAAGGCTTCAAGGTTTCTCCATAATATGAGTAGATAACATATAACTAGTGGCTAGAAATGATCAAATGGTGGTGTTGGATGGTGAAGTGGGACGGCAAGTATAGAGAGAGAGAGAGGAGAGTTTTGAGTTGTTTGCATGTGAAAAATGGAAGTAAATGGGAAAGGCTAGTGGTTTTGCTAGTTTTGGTGGGTGAAATAAGCTTCCATGTTAAGCTAAGCTTACATGTGTAAGCTAGCTAAGTGTAAGGATGCCATATCAAAGATGTGGTGTCCTCTTTTGGCCGTCCCTTAGTTAGTGGGATGGGATAAACTTGTTTTGTACCATCCCGCTAATTTACGGGTATTCCTCGATTCTAGTTTCCTCGATTTGCGTGCCCTCGGGTCGTTTTATGAAAAACGTTTTTATAAATTATGAATCAACGGGACAAAACGAATCTAATAAAAATTGTCCCATCAAAAACGTAGTTCAAAAACGTAAATATGTAATCCTAAGGTTTTCGGTTTAGTCGTAAAGGACGCTAAATTATGCACGTAAGGCCAAATTTAAATCCGTAAATTATGAGTTCAAAAACCAACACAAAAATAAGTTTCAAAATATTATACGAGAAAATAATTCACTACCTGAAAATGTTAGATTGTCACAAAATGGATTGTGGGTAAGTATTAATCACCATGACATCCATTTTGATATGCAAATCCGTTTTGCTTCCCCTTAACATATGCCACGATATTCGAAAACATTTCGCATATGTCGAGATGAGCCAGCACATTAAGTCAAACCATTTGTGATAATTTCCCATATTAAATCACATTTTCTCCCCCATATTAAAAAAAATTAACCCAATCGATGTTTTTAATATCAGTTGATTTACTAAATTTCCGTTTTATCTTCATGATACCAAATGTATGAGATATGATACCGATTTGTAACCTGATCACATATTCACCATATTAGAAAAAAGATTGACAAGGTTGGACCTGTTTGATGAGAATATCATATGATAAGATAAAATGGTTCTTGTCAACATATGTTGGTCGCCTCGTCACGGTTGAAGTCATCTCTTGACACCACGTGTACGATTGGTATTGTTGTCTTGACACCAATTAGTGAGCTTGGCGCTTTCGGCATCGAAGATTCTGAATGCTTGACAATTGCTCCCCCTCAATTGTTGACCCGTGTTCTATTGAAAGAACTGTAGTCGTCGGTTGAGTAGTCACATCGTCGAGTATGTAGATACCAATTGTAGATTGATATGGTTGTAGAGATGATAGCTTTATAAAAACAAGACTTCTCTTGTTTTAACAAATAAATGCACTGAAACGTACATAGATTTGTGTTAGACCAAGTTATAAAGTAAACTTGATCCCTTTCAAGGTTTTAAAGTAAACCTTGCCCGAGAAAATTAATTCCCATTGTGAGCCAAAGCTTTCATAATAAATACTTGACTTTAATATGAAAACCGGGTTGCAGTCAGAAATAACTACAAGCCATAAGGGTATGTTTTATGAAATATTTACAACTTTTGTACGAACTCTATTTATGGCGCCATGTCTATATTAATCGATATTTCTAAGGCCGCAAATATTATCGTACCAAAAGACATGCCTTTGAAAAATAAAATAAATTTTTTTTGGATTTTTCTAGATTTTTCAATTTTTATGGTTTTTATATGGTTTTATATTTTTGTATTTTGCTTTTTTTTTTGGATAAAAATATAAACAATATATACAGATGATCACCAAGGATACAGAGAATAGTTTACCATCACTATTCTTTCGCTTCATCTTCCAGTTCCTTAAGAGTCTCAGGCGAGAAAGTTCTCATTCCTAACTTGTCAGCCAAAAATTCCATTCGAGCGCGATCTAAAGCCTTCGTGAAAATATCCGCCAATTGATACTCAGATCGGACAAAGTAAAGCTCTATCACTCCATTTTCCACTTGCTCCTTGATGAAGTGGTAGCGAATGTCAATATGCTTCGACCGGGAGAATTGAACATTGGTGAAGCATAAGGCAATTGCACTCTTGTTGTCACAGTACATCGGAATTTTGTTGAAACCTAGACCATAGTCGGTTAATTGCGATCTCATCCAAAGAATTTGAGCACAACAACCAGACATAGCTATGTATTCTGCTTCCGTACTTGAAATTGCAGCGCTTTTCTGCCTTTTCGATGCCTAACTGATTAGTCGATCTCCTAGTAGTTGTAAAGTTCCACTCGTGCTACGCCTTGTATTTGACTACCCGCGTGATCCGCATCTTCATATGCCATAACTGCAATCGAAGAGTCCTTCGAATACCAAAGTCCCCGATTAATGGTTCCTTTAAGATATCGGAAGATCCGTTTCACAGTGGCCAAGTGTAACTCAGTAGGTCGAGTTTGATACCGAGCACACATACATATAGCAAACTGAAGATCAGGTCGACTAGCTGTGATATACAGAAGAGTACCGATCATTCCACGATAAAGTGTCAGATCAACGGCAACTCCATGTGGATCTGCATCAAGCTTTGTTCGTTCCACCATTGGAGTATCCAGGGGGTCGCAAGATTCCATCTTATATTTCTTAAGAGATTCAAGGGCATACTTGGATTGATTGATAAAGATGCCTCTAGGACTTTGAGATATCTGAAGACCTAAGAATAATGATACCTTGCCCATCATTGACATCTTAAACTTGGAATACATGACTTTCCCAAACTTGTCGGATAAGGTTTGGGTCGAGGCTGCAAATATAATATCATCAACATATATTTGTACCATAATCATATCTTTACCTCGTTTATGAATGAACAGCGTGGGATCCACCTTTCCTTTTGCGAAACCTTGCGTAATGAGGAATTGTGACAATAGATCATACCATGCGCGTGGAGCTTGCTTCAACCCATAGAGAGCCTTCTTAAGCTTGTACACATGATTAGGATATTTAGGATTCAAAAACCATCTGGCTGTTCAACGTAGACCTCTTCCTTGATTTCACCATTGAGAAATGCCGTCTTCACATCCATTTGATAGACGATCATATTCATGTGGGTTGCATAAGCGAGGAATAGTCTAATAGCTTCCAAACGGGCAACAGGTGCAAAGGATTCCATAAAGTAGATGCCCAATAATTGCTTTTATCCACGAGCTACTAGTCTAGCTTTGTTCTTCAATATTCCACCTAACTCGTCGTGTTTCACCTTGTAAACCCATTTCAAAGTGAGTAACTGAACTTGATCCGGGCATGGGACAAGTTCCCAAACCTCAAGACGTATGAATTCGTTAAGTTCTTCTTGCATAGCTTCTATCCAACAGGATTGAGTAAAAGCTTCTTGCCATGTCTTAGGTTTAACTTCAGTGAGAAAAGCATCAAAATGACAAAACATTGCATTTTCTTGTAGCTGACTTCGTGTGGATACCGGACGATTAGGGTCACCAATAATAGAATCTATAGGATGATCCTTTGTCCACTTGCTGTCATGTTCACGAATCCGTGGATTGGAGTAAACTGTAGAAGGAGCTTCCTCTGAGGTGGACGACCCGGCTTGATTAGGGTCGGGAATTGGTACACCAAAGAATGGAAGTTCACACATTTGAGCGAATTCCAAATCATGATCATCATCATCCTCTTCATCATCAATAGGCATGACATGGGTAGTTGATTCGGGTGTTGGTTGAGAATTACTAGTTGATGGTATATCTTGACCAATTGTAGGTGCAGATGTGTCTGATTGTGCTTCGGTTGCTGGAGCGACAACTTCGGTTACCGGAGCTATTACCTTAGGTTCTGGAGCAACAATAGTTGAAGGAGTAAAGAATTCATCAAAGAACGGTTGAAACAACGTATCCCATTGAGTCCTAGAAGGTGGTGTAAATGATGATGAAGTAGGGTTGTTTGGGACAAGACCATAACTAATGTTACTGGGTCCCATTTCATGAAGTGCGGGTTCAGAGCTGCTTTGCTCAGAAACCATTGCTGTCAGCTCATCAAAATCAACATTCATGGTTTTGAGGATCTTACGAGACTTACGGTTGTAGATTCGGTATGCCTTCTTTGCGGGTGCGTAACCAATGAAAATACCAATATCAGCCTTTGGTTGAAGTTTTCCCAAATTATCACCATCATTATTTGGATAGCAAAGAGAACCAAATACATGAAGATATGATAAATCTGGTACTTTTCCATGGAGAAGCTCATAAGGTGTTTTACCATGGCGTTTACGAATTAACGACCAGTTTTGGGTGTACACTGTTGTAGATACTGCTTCTGCCCATAAAAACAATGGAGCCTTTGCGTAAATTAACATCGTTCGAGCAGCTTCCATAAGGGTGCGATTTCTCCTTTCAATGACACCGTTTTGTTGTGGAGTACGTGCAATGGATGTTTCATGAGATATGCCAACTTCTTCATAATAATCACGTAAGATTTGATTCACAAATTCGGTTCCATTATCTGTACGAAGGCGTCGAACAGTAGTGTTGAGACGTACTTGAATCATCTTGAGAAATCCGATGATGAATTTAGGTACCTCATTTTTTGTTGTAACAAATTTCACCCATGTAAACCGAGAGTAATCATCGACAATTACGAGGATGTTCTTTTGTCACTAAGACTTTCAACACGCATTGGCCCACAAAGATCCATATGCAACAAATAAAGTTTCTCTTGGTTGGTGTCTTCAGTCTTGGGTTTGTATGATTTCTTAGTGCTTTTCCCCATTGTACACGCAGAACACAAATGATCCTTGTGAAATGAATGTTTAGGAAGACCACGAACAAGTTCGTTTTTCACCAAATGATTAATAGCGTCAAAGTTAAGATGAGATAACCGTCGATGCCATAACCATGACTTAGTCTTTGATGCTTTGGAGAGAAGACATATGGGAGAAGCGGCCATCATGTCTTGTAGAGACAAAGTATACAAATTATTACCTCGAGTACCTTTCAATAAATCAACCCCTTCCAAATTCCGAATGAAGTAGGTATGCTCACGAAAAGCAACTTCTAGGTTTGCATCACAAAATTGTCCAACAGAAAATAAGTTGTGACCGAGACCTTCCACATAATACACTCTTGAAATAATAACATTCCCGATATGATATTCACCATAACCCATTATCTTTGCAATATGATCATTTCTAAATCGAACCGTACCAAGAAACTTGCTGACGAAATTTCTGGGCTGAGAGCGATCTCCGATCATATGCTTGGAGCAACCAGAGTCCAAATACCAAAGAACAATTTGGACCACCTGTTTTCAATAACAACAGTAGACAATGCATTGGAAACTATTGGTTCCAGAGTCTTAGAAGATACAGATATAAGATTATCAGAATTGCTAACATTTGTGTGACCCTTAGATTTCCTGTGTTTTCTAATTTGAGTTTTAGCACTAACAGGTTTTACTGTTCCAACTTTCTTAGGTTTTGGAGTATTAGCGGGCACTACAGTGGGAGTAGAACTATTTAAAGGGCACTTGGTTCCTAAAGTAGTGTCGGTGTTCCTAGTTAAAGGACACGCTTGTGTTTTGGTAGCCTTGGTTCTCCTAGTTAATGGGCACGCTTTCTTCGTTGTAGTGGGAGTGATCATAGTCAAAGGGCACGTATTTCCTACTATAGTGAAAGTTCTACCAGTGGGGCGCCACATCCAACCAACTTGGGTTAACACTTTCCCTGTCGGTTTCCATTCTAATCCATTTTTCCGGGCATACATCTCATTCACATGGTCAATAAGCCAAGAATCATGACGACTAGAAAAAATACATTCATTGCAATTCCAACATTTCAAATTAGAATTCACACTAGGCTTAGAACGCTACACAACCACAGAGCCTTTAGGTTTAGCTACATGATTCTTTTTATTCAAAACAAAAATAACATTCCTAGGATGGGCTTCAACTTTCTTCTTTAATTGACTACTAGATGGAGGCAAGATCCTATCATTCTTCTTGTTTCTTTTAAGCTTAGATCTTTGAGCCTTAATAGTGGTGCTTACCCCTGTATAAGGCAACACGGGAATATTCAAAGCTGGTTTTGATTCCGCCATATCTTTAGTGATAAAAGTTTGAGATGGTTTAGTCCTATGGCCCTTCTTAATTTGTGTGACAGCTATAAGGTTCCCATTGATTGCACTAGAGGACGATGCTGAGACAGTGGCTGCGTTATCCACATCATTTTTACCTTTTAGAGTACGAAGTGTTTCCTTTAACTCAGCCAAAACCAGATTTTTATCACAAATTTGTTCCCTCAAATCAGATATTTCCACCGACTTTCGATTCAATTGTTCAATCAATGATTGATTTTGTGCAGTGGTATGAGCACATGCGGGCTGTACTGAATCGAAGAGTCGTGTATCTTTCTGTTTTAAGTTATCAGTTTTGGACAAAATCTTGAAAACTCAATTATCTAGATCAAGTATAAAATTCTCAGCGGCCTCAAGTACATTCACACAGTTATTCTCCGTAGATTTCTCTATGTCTATCGGCAAAGACTTAGCAACCTTGTCACTTGGCTGACGCTGTTTTGATTGTAAATTCAATCGAAAATTCTTTTCAAAGTTTGCATCATCGATATTAACACCTTCGAATGACGTTTCAAAGATTTCTTGAATAAATTTTTGTTTGCATTCAAGCGAAATACAATGTGTTTGAATCTCATCAAAACATTTTGAAAGCGAAGAATATGAATCTTGAAGCTTTAAAAATTTAGAGTCATATTCGTGACAAGTACTATCTACCACTTTATCCACAGATTCAATATTATGCACAATAGAATCATTATCAACATTTTTATTCACACAGACAGAAACTATATCATGAAACATCACTTGTTTCAGAAGCTGATCATTTTGGCGTGAAACCCGTTCTATTTCAAGTAAACTGTTTTCATAAGCATAATCCATTTCATTGAAAACACGTTTAACTTCTTCTATTTCCAAATGCAAATCTTGATCAAGATTACTAAGACAAGCTTTAACATTCTTTACAAACAGAACAATTTCGTCTCGGAACGCAGCTCTATTGTGCTCAAAATTCCATTCACCTTCCGTTATGGCCGAAGCCGTCGTACGTTCCAAAATGACCTTGTCAAAGTCGGCTAAGTGTTGGTGTAACGCTTTTAAATTAACGGACGCCTTACTTACCAGTGGAAGTAACTTCGTTAAATCCGTTTTGACGAGTGTAGGAGACGTACTATGAGGGTTTTCATTTGACAAACTTGGGGGCACAAGAACTGTTAGTTCAGCTAATTCCTTTTGTAAGCGAATTCGTGTCTTTTTAGAAAGTTGATCTTTATTATGCTTATCATAATCAATCGTATGGAATTTTGAAAGCATTTTAGAATGACTTTCTTCCGTAAGTGACTATATCTCCTCAGTACTACGAACAAAAGGTGCTTCTTTCGATTTGCCAATTATGGTCATATCATAAAGATCGAGAATATATTCCTAGGCTTGTTTTGCATAACCGGGATTAGGTGGTAAATCTTGAAGACGCTTAAGTTTGAGTTCTTTAAATGATTTAGTTAAAAGATGAACCTTTTCTGTGGAAGCGTATTGTTTTAAAAGCTGTTGTTCTTTGAATTTAAGAAGTTTGGTAGCATTCATTTCCGATTCAAACTTTTTAGACTCGAGAGTTTCGAAATCCATTTTAAGTTTCTGAAAATCATTGACAACCGACTCTTTTGATTTTAATTCATTGGAAAGATTATCTTTTAATGATTCTATTTCTTTCAAGTGTTCAATCTTTTCAAAACGAAATTGGTCAAATTCAGAATAAGTTATTTTTTCAGCTTGAGGGACCATTTCAAAAGCTTTGACCTTTTCTTTTTGCAACGCAAGCTCAGCTGTTAGGGTGGAATTCGTATCTACGGATTGTCTGAGAGCCATGTGCATTTGATCAATAATATGTTTAGGCACCATGAGCAAGTCATGTTGAGCATAAGATTCCATACCCGTCGTAACATTTGGTTGAGGTTCACTCAAATGTGTAGGATTGGATACTACATCATTTGAGTTACTAGTTCCCGAATGCTATTCGTGGTTGTCATTTTCTTGCCCAACTTGATGTTGGTTATCATCATTACCAAAATTGGTTGTGGTGGGTACCTCACTGACGACATCAGAACCGTAGTGAGAGAGATTAGCAACGAGAGCAGCTTGGGCTGTGTGAATGTCATCACAATCCGAATCATATGCGTCAAGATCATCTGCTTGATAAGCTGCATTAGAAGTGGAAACGACTTCAATGCCTTCAGTATCTACTTCCCCTGGGTCTGCAAGAAATGCTAACTCCTCTGAATCCAAAATCTTCCCCTTAGACTGAGCATCGACCAAATACATCTTTTCATGAAACCATGCGTCATCCCTTCTCCTTTTCGGCTGAGTGCATTGCCTAGCCATATGACCTTGTCCTCGGCAATTGTAGCAAGTCACAACCTTTTGAGGACCAATGGGGCTTCCATTTCCATTAGCTTGAGAATTCACAGCTGGAGCATTCACAGTCCTTGTAGGAGGTCCATATGAATTTTGCCTTCCCTGAATAGGTTGCACTGTTACTTGACCATCTTCAACAGTAGCTTGTTGTCGAGGATTTGAAGAGGTGCGGAGCTGATTGTTTGTTGGTGTAAATATTCTAGTTGCAACAAGTTTTGACAAGTAGGCAGTGAGATGGTTTAGAACATCAGCTGGCGTATCATTTGGAGTAAAGACCGGTGCTTGGATTGGTGGAAGTTCATTAGAGTAGAAGCCTTGTGCTGGTTGTGCTTCTATTGTAAAATATCCTTGCTGAGGAGTATAGCCCATTGGAGAAGTGTTGGCTTATGATGGTGATGTCTAATATGGTGGTTGTTGTGGAAAAGATAGTTGATGAACACTTTGTTGAAATGCTTGTTGTGGCATCATTGGTGGTTGATAAGATGGTTGTTGTGGTTGCTGATAGGTGTGTGGTGGTGGCTCCTGCAAGTATGATGGTTGTTGATAAGTATAAGCCATGTTTTGTTGAGAAGCATACATGGAAAGTGGATCATGAACTTGAGGTGTAGACAATCGAGCCTCAATCACATGGCATTCGTGTTGTTGAAGAAAAGCTTGAAGTTGATCCACATTGGTGTTATGCAAGTCCTTAGCCAATTTAACATCCATCACGTACTTTTTCCATTCTGAAGGAAGAGTGTTCAAATACTTGGTGTTCAATTGAATGGTAGGAATTGCCATGCCATAGATATTAAGCTCATTCAACAATAGGGTAAATCTCAGATAGTAATCATTGAGAGTCTCCCCTGGCACATAGGCAAACTTATCAAAAGTATCATAAAGCTTACACTCTCGTTCTTGTTTAGTTAACGAGGTTCCTTGCATTAGAACAAGAATTCTATCCCATAACTCTTTGGAAACTTTATGTTTGCTGACGAGTTTGTAGACATCTGGAGGAAGGGCTTGGAGAATGATACATGTAGCTTGTTTATCACACTTGTCTTGTATCTTAGCATCTCCAGTTAATTCACCCGTAGTGCAAGGACGAGTAACAGCACCTTCCGTCACAGTACCATATGCCAATGGTCCATTGAGCACCGATGCCCAAATTAGATGTCCATTCTCCTTGTTCAACATATAAAGTTCAATTCGGGAAGCCCATTCCTCATACATAGTCTTCACCAACATTGGTGGACGATTATCCGTACCCGAGAGGATGGACTTATCCGTAAGAGATGTGTACTCATTTCAATAAGTTAAGATTTACAAACGTTGATCGAACAATGAGAGAAAGTTAATGTGTTTGTTGTTGTGTGTTAAAACCGAGAAATAATGTTGCAATCCCCTAAGATATGTTCTCGATAAACCAAAAATTCCAAGACTAAATTACACACTGAAAAATCTTGGAAATCTTGTCACTCTATCAGAATTCACAAAACATGTTCTGTCGCAATACTTTATCGCAATAACTATCGCAATACTTGATCGCAATAACTATCGGAATGCACAAACAAGTTATGTCGCAATGTCTATCTGAATACCTATCGTAATGCTTGATCGCAATACTTGTCGGAAGGTCTGACCGCAATACCTGTCGGAATGTCTGATCGCAATACCTGTCAGAATGTGTTGATCTCAATACCTGTCAGAATGTTTTGATCGTAATACCTGTCGGAATGTTGTGATCGCAATACCTGTCGGAATGTGTTGATCGCAATACCTGTCGGAATGTTGTGATCGCAATACCTGTCGGATGTGTTGATCGCAATACCTGTCGGAATGTGTTGATCGCAATACCTGTCGGAATGTGGCTAATGAAATTTCGGCAGAGTAACGTTTCGATATTGCCTTATAACCGATCGTAATGTACGATGCAAGGAGCTATCATAATACACGATCGGAATAAGTGTCGAAATGCCCTTTGATCGCAATTTAGAGACCCTAGGTCTTTGCGATCGGAATGAAGAACCTTACTCACTTTGCGATGGAGACAACTTTGCGATGGAGACAACTTTACCACTTTTCTCGGATAGTACACAACAAATTCGTAATTTTAATTCTAAGAACGAATCAAACACCTAAAAATATGTGTTTTTAACCCAAAATACCAATACCAAATCACTATAACAATTAACTAGATAACGTATATCAAGATTAAAGCATAAAAACACAAAAAAAATTGGTACATGAGAAAAAGGATCAAAATAGACGAATTAATCAAGAAAACAAACACAAAAACCAAGCAATCATCCCATGGCTCTTGATACCATTTGTAGGATATGTAAATCTTGCTTATGTTTTAGAGAGAGAAAGAGATGTTGATCCCAAACTTAGATCGAATAGCTTTGTGTATACGAGATTAGATCAAGTAATACACGTAGAGAAACCTTTGTATATGCTTATGAATCTAAGTGTTATGCGGAATTTAACACTTAAACAAGAACACACAATGATATAAACAAACTTTCACTTTGATTATCAATATCAAACTTGCTTACAATGAAAGTAGTTTATGAATGAAAACTTATATGAAACTTTTATCAAACATTAACCTAAAGGTCTTCTTTTATAGACATAAGAAGCCTTGTACAATAATCTACGTATCAGCTATTCTAGGTAAAGATAAATATAGAAAATACATTGTTGTTCCTATCTTTACTAGAAGTAATCTAGAATACAATAAACGCGTAGAGAATATCTTCCATCAGTGCTTGTCTTAAATGTGTCAACGCTTGACTTTATCTTGTCAACGCTTGAGCTGTCAGCGCTTGTTTTGTTCTTGTCAACGCTTGTTTTACTTTTGTCAGCGCTCAAGTGATCTGGCCTTAATTTATTCCCAACAATCCTCCTCTAAACTTGATATCCACTCTTATGATCAAGTTTCTGAATAAGCATTAAGGACTAGGAGGAATCTTACAAACCTTCTCATATTGATAGTGAATAAATCTGATCAAATCTTTTGCCACGTCACTTGAATAATCTATTTCCAGCTGAGTGTCCTTCATCTTCTCCAAAATAGCTTTGGATATAAAATAATGACCATCCACAAGTAGATACTCAGCAAACTTTGTAGAACTTAAATGGTAAACACCAACACCTGAATATAACCTCCATTGAAGACCACTGAGGTCATCTTCAAGATCCTTCCAAACACCAGGATCCTCATCTATTGGTCCACACATTCTTTTAAATGTGGACCAAAGTTTTATTCCATTAGCTGAAGTTGGTGCTTCAGCCTCATACTTGGTCTCCAGCAACCTCCAAAGGTCCACCAAGTCTTCTCTATCACAACATGCAAACAAAGATATGAGAGTGGTAAAAGTGTGTACCTCTTTGCCATATCTTCCAATCCTCCAGAACCCACATTCATCTTCTTCATAGCTCACAATTGGGTTCCTGGAATCTAATGGTAACACTTGCACCATATCTGAAGCTTCTAAAGGTGAGAGCTTGAGGCTCTTTCTGACGACAGCTTCACTTGGATATAGTGGATCCATATCTTTGGGAAACTCAAATGAAATTCCCTTCTTCACTGGCCTGGGAATAATCATAGCTTTCTTGAGTTTCATTTCTTCTGCAAGTGCTTCCTTTCTTTCATCTGAAAGAAGTCTGAGAGTGTTTGCTTCCTGCACTCTCACCCAAATGGGATAAGCCTTGCTTTCCAACTCATCAAATGTCAAAGCCTTCAACTTCTGATAAGTCCATCCAACTCCATGACATCTGAGCAACATAAAGTATAGCTCCCTTCTACCCCTTTTCAATTCTGAGAGAATATTGCTTGCCTTGTGTTTCAAAATTACCTGGCAATCCTTCAAAAGTTACCAAGTATTGAAATCTCCCAGCATCAAAAGGTTTAGTTAGTAAATCTGACACATTTTCCTCAGTGTCAACCCTATCTGGTTGTATTAAACCTTTCTCAAAGCAATCTCTTATAAAATGGTGTCTAATTTCTATGTGTTTAGTTTTAGAATGATGTACAAGATTCTTAATGATGCATAAAGTACTATTATTGTCAACAAATATCTTAGTATGCATGAAATTGTACCCATAGTCCAACAGCTGATTCTGAATCCACAAAACTTGGCCACAACAAGCAGCTGCAGCCACATACTCAGCTTCAGTTGTAGAATTAGCCACCACTGTTTGTTTCTTGCATTGCCAAGATATCAACCTGCTCCCAAGAAACTGACATCCACCAGTTGTGGATTTCCTATCAAATTTATCACCTCCATAATCACTATCTGAATATGAAATCAGCTCCAATGGTGAATCCTTTGGGTACCACAAACCAAGACCAGGATAGCATCTTAGGTACCTAAAGATCCTCTTCACAACATAAAAGTGACATTCTTTGGGAGTCACTTGATGGCGTGCACAAGCACACACAGCAAACATGATGTCAGGTCTGGAGGCAGTAAGATACATCAAGGATCCAATCATGGATCTATAGTACCTGACATCAACATCTTTCCCATCTCCAATCTTTCCCCAAGGGTGTTCTCTATCCATAGGAGTAGTAGCCCTCTTTTCATGTGGAGAAAAGCCAAACTTTTTCAAGATCTCAGCAACATATTTATCATGGGAGATGAAGATACCATCTTCTTTCTGCTGAACTTGTAAACCAAGAGAGAAGTTCATCTCCCCCATAGCACTCATCTTGAATTTGTCTGTCACAAGCTTGGAGAAATCCTCACTCATCCTTGGATCAGTATACCCAAAAATGATATCATCAACATAGACCTGCACAAGCAACACATCCTTGCCTTTCTTCTTTGTAAACAGTGTCTGATCTATGGTGCCCCTCTTGAATCTATTGTCCACTAAGTATGTAGACAAAGTACCATACCATGCTCTTGGGGCTTGATGAAGGCCATACATAGCCTTTTTGACTCTATACACTTTATCTGGATGCTCTGGATCCTCAAAACCAGGAGGCTGCATTACATATACTTCCTCAACAATAGTTCCATAGAGAAAAGCACTCTTGACATCCATTTGATAGACAGTGAAGCCCATGCATGATGCATAGGCTAGAAAAATCCTTATAGCTTCAATCCTTGCAACTGGTGCAAAGACTTCCTCATAGTCTATCCCCTCCTCTTGTGTATAACCTTGAGCCACTAACCTTGCTTTGTTTCTGACCACAATGCCTCTTTCATCTCTTTTGTTCCTTAGAACCCATCTTGTCCCTATAGGTCTGACATATCTGGGACAATCAACCAGCTCCCAAACATCCTGAATTGCAAATTGATGAAGCTGATCCTGCATTGCTTCCACCCAACTTGGTTCTTTGAGAGCATCAAATATTTTCTTGGGTTCCTCTTGTGACAGAAAACAGGAAAACAAACATGCTTGCACAAGAGGGGTATCAACCTTCTTGTGTATATTGGCAATAAACCCACCAAGACCTTGATGAGATGTTCTGGTCTGAACTGGAGTCATAACATCACCAATGATCTGGGAAGGGGGGTGATTCTTCATTATGGAGGTGAGAACTCCTCCTTCAAACAGTCTGGTGTCCTCAACCTCACGCTCCATATTGCCAATATCTTCTTCATCAGACTCTCTTATATCAACATAAGGATGACCTTCTTCATATGAATTGGAAGGTTCACCTTGTTCAAAAGTGGAAGAGAAAAGATGTGCAAAGGTGCTGTCAACGTCTGAACCTTGTTTGTCAGCGCTTGGGCTAACAACGCTTGAACTGTTGTTGTCAACGCCTGAGCCATCAACGTCTGAATTGGTCTTGTCAGCGCTAGATTTGCCTTTGTCAGCGCCTGAAGGACCATGCATGTTTGTATCTGGTGGTGCTTGAAAACCACCATTATCTTGTCCAGCAGCAGCAGTAGCAAAAGCATCTGTCCAAATGGGAATGGAAACATATTCTAGGATAGGAGATGTCTTTTCTGCTTGTGATCCAACCTTTTCATGAACCTGAGTACCTGAAACATCAACAACTTGTTCCTCTATAACATTAGAAGTTACCTTCACAATGTCTGGATTAGAGACAGGCATATAATTTAAAGTTCTAGATAAAGGTTCCAAGTCAAACAACCAATTAGGACCACTTTCAGGATCACTAGGTTTATTCTCTAAAAACCTAACACGGACTCTTTCAACTATACGTTTGTCCTCTTTAAGATAAACCCTATATCCTTTGCTCTGCACTGAATACCCCATGAAGTAACCCTCATCACCTTTTGCACTAAATTTCCCTAAGGCATCACTAGTGTCTAGAACTACTACATGACAACCAAAAGGTCTGAGAAAACCAATATTAGGTTTTCTTCCCCAAAGTAACTCATAAGGTGTTTTGTTCTGAATTTTGTTAACCAATGCTCTATTTTGCACATAGCAAGCTGTATTAACAGCCTCAGCCCAAAAGGCTATAGGAAAGTGAGCATCAGCCAACATTGTTCTGGCTTCTTCTATTAGGGTTCTATTTTTCCTCTCAGCAACCCCATTTTGTTGTGGGGTTCTAGCAATACTAAATTGCCTTGTAATTCCTTTCCTGGCACAGAAATCATCTAACTTCTTATTCCTAAATTCTCCACCACTATCACATCTAAGCATTTTAACCTCATTGCCAGACCTTTTCTCAATCTGAGTGATAAAATTAATTAGAACATCAGCTGTGTCACTCTTCATAGCTAGAAAGAATGTCCAATTAAACCTAGAAAAGTCATCTTTGATGACAAAGCAATATGACTTACCATTCAAACTTTCTATATTGGTTGGACCAAAGAGGTCCATGTGTAGCATATGAAGAGGTCTAGAACTAGTGTGCACCTGTTTGGACTTGAATGAGACCTTGTGATGCTTGCCTTTAAGACATGCAACACAAGAGTGGTCATTGTGGAAGGCCTTCTCAGGCAAACCATCAACTAAACCAAGCCTCACAAGTCTATTTATATTTTTAAAATTTATGTGCCCTAGTCTCCTGTGCCACAAATTACTCTCATCTACTGAGGCCTTAGCATAAAAACAAGACATATTATTATTCATTTTAATCCCATTCAAATTCACATTATATATTTCCTTATGCCTAGGTGTTCTATACTCAATATATTTCTCATCAGGGATCTTAAAATCATTACTTAACACCAAACACTCAGTATCAGTAAAAAGAACTTTATTTTTGTTATCACAAACTTGTGATACACTAAACAGGTTGTAATCAAGTTCTTTTACCAGGAAGACGTTCTCAAAACGCAAATTATTGGTGAGAAGGGTTCCTTTGCCTGTGATAGTACCATATCCGCCTCCAAAGTATACCTTATCACCATCTTTAATGGGTGTGAAGTTCGTCAGATAGTCTTCCTTCCCTGTCATGTGCCTTGAGCATCCACTATCCCAATATCCATAATCATTCATCTGTCGTTGAATGCCCTGCACATAAAGAAAACAAATTAGTTTTCTTTGGGAACCCAAGTCTTAAAAGACTTGGATTCATCTGGTTGTTCAATAAGAACAGACTTAGTTCTCACAACAACCCCATTCTCATCCTTCTTAGGATGAAATACCCAGTCAACCCCAATAGGTTTTGTAATGACCTTTTAAATGTAATTAAATCTATTGCAAGTCATTGAAATCCCATTATCATTAGGGTTTTGATCTTTCTTGGGTCTCCATGTTAAGCTTGAAGAAGATTTAGACCCCTTACCTTGTGGTTGCAAATATTTAGGTCTGGTCACGTTTCTGTCAGCGTTAGAATTTGTCCTGTCAACGCTGAAATTACCCTTGTCAGCGTTGAATCTAGGGTTTGCTACAGAAACCCGTTGCCTGTTTGACCAAGTGTTTGTCTTTTGAAATGGTCTTTGTCCATGAGTGTCAGACCCTCTAGTAAAGAATGGGGCAGGTCTAATCACTTGTGGACTTTGCTGCACACAAGGTTTGGGTCTGACAACGTTTGACTTCCTAACAACGTTGACTTTGTTCCTGTCAGTGCTGACTTTGGGAGCGTTGACACACTTGTATGCCAAGTTTGAAAAGCTACCACAAGTGTAATAGGCTTTCTTAGACACAAACTTAGGTCTAGAAGAGAAGAAACCTGTTCCATGATTTCTAACTTGGCTCTTGGGTGATCTAGTATTCCTATACATCTCTGCATATTTAATGCTAGGTTTTCTATCAGTGTTTGAGCCTAGGTCAACAACTTTACCAGTGATTGGGTCAGTAACCTTAATGGGTGTTGACTCATTTGTACTTTCACATAGCAAGCAACCCTTTACAAATAAAGTAGGGTTAGCCTTCTTCCACTCATTCAGGTCAGTCAGTTTTTGTTGATACTCTTCAACTGGAGTGACAACTCTTGGTGGAGGAATGAATTCCTCCTCTTGGAGCTCTGGCAAACCAGTCCAAGATAAGTCCTTTTGTTGGACACCATAGAAGTCACCAGCTGGTGGTGGAAACAAAGAGTAATCATTCATCCCAATCCCAGTCATGTCCTTAGGATCCCTTTGTTTAGCCACACAATCTCCTAGGGTTTGGGTGGCTCTATCAAATCTTTGAATTTTAAGGCCAACATTATCTTTATTCTTAATAGCCTCATCTAACTTAGCCTGTATCTCACCATTAACCCTTTCCATGATATTTCTAATATCCATACTAGCATCTAACTCATGTTTTAAGATATTGATTTTATCTTTTAAGTCAAATTCCATTTTCTTATATTCAGAAACGGTTTTCTCAGTTTCAGTAAGAGCTAGTTGGTAATTAGACAATTTACATCTTTCAGTGCTCATATCATCTAATAATCTTAACACCTATTTGTTAAGTCTTTCTGTATTTAACCTACAGCCTTTGCTACAAAAAGCATCATCATATACCTCATTATCAGATGAAGAGGAGGAGTGTGCCATGAGAGCATATTCAACATGCTCTTCATCTTCAGTATCAGCAACCAAAGCTTTGTCCTCTTCAACATTCTTAGCCAGATAGCTCCAATCCCATCCCATACCATCAATTACTTGAACTGCAACCATGGCCTTGGAATCCTGAGCTTTAACAACCTGACTTGAGGGTTTACCAACATCAGATCTTCTAGGAGATCTGCATTCCCTCATGAAGTGCCCCATACGATGGCAGTTGTAGCATTCAACTTTGGATTTGTCAAATCCAGCTGTGTCTTTAGCATTGAAGGTCATTTTCTTCTTAAACCTTCTGTTCCACCTGTTTGCTCTTATACTAGAAAGAGACATGTTCCACTTGATGTCCATCTCTTCTAAGTGCTCATCACTTATCTGCTCAAGGTCCTCATTTGTAATCACTGAACAGTTGGGCAAAGAAGCAATGTAAGCACAAACAGTATCCAAATTCAAACGATCAAGTGTAACTCTTGGGGAGTCACTCTTGAATTTGTCAGCGTCTGAATAGGAGACGTTGACAGGACTTGTTCCAGCGCTGACATATGATGATCCAGTAACTGGATGCACGTAAGAGTCCTTCTGATTGAATTGACCTTCACTATGAGAGTAGAAGGCCATATTGCTGGTGGTAGACTTGCTTCCATGCTCTAAAAGAGTTTCATCCTCCAACAGCCTTAGTTTGTTGTAGATCAAACGAGGAGCTCTTGTAATTATTGTTGGCAAGAATAGATCTTGCCTCAATCTTCCATGCCTCACCAAGACTTTTAAGAAAGGTAGCATTAATGTCAACATCACCAACTTTTGTCCCCATGAAGGACAACTTGCTTGTAATGTCAAGCAATCTGCTTCTCACACTACTCAGTTTCTCATTGGGTTGAGCTTTGAAGACAGCATAATCATGCATGAGTTGCTTTTTCTTTTCTTCCTTAGTGTCTGCATTGCCACCATGTGCAACTTCAAGAGCTTCCTAAAGGTCTTTAGCAGATTCATAACCTCTGTATTTATGCTGATTCTCTTTTCCTAAAGAGAGCTTTAGAATATTTAGGGTTTTCATGTCAACCCTTCTCTTTGCTATGTCTTCAGCAGACACAGCTCTACCATCATAAGGTTTTTTCCTCTTGTCAGCTTCTGAACATCCAGCAACAGTTGTTCTTGCAGCAATGGCATTAAGAATCTTTTGAGCCTTATTGAATGTGTTTCCATATTCAATAACCTCCCAGAGTGTGTAGTCATAGATCCCCAGATATTGTTCAAAGTTGAACTTCCACTGATCAAAGTTGGTTGCATCAAGCATAGGAATCTTGATGTTTGGTAAAGGTGAGGAGGAAGAGTTGGTGATTTCTTGAGTTGACATGATGTTGTTTAGGGTTTTTTTTTTCTTTTTGAGAAAATTACGGTTTTGGTGATTTCTAGGGTTCTTGTGTTCTTTAAGATCAAAAGTTTCTCAACAAGCTCTGATACCACTTGTTGATCCCAAACTTAGATCGAATAGCTTTGTGTATACGAGATTAGATCAAGTAATACACGTAGAGAAACCTTTGTATATGTTTATGAATCTAAGTGTTATGCGGAATTTAACACTTAAACAAGAACACACAATGATATAAACAAACTTTCACTTTGATTATCAATATCAAACTTGCTTACAATGAAAGTAGTTTACGAATGAAAACTTATATGAAACTTTTATCAAACATTAACCTAAAGGTCTTCTTTTATTGACATAAGAAGCCTTGTACAATAATCTACGTATCAGCTATTCTATGTAAAGATAAATATAGAAAATACATTGTTGTTCCTATCTTTACTAGAAGTAATCTAGAATACAATAAACGCGTAGAGAATATCTTCCATCAGTGCATGTCTTCAATGTGTCAAAGCTTGACTTTATCTTGTCAAAGCTTGAGCTGTAAGCGCTTGTTTTGTTCTTGTCAACGCTTGTTTTACTTTTGTCAGCGCTCAAGTGATCTGGACTTAATTTATTCCCAACAAGAGATAGAGAGATGATGGATTTCACACAATTCTAGAGAGAGAAAATGAAGATAACTATGTGTAAATTATGAAGAGCCACACCCTCTCCATCTAAGGAGAGGGTTTATATACCCAAGCCTTGTAATGGGCTAGGGCTTACATGTTTGGGCCGGCCATACAATCATGGAACGGGTGTTTCCTTGTTTGATATTTAAAAAGATATCTAGACTACGAGCTACTACTTAATATATTGTCGGAGTGACCGAATCTTCCTAAATACGTAAAAACGTATTTCCAACAGTCCTTTCTCAATATTTAAGGGTAAGGATGGTTTGTATTAGGTGTAGGTGGAGTAGGTGTTGTAGTGGAAGATTTCTCTTTGTTGGCTTCTTCATTAGTAGTTGTGCAAGGTAAAGGAGAAGTGAGTATAGGTTGAGAAGGTGTTGGTGGTGAAGTGTTTGAGCTTGGAGGTGGTGAAGAAGATGTAGAAGGCTTATCACAAGTTGGAATCAAAGTAGGCTTAACAATAGAAGGTGTAGGAGGTGAAGGATCATTAGTCGTTTTTCCACTTCTAGTAGTAATAACATTCACATTGGCCCTCGTGTTTGTTTGTGTGTTAGAAGGTAAAGCCCCTTGTGGTCTTTGATTAAATTCCATCAAAATCCTCTTTGTTTGCTCTTCCATTGAAAGTCCCATTTGCTCTTGCATTCTTTTTTCACTTTCACGAATTCTCCTCTCAACATACTCATGATTATCATATGGCCCATATCCTTGATTTTGAACTTGAGGGTATCCTTGATTTGGGAAGGGTGGGGGTGGTGGATTAAATCCTTGATTTGGTGGATGAAAATTATTTCCTTAATTGTGAAAGTTGTTGGGTGCTTTATAGTTGTTTCCTTGGTATTGTGGCCTTGGTCCTTGGTTTCTTTGTAATAATTGAGGGGGATTGGGTTGAGTAAGGGTGGGTGGATGGGGTGGGAATCCGGGTGGAGCAATGTAGTTTTGAGACTTGTAAGAAAGGTTGTTTTGATTGATGTTGGGTTTGAAATGTTCTCTATTTTCTTCTTGGTAAGCATAACACTCAACTTGATAACCTTTATCCTTTGTCACATTGTTGATAGGAATGGGGACCTCCACAAGTCTCACTTAAAAGAGCAATAGCATGCACATCATTGGTGGAATTGTTCAAAGAAAGGCTCTTAAGGGTTTGGATTAATTCTTGATTTGAATTAAGATGCATCTCTTTTGATTCCTATCCATTTTGTTGAGTATCTCTTGGTGACTCTTGAGGAATTGGTTATCACAAGGTGTTTGAGAACTATCTTGCACAACATGAACCCTTTCATCATATTGTGTGTTAGTTTGCACCATTGATTTGGTCTCAATAATGTCCCAAGCTTCTTGAATGGATTTAGCAAGAATATTTCCACCCGTAGAAGAATTGAGTGAATCTTGGTGATGAGGTCTTAATCCATTATAGAAAGTATTGATTTGGTGAACGTCATTGAATCCATGTTCTGGGCATTTCCTCAATAAATCCTTGAACTCCTACCAAGAATCACTAAATGTTTGACTAGGTTTTTGTTGAAAGCCTATAATTAAATTCCTCAAAGCCGTGGTCTTAGATGGCGGAAAGAACTTGTTCAAAAACTTCTTAGTGAAATCATCCCAAGTAGTAATGCTCTCGGGTGGTTATGTATCTAACCAATACTTGGCATTTCCCTCTAGTGAAAATTGTATCAATATCAACTTAATGGAATCATGGGGAACTTCATTGTAATTAATAGTGTTGCAAAGAGCAAGAAACTTCTTAAGGTGATCATGTGGATTATCATTTTTATTCCCAAAAAATGG
This sequence comes from Glebionis coronaria, assembly GCA_025667525.1. NCBI lineage: Eukaryota > Viridiplantae > Streptophyta > Magnoliopsida > Asterales > Asteraceae > Glebionis > Glebionis coronaria. The sequence continues at coordinate 295,576,341 of CM046875.1, forward strand.
TGTGTTTGAAACAAAGTTAATCATAGATGTCTTAAGCTAAAAGGTGTTTGCGGTAATATCGGGTATCTTAATAGCATCGACATATCCTTGCACATTGGATTGCATGTGCTCCATCAAAGGTCGAGTGTCAACGCCAGCCATGGCTTCTTGTTGTGTGTGGATGAAAGCACGATTCTCGGGATCGGCTTGATGGACGGTGGTGTTTTTACTCTTTCTCTTTTTCTTCCTTTTGGGAGGAAGGGGTTGTACACCAAATGGTATTTGTGCACGCCCGCGGGTGAGCATGCAACTCAAATCAAAGAGTGAGAGAGAAGCTCTCATTCGACTTTGAAGAGGAAGGGATTATCCTCTTCTAGATTCAATATGAAATATCCACAAGAAAGTATAATATATGTAATTACTACTTGGGTGCATGACCCACAAGCAAGCCATCCTTCTTAGAATACGCACTAGTGAACGGGGGGTTAGGTGACGCGAAGCAATTAAGCACCTATTAACCCTTAGATGGCATTTTATAGCACATCGCCTTTCTATTCACTTTGTAGTTTGTATTCTTCGAATTCTTGCCTATTGGAAGTATTTATCTATTCTTGCTTAATTAAATTTTATCGATACACGTGTCAAGGACCGGAACGCTCCCTAACACGGTGTATTGCTAAAGCAATACTTATGGAGATATGTGTATTGATTGTTCGTATACGTATACATATCTACATATAATAATATAGATAAAATATTTTTGTATTTATTGTGTTTTTTTAGAGAAAATACTATATGTATGTAAAAACCGAGGAAATCCAATAATATATATTTTTGGTTGCAATCTCTTAGGAAAAAGATTGCTTTTTGAAATTTTTTTTGGGTCAATTCTTTAGGAAAAGAATTGTTTTTGTTATTTTTTAGTTTTTATATGTTTATATTTTTGATTTTTTATGTTTTTGATTTATGATACGTAAAAATAACGTTCGCGGGGTGAACGGATCCCAAAAGACAATGAAAACCGTCAATCAATAGTCTCTCGTAAAGTCAAAGAACCGGCAGCGGCGTCATTTAATATTGAGTATATTGATGTTCGTTTTCTCTCGATTCTTGACAAGTTGAAAGTCCTAAAAATCTCAAGTCTTTAATTGTTCTTGGTTGATAGGGTATTTGGATATTCTATGTCTATTTCAATCAACAAGTAAAAATTGAAAAATATTAAACCTACGTATCCGTAAAACAGTTTGCAAATACCAATTAATATTCACAAAAGTTAAAAAATTAAAAGGCATAAAAGTAAATGTGCTAGAAAAGTAAGCTAAATGAAAGTACAAAGGGTGAAATTGTAATGTTCGAAAACTATAAGGACCTAAAATGTAAATTCAAACAAACTTGTAACTAAATTTAACAAACTTAACAAACTGCCTAACCAATTTTAACAAAACCTGAAACTATAGGGACTAAAAACTTGCAAACCCTAAACTTTGAAAGATTAGCAACAGATTAACAAAGTTAAGAACTAGGAGGACCAAAATGCAATTAATGGAAATTTCTTAACAAAAACGGGCACACAAGTTCAATAAGCTGGTTTAAGCTCGTTATTGGACCAAGTAAGCTCTAACTTGTTTCAAAATGCTTAAAATTGAATTTTAGCTAGACTTGTATAAGTAAACAGCTTAAAAACAAGTAAAACACAAATAAGCTCATCCTAATAAGCCAAATTTAAGCTAATATGAAAATGAGACTTCCACAATCAGATTTTAATGTTCAATCTTATTAAGAAGCTTATAAGGAGTATGGAATGTCTTTCCAATCTGAAAATGATCCACTAGATAAGCTGAAAAATGAATTTAAGCTAGAAAGTGCTTATTTGACCAACGTTGACCAAATTTTCCAATAAGCTGAAAACTTCAAAATCTACTCGTGACATGTTTTTGACAAGATTTGTGAAGAAAAATGTGCAGATTTTTGAAGTAGAATTTGAGATATGAGAAAACAGTCAAGCTTTCATTACAGAAACTTGCATTTGCTAAAGAGCTTATTAAAAAGCTGATTTCTCAATCAAAATGGAAAACTGTAGAATTTCCTCTTACAAACTTAAACTTTGGATGTTAGACTACAACTGAAAACTGGTTTCAAGAAAAAGGTTAAGTAATGAAGACATGGCATGTGATTGAATTAAGCTAGTTTTCTGAATTATCTGATGAAAATACTTGACCCAAACTTTTTTCTAACTAATTGCCTTTTTGACCAATTATTTGACTTCAAAACTAAACACAAATGTTACCACTTGTGTGCTGAATGTAACTGAGCAAGTATAACTGATTTTTATAGATTTTAATCACAAGTACTCACAAATCCAAACACCACTTAACAAGACTACTAAGAACTTTTACAAAGCAATTTTGAGTAAAAGAGTGAATCAAGCTATGACTGATATCTAGACTTATTCAGTGAGTGAAATGAAAGTAAACTTGACTGATTTTAGACTTGCTAACACACTAAATCATAAAATGCACTCAAAGACCTTTAACAGATGAAAATGGAAACTGAAATCAAGTAAATGCAGATTCAAGGTACAAGACCACTCAAATATAACAAAGCTAACACAAGTACACTACAACAAGACTAAACACATCATCATATCAGCAAGAAGTGGAACCAAAAACAGAATCTCAAAACCTTTTAGCTGTGAAGCCTCCATTGATGGAGTAGTATAGCGCTGAGCCAACTAAAATCTGCTAGAACAACACCAATTCACCACCATTAACCGAGTTAATCACCTCCATAAGCTATTTCTGTTCAAATCAACCCAAACAGCTACTAAACTGCTACAATGGAAACTAGTATGAACTGCTAAGCTGAATCAAACTGAATAGCTTCCAAAACGTCTCAAACTACATCCAATGGTCAGTTATGATCAATGACATCACAAGGTATTAACAGTAATGCAGGTATGAGTAAATGAGATGAGAGAAGAGTATGAACTAAATTGTTTTTGTGCTTATATTGATTTAGGAGGGAAAAGTAGTTACAAATTCTAACAGAATAACTACCTCTCAAGTGTGTGTCAAACACTTGAGAGAAGCTAGCTATGAAAGGTACACTAAAAATTTGGAGAGAAAGTTACAAGTGTGTGTTTTTTCACACTTAACTACATAATGAAAATGAAAGGCCTAGCTACTATTTATAGAGGTTGATGATGAGTTGTTGGGGTAGCATGACGTGTCTCAACCAATAAGGAGGTGTCAGGTGTCAAGGATGAGTTAATTGCAGATTTGACTCGAAGAACACAAAAGGGGTTTTCTTATCCTTTGATCTTCAGTCTAATTAAGCTGTGTAGTTGGATTCATCATTTCATTCCGAGTCTTTTTCATGTAGAAAGTGTTTCATGAAATGCCTTGTAGCTCCTCTTTGATTATGGGTTCGTTGATGAAGAAAGTGACACGTGTCATTATTTGATTTTTTCTTAGCCTCACACACAGATCGTTATCCACTTTTGGATAAATAGATTATTGCATGGCTATTTATGATTGGCTAGAGGAAAGTAAGTGTGCTGCACTATTCAAGATCCGATTATTAATTGAAGTTGTGAGCTGGCAAGTTAGCTGGCAATACAAACCATTTATTTCTTGCATTCTGATTGGTTAAGAGGAGTATGACACGGATCAAGCCAAAGTTTGTGTATTTTTGACACTTTCAGCCCTTGTCTTTAGCATATTATTCAAATGAGCTATTTTCTTCATTCCAATGGCAAATTTGGTCCTTTGACTTGCATTCTTGACTTTTTAAGTCCATTGACTTGTTTGAATTGAAGATTGGCCAAGTATGACTTTAATCTTGACTTTTCCAAAGTTTGCATTTAAGTCCCTCAACTTTTGAGTATTGTCAAGATAGGTCATTCATCTTCAAATGACTTATCATCTTTGATCCTTCTCTTGTGTTTTCATCATAAATGAGCTTGATTTCCTCTTGTTTGCTTGAAATTGTATCCTTGTTACCTATTTAAGCACAAACACAAAACATACCACATAATACTGCTTTATAGCATAAAAGTTATGTATTTTCTATGTGTTTTAGGGTGATTTGTTGATTAATTGATATGAGATTTTGCTCATATCAGTTCTGCATGGTATGATCGACAAAATGATAAGTATGACACTCATAGGATTGCTATTGCTGCTGGGAATAGGGAAACTGTTGGTACTCAAGTGGTTAAGCAAATTGGGATTCAGTGCTTTAATTGTCAAGGTTATGGGCATATGGCAAAGGAATGCAGAAAGCTAAAACGAGTTAGGGATTCTGGTTATCATAAGGAAAAAATGCTGCTTTGCAAGAAGATGGAAGCTGGGGTTAAACTGTCGGCTGAGGAAGGGGCAATGCTTGATGATACTGATGATGAAGCATCCGACCAAGAACTTGAAGCACATTACTCGTACATGGCAAAGGTTGAATAATTTCTCAATGTCACTAAAGATGACAATGGTCCTATCTTTGATACTCAGCCAATCGATAAGGTACACACTGAAGAGGAATATAATGTGTTTGGTAATATTCATGAGCATTATGAGCTACCCAAAGCCATTAATGACACATGTATGATGGAAACGGTTGATAGCAATACCACACCTGATTCATCAGACATGTGCAATAATGAGTCTGAGGATGATCAACATGCAAACGAGTATGATGATGATGAGGAGCGTATTACGCTTGCTAACTTAATTGATTCTTTACAAACAAATGTCAAAGAAACTAGAAAGAGTCAAAATCATTTTAAGAAAGCAAACGCTACGCTCACTCAAAATTTTGAAGAAAGCAAAGCTGCTGTTATAAAATCTAGTGAGCTTCTTGCAAGTTGCAGAGCTAAGCTTATTCAAAAAGACAAAGAGCTTGCGAGGTACAAAGGGGGTGTTGTTACTACTGTAAAGGATGTTTATGAAACTAAATACAATGAAACTCTTAAGCTTTTAGAACAAGAGAAATGTAACTATAACAATTCTTTAAGTACGGAACGACACAAAACGTATCTTGCTACCACCAAAGTGAATGAGTTAAGTCAAAAGATTGATTTTATTCAAGAGGATAAAAATAAAATAGTCACTACGAAAACGGAAGAGGTTGCAAACTCAGAAAAAGATTTCAAAATTCAACAAGCTAAGGAGATTGACAAAGTTGTGGAACTTGAAGTGCAAATTAATTTTTATAAGAAAATTATTTATAAAACAAATCAATTTATTCAAACCATGTGAATGTTGGCACCTCGTTCGATTTTCAAGGGTAAAGCTAGTTTTGCTGGTCCTAAGTACCTCGAGCAAGCTCAATCTGAGAACCCGCGACTTTATCTTGAGGAGTCCCAATGGATCGACCTTGATTGTCTTCTTGTTAGGCCCGTTAGTGATGAGTCACTATGTTTTGAAGAAGAGGGCAGATCACCAGTGAATACATACTTTGTGAAACCATATAATTATGCTTATGAAAATAGTCTTTATGAAATTTTCAAACCACAAAAACAACAGTCTCGTGAGAAAATATTTTATGAATGTGAACAAATAAGAATTAAATGGAGACAAATTTTTTCCATTAAAAAACTAATGTTTCAAAATTTATTGAGTACTTGCCATATAAAGCTTCTGTAAGCAAGAGTAAGCAAACACTTAGTTTTCTTAAACAAAACATTAAAAATTACAAAAAGGTTGTTGACGATGACTGGAAAGAACGTGAACGTTTGAAAGGCAACAAAGAAATTCATCATGATATAACTGTGCTTGTGAAAAGTATTTTGATTCCGCTTGCGGAAAGAACGCAAAAACATTTTTTGGAATTTGAAACATTAATTAAGCAAGAAATGTTTAATGATTTGAAATATGTGGAATCTCTTGAAAAAGAAGTGAACGACCATCAACCTGAAAGAGACGACTTTTCTATAGCATATGATCTACTCTTGCAAGAATGCCTCTCAAAAGATATTATGTGTGCTTATGTTACATCTTGTGCTGATATTGATGAATATTATGATGTTGCATGCAAATATCTTGATCAAGCTAAAGAGTGTGAACGTCTTGAAACTGAGCTTTCGAATAAAATTGACAAAAAACAGTTTTCGTTACTTCAACATAGAATATGATTATCTTCAAAAACATTGTCACTCACTTGAACTTGCTTTGCAAAAGAAAGTTGGCAGCTTTTCAAATGATACACCATTGGAAGTAAAATTATCTGAGTCATGTGTCAATTACTAAACGAAAAAAGTCTCGATATTTCGGATTTGAAAGCTTAGTTACAAGAAAAAGACATAGCAATTGCTGAGTTGAAGAAACTCGTTGCTAAGATGGGTGGGAAAGTTGTGGAACCTAGCGTTAAGAAACTTGTTGTTACACAACCCAATGCCTCTAAAGTGAATAGATCCTCTATCTTGGGAAAACCATCTGCTTTCTCAAATTCTTCGTTTGCAGAACATATGTTTGCCCCCAAGATGGATGGAAAGGAAAGGTTACCACATATTGAACCCATCAGGAATATCGTAGCACCAAGCGTTAAGCACAATAATGTAATTAAACCAGGGATGTATAGAATGACCACTAAACCCACAAATAAAGTTAGTCACTCGCCTCAGACTTCTAGAAACACTAATATTCGTGTATCTTCTACTACAGAAGTAGTCTCCACTGCTAGTGTTAGCCGGCCTCAGCTTAAGAGCACTCAAGTGAATGATAAGGTCTGGAAACACAAGAGTCAAGGGAAGATGAAGGAAGTAGAAAAACACCCTAGGAATTTTAATGTTTTTAAGAATAAAAAGTCTGTAATCGCGGTAATAACGATTTGAATGCTTTGATTGACTTGAATGATTTGAATGTTAAATTTGTTTGTGTCAAATGTGGAAAATGTGCTAATGCTAATCATTCTATGTGTGTTATGAATAATGTTAAAGGCGTAGATACTAGAACTAAGAAGCAAGTTGTGATGCCTATTAGTGCTAGTAAACCCAAACGCAAAGTGAACCATTATGATGTAACACCCACTAAGAAAAGTAATGCATCAGACTCCACCACTAAGAACCCTAGAAGCAGAACTACGGAATTATATGAGTCTGCTAGCAAGTCTTGGAAATGGTGGTTTGCTAATCAATGTCCTCCGGGATATAAATGGATGCCTAAAGTTAGGACATAAAATGTGACAACGAGCGTTAGTATGCCTTTAAATGTTGCTAAGGACACTAATGATTCTACAATCACAACTAATGTGGTATCCAATTTAACAAATGCTCCATCGTGTTCTAACTCTTCTGTAGGTGTTACAAATAATTCTCTTCATACTGGACTCCGGATGCACGAAGCACATGACGGGGAATCTCAAGCTTCTAATTAACTTCGTGGGGAAGTTCCTGGGTATGGTCCGATTCGGAAATGATCAATATGCACCGATCCTAGGATATGGAGATTTGGTTCAGGGAAATATAAGATAAAAAGGGTATACTGCGTCGAAGGGCTCAATCACAATCTTTTCTCAGTTGGTCAATTATGTGATGCAGATTTGGAGGTTGCTTTTAGAAAGAAGACATGTTTTCTTCGTGATTATGACAGGAATGACTTACTTACTGGTACACGGGGTACTGATCTCTACACTATTTCACTTCAAGACACAACTTCATCAACTCCAATTTGCTTCATGGCTAAAGCTTCATCGACTTAGGCATGGTTATGGCATCAACGTTTATCTCATCTTAATTTTGATACCATCAACTTGCTTTCCAAGAAAGATATTATGAGAGGCCTTCCAAGCTTGAAATTCATCAAAGATCATCTTTGTTCTTCTTGTGAGCTTTGTAAAGTTAACGAAGTAGCTTCAAAACAAAGACTACACCAAGCTCAAAAGGACAGTTAGATCTTCTTCATATAGATTTGTGTGGTCCAATGCGTGTTCATAGTATCAATGGAAAGAAATATGTTATGGTAAATGTGGATGATTAATCAAGGTATACTATACATGGACTCACTTCTTGAGGTCCAAGGATGAAACACCCAAAGTTCCCATCAACTTCCTAAAACTGATACAACGTGGTCTTCAAGCTCAAATAAAAGTGGTTTGTACTTATAGAGGCACAAAATTTTTGAATTAAACTCTAGGGAACTATTTTGAAGCCGAAGGAATTGAACATGAAACATATATTGCTCGAACACCCGAACAAAACGGCTTTGTTGAAAGATGAAACCGTACTTTAGTTGAGGCTACTCGAACATTATTATCTGCTACAAAACTTCCACTATACTTTTGGGCCGAAGCGGTGTCAACCGCATGCTACACACAAAACCGATCCTTAAATATCCAAAGACACGAAAAGACACCATATCACATAATCCATGATCGAAAACCTTCACTCAAACACCTTCACGTTTTTGGATGTACTTGTTTCATAATTCGAGATGGTGAAAATTGGGTAAGATGAAAGAGAAAGTTGATGCATGTATTCTAGTGGGATATGTAACTCAATCTAAGGGATATAGAGTTTTCAACAAGAGAACAAAATTGATAGTCGAGACTATTCATATCAAATTTGATAAATTACAAGAAATGGTACTTGAACAAAACAGTTTAAGTCCCGATCTACAACGACAAACGAATTCCGTTCACAACCGCACGAAACTCGGAAATTAAGAACACAACAATGAACCGTCAAGTTCAAAGCTGGTTCAAGGAAATGTTCCAAGAGAAGATATGACAGTCACCACGACAATTGAAGAGTTGGAAATGTTAATATGGACCGATGTATGATGAATATTTCACGGGGGAGAAACATGTTGTATCGAAGTCTTCCGCTGTCAATCATGATAAGAATGATGATACCGATCATCGTCAACAAAAGGATACAACTTCATCTACTTCAACAACCGCTCCTACAACATCCACAACTACTGGCATTGCTCCAGAGAACACAAATCAAGCAGACTATGCACTAAATGAAGAAAACGACTTTATCAACCCATTCGGTACACCGGTACACGAAAGTGGAGAGTCTTCTACTCGCCATTTTGATCTGTCCAATATGCATATGTTCTACCAACGACATCCTTCAACACATCATTGGACCCGAGAACATCTTTTGGTTCACGTAATTGGAAACCCTTCACAACCCGTTCGTACAAGACGATAGCTTGAAACCGATGGCGATGTTTGTATGTTCGCACTCGCCGTGAGTTCAGCTGAACCGAAAAACATCAAAGAAGCCATGGCTGATAATGCTTGGATTGAATCGATGCAAGATGAACTTATTCAATTTGAAAGACTTAAAGTCTGGGAGCTTGTTGACAGACCATACGATCTAATTCCATTAAATCTTTGATGGGTCTGGAAAAACAAGATGGATGAAGAAAACACAATCATCTAGAGGGTATTGGTTTTGAAGAATCATTTGCACCAGTAGCTCGTATGGAAGCGGTCAGGATTTTTCTTTCTTATACTACACATAAGGGATTCATCGTTTATCAAATGGACGTAAAGACGGCGTTTCTTAACGGTCCATTGAAGGAAGAAGTCTACGTCACGCAGCCGGAAGGATTCGTCAATCCTCATTATCCTGACAAGGTGTATCGTCTCCACAAAGCACTTTATGGACTCAAGCAAGCTCCAAGGGCGTGGTATGACGAGCTCTCGAAATTTCTGGTATCCAAAGGTTTTTCAAAAGGTTCCATTGATCTAACTTTGTTCACTTATAATATGGGGATGACATTTTTCTTGTGAAGATTTATGTTGATGACATTCACATCCCTAGATGCTGATTTGGAGGGAGATGCCATAGATCAAACGAAATATCTTTCCATGATCGGCTCCCTCATGTACTTAACAGCAAGCTGACCAGATATATCACATGTTGCGTGTTATTGTGCACCATATCAAGTACGACCCACTGAAAAGCACCTCAAGGAGGTTAAATGGATCTTTCGGTACCTAAAGAATACCATTCATTTGGGAATCTGGTATCCGAGGGAAACCGGTTTCTTTCTAACGGCCTATTTAGATTCTGATCATGCAGGATGTCTTGATACACGTAAAAGTACTTCTGGTGGTGCACAATTTCTAGGTCAAGATAAGCTTGTGGGATGGTCTTCCAAGAAGAAGGATTGCACATCACTGTCATCAACTTAAGCGCAGTATGTATCTCTATCTTCGTGTTGTGCTCAAGTTCTATGGATGAGAACACAACTCACAGATTATGGCTTCCACTTTGATAAAGTACCTATGTACTGTGACTCAAAGTCCACCATAGCCATCTCCTTCAATCCGGTACAACATTCCCGCACGAAGCACATTGATGTCAGATATCACTCCATTAAGGAATAAGTTGAAAGGGGTATTGTTGAATTATACTTTGTTTGAACTAATTACCAATTAGCTGACTTGTTTACAAAAGCTCTTTCGAAAGAGAGGTTTGCGTATCTAGTTAGGAAAATTGGTATGAGATGTTTGACTCCAGCAGAACTGGAGGTTCTGGCAAAGAAGCCTTCTAGATTCATCTATCAAACATCTACATGTATATATATTATTAAAACAGCGAAACACAAAATAAAAAACCTTTCAAAATCCAAAAAGATGCTTCTCGACATGTCTTTCTTTATCGATAATATGGACGTGCCTAGAAATGTCGCTCAATAACGACATGGGTGTGTACATAAAGCTCGAATGAAAGTTGTAAATATTTTTTTAAATATGTCATTTCTATCTTTTATAAAGGAAATTGTCTATTTTGGACAATTTTTACAACAACGGGTAGAGCAATCTATCTTGGGTTGAGCTTGTCACAAAACAATCAATGTTTTGAGCTCAACACAATGGCTTGTAATCACTTTCAGATTGCAACCCGGATCTATATTCACGGGGGAGTGTACGCTTTAGTGCCCTTACCCTCAGCAAAAGAAGAGAAATCTTCTTACACTTGAGTAGATTTGTCAATTCATTCAAAGTCTATGAACTCAAGTTTATGCTTTAGAAAAACTTATTCGCCAAAAAGAAATAGAGTTTTTCAAAAAGCGTTGAACACAATTTTTCAAGAATTTCTCAATGATTATTCAAAATCTTTCAAAAATTGTGTTCAACAACTCCTATCCACAAAAAGTGGAATGTGGATCACATCCTCACAAAGACAATTCAATTGGAACAACTTTTGAGGGGGATCTTTCCAAATTCATGTTAAGTTTGACATATTTTTCTCCCGAAAAGTTTCAAGACTATTTTCTCACAATATATTTTAATCAAACTTGATATCTCTAATATCAAACGATTTTATATATTAGGGATAGGGGAGAAAATGTGATTAAAATATGATCTAAAGACTCAAGCACTCATGGTTATGATCAAATACCCACAACATCTTTAATTCACGATGTTATTGGTGTCAAAAGGGTGGTTTGGTTTAAGTCCTATGATCCAACCATAACCAGAGGGATCTTCCCAGGGAAAATCCAATATATTATTAGAAGTCCTTAGGATAGATGGAGTAGAATGTGAATGTAGCTGAATGCCGACTAAGTACTGATGCTAGCACTAGAACAATCACAACAAGTTGCTAGTAATGATGTCTTGGTAAGCATTGAAGGGGTTGAAGAATGAAAAAGAAATGTAACGATAAAGGGTGTAAAGAAATTATCCTTCCATAAAACTTAGGCAGAAACCGGGTCAACACATCATGAAGACAACGCATCATGGACCCAGTGATGTAATGCACAACCCCTCCCCAGCTGACTCAGGCTTCTCTCAAAAGAAGTTTGATTTATTGTCACGGAGATCAACACAACGTCAATTGACTTTATCACTCCGAGATAGTTGTTATTGAATCGGTGGCATCTTCTCCAGCCTCCAACCACTAAAGTGCAAAAATCGAGTCTAGAGCCAAGAGATCAATAAAATCTCGTTAGGACACACGGATGAAGATCAAGAGAGTCCTACGCTATATCCTTGCGATATTGCTAGAACACTCAGAGTGATACTACTTAGTATTCACAATGATGAGTGGAAATCCTTCTAGTGTTAACATCAAACAGCACTTCGGTAGGTCATGTGTAAGATTATTTATGAATTGAACATATGTAAAACTGAAAAGAAACAGTGGTTTGTTTCTCTATCGATTCAAACTCATTTCAGGTTTCTACGCAATATCTTTATGGTCTTGCTAGAACATTCAGAGTGATATTTATTAATATTAACAGTGACGAATGGAAATCCTTCTAGCGTCAACATTAAACAGCGCTACGGTAGGTAACTTGCGAGATTGCTTATGAATCAAGCTTGTGTCAACTGGAAAGCAACAATGGTAAGATTCTTCAAGAATCAAACTTGTTCCAGGAATTTGAATTGACGACTTTAATCAAGTAGATATTTATACAATTGATTCACTCTTTATGCTCGTAGTCTTGCTTTGAGACGGTCGAGTAAAGAGAACGGCTAGTACTGCCGCGAAACCCTGTCAAGGAGGTTCTTAATTGAATCTACCTAATCACAGGTACGATATTTAATATCGTCTAACGGTCTTCACCGACCGGAGGTAAAACGATACCGATCAAGGACGAATGTCAAAGTCATTCAATCCGTGTCTATGTTTTGTCTCAAGAAGGTGATGTTACAGTGTACTTAGCAAACTCGAAGATTCATTATAACATACTCATGCTCAAAGACATATTAAACAATCAAGAACGCTAAATACTTCCGCAACTCTGATGATCAAAATCTTCCTTATCAATTAATGTAGAGGAATGACCTCTCTTCAAGGGAGATTGATAGCAAGCTTTCAAGATTGTGCAAAATATGAGCATGTGGATAAACACACAAGATCGCAAAATGGCAAAGACAATTCAAGTATAATTTGAATATCTCAAGTTTAAAGACAAAGTCGAAAGACAACGACAAAGGCTCAAAGATCACAGCATGAAGGAACAAAACTACTATTACACGTTCAAGATTCATTTATGACAAAATTCGTAATCTCCATTGACCTTTAAATATCGAAGAGGAATGACCTCATATTGGGGGAGATTGTTAGCCTCAAAATGTTGAGTCAAACAAGAATGTTCGGTCATAGGTTTATAATGTAATATTTATTAGAACATTGTAATAGTTAGTTAAAATAGCCGTGACATTATGGGCTTGATGGTTAGCTTAAAAGGCCTCTTTCAAGGTACTAAGTATTTATTCAAGCCCGGCCCAAAGCATATATAGTCCATTAGAGAGCCCGCATGTGGGTGGACTATATAAGCACCCTCCTAGCATGTTAGGAGGGTGGCAAGCTTTCATTTCTTAATCTAATTTCACCTTGTTATTCACTTATCTCTCTACTTTCTCTTACTACTTTCTCTCTGTAAAATTCATATCATTTCCATCTTTTTTCTTTAATCTACCATTTATATAATTAGGGACAACAGATTTCACTCATTTCAAATCCCCTAAACTTGATCATTGACATGGCCTCATGCAATGCAATATTTCAAAGATCTAAATTACATTTTTCTCATAATTAATCCACCTTGGCCAAGATGAAATGATTTTACACTATACTACACTATATGATGCATGATTTCGATTTTTATAATGCAATGTAATAAAATCAATTCTATTTATATATTTTTTGTTTTTTCTTGAAATGATTTGATGGAAGTAACTAATAAAGAAATCAATGACTTTTATTAGGGCTTTTGTACCATGAATACTTATCATCCTCAAGTTTAACTTTCCCCATACCAAGCTTAAAATCGAGATCATTGTTATTCATAAGTGAAAGTGCATCGAGCTATTCATAAAAAATACTTGTGTTACCATTATACCCCCATTTATCATTCCTCTAAGACCGGTTATTATTTGAGCAAATTACTTTTGAGCAAATTTGTCATTACTTAAAGCGTGAAATATAAGAAGGGTAAAATCTGAAAATAAGGAAGCATAGTTTTAATCCTAAGTAACCATCTTATCCATTACTCGAAAAACCGCCCATAATTGATATAAGTACGACCCAAAATAATAAGTCATTCGCCTTATGTGTAAGATCCTTATGTCATGCATTTATAAGTGGCTACTCACTCGTTAAGAAAAAAAAATAAAACTCACGCAATCATTTATATCCGCCGCCTTTTTGAGACCTTGGATCTTCAATCCCGTAACCCGTCAAGGTAATATTGGATTGGAGCAACTATTAAATCCCCGCAATCCTTGTGAGAGTAATATTTAAATTTAATAGCTACTATAATTAACACTTCACTTCCCCTCTTGAGAGTCTTGTATAATTATTTTTTTTCGTTTTTTTTCTTTTTCTTTTTTTTTCTAGCCACTCATTTTTTTATAAGCCGCTCTTATTTTTCTTTATTCCTCATAAATAAAATGAAACGAATAAAAGGAAAAACACCCGCTAAGTATTAAGCATGAATAAGTCTAGTACACATAAAACGTTCTAACTTAGAATCTTAAGACGTACTTATACCAACCACGAATGATTAGTAAAAAATGCATAAGAGACTAAAAACCAATTAAAACTGTTCTTGATTATTTATTAACATTATATATGTGACAATCCGTCAATTTATGGTCAATATTTTATTCTCCAATATTATTTGAAAATATTATTTTAATGATACAATATGAACTCACTTATTTTTGGGAAGAAATTTGGATTTACGTCTTGGAGTAGCATCGACTACGTCTAAACCGGAGGATTCAACGTTACGTGCTTACGTTTACATACACCGTCTTTGGTGACAGTCCGACATTTCAGAAAATAAATTTGTCCATGTATATTATTTTGGAGTTTTAAATTTGTGATGGTTCATAAACTCACAAATTTACGAGAAGAGATTAGGACTTACGATTTTATTTTAACGTCCTTTACGACTAAACCGGAAACCTTAGGATTACGTATTTACGTTTTCGAACTCCGTTTTTGATGAGACAATTTTTATTAGATTCGTTTTGTGCCGTTGATTCATAATTTATAAAAACATTTTTCGTAAAACGACCCGAGGGCACGCAAATCGAGGAAACTAGAATCTAGGAATACCCGTAAACTAGTGAGATGGGACAAAACACTTTGTCCCACCCCACTAGCTTACATGGGACGGCACAATGTGTACACCACACCACCTTTGGCTTACTAGTTAGACACTTGTCTAACTAGCTTCACAATGAAGCTTTCTACTCCTCAAAACCATTAGCAAAACCACACACTCTCATTTACAACATGCAAAAACAACTCTCCTCTCTCTCTCACACTCATTTTGGCCGTCCCTCATCTCCACCAAAACACCCCTTTCATACAAATTTTAACCATAAACATATGTTATAATCAACATATGTTAATCTCCATTCAAAAAGATGAAGATTGGTACAAGTTATAACATCCAAGGAGGAGTTTTCATGGAGTAGTAGGGCTGATTTTCCATAAGGTATTCATGAAGCATGGTGGTCATGAAGATGGTCTTGGCTATGCACAAGTTTCTCCATCAAAATCCATGTTTTGATCACAACTTACATCATCATGGTGGTATAAAGATTGTCCTCCTCAACTTCTTGTTATTTTGATTATGTACACATGTATTTTATTTCCTATTGTATATGTATATGATGATTATATGATGATAAAAATGTTATGTGGGGATTTGTTGTTGATAAACATGATTAAAAAGGTGAAAAACCATAAGAAACAAGGTTAAAATCTTGGTTAAATTTGATGGCTTTATAAAACAGTAAAGAACCATATGTTTAACTGATAAAATGATGAAGTAGAATGGATTTACAGTAAGCTATGGGTCTTGTACACATGTGAGAGTTGGCCATGCAATGGAATCATTGTAATGAGTGAGATATGATCAAAACAAGTTTAGGGTACAAATCTGAGGTTACTGTTTTGGACGATTTTTAGAAAATATTTAGAAGATAATTCAACAGTAGCTATAGGAGATTTAAATGTAGCACATATCATGTAGTTTATGTGATAAAAATTTGAGCTTCTATCTCCATATAGAACTCAAGATATGGCAGTTTTGGTGAAGATGAAGTTAAAAATCAGATTTTTGGAAATTAAAGAATAATACTATTATATAAGCACTCACATTTTAATATATAAAATGTAAAATAAAAACCCACTAACTTATAAAACTTATTTATATAAATATATATAAAAGGGTAATGAAATGGATAAATTATATAAATGGTGGTGAAATAATGTTTATAAGTAATAAAAACTATAAACATGATTTTTACGACTTTTTCGGATATTGCCGTAAAATTAACGTTTTTGTTAAATAAAACTTAGATGGCTGGACCCGTCTAATGAAAACTTTATAAAACTTATATACTGATATATAGACATGTATGACAAGTAAAAACCGATAAAACCCGAACTATAGGGCATACGGACATTAACAAGTTAAATAAACATATTGGACTAATAAATGGACTAAATAGGATAAAAACTTGTAAAAAGAATCTATTGGGCTTAACCCATTTAGGCCCAACTTGGAAAGTATACATACTGATAATATAGGTACAAAATGGATTAAAATAAGTTAAATAACTTATAATAAGCTTATTGGACTTAAGACACGTAAACGGATAAAACTAGTAAACTAATATAAAAGTTATCGACATATAACACTAAAAGGAGTAAACGAGAATATGTAAACCCACTTGATCATCATATATATATAATCATCATATGTATACATACTTGTTATTTTTATAAAGTCATTGGACATGAGTCTAAGACCGAGTATTATTTGTCTAGGTTTCCGTGATTGAAGCACGTACCGTACATCCGAATCGCCAATAATCGCCTTCCCACATTAACGTGAGTTCATAGCCTCGCACTCTTTTAAATGTTTTTATAAATGTTTTATAAACTCGCGAGGGAGATAACATGTTATTTTTTATAAAATTAGGACACCATTTGTCCCGATTGTTTGTTTATTGATTTTGGACCCGGATGAATGAATGACCCGAATGTATGACCCGATAAATGATTAAAGGACCCGATAGATGAAATCAAATGGATTATTAAAGTTAGGTTATGTCACTAAAAGTCCCATTAGCATGAATTGTGAACTACCGGGAGTTGGTAGACGCTTATGCATTTAATAGTACTATTTGGGGACGATCACCCCAGTTCGCGCCTTGACGGTTGATCCCCGTCGTGCCACATTGATTGGTAAGCGAATTTATGTATGAGAATATTTCCATAGCGTGACCTTTGTGACGACACGCTACTTTAGATGGGCAAAATTCGGTATCGGGTTAGCTACCCGTTTTGGTTTAGTAAGGTAACAATGTCATGCGGCTTATAATAATCCAAAAACTAATGAAATACTATTACACGCATCGAATTACGAAGTATTGCCTGACTAGCAATACAGGGTCATACTATTGATATTATGTTTGTGTTTTGGTTTTCATAACCATATTCATATAACGGTTTTTATTTGATTTTATACAACGTCATAAGACGTATTGTATGACGTTTTTACGACATTGGCTCGTATAATGATTTTTAAGGCAAATGCCTATACTATGATTTTCGATAAGGATTTGTATAAAATGAATTTGGCTATTTCATGGCCTATCAAAAACGATTTGTACAAAATGATTGTCAGTAATACTTTTATACTGATATAATATTGATGGAATTTATTAAACTCTATGAATTCACTCGGCGTTATCGCTGACCCTTTTCTTTTAACATGTTTTATCTCAGGTACTTGAAGGTAATTCTCGGGAAGACAACAAGAATTCATGGCCCGCACTTAAACAATATTTTTCCATTCAAATACTTTGTAAAAACTTTGTATTAAATAATATGACTTGGGACCGATGTAACTTTGATATTTATGAATGGAAATGATTTATTATTAAACGACGCGATTTTTATTCGTTGTCTATGATGTGAGTAATGTGCTATCCCGTAACACCAACGAGTCTTCCGCTGTATTGAGTTGTATAAATTTGGGGGTGTTACAGTTTGGTACCAGAGCTCTCGTTATAGAGAACGAAAGATTTTTAAAAACCAAGGTTTTGAATAAAACATTTCAAAATCTTTTAACTAAAAACATTTTTCTAAAAATGTCTAAAAATCTTTTGACTATAACGGTGCTGAAGAATTCCTGAGTTACCGACAAGGCCAGACTGAGAGTGTTATTTTAATATATATATATATATATATATAACTAGAATTATATATATATGATGTAATTTTATTACATGATTGTTTGATGATTATTTTGATTTTTATACGAGGTATTTATAGACGTAGATTGTCACAAGTAACCCTAACTCCCCTAGTAAATTAATCGAAGCTATTCTCGTAGGAATTCTAGCTATCCTAGATCTAAACCAAGTTGTGGATATTTATGATCCCAACAAAGGGTTGATATTCGTAGAAGTGTAGATATTAGTTGATTGTGATATTGAAAAAGAATTGGCGAGATTAAATCTGATACCGATGTCATGACGATCTTTTCTTATAGAGTGGAGTTTGATAAAACGTTACCACCTAGAAAGATGTCATCTGATTCGTTGTCATCCAATTCTTAAATTGAAATCGAAAGGGTGAATGTTGCATTTGAGGCTGTCATTGGAACCATTACCCAAAAGCCTCATGGCACTAGTACCTTTCCGAGAAGTCTAGTTGAATGATCAAGTCATTTCATACTAGTGACTCATTTGATAATTGTTGATGTAAGAGCTATAGGATTGGAAATTAAGTGTTGATAATATCGAACTTATGTTGCCCTTTTAAAGGTGTAAGAATAAGATTGAAAGTATTGGAGATTGAGGTAGGATATCAAATTGAGTATAAAATTTGGTTGAAACTTGAATAAATAAAAGTAAAACTTAACCTATATGGAATATGAGATTGTTAAGAGGAAGTCGTTAATTTTTGTGAATGAATTATAAGGTTTTAATTGATTGTATGTTTGTGTTAAGGGTTGTTCCTAGGCCATTGTCCACTAATGAGGATGCCTAGTGTCCAAGAAATTAATTGAAGAAATCTTCTTCTGAATTGAGACCGATGGATCTTCTGGGACATGTGGAACACCTAATGACTCTTGTAGATTAGTATTCATTGTGGTATCTTTTAAAAATCCCTAACTCAACTGAGATATCAGTTGGTAGGATGAGTTTTGTGAATTGTATGACATAGCGACACATAATGTGTTACGGTACAATTTGACTTGTTTGTGATTGATGAAAAGACTACCTTTGATTGCTAAATTCTACATGTATCGATGTTATCTATCTTTTCTTTCTTCATCCTAATGCTCGCATTAGTGATGCAACCATTGAACAAGTACTCATCTCGATTTGCGTTACGTTGTGAATTATTCTTTTTGAGTGCCATCATGGTCATGAACCTCATGATTATTTGGCTAAAGCTCATTTCCTATCATATTGTAGTAATTTCTTGGTAAACAACTCTTCATCACTCTTTTGCAAATCACACATTGTTTTTATAAAGTTAAAACGGTATCCTTTGAGAAAATTTAATTTTCAACACAATAAGGATTATTCAAAGTGAGACTTATAAGTGATTGATATCAAAATGAAGCTGTTTATGAAACACCTTGGAAAACTTAATTCTTTTTATCACAAAGAAAATCTTTGTAAATTTATTCTTGATTCTTATTTAAAGAATTAAGCATGAAAATGTTTTTATTATAAACATGATGATAAAATTTTGACGAACTGAGTATTGCATCGTTAATCTTGAAATTGTATATAGTTGCGCGCCTACATACAATTTGGAATGGACTATGCAAGGCTGATTAGTAGTCACCATAAAACTGATTAATAAACACTAAATTTCTTTGAAGATTGTGAAAGATTAAAATTTATGAGATCTGCAAGAAGTGAAAAATAGGGACATAGTGTTAGGGACACCTACATATGTGCCTGTAGCATCTATTCTTCTGAGTCGAATTTACTCATCTGTGGAAATTGTCTTATATGACAATTGACAATTCTTTCTTGTCCAATTCTCCCATAGTGAGATTCTTAGGAAAAATAACTGATTACCGAGTGTTGATACCCGACTGGGTGTATTGACGTTCTTATCATTCCTTATGATTTGATTTCATTTGAATGACCTGGGTAACGATCCGAGGAGCTTTCGAATGCGTACTCAAATTATGAAAAATGGGATATATTCATATTCGTTAAATGTTTTCGTCTATATCTGATTTGAAATTCTCTCGCATAGATTATGCGTTGACCTTACTCTTTTAATAGTAGTTGTGTATCCTAATATCCTTGAATTTGTGAAGGATTATGAATTATTATTAGTCTTTTGAGAAGTTCACATCTTATCAACGGCAATGAAACTGGAAAGTTGATAATGCCAGTAGAATGGATTGATTGATTATGACATGACGACATTGTCTTAATTGATGGGAACTCGAATTGAATTCCCCTAAATGATAAGATGTTGATTATCAAAAGTGATTTAAATAATTCTTGATGGATGACCATATCCTGCATTTAGACTTGAGATTATATTGTGATTGGTTGTGAATTAGTCATAGATATTATTATCTAGAAAGAACCTAATATGAATTTATAAAAAGATGTTTCGGTTATCTGAAACTTTAGGAAGTATTGCTGATTATTTACCTAGACTTTCACCATTAAGGCAAGTAGAAATTGGTATTGATTATATTTCCGGTGCTGCACTTGTGGCTTGTGCACTGTACGTCAGCACCATCTAAATTAAAGGAATTACCGTACAACTGATAAAGTTGTCGGAGAAAGATTTTATTATACCAAGCCTGTCATCCTGAAGAGCTATGGTGTTATCTTTCCTTATATTTATAGATTACTGTGACTGAGTAAATTGACAATCGAAAACGATATCCATAAATCGAAATGGAAGAATTGTTCGATCATTTACAAGGTTCTAGCAAACTTTGATCCATAGCATGGTTATCATCAACTTCGCATCTGCGAAGAAGATTATCTATTCCAATCACTACATCTGGTACTTGTGATGAACATTACGAGTTTCATGTTATGTCGTTTGGATTGACTAATGCACAAGTAGTATTCATAAATTTGGTGAATCACGTGTGTAGGCTGTAAATTGATAAATTCATGCTTGAGATCATTAAGGACCAATTGTTTGTATATAAAAATAAGAATGAGTTAATAATTATTTATAGACTGCCCTGAATTGGCCAAACAGTGTAAACCTGAACCTTGAATAATTAACTCGTGATTAAAGACTTGAACCTTTACATGATTAGAGTATGTGATTAAAAGGATAATGGAATATAAATTGACTCTTCAAAAATTAAGAGCCCTTTTAAGACTTTGGATTTTATCAAAAAGAAATGGAAATATGTTTTAACAAAGGATTTTTAAAGGGATTATTCCCTTATACACAAACCATTTAACTAAACTTCTGTTTAGGGGTAAATGTTTGTGTATGCCTCAAGATAACTTAAGAAGGATTGAGTAAAACCATTTATACCATACCCTGAAAACTTAAAACGACAATTTTTACTTTTCAACTAAGAAAACTTTGACCAAAGTATAAACAAAGATTTTTCGAACATTTACGAATCTTATTAAATATTTTCGATAAATCAACAAAAATCTTGTTAATTAAATTTAAATTTATTTTAAACATTTATATAATTGGTCGAACTAAGAAATTTAAAATCCTTATGTTTACATTTCATAAAAATTGATAATTTATTATTTAATTAATTATTATAATTATCGACACTTTAGACGACAGATTGAGTAAAACGGATAAAAATGATAGTAAAAACGAAACTAAAACATAAAACATATGAAGAAAGAATTTTGAATAAATACGGTTGTGATATTTATTTCATCAGGAAGGTGAACGTAATTTCTAACGCATAATATAGAAAGAATATCTGAGTGAATTGTGAACATGATAATTATATCATCATGAGAAGTGAATATAGATACCGACACATTATGTATAAAAGATAAAGAACCAATTAGGACATGTTCTTTAATAATGAAGGTGCAAATAAATTTCCGAACAATTTAAAATATAGTTGATGCTTATAAAAAGGTTTCACGGCTAGTGTGAACTATTAGAGATGAGAAGCCGATAGCGTTAAATGTTTAAAAGACCGCATGTGGTTGCCTAAATATGGAGGATTGTGAGATATAGTTAAGTTGGAATTTGTAAGTATAAGTATTATATGTATGTCATTTTTGATTAAAAGTATCTTTGTCTGAAGAAGTTGTACTAATGGCAATTATGAAGGCAGACATCGCCTCGTACATTAGTAAACGTTTAGCTATTGCAAAGGTCATCATCTAAATTTGATTCAATTTGGGTCATCGTCGACAGACTGACCAAATCTGCTAATATCATTCTCGTTAATGATAAATGCAAAAGAGTTGTGTAAACATAGCGTGCCTGTATCGATCATCTATATCAAGATCCTCGCTTCGCATCGAATTTCTAGAGATTTTCTCAGAAATCAATAAGAACGAACCTTGATGAGAGTACTATGTACCATCCCAAAACGAAGGGACGAGGTAAAGTAACGATACAAAGTAATATAAGTGCTGTTCTATGTTTGAATGATTGACCTTTGGTAATAGACCGTATAATCGTTTTCCTTTGAAGAGATTATCATTGATAATCATCGTATTAGGATCGAGATCAAATCTTGTTAGGATCTAAATATTAGAGCATCTGTAAGCAAGAGTTGAAATGAAGACATCCGACATACACCCACTGTGAGTCGGACATGTCTTTTAGGTTTAAGGTTTCCTATGATGGCGAACCTATCCTTACAAAATACCCGACCCGCGAAATCTGAAATGATTGTTGAAATTAGGATTTGATTATTAACTGCCGATAGTGGGCAAGAGGTTATGTGAATGTGAAATGTAGACCTTGAAGTGCCAAATGGGTAGCGAAGTTATGCCACAATTTTTAACCTTGGAAAGATGAATTCATGATCTGACAAATCATGGGATATAAGTCCCCGTCGTATGGGACCATTGAAATGATGTAAAAGTTGGGATTGAAAGGCATATAAGCTGGATCTACCCTAGGACTTCAAGGACTGTGTAAATTATGTTTCGTAAATCGAACTTGATGGAATATCTATCAAGTGAAAATCTGATTGTTCTTAGTAGAGCTTAGATCGGCGAAAAGTTGCATTCGTCAAAAACCCGTGAACATCATGGATAAAGAAAGTAAGTCAACATTAAGCCTGATCTTATTCCCGTAGTTATGTTTGATGAAACTCGCGTATTATAATGGATTACACTTGTGAGAAAAGACCGAATGTGGAGGAAATACCCACATGGCTTTAACTCTATAAGAAGCGAGTAGTAAGGTAAGATGATCTTTGAGGACAAAGATCCTGTTTAGGGGTAAATGCTGTGACAATCCGTCAATTTATGGTCAATATTTTATTCTCCAATATTATTTGAAAATATTATTTTAATGATACAATATGAACTCACTTATTTTTGGGAAGAAATTTGGATTTACGTCTTGGAGTAGCATCGACTACGTATAAACCGGAGGATTCAACGTTACGTGCTTACGTTTACATACACCGTCTTTGGTGACAGTCCGACATTTCAGAAAATAAATTTGTCCATGAATATTATTTTGGAGTTTTAAATTTGTGATGGTTCATAAACTCAAAAATTTACGAGAAGAGATTAGGACTTACGATTTTATTTTAACGTCCTTTACGACTAAACCGGAAACCTTAGGATTACGTATTTACGTTTTCGAACTCCGTTTTTGATGAGACAATTTTTATTAGATTCGTTTTGTGCCGTTGATTCATAATTTATAAAAACGTTTTTCGTAAAACGATCCGAGGGCACGCAAATCGAGGAAACTAGAATCGAGGAATACCCGTAAACTAGTGAGATGGGACAAAACACTTTGTCCCACCCAACTAGCTTACATGGGACGGCACAATGTGTACACCACACCACCTTTGGCTTACTAGTTAGACACTTGTCTAACTAGCTTCACAATGAAGCTTTCTACTCCTCAAAACCATTAGCAAAACCACACACTCTCATTTACAACATGAAAAAACAACTCTCCTCTCTCTCTCACACTCATTTTGGCCGTCCCTCATCTCCACCAAAACACCCCTTTCATACAAATTTTAACCATAAACATATGTTATAATCAACATATGTTAATCTCCATTCAAAAAGATGAAGATTGGTGCAAGTTATAACATCCAAGGAAGAGTTTTCATGGAGTAGTAGGGCTGATTTTCCATAAGGTATTCATGAAGCATGGTGGTCATGAAGATGGTCTTGGCTATGCACAAGTTTCTCCATCAAAATCCATGTTTTGATCACAACTTACATCATCATGGTGGTATAAAGATTGTCCTCCTCAACTTCTTGTTATTTTGATTATGTAAACATGTATTTTATTTCCTATTTTATATGTATATGATGATTATATGATGATAAAAATGTTATGTGGGGATTTGTTGTTGATAAACATGATTAAAAAGGTGAAAAACCATAAGAAACAAGGTTAAAATCTTGGTTAAATTTGATGGCTGTATAAAACAGTAAAGAACCATATATTTAACTGATAAAATGATGATGTAGAATGGATTTACAGTAAGCTATGGGTCTTGTACACATGTGAGAGTTGGCCATGCATTGGAATCATTGTAATGAGTGAGATATGATCAAAACAAGTTTAGGGTATAAATCTGAGGTTACTGTTTTGGACGATTTTTAGAAAATATTTAGAAGATGATTCAACAGTAGCTATAGAGGAGTTAAATGTAGCACATATCATGTAGTTTATGTGATAAAAATTTGAGCTTCTATTTCCATATAGAACTCAAGATATGGCAGTTTTGGTGAAGATGAAGTTAAAAATCAGATTTTTGGAAATTAAAGAATAATACTATTATATAAGCACTCACATTTTAATATATAAAATGTAAAATAAAAACCCACTAACTTATAAAACTTATTTATATAAATATATATAAAAGGGTAATCAAATGGATAAATTATATAAATGGTGGTGAAATAATGTTTATAAGTAATAAAAACTATAAACATGATTTTTACGACTTTTTCGGCTATTGCCGTAAAATTAACGTTTTTGTTAAATAAAACTTAGATGGCTGGACCCGTCTAATGAAAACTTTATAAAACTTATATACTGATATATAGACATGTATGACAAGTAAAAACCGATAAAACCCGAACTATAGGGCATACGGACATTAACAAGTTAAATAAACATATTGGACTAATAAATGGACTAAATAGGATAAAAACTTGTAAAAAGAATCTATTGGGCTTAACCCATTTAGGCCCAACTTGGAAAGTATATATACTGATAATATAGGTACAAAATGGATTAAAATAAGTTAAATAACTTATAATAAGCTTATTGGACTTAAGACACGTAAACGGATAAAACTAGTAAACTAATATAAAAGTTATCGACATATAACACTAAAAGGAGTAAACGAGAATATGTAAACCCACTTGATCATCAAATATATATAATCATCATATGTATACATACTTGTTATTTTTATAAAGTCATTGGACATGAGTCTAAGACCGAGTATTATTTGTCTAGGTTTCCGTGATTGAAGCACGTACCGTACATCCGAATCGCCAATAATCGCCTTCCCACATCAACGTGAGTTCATAGCCTCGCACTCTTTTAAATGTTTTTATAAATGTTTTATAAACCCGCGAGGGAGATAACATGTTAGTTTTTATAAAATTAGGACACCATTTGTCCCGATTGTTTGTTTATTGATTTTGGACCCGGATGAATGAATGACCCGAATGTATGACCCGATAAATGATTAAAGGACCTGATAGATGAAATCAAATGGATTATTAAAGTTAGGTTATGTCACTAAAAGTCCCATTAGCATGAATTGTGAACTACCGGAAGTTGGTAGACGCTTATGCATTTAATAGTACTATTTGGGGACGATCACCCCAGTTCGCGCCTTGACGGTTGATCCCCGTCGTGCCACATTGATTGGTAAGCGAATTTATGTATGAGAAGATTTCCATAGCGTGACCTTTGTGACGAAACGCTACTTTAGATGGGCAAAATTTGGTATCGGGTTAGCTACCCGTTTTGGTTTAGTAAGGTAACAATGTCATGCGGCTTATAATAATCCAAAAACTAATGAAATACTATAAGACGCATCGAACTACGAAGTATTGTCTGACTAGCAATACAGGGTCATACTATTGATATTATGTTTGTGTTTTGGTTTTCATAACCATATTCATATAACGGTTTTTATTTGATTTTATACAACGTCATAAGACGTATTGTATGACGTTTTTACGACATTGGTTCGTATAATGATTTTTAAGGCAAATGCCTATACTATGATTTTCGATAAGGATTTGTATAAAATGAATTTGGCTATTTCATGGCCTATCAAAAATGATTTTCAGTAATACTTTTATACTGATGTTATATTGATGGAATTTATTAAACTCTATGAATTCACTCGGCGTTATCGCTGACCCTTTTCTTTTAACATGTTTTATCTCAGGTACTTGAAGGTAATTCTCGGGAAGACAACAAGAATTCATGGCCCGCACTTAAACAATATTTTTCCATTCAAATACTTTGTAAAAACTTTGTATGAAATAATATGACTTGGGACCGATGTAACTTTGATATTTATGAATGGAAATGATTATTATTAAACGACGCGATTTTTATGCGTTGTCTATGATGTGAGTAATGTGCTATCCCGTAACACCAACGAGTCTTCCGCTGTATTGAGTTGTATAAATTTGGGGGTGTTACAATATACATGCGTTGAAGAGAAAGTAAAGGTTACGAAAGGGGATATAAAAGCCACAAGTAAGTAATATGAGGTTAATCTAGCCCTTTACACTTACTTCAAACTCTATCATTTCTCGTTCTCTACAGGTTAAAATCTCAAATGATGAGACTCATGGATGCTTAGCCTAATAAACCAATAAAGGTCTACATAGTTAAGGATACTAGCTAGAGTAAGCTTGTACAAGCAAACTCTGGTTGATTCAAAATATTCATGATGGGCCTAATATGTCAAAGACTCCAAAACTTGTTAAACCTTATCCTTTATTATAATTTTTCCTTTTTCATATGTTTTTGAAGGAACAAGAATAAAAGAAAATGCAAGGTGTATGCAAATAAAAATGATATACAAAAATGATGAATGCAATATTTTTGTGCCGAAGTAGATAAAAATTTGAAAATTTTTGAAAATTTTAATTTTCCCAATTATCATGAAGGAAAAGGCAATTGTCTAGGTAAGGTCACTTCGATAGAAGACCCCCTTTTACTTAAGATAAACATTATCCTCAATGTTTAAGAGTATTGGAGTAAACTCCCTTACACATATGAAATTCAATACTTTGTTTAACTTGAGCTAAGGAAAGGTCTACTAAAGTGAATTCATTTTAGACATTATTAAGAGTCATTTTTTAATCACAAAAGTATCAAAGTGAACCCTATACGAGGGCCTCCTCCATAAGCTCCAAGCATGAAATGAGAGAGAGCAACCCTACAAACACCAAAAAGACAAAAGATAGGCACCCCCCACCCCTACACTTCATCTCGACTGTAAAACCCGCATTAAAATACCATGAACAGTAAAAATGAACAGTGAATACACAAAATTACGATAAATTAAAACTTTCCATTTATAATATATTACACGTTTCACGACATTAAATAACATGTATTTACGTATATTATAAATGTGACGTGTTCACGATAAATTAATTCACGACGATTAAACCACGAACGTACACGACTATTATTTTAACTTAGAAAAACTACGGTTTACCTTGTGGGATTTAAAGTATCCGCGGGTAGAGAGAAAGAGAGGAGAAAGATGGGCCTTTTTGGCCCATGACCATTACCAATCCAATAACAAGTAAAACACAGGAGAGTTTTTTTTATCATAATTAAGGTTTACAAAAAAATCAAGAAACCCTTTGCCTCTCTCTCTTTTGCCGTCGGAAATCATCAACACCAAGGGGGTGTTCGGATCGATTTGATCTTTGATATTTGGTTGTACGTGTTCGTGTCATTAATCCTTTTTCTTTCACGCATCGGGTACACCATAACATTTTATTTTTAATTCCTTTATTGAATTCATGATGTCATATTGATTAGTCTTAAAAAAGATCATAAGAACATGTAAAGATTAATTGTAAAACATGTTTAAGGGGGTTTTGGTGTTGGTTTTGTTCGGGCGTGACACAAACCGAGAGCCATAAGGCTCTCGGCATGGCTATTGCACCACCACCGAGGCCACAAGGGTATCGGTTTGGTTTGGCTTTCGCTCGATCGCAACACAAGGTAACCCCAACTCAAGGTCGGGGTATGGTTTAGCATTTGGTTGGTTTGATTCGTGTCAACCGAGACCAATAGGGTCTCGGTGGGACTTAACAACAAGAACAGTCGGAACCGGCTTAAGCCGGGGTCGAACTAGGCTCGGCAGTGGCTAGTCGTGGATCGGCAGTGCGAACGATAGGCCACCAGTGGCAACCGGCTAGCCGGTCTAGCCACTGGTGGGGTTGTGGTTGGTTTTCAACCGCCGGCTGACACCACTAGCCGTCGGCTATGTGGTGTCGGCTAGGCATTTTTCGGGCTCAGGATAATTTTTAAACACGGGTTCGGGCTCGGGAATTTATAAAAGCAGTTTAATATTTTAATTAAATTATTTTCCAAGACTATTTAATTTAACTAAAAACATGACTTAGGTTAAAATATTAAAATTAATATTTCATGACTAACCTAAGTATTTACTTAGCTTAATTTAGTTAAACATGTATTTTAATTAAATTCATATAACCTATAGATTATTAAATCAACCATGTTAATTATTTAATAAGCTATAATACTTAATTCATGACTTGTATTTTTACTAATAAACTTTACTTTATATTTTAATCCAGCTTATTTCTAATTATGGAAACTTACTATTTTTGGAAACTTTCTATTTTTAGAAACTTACTATTTTAGGAAACCTGCTATTTTTAGAATGTTACTTAGTATTACAATAAAAGTATTATAATACCTTATTACATTAATAATAAACAACATAATACAAGAATAACTACAGATTAACAATTAAAACAGTTAAAACATGATAGAACACGAATAATAAGCTAAGAACACAGAAAACTAGTAAAACACATGTATCGCAGACAACTCATACACGTCCCTATTATTATGTAGTATTATCCGTCAAGGCAGAGTAGGTTCATCAGCCTTTCCGTTAGCTTCTACTCGACACAAGGTACGGATTTCCCGTCCTTTAGTAAGGACAATCTCTTCTTTTATTAGGATTTCCCGTATGCAACCAACTGTTTTCCTAGTAGTTACATATTTAAATGCTTATGTTTATTAGTTACCTTAGACATATACATGCATACCACTTTCACCTAGTTATCAAGGTACCATAACCATAACACTAGAGGCACAGTGTTATGACTTCACCACGACGGAGTGATAGCTCGTAGCGTCCCTTAAGTTTATTTAGCCTTTATTATTAATTATTATCATGTGGGGCGTATGAGTGCATCCTAGTTACAGTTTCAGTCAGGATTTCATGGTAAATGTGGTGTGTGCCTTGCATCCTTCACAAGGAGCTGATCCCTCCTACCTATATCATATTAATTAGAGGCATCCCCTCTAATTTCATGAGGAGGTCACCCCTCCAAGTATTCATGCACGTTGTTGACCTCATGACCTATATTGGGGAAGATGTGAGGTGGGGGAGGATAGTTGTCATTCTGATGAAGGATGTCTTGCAAGTCTGCATTGGCAACTGCAACCATCTCCCGGATATTGTGTGTGTTTGCCATCTGACAGTATAACATAAAATATATGATTAAACTGATTAAAACATAAACTATATTCATGAAAAAAAATTTACCAATAAATCATGAGAAAAATTTTATGCAGTAAAACTAGTTCATGAATGCATGATGCAGTTTTATGAAAACTTTTGTATGCGCGAGAGTGAACGCCTATGGTCAGTTCACTCAAAACAAAAGACATGGTGAGGGGACGCCTATGGGTCGGTACCAAATTTAAAAGTTTCGATAAAACACATGCGACTAAATAGGGCAAGTCTTGTACCAACCATTACTTAGTCATAACCTGCGACAATGACATATATATGTATGCATGAAAATGATGAATGCATGAAAAGCGACTGTCAGTTCTAGGAAGACCATAGTGACTACCAACTAATCACAGGTCATGTTTTGAGAGCCTTCAGGTCGAAGCCTTGGCTCTGATACCATAATTGTAACACCCCATTTTGATAAATGGAATGTCACGCGTGATTATGGCGTGTCATCAAAGCATAAAAGGATAAATGTCTAAACATTACATGCCCATAAAGGAAATACCGGAATCAAACATCGGTATCCCAAAAGTAGAACTCATCATACACAAACATAAGTACTATAAATGAAAGGAAAAAACAATGTCCATGGAAATGAGTATCAAAGTATAAAGAAATGCATAAAGTAAAGAAGGCTAGGAAGCTTCCAATCCATATGCACGTACGCTTAAAGTCTACGAGCATCCCTGAGTACCTGCCGTTTTAGGAACATGAAAAGGAAAACGGCTGAGCATAACGCTTAGTGCACGGATATACAAGTATAGCATGAATGACATAAGCACATAACCATGAAGCAACAGAAAAGACTAAGTCCTGGATAACCTGGTTATATTATAGTAAAACTGGTTTTATAGTTTGAAAAGCCTTATGTTTATCTTGTAAAAACTGTTTAACATGTTTACCATTAGCCAATATAGGTCATGAAATATCAACGTGCATCAATACTTGGAGGGGTGAACTCGTCATGCAAATTAGAGGGGCTGCCTCTAATTTAATATACTAGTTTGGGTAGGAGGGATCAGCTCCTTGTGAAGGATGCAAGGCAAACACCACATTCACACTGAATAATCTGCTGAAAACATGTAAACTAGGATCCACCCATACGTCCCACCTGATAATAATAATATGGCCAAAAGTTGAAAGGGACTTCACGAGCTATCACTCCGCCGTGGTGAAGTCATAACACTGGTGCCTCTAGTGTTATGGTTATAGTACCTCCAAAACTAGGTGAAACTGGTCATGCATGTATATGGCTTAAGGTATTCTAATTAAACATAAGCAATGCAAAAACATATAAAACATATACTGGGGAAAATAGTTGGCTGCATACGGGAAATCCTAATAAGGAAGAATGTCCATACTAAAAGGACGGAGAATCCGTACCTTGTGTCCAGTGAACGAAGAAGACGAACGGAAGAGAGTCCTACTTTGGTACCACTAATGCTACATAAATACATACGTGTATAAGTATCCGATTACTGAGTACGTAACTGGTTTTATATCATGTCTTAGCTTATTTTATATGTTCATGTCATGTTTTACTGATTTAAGCTTTATACTGTGTTTATCATGTATTCTGCCTATTCTGTTTAAGTATTTCTTGTATTTCATGTATTATTATACTTGTTATGTAATAATAAGTAACTTTCTAAAAATAGCAGGATTCCTAAAATAGAAAGTTTCCAAAAAATAGAAAGTTTCCAAAAATAGAAAATTTCCAAAAATAGAAAGTTTCCAAAAATAGAAAGTTTCCAAAATAGATTTACTACTTAAAATAGATAAGTTTCTAAAAATAGAAAGTTTCCATAAATAGATTAGCTGCATTAATTAAATATGTTTCTAAAAATAGAAAGTTTCCATAATTAGATATAAGCTGGATAATTAAGCTAATTATATAAGCTTAAGTGTTTTACTGATTAATATTCTAAGTCATGTAATAAAATAGTATAGTTTATTAATTATTTCATATAAATTAAATAAACTATAGGTTAAAGTATTTAATTAAATATAACATGGTTTAATTAAATGAAGGTAAAAATATTTAGGTTAAAACATGTATTATTATTTATAATTAATTAATTATAAGTCATGATTTTAATAATTAATTAATTATATAGTCTAATTAAATGATAAATACTTAGGTTAAAATTCATGTATTAATAATAAAATTAATAACCTAAGTCATGTAAATTAAATAAATCATGTTCATGTTTTTAATTATTTTAATTTAAGTCTTGAAAAAAAATAAACTTGTACATATAATTAATCTTGTTAAAGTAACCCATGAACCGAATCGTGTTTTAATCTAACATGTGTGAACCGGACCCGCGTTTTAACCCGTGAACCGGACCCAAATGCACCCTTGGTCAAACTAGCCGCCGACTAGCCAAAGGGTCCCCACCGGCTAGTCGGTGTTCCCCTTGCTGTCGTGGCCTACCCGAGCACCACCATGCCCCGACCGAGGTCGGGGTCTCCCGTTTCTTGCTGCTGCCGAGACACGAGACCAAGACACCGAGACCATGAGGTCTCGATGGTGCGAATCAAAACAAACCGAGACCCCCTTGGGACTCGGTTTATGCGTCGGCGACAAAACAAACACCCCATAACAATTAATTAATTTTACCCCATGTTAAATTACATGTTTTTACTTGTTTTTAATTTGTTATTAAAAACATTCATGATTTCATGTGATTTATAAATCAAAAACATAAAAAGAAAAGAAGTTTAGGTATATACCGATCACGTGAATCAAAGGAGAATGAACACACAACGATCCTTGCAATAAATCGAACACCAAAAATCAACCAAACACACCTTGGTGTGTGATAAACCCGGCGTCCAAGGAAGGAGAAGAAAAGGAATTAAGGTTTTCTTGTTTTTCCTAAATTTGTTATTATGAAACAAGTTTTCCTTTAATTTCATGTTTCGTAAATTTTGCATGGGCTTGGCCCTTTTCTCTTGTTGTAGCCGCGGGTAGGGGGCCCACATGGGGGGTAACCCGAACATTTTCCGTGTCTAAATAATAAGTGTGTTCTCGTGTTCGTGTTTTACGTGATTTAATTAGTTATCGTTCGTGACTTAATATATTTATTCGTGATCATAATAAAGATACATACATACGTAATAATAAGCACGTGATTAATTTACGTTCATGATTTCATGTTCGTATGTTCGTGATTATAATTATTATTGAAATTATTATCGTGTCTTAATACGTAATAAATACTTATCGTGTTATAACACGTACGTAATACTTGTAATTCTTGTTCGTGAAACGTAAACGTGCTATAAAAGGAAAGTTCTAATCATGTACGTACGATCGTAAGGGTACTATTCATGGTAAAAGCATTCGGGTTTTACAACTCTTCCCCCTAAAAAGAATAATTCGTCCCCGAATTATAGATAAAGTAAATTGGCCAAGAAGAACATACCCGAACTCAAAATATGAAATGAGGGTAAGAAGCCCGGATAGACTCCTCTATTTCCCAAGTGGCTTCCTCTCGGTATGATCCCTCCAAAGGATTTTGACGAATGCAATCGTCTTCTTTCTCATGACTCGTTCCTGTCTGTCAAGAACTTGTTCAGATTCTTCTATGAAAGTGAGATCTTCACGAATCTGTTCTGGTGGATACTGAACCATGTGAAGGGAATGATACTGGTACCCTCTGAGTAAGGACACATGAAACACATTGTGAACATGAGAAAGCTGCGGAGGTAACGCTAAACGGTAAGATACTTCACCGACTCGTTCAATGACATCAAATAGTCCGATAAATCGAGGACTGAGCTTCCCTTTTATTCCAAAGCGTCTAAGACCACGTGCCGGCGAAACCTTAAGGAAAACGTGATCTCCTACGTTATAATGCAAGTCCCTACGATGCTTGTCTACGTAACTCTTCTGACGTGACCGTGCTTCTTGAAGTTTCTGCTTAGTTACTACGACCTTCTCGTTAGTCTGCTCTATCATTTCTGGTCCTTCTAGTGTTCACTAATCAACCTGATCCCAGCATATTGGGGCGCGACACTTTCTGCCATACAACATCTCGAAAGAAGCACACTTGATACTTGCGTGCCAACTGTTGTTGTATGCAAACTCCACCAAACAGATATAATCGTCCCTCACCCGTCCACTCTAACGCACATGACCTCAACATGTCTTCCAATGTCTGAATTGTTCGCTCTGACTGCCCGTCTGTTTGAGGATGATAAGTCGTACTAAGCTTAAGTTGTGTACCCCAAGCTTTCTGCAGACTTCTCCAGAATCACGAAGTGAAACGAGGATCTCTGTCTGAGACGATGCTGGATGAAGCACCGTGAAGTCTCATGATCTCCCTTCTATAAGTATCAGCGAGTTTACTGACCAGATCTTCCGTGTGGATCGGTAAGAAATGAGCTGATTTGGTATGTCGATCAACGATAACCCAAATTGCATCGTGCTTCCTCTTGGTCGGCGGAAGACCAGTAACAAAATCCATGGTGATTTTGTTCCACTTACACTCTGGAATATCTAACGGTTGAAGAAGACCGCCAGATCGTCGATGCTCGATCTTAACCTGCTGGCAGGTAAGACATTTGGAGACGTAAGTAGCAACATCCTGTTTCATACCACTCCATCAAAAGAACTGCTTGATGTCATGGTACATCTTGGTCGAACCAGGATGAATAGAGAATGGGGAGCTATGAGCCTCAACTAACAATGCTTCCCGGAGTTCTTGATCATCAGGAACACAATGTCTCGTGCCCTGCCATAAGATACCATCTACATCTACTCGAAATTCAATCTGCTTCTCCAAATTCTGAATTATCGCCCAGATTTCTCCATCGTCTTTCTGTACTTCCTTGATCTTAGAGAGTAACTCGGGTTCTACTCTAAGATTAACCCAGTAACCGTGTTGTCCACGTACCATGATCTCCATGTCTAGTCGCTCCAACTCTCTAATGATTTCCTCCTTTATCTCAATGCCGTTAATCATTCCAGACTTTATGCTAAGTGCCTCTGCCACTAATTCGCCTTACAGGGATGATACTGTAGATTAATTTCATAATCCTTCAACAGTTCTAACCATATCCTTTGTCTCATGTTCAATTCACGCTGAGTGAAGATATACTTCAAGCTCTTGTGGTCCGTGAAAATGTCACATGATTCTTTATACAAGTAGTGCCTCCATATCTTCAATGCAAACACGAATGCTGCAAGTTCCAAGTCATGCGTAGGGTAATTTTCCTCATAAGGCTTAAGCTGTCGTGAAGCGTACATGATCAGTTTCCCATGTTGCATGAGAACACAACCAAGTCTCATTCCCGATGCATCACTATAGATCTGGAATCTACCTGTACCAGATGGGAGAGTAAGAATCGATGCGTACTAACTTCTGCTTTAGGTCTAGCTCTTCTCTCTTTCTTCAGTCCAGACGAATTTCTCCCCTTTCCGCATCAGTTTGGTCAATGGTAGTGCTAAGCGAGAAAAGATCTCCACGAACCTACGGTAATAACCAGCTAAGCCTAGGAAGTTGCGGACTTCGGTCGCTGATGTCGGCCTTTGCCATTTGGTAATAGCCTCAACCTTTGCTCGATCCATCGTGATTCCTTCTGCTGATACAATGTGACCTAATAATGCCACCTTGCCTAACCAGAACTCACACTTGGAGAATTTAGCATACAGCTGCTTCTGGCGAAGAATCTGTAGTATTGTACGAAGATGGTCTTCGTGTTCCTCCTTGGACTTAGAGAAAATCAGGATGTCATCAATGAAGACAATGACGAACTTGTCCATAAATTCATGGAAGATTCTGTTCATCAAATCCATGAACACTACTGGAGCATTGGTAAGGCCAAATGGCATGACTACAAATTCATAGTGGCCATAGCGTGTACGGAAAGTAGTCTTGGCGATGTCCTGCTCCTTAACCCATAGCTGATGATAGCCTGACCTTAGAGCAATCTTGGAGAAATGTTTGGCCCCTTGGAATTGGTCAAACAGGTCATCTATACGTGGTAGTGGATACCTATTTCTAATGGTAATCTTGTTGAGCTCGCGATAGTCTATGCCAAGACGCATACTGCCGTCTTTCTTCTTAACGAATAAGACCGGTGCACCCTATGGAGATGCGCTCGGTCTAATAAAGCCTCGTTCCAGAAGTTCTTGTAAATGATCCTTCAGCTCCTTCAACTCTATGGGAGCCATGTGATAAGGAGCCTTGGAAATCGGCTCAGCTCCTGGGATGAGCTTGATGTTAAATTCTACTTCACGTGCAGGTGGTATGCCCGGAAGTTCTTCTAGAAATACATCTGGAAGTTCTGACACTATCAGTTGATCCTAAATTTATGAAGATTCAACATCCATGTCATGAACAGTAGCTAGATAACCCTCGCAACCGTGTGAAAGTAGTGCACGTGCTTGCAGGGTTGATATGATTTGTACAGACCTGCCGGGTACGAACCCGTTGTGAATGTACTCTGGCGCATTAACATCACCAAAGATGACTCGATATGAATGGTAGTATATGGTGGCATGATGCTTGGATAGCCTATACATGCCCAAAATCATGTCAAAATCATTCATGTCCAGCGGAAGTGCGTCAACAGGACGAACCTTGTCATCAAACTCTAGGGTGTTAGGAATTATTTGTTAAGTGTCAAGTACCGTCAGTATATTCCAAGTACTGTTAGTGTTATGTAAGTACCGTTAGTGTTAACGCGGTACATAGTAAGTACTGCTACTTATAAAGTAAGTACTCGTATGATGATTAGGACGAATATATCTTTGTATAAGATATGTCATAGTTATAATTAGAGTATATCTTATGTGATATACCTAAATAGTTATAATATTGATAATATATCGTTTGTGATATAGTTATCTTTATAGAATATTCTAAGGTTTCTAGGGTTCCTTACTCTATAAAAGGAACATAGGTACAATGTCTTTCATGTACCTCATTTAAGTCGATTAATAATAGAATCGAATAGTTAAAAGTAATTATGTTCTTCTGTGCTTTATAAGTTAGATTCCGCATAACTTATTTAGTGTTAGTAAGAGTGCTCAAATTGTTTTAGTTTGATTACAAACTATTATACTAATTCTTAACAGAATATAGATCCAACCAAAGGGATCAACAAGTGGTATCAGAGCTTGTTGAGTAACTCTGAAAAAGAAGATAACGACCCCAAACACTCCACACATACCAAATCTCAATGTCTCAATCAGATGGTGATAATGCTCACTTGGATGATGTTCAGAACCCTGATCCTGTTCTGCCACAGGGACAACCACAACTTGTGCATCCTGCACCAGCACAAGGTGCTCAAGCCGTGAATGTTGTAGCTACCTCTACACCAACACCTTCTCATACTCTGTCTGCTGTTAAACTCCCAGTTCTCAAAGGTTACAATTATGAGACATGGGCTATGCAGATGCAACATTACTTGAATCACAAAGATCACACTTTGTGGCAAGTTATCAAGAATGGGAATGCACCAAAGAAGCTACACTGGTTGCCAGATAATACATGTTATGTTCTACCTGCTGTGACTGCTGAGGAGGTACAAGCAGAGATCAGAGAAAGAAAAGCCAGAACTGCTTTGGCTATGGCTCTTTCTGAAGACATTCTACCAAGCTTTCATCATTATAAAGATGCCAAAGCTATGTAGGATGCTATAAAACTTAGATTTGGAGGAAATGACAAATCTAAGAAAATTAAGAAGATTGTTCTTAAGCAAGCATTGGATAACTTCTCAATTACCAGTATAGAGGGGATACATGGTGGATATGGAAGGTTCAACGAGTTGATTATTCAGTTAGCAGTTTATGGACAAGTAATTCCTAATGAAGAAGCCAATCTAAAACTCTTAAGAAGTGTTCCACCGGAGTGGAAAGCAATGGCTATGCACTTCATCACAAGAGATGATTTGGAAACAATTCCTTTTGATCATCTCTACAACAATCTTAGAGCATATGAGATGGATGTGAAAGGCACTGAAGTAAAGACTACAACTACTTCAAAGTCTAACTTGGCTTTTTTGTCAGATGGGAACAGCGGTACTTACTCTCAAAATACCGCTAGTGGATCTAGCAGCGGTACATACTTCACAAATACCGCTGGAGGACTTACAAGCAGTACTTACCCACAAAGTATGGAAATCAGTCCAATAGTCTCTCAAAATCCACATGGAAGGTCTTCACCATTGTTTAGTGACAATGATGCCTTCTCATTCTTTGTTGGACAAGACAACAAGCCAAGGTTAACTCTCAATGACTTGTTCCAAATGGATGATGCTGATGTTAAAGAGATGGATCTTCAATGGCAAGCTGCTATGGTGTCCGTAAGATCTAGTAGGTTCTTCAAGAAGACTGGAAGAAAAATGACTATCGATCCTAATGAGCCATTAGGATATGACAAGTCCAAAGTTGAATGCTATAACTGTGGAAGGAATGGACACTTTGCAAGAGAATGCTCTAGAGATAAAGCTGAGACTAGCAATCAGAAGTCTAAGAACAGCTATAGAACCAGTCCAAGAATAACTGAAAGCTTTCGAAAAGGAAACAGCAGGAGTCCTAAAGGAACCAAAGCATTGGTTACTATAGATGGAGTGGTGAATTGGGCAGAAGAAGAAGAAGAAGAAGAAGAGCTTGGATTAATGGCTCTCTCACATGAAGATATTGAGGTACATCCTTGTTCTAAAGATTGTATTCTTAAATTTAATAGCCTAAAAGTAGAACTAGAGGAACAGTATCAAAAGGTTAACACATGCACTATAGAAGTAAAAGCTTTCAAACAGGGTGTTGTTAAATTAGAAGAAAATATAGTTTTGTACAAAAAGGCTCAACAAAACTATGAAGAGAAAATAAGGATTTTGACTCTTCAGATGAGGGAAAAAGATGTGGAAATAAAAGCTTTTGAAAAACAACTTTTATAAATAAATTCAGAAAATGAAGCTTTAAAAAATAGTCTTTGTAATGAAAGGGAAGTGATTAGTCATTGGCAACAATCCTCTAAGGGATTGGGAAAATTGATTAATTCACAAATGGGGTATTATGATAAAACAGGCCTAGGATATATTAAGGATCAACCTGGGATAATCTTAACTGACAAGGACTTATCAAAAGGGATTTTTGATAGTTCTAGTGAGGTAGATAATACACCTGAAAATGATAGATATGCTGAAGGAATGAAGGAAGTTCCTCTACCAGTATCAGGAATTTTCATGCCCCTTATAATGATACTAGTATAGAGTTAGAAGAACATAAGATTAATAATGTCTTTAACTCTAGTACTTTGTCCCAAGAAAAGACTGATGTGACAAAGAATATTGTTTATCCACCTTTAATGAACAACTTTGTTTCTGAGGAATCTAAGACTAGTTCTGCTCCCAAGCAGGTAAAAACTCCTATCAAGATATTGGAAAAAAATGTACAACATACTAAAACCAAAAGGGGTGGGCTAGGTTTTGAAAAAGTAAAGTCAAAACAACCTTTTGGGTCTTCTTTAAGAAGAAAAGGATGTTATGTTTGTGGTAGTCTGAATCATTTTATCAAAGACTGTACATTACATGAAGATAAAATTGTGAAACAGAAAGCTACACAAAGGGTCATGAAATTCAGTAATGGGAAAAATGCACAGGTTTATAGGAAACTGAAACTTAAAGATGACAAACCTAAGTTTGATGACACAAGGGTAGTTAAACAGGTTAAAAATAATACTACCAAAAGTTTTGTTCCTAGGGCAGTACCTATGAAACAAGGACTAGTATCTTTAAAGTCTGGTAAACCAAGTACCGGCAAGTCTAGATCTGCTAGTACTGCTAGACCAAACTCAAGTACTGTTGGTTCAAAGACTATAAAACCAATGTTCTTTAAGACTT
Organism: Glebionis coronaria; assembly: GCA_025667525.1. NCBI lineage: Eukaryota > Viridiplantae > Streptophyta > Magnoliopsida > Asterales > Asteraceae > Glebionis > Glebionis coronaria. The sequence goes on from CM046875.1 coordinate 295,616,111, forward strand.
CTAAGAAAGTTTTTGAAAAAGTTAAAACACCTAGAAGTAAGGACAAGAACAAACCAGTACAAATGTGGGTTCCTAAAAGAGATAAACCATGTGTTAAAGCAAGTACCGCTAAAGCAGTACTTAAGTCAAAGAAGTCAGAGCACATAGAGTCACCCTATGACTTTGACTATATAAATAAAACCATGAAGTATAAGAGTAAAAGTAGCATTACTGGGAATGCTTTAGTACAAACTCTTAAATGTGTAGGTCCCACAAGATCCGAGCGAATTGTGGCTTGGGTCCCTGTTAAAAACTAATGAGTTTTTTTTGTGTGCAGGGGCATCTCATTGATGAATTAAAAGATAAAGGAATTGTAGATAGTGGATGCTCAAGACACATGACAGGAAACAAAGATTTTCTTGCTGAATTTGAAGAATTCAGAGGAGATCCAGTAGCCTTTGGGGGTAGCAAAGATAGAATCACTAGCAAAGGGAAAATCAACACAGGAAAGTTGGAATTTGAAGATGATTTCTTTGTAAAAGAATTGAATGAGTTCAATCTCTTTTCTGTATCACAAATGTGTGATAAGAAGAACAAGGTGCTATTCACAGACAAAGACTGCTTGGTGTTGTCCAAAGACTTTGAGATGCCTAAGGAATCTCAAATACTTCTTAAAGTACCCAGGCAAGAAAATATGTACACCTTTAATCTTCATACTATTACTCCAACAGGTGGTATTACATGTTTGCTAGCTAAGGCTTCTTTAGATGAGTCAAATTTATGGCATAGAAGGTTAGGTCATGTGAATTTCAAGAATCTTAATAGATTGGTGAAAAGGAATTTGGTTAGAGGTCTACCTAACAAATATTTTCAAAATGATTTCACATGTGCTGCTTGTCAAAAAGGTAAACAACATAGAGCCTCTTGTAAGACAAAGACTGTAAACACTGTGACAAAACCTTTGCATCTTTTGCATATGGATTTATTTGGTCCGATTTCTATCAGAAGCATTAGTCATAAGACCTTTTGTCTAGTCATAACTGATGATTTTAGTAGATTCAGTTGGGTTTTCTTTTTAGCACTTAAAAGTGAAACAAGTGAATTACTAAAGGATTTTATCATTTTAGTTGAAAAGCAGTTCACTAAACAGGTATTAATCATTAGGACTGATAATGGAATAGAATTTAAGAATGCTGATTTTGATGAATTCCGTAGGTCTAAAGGAATTAAGAGACAAATTAGTAATCCTAGAACTCCACAACAAAATGGAGTAGCTGAAAGGAAGAATAGGACATTAATTGAAGCTGCTAGAACTATGCTGGATGATTCACTTTTTCCAAATACCTTTTGGAAAGAAGCAATCACTATTGCATGTTATGTGTTAAATAGAGTCCTAGTAACTAAGCCTCAAAACAAAACACCTTATGAACTATTGACTAATGTAAAGCCTAACATAAGTCATTTAAAACCTTTTGAGTGTCATGTGTCAATACTAAATACTCTTGATTTTTTGGGAAAGTTTGATGGAAAGTCTGATCCAGTATATCTTGTAGGATATTCATTGCAAAGTAAAGCATATATGGTTTACAATTTGGCAACTAAGCAAGTTGAAGAAAATGCTCATGTCAATTTCTTAGTAAATAAACCCAATGTTCCAGGAATAGGTTATGCTTGGATGTTTGATTTAGATTATCTAACTAACTCTATGGATTACTACTCTTTGCAAAAGGATTGTCAAACTAACAATGCAGGTGAGGAGTCAAGTGCAACTAATGCATGTACTCAAGAAGATGTTTCTTCATCAGATGATGATGTTCATATCTATGTGCCCAACATGCCTACTTTTACTCCCGTGTCTGCAACTCCCAAGAAGCAAACCATGCCATCAAATGATGATCAAGCCTCCCAGGATCTTCAGAGGCTTCAAGATCAAGAAAAGAATGCTACATCTACTAATAAGCATTCAGGAGAAGAGTCTTTTGAGTCACAACACTCAGTAGTACATACTATACCTAGCGGTACTTCATCTACAAGTACTGCTAAGTCAAAATCTGCCAAATCTGTTGACTCACTAGAAGAGATTTTGCAAGCATTGGACGATGAAGACTTGTATACCAGTCCAGCTGAAGGAATCTTCTCCAAAGCTTCCTATGATGAGCAGGGTGCAGTAACTGATTTCAACAATTTCGAAACAGAAATTCCAGTCAGTTCTATTCCCACTCATAAAGTCAACAACAACCATCCTACTACAAAGATTATTGGTGATCCAAAATCTATTGTACAAACAAGAAGACAACTGCAAACCAATATTGAAACTCATGCACTAGTGAGTTATGTCAAACAACATCATAGAACAAATCATAAAGATACTCAACATTGTTTGTTTGCATGTTTCTTATCTCAAGTAGAGCCCAAAAACATCTCTCAGGCTCTTGATGAAGAAAGTTGGGTAGATGCCATGCAAGAAGAATTAACACAATTTGAGCTACAAAAAGTTTGGATTCTTATGGATCTTCCCTCGGGTAAAAGAGTAATTGGTACTAGATCGGTCTTCAGGAACAAGAAGAATGAAAGAGGGGTTGTTGTGAGGAACAAGGCAAGACTTGTTGCTCAAGGCTATAGACAGGAAGAAGGGATAGACTATGATGAGGTTTTTGCACTAGTGGCAAGGATAGATGCCATTTGTTATTTTTTGCCTTAGCATCATATATGGGATTTATAGTCTATCAAATGGATGTGAAAAGTGCCTTTCTATATGGTACTATTTTAGAGGAGGTATATGTCTCACAACCTCCAGGTTTTGTAGATCCTAATTTCCCCAATAGAGTCTACAAGGTTATCAAAGCACTTTATGGTCTGCATCAAGCTCCAAGAGCCTGGTATGCAACCTTATCCAACTTTCTGCTAGAACATGCATATAGGAGAGGAACCATTGACAAAACTCTATTCATCAAGAAAAATGCCAAGGACATCATTCTAGTTCAAGTTTATGTTGATGACATCATTTTTGGTTCTACTAAGAAGACATGGTGTGAAGAGTTTGAAGATTTGATGAAAGGAAGATTTCAAATGAGTTCTATGGGAGAACTAACTTTCTTTTTGGGACTGCAAGTCAAACAAAGGAAAGATGGAATATTTATCAGCCAAGATAAATATGTTGCTGAAATCTTAAAGAAATTTTCATGTATGGATACAAGGAATACAAGCACACCTTTTAAAGCCAAGAAATCTTTATCAAAAGATGAACATGGAGAAGATGTTGACATTCATCTATACAGGTCAATGATTGGTTCATTGATGTATCTTACTGGTTCAAGACCAGATATAATGTTTGTTGTGTGTGCCTATTCAAGGTTCCAAGTTCATCCAAAGGTGTCACATCTACATGCTGTGAAGAAGATTTTTAAATATCTTAAAAGTCAATCCAATTTAGGATTATGGTATCCTAGAGATTCCACCTTTGAATTGGAAGCTTACTCAGATAGTGATTATGTGTTGGAAATACGTTTTACGTATTTATGAAGGATCGGTCGCTCCAACGATAATTATGTAATGGGCTCGTGATCCATTTAGTTCATGTATAGTCCATATAGCCCACATGTAGGGTGGGCTATATATATCCCCTCCTAGCATGTTAGGAGGGGTTGTTGATTGTCATTTCACACTTAATCATTATTCCATTTTTACTTTCTCTCTCTAACTCTCTCCCTTCTCTCCGTTCTCTCTCTACTCCATCATCTCATTCCTTCATCTTCTTCTTTATTTATCAATCAATCAACCATCTTAATCCATCAAATCCATCACATAGAATAGGCCAATGATCACGTAGACCTTCAATTGGTATCAGAGCCAAGGTTTGATTGGTTTATTCTTCTTTTATTTCTTTTTTGATTTTGGTGGGTTTTTGATTTAATCATGCTTTTATATTAAAAAGTTTGTATTTTTTATATATAAAGTTTGTGTTTTTATGTTTAAGATCATTAAAAAGTTTGTATTTTTCATAAAAAGTTTGTGTTTTTATAAAAAGTTTGTATTTTTTTATTGTTTTTAATCACAAATTTAATCATCAATTTTTATAAAAAGTTTGTATTTTTTATTGTTTTTAATCTATCAATTTTATCAATTTCTATATTTTTATCAATTTTATCATTTTTTTCTTTTAAAGTTTGTATTTTTTATTTATTTATTTTTCGGTTATCCATTTTCAGTTTTATCCAGTTTTTGATATTCAGTTTTTCTATAACTTTTTATTTTTTTTATTTTTTTTATTTTTTTTATATAACCTTTTTTATTTTTTTATAATCAGATTTTTATATAAATTTTTTTAATCAGTTTTTCGCTTATCCGTTTATCAGTTTTCATCATTTCTGGGTTTCTCTTTTTGGTCTGTTTTTCATTATTGGTCAACTGTCATATTTGTCCAAATCTAACTGTCCTACAGTCCTTTATCATCAAGGTTTTCATCATATCAGTCCGCTTCATCAAAAATATCAGTCCTTTATAAATTTGGTCTGTTTTTCAAAAATATCAGTCCGCTTCATCAAGTTTCGGGTGCACAAAACTTCCGAACGAAACAAGTTCCGAACGAAACAAGTTCCGAACGAAACAAGTTCCGAACGAAACAAGTTCCGAACGAAACAAGTTCCGAACGAAACAAGTTTCGAACGAAACTGTTCCGAACGAAACAAGTTCCGAAAGAAACTGTTCCGAACGAACAAGTTCCGAACGAAACTGTTCCGAACAAACAAGTTCCGAACGAAACTGTTCCGAACGAATAAGTTCCGAACGAAACTGTTCCGAACGAAACAGTTCCGAACGAGCAAGTTCCGAACGAAACTGTTCCGAACGAACAAGTTCCGATTCGGAACTCTTCCGAACGAAGCATCCAAATTCAAACACAACGGGTCTTAAAACAAAACAAAACCCAAACCCAAACCCATCACAACTCACACCTCTCACCATCCATACTCATCACACCCGCCTAATCAAACTGAAGCCACGACTCTTAAAAACTCAAAACCTTTCGACAGACCCTCCACTCACGAAACATTTGTTAAGACTCGACTCAAACAAAACCCACCCTCGATTACTCATCACTCACCCAAGACCCAACAACCTCACAAACCCATTCCTCTCGACCGACACAATCTCTCCCCCAAACCGACCCTCGATTTACCCAAACCCACACCTCGCAGACTCAAACACACACCCTCAAAACAAACACCCTCGGACAAAAAACTCTCGACACACATCCTTAACCACACACAAACCAACACCCTCGACTCCCTCGTCTGCCACTTCTCCTAAGACCCCCTCAATCTCACCACGACACTCGAACAACAACAAACCCACACCTCGCACACCCAAACACACCCAAGACTCGATCAAGACTCTCGACCCTCACACAAGAAAGACGCTACAGGAGAGAGGGACTCAACAAAAACATTAAAAGAAACACCTACCCGAGACCTCAAATTAGAGATCTTGAAGATCGCGAAGCGTAACCGAATGGCCATTTGATAAAAGGAGGAGTTTTATTAGTTTTTGTTGAGAGAGAAAGATATAGGATCAGATTCTTAGGGGACGGAGGTTACAAGAGATTTTTTTGGGGAGACGAGATTTAGACTTGAGGAGAGAGAGAAATAAACGGGTTTGGTGTTCTGTGTTTTTGGGAAAGATTGGTATAAAAATCTAGGAAAGTTTAATATATTGGACGGAGTATACAAAGAAAGGGTGAACGGTTTATAACATTGCCACGTTATCAGTTTTAGTTTGGGACACGTTTATTTCTTTTTGTGTTAAAGTCAACATTTATTTTATTTTTTATCAAGATTTCATTTTTTTTAATTTTAGTAACGTAACAATTTTCAGATTATGTTTACTTTTTATTTTATTTTTTTATATATATTTTTTTAAAAGTTAATTTTTAAAAGTTAATTTTTTTTTGGCATATCATGTTAAGGCGGGTATTTTTTAAAGTTACCGTGAAAAATTTTTGACGCGTTATAGTGACGAGTTATAGTGACGGGTTAAAAGTTTTGTGGCCGGATTTGAAGACAAAAGTAACGAGTTATAGTGACGGGATTTATTTTTGCTGTGAGCCGAGTTTAAATTGGACCTATTAGTATCCGGTTTATTCTAAAATCGTTTGAGCCGACAACATTTTTTTTGAGCCGAGTCGAATTGTAAAAACCCGACTACAACAACATCCACATCATTTTTCTTTATCTTTCCTCGATTTTCAATGGATTCGTTCAATTCGACACTTAAAGAGGGAGACTTGCATCGAATGCAAGACAAAGCTCGAGAAAGTGGTATAAATTCATTTAAAATGCTCCAGTCTCATCTTGTCACTCTTTCGGGGCTTCAAGGAGGGAGAGAATTTGTGACAATCTCTGGACAAGATCGTCATATATTCATCGACTCAATGTTCACCACTTTGACCGAACTTGCCGAGCAACTCAACCGTAACAACTTTAATCAATCTGCATCGTCACTTGCTTATAAGGCTCTTGTGACACAACTCACGCCTTTCCTCCAATTCAATATCATCAAGTCTGAAAGTTCAATGATTTGCCATTCATTTCTTCGAGATACACATACCGAGCTTCGAGTCTTCCGTGATACAATTCTGAAACTCATGACATCAGTCTCGTCTTCGATTTATGAAAGATCTCGACTTCAGCAAGGGTATGATAATGGAGTGCAAGACTCTTCGATGCAAGAGGAAACTGGTCATACGGTTGAAAACTTGGAGCCTATCAATGCCAAGAGCACGGAATCAGGAGGACAACATGATACCAGTGGCATGTCCGGAACTGTTCACGTGTATGACGAAGAGCCTGTAAACATGGTACAATGTAATGTTGTTTATGATGTATATGCTGATGAAATGCCGCATATTGAGCATTCTGAACCTAATTATGACAAACATGGGATGGAAAAGAGTGATAGCAATCCCACTTCTGATTCATCCGATGTCAGTCATAATGGGGGAGAGATTGTTCAGAATGCTAAACATCATGATAATTATCCTATAACTGCTTCATTGACTGCTTCTGATTCCAAGATTAAAGAGCTCGAAACGATCGTAGCTCGGCAATCAAAAGATCTTAAGGATACCAAACTTGAATTTTCTAAGAAAACGGACAAATTAGAAACATATTTTGAAAAACTTGAAAAATCAAATGTTGTTCTTGAAAGAAAATTGGATCAAAAAGTGTTAGATTCTAAAGCTGAAAAGGATAATCTTTTGAAACAAATTCAACTGCTTGAATCTAAGTTGGCATCCCAAGATAACTTGCTCAAAGAGAATGAGACTTTAAATGCCCAAGTACAGGAAAAGGTTTTTGCTATAGCTGCGTTGAAAAACGAGTTAAGGAAAAGTAAAGGACCTAGTGTGGACACTAAGCTTGAAAAACCATCAATCTTGGGGAAACCGCCTACAAATCAGTTCGTCAGACAACCGATTGTCAGACAACCTACTGCTTTTAGATCCGAGCGACCACAATCCTCGAGACCGCGGTTTGCCTCCCAAGTTGATTTGGTTCATCTTTCTAGACCAGACACTCCAGCAACTAGGCCCTATGTGATCACTCCAGCTTTAGCAAGACCAAATCATATGATTGCCTCTAGTTTCCCTAAAAATACCAAGACCACGTCTAGAACTAGTTCAACTGATGTGCGCCATGATTTTGGTCAAAGGGAAGCTATTCAAAAGACACATGTAAGAGATAGCAATGTCCAACCTAGTCAGATGCCTTCTAGATTACCCAACACTGCTAACCGAAGCATGACGTCTCCTAGGAGCATCGATCAATCATCTAGGAACTACTCGGACATTAAATATGCTACTTGTAAAACATGTAGAAAATGTGTCTTTACGGCAAATCATGACTCCTGTATCTAAAAATTGCTTAATGAGGTGAACTCCCGTGCTAGACTTAAATCCCAGTGGGTAGCTAAAATCAAACCCGTTGGTAAAATGTGGCGCCCCACTGGTAGAACTTTCACTCTTGTAGGAAACGAGTGCCCTTTAACTAGGATAGTCTCTGATTCTACGAAGACTACTAGGGAGGAAATTGCAAAGGATGATACATCACTTAAGCCTGAACTTAAAATTTTCTATAAAAGGAAACGTTTGCCAACTAAGACAAGTGAATCATCCCCTCAGGCCACCTCTGACACAAGTAAAGCCAACTGTGAACCCCCACGTGCTTCAAAAATAGATATCTCTAACCCATGCAAAAGTATACAAACTCCTAATGAGAATGCAGGTACCAAAGTTGATGTTCCAAAAGAACGAAGCGGTCCAATCGTTGTATACCGTTCAACTAAGGACACTCTTAGAGTTTGGTTGCTGAAGAAGCAGATATCAGAGAAACAAATGTCTCAGGGGATTCATGGTTAAGCATGCACAAGGACTTATAGTCACATCACAGACTATAACTCGCTCTTCAAAGAAAGGAAAGTTTATCACCGATGGTAAACTTATCCTAACAACGAGAAAATAATTTTTCTCGGGCATGAGCTTATATCAAAAACATTCCAAGTTTTTAAGCTCATGCACAATGGCTCCTCGTTAAATGACAGACGACGACCCGGACTTCAGAGACAGGGAAGTTTATCCACGCAACGATAACTTACCCTCTTAACAAGAAATTAAGTTTTCTTGGACACGAGCTTATCCTAAAACCATTCAAAGGTTTTAAGCTCGTGTATATGGTTTATCGTTAAATATCAGACGATAACCCGTGCATCAAAGAAAGGAAAGTTTATCGCCGATGATAAACTTATCCTAACAACGAGAAATAATTTTTCCCGGGCATGAGCTTATATCAAAAACATTCCAAGTTTTTAAGCTCATGCACAATGGCTCCTCGTTAAATGACAGACGACGACCCGGACTTCAGAGACAGGGAAGTTTATCCACGCAACGATAACTTACCCTCTTAACAAGAAATTAAGTTTTCTTGGACACGAGCTTATCCTAAAACCATTCAAAGGTTTTAAGCTCGTGTATATGGTTTATCGTTAAATATCAGACGATAACCCATGCATCAAAGAAAGGAAAGTTTATCGCCGATGATAAACTTATCCTAACAACGAGAAATTAAGTTTTCTCGGGCATGAGCTAAAATTAAAAACATTCGAGGTTTTTAAGCTCATGCACAATGACTTACAGTTAAATGTCAGACTATAACTCGAACTTAAAATAAAGGAAAGATTATCTTTTATGATAACTTATCCTCTTAACGAGAAATTCACCTTTCTCGGTCATGAGCTTGTATTAAAACATTCGAAGTTTTAAGCTCAGAAAGGAAAGTGTATCTTTTAAATAAGAGAACTTTTCCTCGTAACGAGAAATTAACCCTTCTCGGTCATGAGCTTTCCGTTCAAACAGTCAAAGTTTTCAAGCTCATGAAAAACGACTTCTAAGTAAATGTCAGCGTAGGACTCGTTCTTCAGATAAAAGGAAAGTTTATCGCCGATGATAAACTTATCCTTAACAACGGGAAGTTTACAACTTCTCGGACTTGATCTCGCTTTTAAGATATTCAACATCTTAAGCTCAAGTAATTGTTTTTCAAAACTTTGAACACAATTTTTCAAGAATTTCTCAAAAGATTTTTTCTAAATCTTTCAAAATTGTGTGTTCAAAAATGTTTTGATAAAAAGAGCATGTCTTCTGGAATCGATAATATTTACGAACCTAGAAATGTCATTCAATAATGACACGGGGTTGTAAATAAAGTTCGAGCAGAAGTTCAAACTTTTAAAACATGCTCAAAATGGTTTGCTATTATTTCAGATAGCAACCCGCTTTTCATAATCAAGTCAAGCATTTCACCGGAAAGCTTTGACTCAACAACGGGAATTAATTTTCTCGGGGACGTGACGAGGTGACCAACATTCGTGAACAAGAACCATGTGAATCTTTCATATGATGTTCTCCATCAAGTTTCGGGTGCACAAAACTTCCGAACGAAACAAGTTCCGAACGAAACAAGTTCCGAACGAAACAAGTTCCGAACGAAACAAGTTCCGAACGAAACAAGTTCCGAACGAAACTGTTCCGAACGAAACAAGTTCGGAAAGAAACTGTTCCGAACGAACAAGTTCCGAACGAAACTGTTCCGAACAAACAAGTTCCGAACGAAACTGTTCCGAACGAATAAGTTCCGAACGAAACTGTTCCGAACGAAACAGTTCCGAACGAGCAAGTTCCGAACGAAACTGTTCCGAACGAACAAGTTCCGATTCGGAACTCTTCCGAACGAAGCATCCAAATTCAAACACAACGGGTCTTAAAACAAAACAAAACCCAAACCCAAACCCATCACAACTCACACCTCTCACCATCCAGACTCATCACACCCGCCTAATCAAACAGAAGCCACGACTCTTAAAAACTCAAAACCTTTCGACAGACCCTCCACTCGCGAAACATTTGTTAAGACTCGACTCAAACAAAACCCACCCTCGATTACTCATCACTCACCCAAGACCCAACAACCTCACAAACCCATTCCTCTCGACCGACACAATCTCTCCCCCAAACCGACCCTCGATTTACCCAAACCCACACCTCGCAGACTCAAACACACACCCTCAAAACAAACACCCTCGGACAAAAAACTCTCGACACACATCCTTAACCACACACAAACCAACACCCTCGACTCCCTCGTCTGCCACTTCTCCTAAGACCCCCTCAATCTCACCACGACACTCGAACAACAACAAACCCACACCTCGCACACCCAAACACACCCAAGACTCGATCAAGACTCTCGACCCTCACACCAGAAAGACGCTACAGGAGAGAGGGACTCAACAAAAACATTAAAAGAAACACCTACCCGAGACCTCAAATTAGAGATCTTGAAGATCGCGAAGCGTAACCGAATGGCCATTTGATAAAAGGAGGAGTTTTATTAGTTTTTGTTGAGAGAGAAAGATATAGGATCAGATTCTTAGGGGACGGAGGTTACAAGAGTTTTTTTTGGGGAGACGAGATTTAGACTTGAGGAGAGAGAGAAATAAACGGGTTTGGTGTTCTGTGTTTTTGGGAAAGATTGGTATAAAAATCTAGGAAAGTTTAATATATTGGACGGAGTATACAAAGAAAGGGTGAACGGTTTATAACATTGCCACGTTATCAGTTTTAGTTTGGGACACGTTTATTTCTTTTTGTGTTAAAGTCAACATTTATTTTATTTTTTATCAAGATTTCATTTTTTTAATTTTAGTAACGTAACAATTTTCAGATTATTCTTTTTATTTTATTTTTTTATATATATTTTTTTAAAAGTTAATTTTTAAAAGTTTATTTTTTTTTGGCATATCATGTTAAGGCGGGTATTTTTTAAAGTTACCGTGAAAATTTTTTGACGCGTTATAGTGACGAGTTATAGTGACGGGTTAAAAGTTTTGTGGCCGGATTTGAAGACAAAAGTAACGAGTTATAATGACGGGATTTATTTTTGCTGTGAGCCGAGTTTAAATTGGACCAATTAGTATCCGGTTTATTCTAAAATCGTTTGAGCCGACAACATTTTTTTTGAGCCGAGTCGAATTGTAAAAACCCGACTACAACAACATCCACATCATTTTTCTTTATCTTTCCTCGATTTTCAATGGATTCGTTCAATTCGACACTTAAAGAGGGAGACTTGCATCGAATGCAAGACAAAGCTCGAGAAAGTGGTATAAATTCATTTCAAATGCTCCAGTCTCATCTTGTCACTCTTTCGGGGCTTCAAGGAGGGAGAGAATTTGTGACAATCTTTGGACAAGATCGTCATATATTCATCGACTCAATGTTCACCACTTTGACCGAACTCGCCGAGCAACTCAACCGTGACAACTTTAATCAATCTGCATCGTCACTTGCTTATAAGGCTCTTGTGACACAACTCACGCCTTTCCTCCAATTCAATATCATCAAGTCTGAAAGTTCAATGATTTGCCATTCATTTCTTCGAGATACACATACCGAGCTTCGAGTCTTCCGTGATACAATTCTGAAACTCATGACATCAGTCTCGTCTTCGATTTATGAAAGATCTCGACTTCAGCAAGGGTATGATAATGGAGTGCAAGACTCTTCGATGCAAGAGGAAACTGGTCATACGGTTGAAAACTTGGAGCCTATCAATGCCAAGAGCACGGAATCAGGAGGACAACATGATACCAGTGGCATGTCCGGAACTGTTCACGTGTATGACGAAGAGCCTGCAAACATGGTACAATGTAATGTTGTTTATGATGTATATGCTGATGAAATGCCGCATATTGAGCATTCTGAACCTAATTATGACAAACATGGGATGGAAAAGAGTGATAGCAATCCCACTTCTGATTCATCCGATGTCAGTCATAATGGGGGAGAGATTGTTCAGAATGCTAAACATCATGATAATTATCCTATAACTGCTTCATTGACTGCTTCTGATTCCAAGATTAAAGAGCTCGAAACGATCGTAGCTCGGCAATCAAAAGATCTTGAGGATGCCAAACTTGAATTTTCTAAGAAAACGGACAAATTTGAAACATATTTTGAAAAACTTGAAAAATCAAATGTTGTTCTTGAAAGAAAATTGGATCAAAAAGTGTTAGATTCTAAAGCTGAAAAGGATAATCTTTTGAAACAAATTCAACTGCTTGAATCTAAGTTGGCATCCCAAGATAACTTGCTCAAAGAGAATGAGACTTTAAAGGCCCAAGTACAGGAAAAGGTTTTTGCTATAGCTGCGTTGAAAAACGAGTTAAGGAAAAGTAAAGGACCTAGTGTGGACACTAAGCTTGAAAAACCATCAATCTTGGGGAAACCGCCTACAAATCAGTTCGTCAGACAACCGATTGTCAGACAACCTACTGCTTTTAGATCCGAGCGACCACAATCCTCGAGACCGCGGTTTGCCTCCCAAGTTGATTTGGTTCATCTTTCTAGACCAGACACTCCAGCAACTAGGCCCTATGTGATCACTCCAGCTTTAGCAAGACCAAATCATATGATTGCCTCTAGTTTCCCTAAAATACCAAGACCACGTCTAGAACTAGTTCAACTGATGTGCGCCATGATTTTGGTCAAAGGGAAGCTATTCAAAAGACACATGTAAGAGATAGCAATGTCCAACCTAGTCAGATGCCTTCTAGATTACCCAACACTGCTAACCGAAGCATGACGTCTCCTAGGAGCATCGATCAATCATCTAGGAACTACTCGGACATTAAATATGCTACTTGTAAAACATGTAGAAAATGTGTCTTTACGGCAAATCATGACTCCTGTATCAAAAAATTGCTTAATGAGGTGAACTCACGTGCTAGACTTAAATCCCAGTGGGTAGCTAAAATCAAACCCGTTGGTAAAATGTGGCGCCCCACTGGTAGAACTTTCACTCTTGTAGGAAACGAGTGCCCTTTAACTAGGATAGTCTCTGATTCTACGAAGACTACTAGGGAGGAAATTGCAAAGGATGATACATCACTTAAGCCTGAACTTAAAATTTTCTATAAAAGGAAACGTTTGCCAACTAAGACAAGTGAATCATCCCCTCAGGCCACCTCTGACACAAGTAAAGCCAACTGTGAACCCCCACGTGCTTCAAAAATAGATATCTCTAACCCATGCAAAAGTATACAAACTCCTAATGAGAATGCAGGTACCAAAGTTGATGTTTCAAAAGAACGAAGCGGTCCAATCGTTGTATACCGTTCAACTAAGGACACTCTTAGAGTTTGGTTGCTGAAGAAGCAGATATCAGAGAAACAAATGTCTCAGGGGATTCATGGTTAAGCATGCACAAGGACTTATAGTCACATCACAGACTATAACTCGCTCTTCAAAGAAAGGAAAGTTTATCACCGATGGTAAACTTATCCTAACAACGAGAAAATAATTTTTCTCGGGCATGAGCTTATATCAAAAACATTCCAAGTTTTTAAGCTCATGCACAATGGCTCCTCGTTAAATGACAGACGACGACCCGGACTTCAGAGACAGGGAAGTTTATCCACGCAACGATAACTTACCCTCTTAACAAGAAATTAAGTTTTCTTGGACACGAGCTTATCCTAAAACCATTCAAAGGTTTTAAGCTCGTGTATATGGTTTATCGTTAAATATCAGACGATAACCCGTGCATCAAAGAAAGGAAAGTTTATCGCCGATGATAAACTTATCCTAACAACGAGAAATAATTTTTCCCGGGCATGAGCTTATATCAAAAACATTCCAAGTTTTTAAGCTCATGCACAATGGCTCCTCGTTAAATGACAGACGACGACCCGGACTTCAGAGACAGGGAAGTTTATCCACGCAACGATAACTTACCCTCTTAACAAGAAATTAAGTTTTCTTGGACACGAGTTTATCCTAAAACCATTCAAATGTTTTAAGCTCGTGTATATGGTTTATCGTTAAATATCAGACGATAACCCATGCATCAAAGAAAGGAAAGTTTATCGCCGATGATAAACTTATCCTAACAACGAGAAATTAAGTTTTCTCGGGCATGAGCTAAAATTAAAAACATTCGAGGTTTTTAAGCTCATGCACAATGACTTACAGTTAAATGTCAGACTATAACTCGAACTTAAAATAAAGGAAAGATTATCTTTTATGATAACTTATCCTCTTAACGAGAAATTCACCTTTCTCGGTCATGAGCTTGTATTAAAACATTCGAAGTTTTAAGCTCAGAAAGGAAAGTGTATCTTTTAAATAAGAGAACTTTTCCTCGTAACGAGAAATTAACCCTTCTCGGTCATGAGCTTTCCGTTCAAACAGTCAAAGTTTTCAAGCTCATGAAAAACGACTTCTAAGTAAATGTCAGCGTAGGACTCGTTCTTCAGATAAAAGGAAAGTTTATCGCCGATGATAAACTTATCCTTAACAACGGGAAGTTTACAACTTCTCGGACTTGATCTCGCTTTTAAGATATTCAACATCTTAAGCTCAAGTAATTGTTTTTCAAAACTTTGAACACAATTTTTCAAGAATTTCTCAAAAGATTTTTTCTAAATCTTTCAAAATTGTGTGTTCAAAAATGTTTTGATAAAAAGAGCATGTCTTCTGGAATCGATAATATTTACGAACCTAGAAATGTCATTCAATAATGACACGGGGTTGTAAATAAAGTTCGAGCAGAAGTTCAAACTTTTAAAACATGCTCAAAATGGTTTGCTATTATTTCAGATAGCAACCCGCTTTTCATAATCAAGTCAAGCATTTCACCGGAAAGCTTTGACTCAACAACGGGAATTAATTTTCTCGGGGACGTGACGAGGTGACCAACATTCGTGAACAAGAACCATGTGAATCTTTCATATGATGTTCTCCATCATTCAGGTCCTACCTAGTAAATTGTTAATCTTGTGAATTCATTATTATATATGATCTTTGCACGTAATAAATACCTTACACTTGTGTTTAAAAGGTATTTAATTTACGTTTCAGTACACCCTCATTAATTTGAGGGGGAGCTTGTGTAATTCATGAAGATAATTGGATTTGCATTTTTCTTCCCAAATTTTCTTAAAATGCTATTAAATCAATTGATATTAAAAACATCGATTGGGTTAATATTTTTAATATGGGGGAGAAAATGTGATTTAATATGGGATATGATCAATCATAAATGGTTTGACTTAACGTGATAGCTCATCCCGACATGTGCAAAATGTTTTCGGATATCGTAGCATATGTTAAGGGGGAGCAAAATGGATTTGCATTTCAAAATGGATTTCATGGTGACATACACTTACCCAAAACATCTCTATTCATGATGATGAAGATTGTGGTGACATAAGGATGGTAGGATAGGTTAAAGTCCAATGATTCCTCTAGAACCGGAGGAATCTTCCCAAGGACATTCCATAGCTAGAAATAGTAGTCCTTAGGAAAGATGGAGAAAGATTGTGAACGTAGCTGAATGCCAACCAAGTACTTAAGTTAGCACTAGAACAATCACAACAAGGTGCTAGTGATGACGTATTGGTAAGCATTAAAGGGGTTGAAGAATGAAAAAGAATTGTAAAGATAAAAGGTGTAAAGAAAGAAGCCCTCCCTACAACTTTAGGCAGAAACCGGGTCAATACATATGCTATTGAGATCATTTTTGTTAATGATTCTTGATATTGAAGAAAGACATCATAGACCCAGTGATGCAATGCACAACCCTTCCCAGCTAACTCAAATATCTCTCAAAAGGTATTTGTTTTAATCACACGGAGATCAACACGTTATCTATTGGTTTATTCACTCCGAATAGACTGGTATTGAAAAGGTGGCACTCCTCTCCATCCTCCGATCACTAAAAATCCAAAATGCACGATCGAGTCTAGAGCCATTTGAGATCATCAAATATCTCCTTAGGACACGCTTTCATATTTCCTTGCTTCTTCACACACTGTGAAAAGTAAGAAAGATCTTAAGAGTCCTACGCAAAATCTTCATGATCTTGCCTGAACATCCGAGTAATACGAAAGTATTTACAATGAAGATGGAAATCCTTCTTGAGCGAATATCAAAAAGCTCATGGTAGGTTACTTGTGCGATTCTTTATGAATCAAACTTGTGATAACTGGAAAGCAACAGTAGTTTAATTCTTAAATGAATTTAAACACGTTCCAGGCCTCTATGCAATATCTTAATGATCTTGCCAGAACATTCAGAGTAATACTATTAAGTATTTACAGTGACGAATGGAAATCCTTCTAGTGTTAACATCAAACAGCACTTGGTAGGTAACTTGCAAGATTCTTTATGAATCAAGCTAGTGACAACTGGAAAGCAACGATGGTGCGGTTCTTAATTGAACTTCACTTGTTCCAGGAACATGAATTGACGGCTTCAAATCATGTGGATAATATTATCCAAATGATTCACTATTTACGTTCGCAGTCAGCTTTGGACGGTCGAGTAAAGAGAACGGGTTTACCCGCGAAATCTTGTCAAGGAGGTTCTTTATTGAAACTACCTGCCACAAGTACGATATTTAATATCGTCCAACGGTCTTCACCGACCGGAGGTAAAATGCTACCGAATTAGAATGAAATGTTCAAGGCCATTTCATCCGTGTATATTATTTGTTGCTAACTGTCTTATGCAGCGTAACAAGAAGGTGGCATTGCGGTGTACAATCCAGAAGAAGTCGTCACCACATGCTTATACTACATACAATTTGTACTTCAACAAATTCAAGAAAGCCTGAAGGTCAAGTCTTCCGCTGTATCAAACTCTGAAGCTTTCAAGAATTTAAAAGTATAAGTATGTGGAACATGAAGTCACGAAGAGGCAAATATCACAAGTGAAGAATGCACAAGGTCAATGCAAGGAAACATGCTCAAGACTAAAGTCAAAGATCACATCAAGCATATTCACAAGAACAAGATCGAAGACTCAAGCATAGATGCTAGGTTTAAGATTTTGTAAAAAGATGTGACCTCCCTTAGGGGGAGATTGTTGGAAATACGTTTTTCCCAATAAAGTCTCGGTCACATCTTAGTTAGCATTGATCACGAGTTATAGACTATTTAGAACTTTGTTTCTTGGAGCGACCTCCCTTAGGGGGAGATTGTTGGAAATACGTTTTACGTATTTATGAAGGATCGGTCGCTCCAACGATAATTATGTAATGGGCTCGTGATCCATTTAGTTCATGTATAGTCCATATAGCCCACATGTAGGGTGGGCTATATATATATCCCCTCCAAGCATGTTAGGAGGGGTTGTTGATTGTCATTTCACACTTAATCATTATTCCATTTTTACTTTCTCTCTCTAACTCTCTCCCTTCTCTCCTTTCTCTCTCTACTCCATCATCTCATTCCTTCATCTTCTTCTTTATTTATCAATCAATCAACCATCTTAATCCATCAAATCCATCACATAGAATAGGCCAATAATCACGTAGACCTTCATTATGCTGGAGCAAATCATGATAGGAAATCTACAACAGGTGGTTGTCAATTCCTAGGCAGAAGACTCATATCATGGTAGTGTAAGAAGCAAACCATTGTTGCTACTTCTACAACTGAAGCTGAATATGTAGCTTCTGCTCATTGCTGTGGACAAGTACTTTGGATTCAAAATCAATTCTTGGACTATGGGTTTAACTTCATGAACACCAAGATTTACATTGATAATGAAAGTACTATATGCATTGTCAAGAATCCAGTATTTCACTCCAAGACTAAGCATATTGAAATAAGACATCACTTTGTAAGAGATGCTAATGACAAAAAGCTTATTCAAGTCTTGAAGATTCATACAGATAACAATGTAGCTGATTTGTTGACCAAGCATTTGATGCAAAGAGATTCTAATTCTTGGTGACACACATTGGTATGCTCAACCAATAACATCCTGCATATGTTGAGGGGAGGTAATGGCTGTACAAATTTTTTTAAAATTTTTTATTGTATAGTCTATGTTTTGTGTTTTTGATGTTATTGCAGGTTTATAGAAAAAGATAAAAGAGGTTACATGTCTAGTGGAAAGCATGAACTGGTCAAAATTGTGAGGTACCGTTGTCACTCCAAGTACCGCTAGCACAAAACCAAGTACCGCTTACGCTCCATGTACCGCTACATGTCCGTTTTACCGTTAAGGGTCTCTTTTGTAAATTTGGCGGTTTCTTCGCGCTTAGGTTTGTTATTTACTTAAATACTTACCCCATTACATAATTGATTCACCTAATCTTTTATTTTTATCACTTGATTCTATAACCTTCTCTCTAATCTTTCGACCATCAAAAATACTAATGGCTGCTTTACAAGTAATCTCTAAGCATAATTTGGTTGCGAATCTTGCTACGAATGATGACTCTCTTGGTTTCCATGAGATGCTTGGTTTCCTATCTCGAAGTCATGTTCGCTTCGCACTCACTGTAAGTCCAGTTGTCTCTATACCCATTGTTGAACAATTTTGGGATACTGCTGTATTAGGTACTCGGTTTGGTCAACCTTGCATTAAGGCTAGGGAGAATCATAGAAATATATATGTCACTGAGGTACTGCTAAGAGCAAGTTTGAGATTAAATGACGAAAATGGACTTAGTATGCTTAATAATACAGAGATTCATGATGGCCTTGCAGCCATGGACTATGGAGGTGGTAGGGAAAGTCTTACTTTCTTTAAAGCATTATTTTCACCTCAATGGAAAAAAAAATTTCATGCAATTATTCACTGTTTAAGTTCAAAAAGTACATCTTTTGATCAAATACCTGCTGCATTGGCATCTGCTAGTATTTGTCTAGCAAATAACAGGGTTTTTAATTTTTTAAAATTAATTTTTGAAGGCATGACTAGGAATTTGGAAGGGACTAAGAAGTTTTTAATGTATCCTAGATTCATTCAGACTCTAATTAGTGACCAAATACCTAACCTACCAGAGTTAACTAATACATGGGATGTTCCTTCATTCACAAAGAGAACTTTCTCTTTCTTGACCAAACAAGGAAATGCCTTTTCAGGAACAGTAACACCATTGTTTGCTCATATGTTAGCCCAACCTGCCAATCAAGAAGGTGAGGAACCTAGCAATGCTAGTGCTTCTCAGCAAACTCCTTCTCACCAGAGCTCCCACTCTCTAGAAGATTCACAATCTTCTTCTTACAATGTTGGTGTTCCACCAAACACTGATGAGATGATCCATACACCTGCTGCTTCTATTGCTGCTAGTGGTTCACCACAAGCACAAGCACCAGAGGTGGTGGATGTTGCAAATTTAACTGCTTTGTGTACAAGTTTTTCCCAACAGGTACATGTATTGCAGAAAGAAAAGCTTGTGCAAGACAAGAGAATTGCTTAATTGGAAGTTAGCCTACTCAAGTTAAGGAACAAAGTGTCACCTTGGATGAGGCAATATAGATCTGTTCAGAAATCTGCAATCAAGAAGCAAAGATTCAGGAACCATAAGAAAAGCAACTGAATGCAACAAAACAAGGGAGGAATAATGAAGGACAACCACCTTCTTCTGATAATCAGACAAGGATCTCTAGAAATGACATCAATTTTGAATTGGATGAAGATGTCATGGGGACTTATAAAGATGGAACTGGTTTAGAGACTGGTGTGGATGGACCTTCAGATATGGACATTCAACAGCAAGAACCACAAGTTCAAGAAATGTTGGTGACTCAGCCAGAGGAACCACAAGTTCAAGAAATGTTGGTAAATCAGCCAGAGGAGCCACAAGTTGGAGAAACATTGGCAACTCAGCCAGAACCATCAACTCAATCACCACTTCAAGCTAATTGGAGTGCTTTCTATGAGAAGTTGGAGGAAATTACTATTCAGTTTCCTGTATATTCAATTCCATCACCACAAAGACAAGTATGGTTTCAAAGGAAACAGACTTTGCAAGTACTGTCTAGATCAAGAATGAGCAATGAATCAGACAAGACTAAAGAGGTGCAAGTTGATATGATGGCTTCTATGGAAGAAAGAGTATCTGGGGATACACAAGTGATTGAAGAAACAAGTGTGTCTAATACTAACGAAGTCAACTTTGTTGAAGATCCAAGTACTGCTAAGCCAACTAAGCCGACTGCAAGTACTGCTAACATTGTTGAAGACCCAAGTACTGCTAAGCCAACTAAGCCGATTGCAAGTACCGCCGGTGATCATCCTTCACTAGAAAGTCAAACTCCTTTTGGAGAAAATAAGACTTTAGCCCAATTGCTGCTTGATTTAAAGAAGAATTTAGTTAAGAAGACTAAACAAGCAGAAGTAGAGAAAAAGACACAACAAGAAGTTCTTGCCAAAAAGGATCAAATTCAAGGTAAGAAAGTTCAAGCTTCACACCCTACTAAAGGTATAGTCATTCAACAGCAAGCTAATGAAGAAACAGCTACCAAGCTGAAGAAGAAGCTACCTAAGATTAATTCAAAGGATAAGGGGAAGAAGCAATTATTATCATATTCTGAAGATGAAAGTGATTCAGATGATGATATAAACAAAGTCATGTACAGATTTAATCAGATAGACCATGATGAGGAATTTGCTTATAGAATGCAAGCACAAATTCGTGAAAATGAATTGCAGGAAGAACTTGCAGCAAAGCAGGATTTGCTAGAAGCTAAAAGAATACAGCATGAATGGAACATACAAGAGTATGACAGGATTCAAGCTGAGATACATGCAAGTGAGTTTCTTGCAGACTCATTGATAGCTGAAGAAAGAGATGCATATGATGAAGAAGAGAAATCTAAATTGATTGATGATCTGGTAAGGGAGCAACAAAGATTCTTTGCTGAAAAGAGAAGGAAAGAAAAGATTATGCCTCCAACTACTATGCAGATTAGAAATCAGATGATGAACTTTCTTAAGAAAGTTAAAGGATTTACTCATATTCAGCTGGTCAAGAAGAATTTTGAAGAAATCAAGACTTTGTATGAGCAAAGTAAGAGGAATGAATTGAATTTTGTTGAGATTGGATCTGACGCAGATAAGAAAGCTGTTGAAGAATTCAAGAAACGTCTGCAACAACAAAGACAATTTGGTAGTACTCCTAGAATTGAGCCAAGTACTACTGAACCTACAAATACATCTCCTCCTATCAAGACCACTTATGTGAGGAAGAATAGAAAGGAGAAAGTAAGTTCAAGGTAGGAAGAGACTGCTCAAAGAATGAATACAGGAGTTGAAACTCAAGATATTGCTCAGACTGAAAATGTACATGCAGTACATGCACAGTCAACAGTACATACTGAGGAAACGATACATACAAACTTCGAAGAGGGTTTAACAAAACTTGAGGGAATTTCCAAGGGTGTTAAAAGGAAAAGGTCAACACAGCTAAAGAAGAAAGCTAAGAAAGCTAAAACAACAGCAGAGGATAGTGATGATCATGAGAGCTTAAAGAAGTACTTGAAGATTATGAAATTTGAATATCAATGTATTGATACAGAGATTTTTGGAAAGAGAGCATCCTTTGCTAAGTGGATTTACTCTACAGATCAAGGACTTGAAGCTCATGGAATTCAGAGAACTGATGGCACAACAAGAGTATTCAGACTTTTGGAGGATATTCTTCACATTCTTGACACACTACATATTCAAGATCTTTCAAGGTTAGTTCAAGAAGGGAGTGCAGGTAAAACTGAAGTATCACTATTATACTGGGAATTTCTCTTTATGTATGAGCCACACAATTATGATCAAGAAATGTTGAAGGAATTAGAGAATCAGGTTCCTAGTTACTAGAGATATTACAGGTCATGTGGATTGCATATTTTAGATGTAGATGATGTTACATACTATATGATGCAAGAGAAAACTTACCCTTTCAAAAGAAAATAGTTGGAAAGGATGTTAGAACAACATTTGGAAGTTATAGAAGAATCTACTGATGCTTTGGAGTTGATCAGAATGGTTAAACAACAAATCAAGGATTTGAAAGATGAGGAAGAAGCTGAGAAAGAATCATAAGTGTTTGACTTTCAGTCACACTTCACAAATGGTTCTCAGTTCACCATGTCTAACACACATAAGAACTGGCTAGTCCATAAGCAAACGGTTTGTGGTAAAGACTTATCAAATCCAATGAAAGCTGATAGTTTGCAAAAAACTATATGGTTCTAACTCACATTGTTTCGAGACAAAGAGTTGGCTAGTCCTAGACAAACGGTACTAGGTAAAGAGTTCATCAAATCCGTTGATGGTTGACAATTTACCAAAAATTGTAAGGTTTTCATTACACCTTATTCTTTATGAATAAAGTATTGGCTATTCCAGAGTGTACGGCTAACTGGTAAAGAATTTATCAAATCCGTTGATAGCTGGTGATTTGCTAAAAATCATGAAGCCAATACAGATTGGTGTTTGTTGTTAACTGTTTTATTTCAGGTATGAAGATTGCATGCAAAGAAGTATTTAAATAATACTTAGAAGGTTTTGTTATCATCAAATCAAGACAAAGATTTATGATTAAGAGTTCAAGGACTAAACTCAAGAAGACAATAACTGATGTTGCAAAGCTGAATGAATGTTTAGAAAACACAAGAAGATCATAGTTTGAAGACAAAGATGATACTCATGATTGTAGAAACTAGAAGGGGGGGTTGAATAGTTTCTAGTTAGTTTTCAAAACATTTCGGCTTAATCCACTGTGTGCGGTTCCTTATGTGTACCCGCGGTTCTTTATCAATAAAGAACCGCCGGTCCATTTAGGGAACCGCCGACAGTGAACTTAACCTTTTGTTACAAGTTAAACTTTGACAATCCTTTGTATCAAATTCTCGATCAAGCTTGACTAGATATGAGATGTGTTTGATTGAAAGATAAATACTACAAGTAAGTAAACACACAAACACATCAAATCAAGAGTACATCAAGCAATAGTCTAAACACTAAGCACACACGTACTAAGCATAAGCTTTTCCGCAACTAGGATGTTTAGACTAAGTGATGTACACTTCACCATAATCTAAACACGAAGCACACACGTACTAAGCCTTAGATTTTACGCAACTTAGATGTTTAGATTATGAGATGCACACAACACACAACATATAAATACATCTATAATAGTAAAGACATAAATGTAAAGGAAAGTACCGACACGATGATTTATAGTGGTTCGGTCACGAAACTCCTCTTCGCCCTACTCCACTCCTTGAGTACACCTTACTCGAGAGTTACTTCACTAGTCAACAAAACTCCTTTCAAGGTGGAGAAAACCATACACGTCGCTTACACATTTCCGACACTAAACTAGATGTCGAGTCCTAATCTTAGGTAGGACTAATCTACACAACGTTGCCCACTTCACCATTTAACGACACAAGGCTAGATGTCGAGTTCTAATCGAAAGCTAGAACCAATCTTCACGACTCTTCACTTTGAAGCTAAGTGAGAACTTCACACAACACAACTACTAATCACTTTAAAGTTTAGTGAGAACTCACAAGACACAACCACATCACTTTATAGTTTAGTGAGAACTACCTAGACACAACCACATCACTTTATAGTTTAGTGAGAACTACCAAGACACAACCTAATCTACCCACTAGTTATGTTTTATGGCCCAACATAACAAACCTTGTGTTTTATGGCCTAAACACATAAACCATATAGATCTAAGCACACAACACTTAGATCTATAACTCTAACACTATATCCAAGTACTAACAAGACTTGGATCTACACAACTAACACCTAATCCAAGGATACCCATCACTTGGATATTCTACCCTTACAAACACATCTAAGTGTACCCACAACTTGGATCTTCTACATATACATAGTAGGAAGATAATAATCATGACTTGATCTAGAGAGATCTTCATCATGTTATGACTCTAGACACTAACACTTCACAAGGGTAAAAGTGTTCTTCTCATTTCTCTTGAGGAGGATGAGGGAAATGAGGAATGGGATGTTGGAAGGTTTTTGTGTGTTTTCCTCAAGAAAAATGGAAGAGAATAGTCTTCTATTTATAGCCTAATCTTGCCATGGAGAGCACCTTTTTACCCAATGGATAAAAGAGTAGACTACCCATTGGATAAAAGAGTGCACCTTATATTCTTGGAGCCCAAATTCAAAATTTGAAATTTGAATTTATTTTCTTCCCTCCATCTTCTAGAAGTAAATTTAAAATTTGAATTTTGAATTTATTAGTTTCCCTCCATCTTCTAGAAGCATCAAAAATCTTGAGTAAGCCTAAACCGTCTTGACTGCCCGCGGTTTTATATCTTCTCACGGTTTGATATCACTAAGGAACCGCGTGTTCTATAAGAGAATCGCGCGTCCTTCTTGTCTTTCATGACGAATGTAATCTTCAAGGTGTCGAGAGAAGTATACATAAGTATGCTTGAGTGATTACGAGTACCTTACACATTTTACATTATGTATTGCGAGTTATACGTTTGTCATCACCGAAACATAAAGGGATCATCTTGATTAAACATCGTAATGTTTGCACTAACAATGATGTTTCAAGATTGTTTTATCAGAAGAAGGTCTACATTTGAAGTGTTTGGCTACATTCTGTTGGATACAAATACAAATTACAAAGTTCAATCCAAGGATGAAGGAAAGACTGAAGACATGTATTTTTAATACATCTAGTACAAGAGAAACAAGAAGACAACACGTTATAATTTCTTGTTTTGGGGATGATTGTTGGGAATTATTTGTTAAGTGTCAAGTACCGTTAGTATATTCCAAGTATTGTTAGTGTTATGTAAGTACCGTTAGTGTTAACGCGGTACATAGTAAGTACTGCTACTTATAAAGTAAATACTGCTATGATGATTAGGACGAATATATCTTTGTATAAGATATGTCATAGTTATAATTAGAGTATATCTTATGTGATATACCTAAATAGTTAGAATATTGATAATATATCGTCTGTGATATATTTATATTTATAGAATATTCTAAGGTTTCTAGGGTTCCTTACTCTATAAAAGGAACATAGGTACAATGTCTTTCATGTACCTCATTCAAGTCGATTTATAAGAGAGTCGAATAGTTAAAAGTAATTCTATTCTTCTGTGCTTTATAAGTTAGATTCCACATAACTTATTTAGTGTTAGTAAGAGTGCTCAGAGTGTTTTAGTTTGATTACAAACTATTATACTAATTCTTAACAGAATATAGATCCAAACAAAGGGATCAACACAGGGGAAGGCTCTTGTACACATGGGTTATACGTACAGAGTCTCTCAAAGGCATGGAAATACTTAGTATATTCTCTAGTGGGATGGGGAGTATCCTAACATTCTTGGCATAAGCAGTAGAAATGACCGAGTGAGTAGCACCTGTATCAAACAGAACACATGCAGCTTGACCATACATATACAAGATTCCAGTTATGGTACCTATAGACTCGTTGGCCTGATCGCGAGATGTCGTGTAAACGCATCCACTAGTAGGAGGCGGCTTGGTATCAGCATGCCCTGATGTACCCTACATCTCGCCCTTGCGGCAATCCTTCATGCGATGGCCAAGAAGACCACACTTGTTGCATGCGTCGCTGTCTTGGCGACATGGCCCTGGGTGCCTAAGGTGGTAAGTAGAGTAAAGAGGATGAGTATATCCTCCAGCAGGTGTCCTGACTTGCTGAGAACCTGATAGAAACACTATACATGAGACATGATAATAGGGTACAAAGGACAATGCGGATAATCGTAAGATTGAATACCAGTGATAGCTGGATGGTTAGGCTACAAACCTCTCTTGTTCTAGTCTTTACCGTTACCATGATTCCTGGTAGAAGATTTGCTAATGTGTCAGAACTAAGAATCATAACATGTAATCATAAGAAAATGTGTAAGTATAAGGACCTGCTGCTGTTGGAGTGTCCAGAGATGTTACGGTAATTATCATTACCGCCACGCCTGTCCGTAGCAGAACGGTCGTTAGTCTGACCGTCTCCCTTGGGCTGATTAGGTTGTTGCTGAGTAGCCGGCTGAGACCGGTCCCTAGTCTTCTGCCTAGAAGATACAATTTAAAGAGATGAAATATTAACATATACTGAAAGAATACGGATGGGTCACCGCTTTAATACGAATGGTTACCTCTTATCGGGTATCTCTGCTTCCCCGAACTCATCTCTTTCATGCAGCATCTACAGCTTACGCGTTGCATCGGCAACTTGTGCTACCGTGTCTAACGGAGCACCTTCTAAGTTATTGGCAATCATTGGAGAAAGGGCCCAACGAAAATGTTGTACCTGCTCTTCAGTGGTGCCCGCAGCTGCTCTTAGGACACCAGCGAACCGAAGGAAACGCTGCATGAAATCATTACTGTTTTCCTCAGGTCGCTGTCTAATAGTGTAGTATTCTCTCATGAGCATATTCCTTCCTTCCGTGGGGATGATGTGAGGTGGGGGAGGATAGTTGTGGTTCTGATGAAGGATGTCTTGCAAGTCTGCATTGGCAGCTGCAACCATCTCTCGGATATTGTGTGTGTTAGCCATCAGACAGTATAACATAAAATACATTATTAAACTGATTAAAACATAAATATATTCATGAAAAAAAATTATACCAATAAATCATGAGAAAAATTTTATGCAGGAAAACTAGTTCATGAATGCATGATGCAGTTTTATGAAAACTTTTTTATGCGCGAGAGTGAACGCCTATGGCCAGTTCACTCAAAACAAAAGACATGGCGAGGGGACGCATATGGGTCAGTCCCAAATATAAAAGTTACGATAAAACACATGCGACTAAATAGGGCCAGTCTTGTACCAACCATTACTTAGTCATAAACCTGCGACAATGACATATATATGTATGCATGAAAATGATGAATGCATGAAAACCGATTGTCAGTTCTAGGAAGACCATAGTGACTACCTACTAATCACAGGTCATGTTTTGAGAGCCTACAGGTCGAAGCCTTGGCTCTGATACAATAATTTTAACACCCCATTTTGATAAATGGAATGTCACGCGTGATTATGGCGTGTCATCAAAGCATACAAGGATACATGTCTAAACATTACATGACCATAAAGGAAATACCGGAATCAAACATCAGTATCCCAAAAGTAGAACTCATCACACACAAACATAAGTACTGTAAATGGAAGGACTAAACAATGTCCATGGAAATGAGTATCAAAGTATAAAGAAATGCATAAATTAAAGAAGGCTAGGAAGCTTCTAATCCATATGTACGTATGCTTAAAGTCTACGAGCGTCCCTGAGTACCTGCCGTTTTGGGAACATGAAAAGGAAAACGACTGAGCATAATGCTCAGTGCACGGATATACAAGTATAGCATGAATAACATAAGCATATAAGCATGAAGCAGCGGAAAAGACTAAGTCCTGGATAACCTGGTTATATCATAGTAAAACTGGTTTTATAGTTTGAAAAGCCTTATGTTTATCTTGTGAAAACTGTTTAACATGTTTACCATTAGCCAATATAGGTCATCAAATATCAACGTGTATGAATACTTGGAGGGGTGACCTCGTCATGCAAATTAGAGGGGCTGCCTCTAATTTAATATACTGGTTTGGGTAGGAGGGATCAGCTCCTTGTGAAGGATGCAAGGCACACACCACATTCACACTGGATAATCTGCTGAAAACATGTAAACTAGGATGCACCCATACGCCCCACCTGATGATAATAATATGGCTAAAAGCTGAAAGGGACGCCACGAGCTATCATTCCGCCGTGGTGAAGTCATAACACTGGTGCCTCCAGTGTTATGGTTATGGTACCTCCATAACTAGGTGAAACTGGTCATGCATGTATATGGCTTAAGGTATTCTAATTAAACATAAGCAATCCAAAAACATATAAAACATATACTGGGGAAAACAGTTGGCTGCATACGGTAAATCCTAATAAATGTCCATATTGAAAGGACGGAGAATCCGTACCTTGTGTATAGTGAACGAAGAAGACGAACGGAAGAGAGTCCTACTTCGGTACCACTAATGCTACATAAATACATACGTGTATAAGTATCTGATTACTGAGTACGTAACTGGTTTTATATCATGTCTTAGCTTGTTTTATATGTTCATGTAATGTTTTACTGATTTAAGCTTTATACTGTGTTTATCATGTATTCTTCCTATTCTGTTTAAGTATTTCTTGTATTTCATGTATTATTATACTTGTTGTGTAATAATAAGTAACTTTCTAAAAATAGCAGGTTTCCTAAAATATAAAGTTTTGAAAAAATAGAAAGTTTCAAAAAATAGAAAATTTCCAAAAATAGAAAGTTTCTAAAAATAGATTTACTGCTTAAAATAGATAAGTTTCTAAAAACAGAAAGTTTCCATAAATAGATTAGATGCCTTAATTAAATAAGTTTCTAAAAATAGAAAGTTTCCATAATTAGATATAAGCTGGATAATTAAGCTAATTTTATAAGCTTAAGTGTTTTACTGATTAATATTCTATGTCATGTAATAAGATAGTATAGTTTATTAATTATTTCATGTAAATTAAATAAACTATAGGTTAAAGTATTTAATTAAATATAACAAGGTTTAATTAAATAAATGTAAAAATACTTAGGTTAAAACATGTATTATTATTTATAAATAATATAACCTAAGTCATGTAAATTAATTAATTATAAGTCATGATTTTAATAATTAATTAATTATATAGTCTAATTAAATGATAAATACTTGGGTTAAAACTCATGTATTAATAATAAAATTAATAACCTAAGTCATGTAAATTAAATTAATCATGTTCATGTTTTTAATTAATTTAATTTAAGTCTTGAAAAAAAAATAAACTTGTACATATAATTAATCTTGTAAAAGTAACCCATGAACCGAACCGTGTTTTAATCAAACATGTGTGAACCAGACCCGTGTTTTAACCCGTGAACCGGACCCAAATGCACCCTTGGTCAAACTAGTCGTCGGATAGCCAAGGGTTCCCACCGGCTAGCCGATGTTCCCCTTGCTACCATGGCCTACCCGAGCACCACCATGCCCCGACCGAGGTTGGGGTCTCCCCTTTCTTGCTGCTGTCGAGACACGAGACCAACACACCGAGACCATGAGGTCTCGGTGGTGCGAATCAAAACAAACTTAGACCCCCTCGGGGCTCGGTTTATGCGTCAGAAACAAAACAAACAGCCCATAACCATTAATTAATTTTACCCCATGTTTAATTACATGTTTTTACTTGTTTTTAATTTGTTATTAAAAACATTCATGATTTCATGTGATTTATAAATCAAAACATAAAAAGAAAAGAGGTTTAGGTTTATACCGATCACGTGAATCAAAGGAGGATGAACACACACCAATCCTTGCAATAAATAGAACACCGAAAATCAACCAAACACACCTTGGTGTGTGATAAACCCGGTGGCCAGGGAAGGAGAAGAAAAGGAATTAGGGTTTTCTTGTTTTTCCAAATTTTGTTATTATGAAACAAGTTTTCCTTTAATTTCATGTTTAGTAAATTTTGCATGGGCTTGGCCCTTTTCTCATGTTGTAGCCGCGGGTAGGGGCCCACATGAGGGGTAACCCGAAGATTTTCCGTGTCTAAATAATAAGTGTGTTCTCGTGTTCGTGTTTTACGTGATTTAATTAGTTATTGTTCATGACTTAATATATTTATTCGTGATCGTAATAAATATACATACATACGTATTACTAAGCTCGTGATGTAACCCTAGTACCTCTATTATATTAATAGGGTTAGGAACACATGGTTATTCACTCATTCACAAACAATGTAAACCATAGGTGTGTGTGCGTTCCTCCTAGTGTCAAGCCTATAAGACACCAGGAGTAGTATTATTAATAATAATCTTTATTAGTGAAAGCCTTGTTCTTTGTTATGATTGTGTTTATTATGATTCCGTGGTGCATGTTATAATCATGATCATGATATCCATGATGATTCTAGATCCTAAGACTCAACAGTATTCATTCCATGCATTCATCTCATTGTCGCAAGAATTTTAACTAAGTAATGGTTAGTACAGGTCTGGCCCTATTTAGTCACATGTGTTTTATCGAAACATTTTGTTGTTTAGTGGACTGACCCAGAGGCGTCCACACTTGCCTTTTTGTTTTGTTAACCGACCCATAGGCGTTTACTCATGAAACTATCATCATATTTAAATTAAACATGCATTTTAAAACTATTTTATGCATCATAAATAAATTCATGTTTTATACACTGTTCATGCATTTTTCTATTCATGTCATATTTTATCAGATTCATTATTTATGTTTCATTTTGTTTTAAAGTATCAGATGGTGAACACACTCAATGCTCAAGAGTTGGCTGCAGCTGTCAATGCAGCTTTGCAAGCCCTCCTTCCATGTTGGAAATACGTTTTACGTATTAAGAAGGATCGGTCACTCCAACAATAGTCCATGTAATAGCTCGTAGTTTAGTTACTTATCTTTATTTAACAAACAAACCCAAGCCTAGCCTACAACATGTGTAGGCTGGCCCAAATGTAAGCCCAAGCCCATGACAAGGTCTTGGGTATATAAACCCTCTACTTAGATGGAGAGGGTGTGTGTTTATTCATTTTTACACATAGTTCTTCTTATTTTCTCTCTCTAGAATTGTGTGAAATCCACCATCTCTCTATCTCTTTCTCTCTCTAAAACATAAGTAAGATTTACATATCCTACAAATGGTATCAAGATCCATGGGATGATTTTATTGTTTATGTGTTTGTGTTCTTGATTTTTTTAGCCTTTTGATCTATTTACACACACATCCAAATTTGTTTTTGTGTTTTTTATGGTTTTTTCTTGATACAAATCTTCTACATAGTTGTGGTAGAGATTTGGTATAGTTACTTTGGCTAAAAACACAAAAATTTTGGGTGTTTTGATCATTTTTTGGCTTAAAATCACGAATTGGTTGAGTTTTGTCCTAGAAAAGTGGGATTTATTCCGATCAGGTCATCGGAAAAGCGTTTATAGTTATTCCGATCAGTGTAATCGGAATAGGGTTTAGGGATTCCGATTGCATTCCTATAAGGAACTTTCCGATTTGATATTCTGATTTGGTATTCCGATTTGATATTCCGATTTGATATTCCGATTTGATATTCCTATTTGGTATTCTGATTTGGTATTCCGATTTGGTATTCCGATTTGGTATTCCGATTTGATATTCCGATTTGGTATTCCGATTAGGACATTCCTTTCAAGAGTATTCCAGGACATTCCGATCAAGGGTATTCAGATAGGCTTATTCGTGTGTAATTTTGACTTGGAATTTTTGGTTTATCGAGAACATATTTTAGGGGATTTTAACATTGTTTCTCGCCTTCAACTCACAATAACAAACACATTTACTTTCTCTCATTGTTCGATCAATGTTTGTAAATCTTAACTTATTAAATGGAGTACACATCTCTTACGGATAAGTCCATCCTCTCGGGTTCGGATAATCGTCCACCAATGTTGGTGAAGACTATGTATGAGGAATGGGCTTCCCGAATGGAACTTTATATGTTGAACAAGGAGAATGGACATCTAATTTGGGCATCGGTGCTCAATGGACCATTGGTATATGGTACTATGATGGAATGTGCTGTTACTCGTCCTCGCACTACGGGTGAACTAACTGGAGATGCTAAGATACAAGACAAGTGTGATAAACAAGCTACAAATATCATTCTCCAAGCCCTTCCTCCAGATGTCTACAAACTCGTCAGCAAACATAAAGTTGCCAAAGAGTTATGGGATAGAATTCGTGTTCTCATGCAAGGCACCTCGTTAACTAAACAAGAAAAAGAGTGTAAGCTTTATGATACTTTTGATAAGTTTGTCTATGTGCCAGGGGAGACTCTCAATGATTACTATCTAAGATTTACCCTATTGTTGAATGAGCTCAATATCTATGGCATGGAAATTCCTACCTTTCAATTGAACACCAAGTATTTGAACACTCTTCCTTCAGAATGGAAAAAATACGTGACAGATGTTAAATTGGCTAAGGACTTGCATAACACCAATGTGGATCAACTTCAAGCTTTTCTTCAACAACACGAGTGCCATGTGATCGAGGCTCGGTTGTCTACACCTCAAGTTCATGATCCACTTGCAATGTATGCTTCTCAACAAAACATGGCTTATACTTATCAACAACCATCATACTTGCAGCAACCACCACCACACACCTATCAGCAACCATCTTATCAACAACCAATGATGCCACAACAAGCATTTCAACAAAGTGTTCATCAACAATCTTTTCCACAGCAACCACCATATCAGACATCACCATCACAAGCCAACACTTCTCCAATTGGCTATACTCCTCAGCAAGGATATTTTCCAATAGAAGCACAACCAACACAAGCTTTCTACTCAAATGAACTTCCACCAATCCAAGCACCGGTCTTTACTCCAAATGATACGCCAGCTGATGTTCTAAACCATCTCACTGCCTACTTGTCAAAACTTGTTGCAACTAGAGGATTTCCACCAACAAACAATAAGATTCCAACCTCATCAAATCCTCGACAACAAGCCACAGTTCAAGATGGTCAAGTGACGGTGCAACCTATTTAGGGAAGGCAAAATTCATATGGACCTCCTACAAGGAATGGGAACAATCAAGCTGTGAATTCTCAAGCTAGTGGAAATGGAAGTCCTATTGGTCCTCAAAAGGTTGTGACTTGCTACAATTGCCGAGGACAAGGTCATATGGCTAGGCAATGCACTCAGCCGAAAAGGAGAAGGGATGAAGCATGGTTTCGTGAGAAGATGTATTTGGTCGATGCTCAGTCTAAGGGAAAGATTTTGGATTCAGAAGAACTAGCATTCCTTGCAGACCCAGGGGCAGCAGATAATGAAGGCATTGTAGTCG
This sequence comes from Glebionis coronaria, assembly GCA_025667525.1. Taxonomy (NCBI): domain Eukaryota; kingdom Viridiplantae; phylum Streptophyta; class Magnoliopsida; order Asterales; family Asteraceae; genus Glebionis; species Glebionis coronaria. The sequence continues at coordinate 295,649,402 of CM046875.1, forward strand.
TTTCCACTTCTAATGCAGCTTATCAAGCAGATAATCTTGACGCATATGATTCAGATTGTGATGACATTCACTCTGCCCAAGCTGCTCTTGTTGCTATTCTCTCTCACTACGGTTCTGATGTCGTCAGTGAGGTACCCACCACAACCAATCTTGGTAATAATGATAACCAACATCATGTTGGGCATGAAAATGACAACCTCGAACAGCATTCGGGAACTAGTAACTCAAATGATGTGGTATCCAATCCTACACATTTGAGTGAACCTCAACCAAATGATACGAAGGGTATGGAATCTTATGCTCAACATGATTTGGTCATGGTACCTAAACATATTAATGATCAAATGCACATGGCTATCAGACAATCCGTGGATACGAATTCCACCCTAACAGCTGAGCTTGCGTTGCATAAAGAAAAGGTCAAATCTTTTGAAATGGTCCCTCAAGCTGAAAAAATAACTTATTCTGAATTTGACCAATTTCGTTTTGAAAAGATTAAACACTTGAAAGAAATAGAATCATTAAAATCTAATCTTTCCAACGAGTTAAAAGCAAAAGAGTCGGTTGTCAATGATTTTCAGAAACTTAAAATATATTTCGAAACTCTTGAGTCTAAAAAGTTTGAATCGGAAATTAATGCTACCAAACTTCTTAAATTCAAAGAACAACAGCTTTTAAAACAATACGCTTCCACAGAAAAGGTTCATCTTTTAACTAAATCATTTCAAGAACTCGAACTTAAGCGTCTTCAAGATTTACCACCTAATCCCGGTTATGAAAAACAAGCTCAGGAATATATTCCCGATCTTTATGATATGACCATAATTGGCAAATCGAAATAAGCACCTTTTGTTCGTAGTACTAAGGAGACACAGTCACTTGAGGATGAAACTCATTCTAAAATGCTTTCAAAATTCCATATGATTGATTATGATCAATACAACAAAGAACAATTGTCTAAAAAGACCCGCATTCGATTACAAAAGGAATTAGCTGAATTGACAGTTCTTGTGCCCCAAAGTTTGTCAAATGAAAACCCTCCTAGTACGTCTCCTACACTTGTCAAAACGGATTTAACAAAGTTAATTCCACTGGTAAGTAAGGAGTCCGTTAACTTAAATGCGGTACACCAACACTTAGTCGATTTTGATAAGGTCATTTTGGAACGTACGACGCCTTTGGCCATAACGGAAGGTGAATGGAATTTTGAGCACACCAGAGCTGCGTTTCGAGACGAAATTGTTCCGTTTGTAAATAATGTTAAAGCTTTTCTTAGTAGTCTTGATCAAGATTTGTATTTGGAAATAGAAGAAGTTAAACGTGTTTTCAATGAAATGGATGATGCTTATGAAAACAGTTTACTTGAAATAGAACGAGTTTCACGCCAGAATGATCAGCTTCTGAAGCAAGTGATGTCTCATGATATAGTTTCCGTCTGTGTGAATAAAAGTATTGATAATGATTCTATTGTGCATAATGTTGAATCTGTGGATAATGTGGTAGATAGTACTTATCACGAATCTGACGCTGAATTTTTAAAGCTTCAAGATTCATATTCTTCGCTTTCAAAACGTTCTGATGAGATTCACACACGTTGTATTTTGCTTGAATGCAAGCAACAATTTATTCAAGAAATCTTTGAAACGTCATTCGAAGGTGTTAATATCGATGATGCAAACTTTAAAAATAATTTTCGATTGAATTTACAATCAAAACAGCGTCAGCCAAGTGACAAAGTTGCTAAATCTTTGCCGATAGAAATAGAGAAATATAAGGAGCTTAACTGTGTGAACGTACTTGAGGTCGCTGAGAATTTTAAACTTGATCTAGATAATCGAGTTTCCAAGATTTTGTCCAAAGTTGATAACTTAAAACAGAAAGATACACGACTCTTCGATTTAGTAAAGTCCGCATGTGCTAATACCACTGCACAGAATCAATCCTTAATTGAACAATTGAATCGAAAGTCGGTGGAAATATTTGATTTGACGGAACAAATTTGTGATAAAAATCTGGTCTTAGCTGAGTGATTGTAGTGCTTTTGTACCCTTTAGGAAAAGGATGACAAATAGTGGTAGTATTAAGTGTCGGTTTAGGAGAACCGAGCACTAATGACCCAAATGAAATCCAAGTTCGTTTCCCAAGGAGGCAAGTGCGTTGTGTTAAGAGTTGATTAATGTTTGTGATTATAAGATTGAGAAAGAAATGGGATTAGTAGAGAAAGACGGTTACAAAGACGAATTAAACTACGACGAAAAAGGCGAAAACGTAAAACCGTAAATAGTACAAAAATTAAAATTTTAACCTAAAAATTTCTAAAAATTACTAGAAATCCCCAATAATATTCTAAGAGTTTACATAAAATCCAAAGTTGTTAAAACCTTTTAATTAATTAGATAATGACTTTTTAATGCTAATTAAAGCCCTAAAAATCACTTTTAATTATTAAAAATCCTCAAACAAGATATAATGGTTTTTAAACCTCAAAATATCCTAATTAAGCTAAAAACTATTTTTAAAAATTTTAAAACCATATTAAACTATTTTTAAACACTTAAAAACTATTAAAATCTATTAAATCTTAAATTAATTCTAGAAATTAATTGAAAAGTCTTAAAAATATTTGGAAAGTGACAAAACTCCTAATTAAGTGTCCTTAACCTAGGAAAAATGAAAAAACAATAAAAAATAAAACTTCAATTTTTAATAATAAAATAATATTAAAATATTCAAAAAAATTAAAAGTTTATAAATAAATTCCAAAAAATTACCAAAAATCCTAAATAATGTAACTAAAACAAAAATGCAATCCAAATTTTCTGAAACCTATTTAATAATTTTATATTGAATTTTAAAGTTGCTTAAAAACCCTAAAATCCTATAAAATCAAAAATAAGCTAAATTGAAAACTTAAAAAGCTGTAAACCTCAAAAATATGATTAAAAACCTAAAAACTATTTTTTCAGATTTTTAATATACGTTTTAATATTTTTTAATGACTTTCTAAAATAAAAACTTAAAGTAATCCTAATAAATTAATGAATAAAGGGAAAATATACTTTTTGCTCAGAAAAGTCAACAATCCTAATATAAACTTAAGAAAAATGATAAACAGGAAAAAGCTTAAGGAAATAAGCTAGAAACAGCTTATTTAAAAGCTGTTAACCAAATAAGCTATAAAACAAACACTACTTAAGTATGTAATGAAATGAAGCTATAACGTAAAAAGCCATCAGGATCACTGGTTAACACGTTAGTCCTTGGAAAGCAAGGTCGCGTGTTCGAGCCCAGGCAAGGTGAGCTTTTTACAAACTTTTTCTTTTTTTTTTTTACTTTTAAAACACCAACCAGTGACCTTTAAACTCACAAAAACACAATCACAATTCAAATTTAACAAGATTCAAACACTACAAATCCAAAAATGTGCCCAGGTTTGCACTTTCTGATGAACACAAGCACAAGTGTTTCTTCACTTGTGCAAATGTTTGTCAAGAGGTCTTGACTTGCTTTTGTGGATGTTTTTGGTGGACAACAAGGCACCCTTATACTCTTTGGAGTATAAGGAGTCAATAATAACACAAATCAATCAAGCTCTAACACACAAATTACACAAATAGGCCAAAACAAAGTTACTGATATGCTTGTGTTCTGATGAGTATTATGCTGATGCAATGTGCACACAAGTGAGATTCAAAGCCTTAAAACTTGCATTCAAGATTACCAATTAGCATGTAACTGATTTCAAACCCTTAAATGATCTATCTTTTAACAACTTATCAACCTAAGATGGCAAAATTCACACCAAATCAGTCACTCAAAGCAGTTACTAGATTTATGTATTTTACCCAATTTTTAGCATGCAAATGTATACAATAACCTTCCAAACTGAAAACCAAACACACTCACTTCCTAACAACACCCTAATAAACACATAAGACAGGTTTAAACACAAGATTGCAGTCAATAAGCCCTACTTATCCCTTAATCCAAACACTCCTTTAAACTTTGAAAACCAAATTTTACACACCAAAATCTTTCAAAACTCAACCAAAGTAATTATTTATGCTTCTAACATGCATAAACACCTAACATGAGCAATTACTAACAGCTTAAACAAAAAAACAACACCTTTCAAGAAAAATCACAAAAATCACATAAATTTCAGAAAACTAAAAAAAATGAAAAAGAGAATCAATGAGCTACCTTAAGGGTCCTACATCCAGGACCCTTAGTGTTTGAAAAACCAGCTCCCTATAGGCTGGGGCCTATGCAGAACTTTGTTGAGAGGCTTATGAGGGACTGCTTAACTAAATGGGTAAAAATTGTTTCTCTTTGAACCTGTTAAGAGAGAAAAGGGAAAAGCTGTGTAAAAAGCTTAAGGCTTGCTCCTAGCTTATAGATTAAGCTAGAAGAGAGCTTTAGCTTGTGGGTAAGGAAATGATAAGCTAAAAATGACCAAACAGATGGACTTTTCAAGCTTGGGTACCCACTACACCAGAACAAGCCATGGTGTCTTGGACATACCCAAACTCAAACTCCATCAAAGTAATACACTTAATCACCATTGTATCAGGTTTGTATGAAAATTTAAGATATAAGAAAACTTTGAAAAAGAAACAGAAACTTTGTAACTTAAAAACATTTGCTGAAAATTAAACCAAAATCAACTGGATTTACAAGGTTTTTGAAAAAGGAGAAAAAATAAAGAACAAGAACTATGCTAAGTCCTATAATGCCTTTATATAGAGGCTTACAAGTTCTTCTAGAACTGAATAGAGACTAAAAACCTAACACTTGAACTTCCAGTAATGCCCTTGGACGATTTTTGAATTTTCAGTCAAAACTAAGCCATGTGAAGATCTTTGGCAGTTTGTGAAGATGCCAGTGATGAAAAAGAGATCTTGGACGTCCATTTAGCCTTTGGGAACACGAAATTGTTGTGGGTTGTTGATTTGTTGTCCTCATTTTGTTTGAGAGTGAATAGTGGGCCAGGGGAGGGTTGCACAAGCATGTGAGGTGATGGTGATGGGGGTTTAAGGATGGTTTTAGGTTTAGGTGATGTTTAATTAAGGATCTGGAAAGAATCACCCAAAAACCCCTTGTTTTAATTGATGTTCTTCCTGGAAATATTTAGGGTTTAAGGGTGGATTAGGAGGTGTTTAATCTGAAAAGAGGGTTAAGTATTTAAAAATTGTGTTTGCCACCAAAATTCAAAACGGGATTAAGTTAATTAAATAAAGGGTGAGTGGATTTGTGACGTGGAGGGGAGGTGGTTTGTGATTGGTTAAGGGTTTAAGGTAGGTGACGTGTAAGTCTGTGAGTAGGGGATTTGTCTTAGGTTGTCTGTGCAGTAATGGCCGCTCACTTTTCTTCATTCTTTCATCTAGTATTAAATAGCACAAACTTCCATTCCCTTTGTATTTATCTTTGGCAATTTGTCATTTTTGGCACATATTGTTTCCAAACTTCAAACAAGGACTAAACATGCAATTTCTTCATTCTTCAAGGACTGTTCTTGACATGTTTTCAAACTTTAAGGACTTTGACTTGTTTGTTGACTTCTTGAAGGACCAATATTGACAATTTAGTTTTGTTGAGGGACTAAATTTGCCAATTCTTCAAAGTTAAGGGTCCTTTTTGTAATTTTGACAAACTTTAGGGACCAAACTTGTAATTATGAAGATACAAGGGTATAAAGTGTCAATTCTTCAAACTTGGAGGACCAATCCTCATAATTCTTCAAATCTTCAAGGACTTCCTTTGGAAAATTCTTCATTAGGGCTTGGTTCATCGTGCGGCTTCGTTTCCCGTGTTCGTTTTTGACTGATTCTTGTGATCTTTTGTCATTTTCTCAATATCCGTACCTAAAATACACAAGCAACAAACACAAGTATATATTTGGGTATTTTGATGATATTTAATGCATTTTAAGCCCTATTTGGAAGATGAGACTATGTATAAAAGCAGTCTCATCACTCCCCCATACTAAACCATTGTCGTGCCCTCACGCAATGCTAGAATAAAGTATCGTAGCATCTCCAAAATTCATTTTTATTCACTTTATTGGAATGATAAACTAGCTACTCTACTACTATTACTACTACTTGTGTTTTAGACATAATGTATGATTTTCATCGCAAGATAGGACGTTTAGGTTCATAGAATAAGAACACGTGAATGCTTCGTTAGAAATAATTTCGTCGTCCTCGATTTTCACTCCAATTCCATGCCAAGCGTGCAACGAGATCATTGTCAGTATAAGTTAGTAATGCTAACACTACTCATATGCCCTAATCACGTACTTATCCTCCCATTATTCCTAAGTTGTATCTCTTATATTTTATGATGTCTTGAATGTTTCACGAGGATACATTGTTTGACTTATGCGATAATAGAGATTTAGGTCTAAAAATAGAGTCCTAACGGTGTAACTAAGACCATCAAATCAATAACCCCTCCTAATAGACAACGATGTCAAAAAATTAAGTTGACAAGAAGAATCGATAAACACGGTTTTATAACGGTTTTGAACATGAGACTTATTACCAAGACTTTTATACGCCCCCTAACGGAAGGAACTTATTATCTTTGGTTTACCTCCATCTTTTATTCAACTTCGCCATGAAGCTTTTATTATGACTTCAGTCTTGCCTTGCCTTTTATTATCCGCCTCATCGGTGGTTTTATTAGCCAAAGACGTATATCCTCACGCTAAAGCGAATTTTGGATCTTTAAAGCTTCAAAGATTAAGGCTTGATTCACTTTCAATTTTGCATAGATTTTAGGCCTTGTGGGGCTTCAAATTGTTTGCTTGATTTAGGTGAGCACTTGAAATCTTATTATTGGGTGAAGCTTTCGATTATTCGGGTGCCAATACTTCAAAACCGTGACGCTGGCGATACCTTAATGTCTTCCCAATTTAATTACACGGAATCTACTAGAAAAGACTAGAAACCCAACAATCCTAACTAAACCGCTAAGTCAATATTTATTAAGCAAAAAATATTTACATGAGAAGGGAGAATAAGCAAACAACGAGAACACATGAGTTTTTGAAAGAATACGAGTACTCTACGTTTAGCATAGTAACTTATAATTAACTCTATCATTTCTCGTCCTCATTTAAGAGACTTAGCCTGATGTGTAGTTAAGGAATCAAATCTAAGTGCTCAACACGCACGGTCGAGTCAGAAATTACTCTTATTCGCGCCATCGGAAAATCTACATTCGTGTCTTCAAACACTTATAAAACATGAGAAAAAATTTAAAATTTGGCCATTTTTAGCCTTATTTTGCAAAAAAATGATAAACAAAACATAAACTTTGGAAAGCGTGAAGGTTTGGCAAGTCAAGTATCTATTCACCCCCCCCCCCATACTAAAGTTAAACATTGTCCTCAATGTTTCGAGTCTAGGGGTACAAACACCCCCATTCTAGAGACGTAGTCGAATGCCTAATCTAGCATGGAAAGGGTGTAACCATTAAATTTAAAGCCGTTTATGAAGTGTGCTAAAAACCTAAGGTTAGAACAATCAAGGATATATCATGGATATTGAGAAATGTCTCCAAAGCAAACGATCGAGTGCTCCCATAAAACGAACACGAGAGGCTCCAATCGTGAAGATCATGATCTAAAAACCACAATTTACAAACAACCACGAAACAAAGGTTGGAAGGGCACAAATCCCCACACGTAAGCTACATTAGAAAGCGATAATATGTACATAGGATAAGCATGGGACTCCCCCACGAGGCACCTCGTTTTTTATTACCGAGTCATGAGCTCGACTCGATCCCCTCAATACTAATTATCATTGGGGAAGGTGACTTGGTCGAGGTAGTTCAAGGATGGAACTTCCCCACCAAAGTAGTGCTTCAACCTATGTCCATTCACCTTGAAGTTAGGACCATCATCTTGAGCTAGCTCGATGGTCCCATACGTAAATACTTGAGTCACGGTGAATGGACCGGACCAACGGGATTTCAATTTACCGGAAAAGATTTTCAATCTTGAGTTAAAAAGCAAAACTTGATCCCCAATATTAAAAACCCGGTTTTTAATTTTAGAATCATGCAACTTTTTAGTTTTCTCTTTGTAAATCAATGAATTTTCATAAGCAATATCCCTCAATTCATCCAATTCATTTAATTGCATTTTCCGGTGTTTTCCCGCGGTCTCCATATCATCATTACAATGCTTTAGGGCCCAATAAGCCTTGTGTTCTAATTCGATAGGCAAATGACAATTCTTTCCATACACAAGCTTATAGGGAGTGTACCCAATGGGTGTCTTATGAGCGGTCCTAAAGGCCCATAAAGCATCGTCCAACTTATCCGACCATGATTGTCGGTTTTCCCCAACGGATCTCTCCAAGATCCTCTTCAAAGCTCGGTTTGAAACCTCGACTTGCCCACTCGTTTGTGGGTGATAAGCCGTAGAAAGCCGATGTGTAACCCCATATTTCCTTAGAACCCTTTCAAATTGGTCGTTACAAAAATGGGTTCCACGATCGCTTATGATAGCACGAGGGGTTCCAAACCGAGAAAACAATTGCTTCAAAAACTTGACTACCACACGAGCATCATTGGTGGGCAAGGCCTTGGCCTCCACCCACTTAGAAAGGTAGTCAACCGCAACAAGAATGTACTTATTACCACGAGATGATGGGAACGGCCCCATAAAGTCTATTCCCCAAACGTCAAAGATCTCACATACTTGAATGATATTTTGTGGCATTTCATCTTTTTGTGAGGCTTTTCCTTGTCGTTGGCATGCATCACACGACTTCACAAGATCTTGTGCATCTCGGTAAATAGTAGGCCAAAAGAAGCCGGCATCAAACACCTTCTTAGCCGTGAGATTAGCACCGTGGTGACCACCCGTGGGTCCCTCATGGCAAGCTCTAAGGATGTTAGAAGCTTCGGTGCCAAATACACAATGTCGGATGATTTGATCCGCACAAGTACGAAACAAGTAAGGTTCGTTCCAAAAGTAGAACTTGACGTCACGAAAGAATTTTCGTTTTTCTTGAGTCGTCATACCCTTAATGATGAAGTCACCCGCATGGTAATTTGCGAAGTCCGCAAACCATGGGGTGGAAGAATCAAGCTTAGAACTCACTACACCAAGTGTCTCGAGTGGAAATGTTTCGGTGATTTCCTTGGGCTCGTAAACACTTTGGTGAGGATCTTCCAAACGAGAAAGATGATCGCCCGCTAGATTCTCGGCTCCTTTTTTGTCAACGATTTTGTGATCAAATTCTTGAAGGAGGAGAATCCAACGAAGTAATCTCGGCTTAGCATCTTGCTTTGCCATGAGATACTTGATAGCCGAATGGTCCTTATACACTATGCATTTCGTCAAGACGAGATAAGGTCGGAATTTCTCAAATGCATACACCACGGCAAGGAACTCCTTTTCCGTTGTAGTGTATTTAAGTTGAGCCTCGGTCATCGTCTTGCTAGCATAGTGAATAGGCAAGAAGTGCTTATCATGACGTTGCCCCAAAACGGCCCCTATAGCGTAATCACTAGCATCACACATGAGTTCAAAGGGGAGGTTCCAATTGGGAGCAACAAGAATGGGAGCTTCGGTAAGTTTCCTCTTAAGGATTTCAAAGGCTCGTACACAATCTTCGTCAAAGACAAAACGTGCCTGTTTTTCAAGAAGATGTGTAATAGGTCGAGAAATCTTTGAAAAGTCCTTGATGAATCGACGATAAAAGCCCGCGTGGCCTAGGAAACTCCTAACTCCCTTGACAGTTTTGGGATGAGGTAATTTGGCGATGACGTCTACCTTAGCTTGATCTACCTCAATCCCTGCTTTCGAGACCTTGTGCCCTAAGACGATTCCACTCTTAACCATAAAATGACATTTTTCCCAATTGAGCACAAGGTTGGTTTCCTCACAACGTTTTAACATTCTCTCCAGATTCGACAAACACGAAGTGAAAGAATCACCAAACACGGAAAAGTCATCCATGAAGACTTCCATCGTCTTCTCGATCATATCATGAAAAATAGCCATCATGCATCGTTGAAAAGTTCCCGGTGCATTACAAAGTCCGAATGGCATTCTACGATAGGCAAACGTTCCATATGGACACGTAAACGTAGTTTTTTCTTGATCACGAGGATCGATCGGAATTTGGAAGTAACCGGAAAAACCATCTAAAAAGCAATAGAAATCTTTTCCCGCAAGACGCTCCAACATTTGGCCCATGAAGGGCAAGGGAAAATGGTCTTTTCGAGTGGCTTCATTCAACTTTTGATAGTCAATGCACACTCTCCATCCGGTCACGAGTCTAGTGGGAATCAACTCGTTGGCATCGTTTGGCACAACGGTCATCCCTCCCTTTTTAGGGACACAATGAATAGGACTCACCCAAGGGCTATCGGAAATAGGGTAAATCATTCCCGCGTCAAGGAGTTTAAGGACCTCCTTTTTGATGACATCATGAATTTTTGGGTTCACCATTCTTTGACTTTGGATTGTTGGCTTGAAATCCTCCTCCATTAAGATTTTGTGGGTATAAAACTTGGAATCGATTCCCTTAATGTCGGATAACTTCCACGCAATCGCCCCTTTGTGGTCCTTTAGAACATCGACAAGTGCGGTTTTTTCATCATTCGAAAGATCCTTCGCAATAATAACCGGCAACTTGTCGTCCTCCTCCAAATAGACATATTCGAGGTGAGGAGGTAAATCTTTCAACTCGAGAATAGGTGGTTCCTCAAGTGATGATTTGGGCTCGATACTCATAACCTCCTCGGGTGGAGGAAATGGGAAATCGTTGAGAAAATCCTTGATAATCGAGAAGTCCTCATCGTTGTCGAGGTCTTCGTCACAAGTACGTGGAACATTACATTCTTCCAACTTAAAACCACCACCTTCAAATGGAGTGAAGGTTGGTGTCGAATTATCAAGAATTGGATCTAACATAGTGGGATTTCCACTAGTTTCTTCGTCACCAAACACTAAAACTTCTTGTGAAAACTCCTCGCAAACCACGGCGATCATATCAACGAGGTTTATGGTTGCAACGGAATAAACATGAGAAGTTGACAATTTTTTGAGTTGCGTTTATAACAAGTTCCTCGTCGTTGAAACGTAAGGTGATCTTTCTAGCATGCACATCAATTAAAGCCATAGACGTATCTAAAAACGAACGACCTAAAATAAGAGGAACTTAAGGATCCGTGGGGATATCAACAATGATAAAGTCTACGGGATAGTAGAACTTCCCTACTTTCACAAAAACGTCTTCCGCCAAACCACATGCGAGAATCGTGGAATGGTCGGCCAACTCAATAGACATTCGTGAAGGAGTAAGATTAGGAAGATTGAGCGACCTGAAGATTGCAAGTGGCATCAAGTTAATGCTAGCACCAAGATCGGCCAGGGCATAGCATTCTTCCATATCTTGAATTGCACAAGGGATCAAAAATTTACCGGGATCACCGACTTTTTGAGGTATGCGATTAAGATAAACCGACGAACAACTAGACATTTGGTGCAATTTCTCCTTGTTGTTCAACATACTCTTAAAGTTAGCGGCAAATCGAGGCATCATGACCAAAGCATCGGCGAAACTCCCATTAAGGTGCAACTCACGAAACATTTTCATAAAAAGCTCAAATTGGTAGTTGTCGCGCTCTTGTCGTTTCTCCTTCCTAAGTCTCGATGGGTAAGGCAAGGGTGGTGTGGGTTGGGGCATAGGCATAGCCTTTGGAATCTCGGGTTCTAATGTTGGTAAAGGGTCGACCGTAGGTGTGGCATGAGCGGTACTTTGTGGGCTTGAAATATGCTCCTTTTCGACCACCACCTCGGGTTCTTCCTCAATTTCCTCCACCGTTGGAGTAATTGGTTGAGGAGTCGGTTCTTTAAGTGTCTTACCACTTCGTGTGGTAATCACTTTCATCTCTCCCTTCGGGTTTGAAACGGTGTTACTAGGTAGACCACTTGAAGTAGAGGCTTTGTTTCCCATGACGGCTTCTAAAATAGCATTAAGCTTAGCATCGTGACTATTAAACTTCAAATCTTGAGTAGCGGCTTTTTGGTCAATTTTTTGTTCAAGCCTAGCATGACTTTGCTCTATCTTGTTGTTTTGACCTCGAATTTGATTAGCAAAATCATTTTTCAACTCATTTCTCATGTTAAGATTTTCTTTCACAAAATTAGCCAATTCCTTGGTGTTTTTAGCCGTGTCCCTAGCTTGATTAGCCAATTGCTCTTGAATGTTTTCCAAAATCTTATCATTTGCTGTGGCGTAATTCAAAAAGTCCATTGGAAGTTCTTTAGTGTAAACATTTTGAAGACCTTGACTTGTGTTTTGAAAATTACGATTTTGATTTTGATTTTGCAATTGGCTACTAGTTCCTTGATTCCCATAGTTGTTATTACCCTTAAAATTGTTCCTTTGATTGCTTTGGTAACCAACTTGATTGTTTCGATAATTGTTAGCATTTTGATTTGGTGGAAAACCCGGTGGAGTCAATTGATTAGTGCGAGGAACTTGACCGTTTTGGTTATAAGTTCCCGCGGCCGCGAAGGCACTCGAAGTGTTACCACCGTTGGTAATGAACACGGAATAATCGTGAGCTCCACCACAATACATACAAGAAACCTCAACCGCTTTAATCGTAGCGGGAGCGGGTTGTTCACCAAATTTAAACTCAATTAACAATCCTTTCAACTTATCAAAAATTTTGTTCTCCAAATTAGCCTCGATTTGGCAAGCATCAACGGTGTGTGACAATGAAGGCGAAGACGAAGTCGAAGTCTTACGAACACTCGACGTGCTACGAGGACTATACACCTTAGACCTATTTTCAATGATTAACAATGCTTCCTCGACCGTCTTACACAAAAAATTACCACCCACGGCGGCATTAAGATAATCACGCTCATGATCGTTCAAGCCATTGTAAAACGGTCGATTTGATGCAAGTCGGAAAAACCATGATGAGGACATTCGTGCAACATTTCCTTAAACCTATTCCAAGCCGTTGAAAAACTCTCATTATATTCTTGTGAAAACTTTGAAATCTCGTTTTTCAAGTGCGTAGTCTTAGAGGGCGGAAAAAATTGGTTCACGAATTTTGAAACGAGATCCTTCCACGTCAATATAGAATTGGGTGGCTCTTTCTCTAACCAAATTTTTGCGGGCCCCGCTAAGGAATACGGAAAAAGCATCATCTTAATCGAGTCGTTTGAGACGTCCTTAAACTTGCATGTGGCGGTGAGACGATTAAATTGGCGAATGTGGTTATGAGGGTTGTCCTTTTCGTCACCTCGAAACTTGTTGTTTTAAATCATGGACAATAAACCCGTCTTAACCTCAAAATTCTCTGCAAGGATAGCGGGAATCACAATCGCTTCTCCATAACCCTCGGTGGGTGCTTGAAGCAACTCCATCATAGTTCGATTAGCCATGGGTTCTTCTTTCACTACAATGGGTTCGTCAATAGGAGACTCCTCACTAGTAGGAGTGACTGATTTGTTTCTTCGTTTACGAGCACGTCTTGCTTTTGAGCGAGTTTGCATAAACGTCACGTACAACGAGAAGGCGAGCAAAGAAGATTCTTTTTGGTGTTTTTACTTTTTCAATTTTTTTGTGGTTTTTGATTGTTTTTACTTTTTTTTGGAATTTTGGAATGTATTAGGTAGACACAAATCTACAAATCTCCTCCTTAATCAAATCTCTCGATTAAAGAAGCCTCAAGGAATGAAAACGATCACGTGAAGTGAACGCCTTCGATGACTTTAGAACGATGGTGGAACACCAAATCGTTCAAGAGGGTTTAATCAATAGAAACCAAGAAAATATATATGATACTTAGTAATACTTTGGGCGGCAAAACCCTCGATTAGCTTTCAAAATCAAAATACGCACAAGCAAGCGGAGGAAACGAGGCGGCGCGAAGCACTTAAGAGCCTTTTTCCTTTAGGTAGTGAAATACAACCGCCTTATACCCACCTTATAGTTTGTATTTCTCAAAATCGAGCTTCACGAAAGTATTTATCTATTTTTGCCTTTTTCTTTGGTTTGAGATTCGAATACAATGATTGGGTAATGACCTCCCAAGTCAAGGTTGTGATTTCTCACGTATTTGGAGTACTTGTAAATTTATTGTTCTACGTATACAATATAGTAATAGTATTCACAAAAAACGAAAAACCGATATTACGTATTAGTAGAGTGCTACTAATACAATTAGCTATTTATGGCTATATAAAAACAACAATTGTTCAACCAAAACACAACACGCCTCCCCGGCAGCGGCGCCAAAAATGATTGTAGCTTTTTGTATACCCTTTTAGGAAAAAGATGACAAATAGTGGTAGTATTAAGTGTCGGTTTAGGAGAACCGAGCACTAATGACCCAAATGAAATCCAAGTTCGTTTTCCAAGGAGGCAAGTGCGTTGTGTTAAGATTTGATTAATGTTTGTGATTATAAGATTGAGAAAGAAATGGGATTAGTAGAGAAAGACGGTTACAAAGACGAATTAAACTACGACGAAAAAGGCGAAAACGTAAAACCGTAAATAGTACAAAAATTAAAATTTTAACCTAAAAATTTCTAAAAATTACTATAAATCCCCAATAATATTATAAGAGTTTACAAAAAATCCAAAGTTGCTAAAACCTTTTAATTAATTAGATAATGACTTTTTAATGCTAATTAAAGCCCTAAAAATCACTTTTAATTATTAAAAAGCCTTAAACAAGATCTAATGGTTTTTAAACCTCAAAAATATCCTAATTAAGCTAAAAAATATTTTTAAAAATTTTAAAACCAAATTAAACTATTTTTAAACACTTAAAAACTATTAAAATCTATTAAATCTTAAATTAATTCTAGAAATTAATTGAAAAGTCTTAAAAATATTTGGAAAGTGACAAAACTCCTAATTAAGTGTCCTTAACCTAGGAAAAATGAAAAAACAATAAAAAATAAAACTTCAATTTTTAATAATAAAATAATATTAAAATATTCAAAAAAATAAAAAGTTTATAAATAAATTCCAAAAAATTACCAAAAATCCTAAATAATGTAACTAAAACAAAAATGAAATCCAAATTTTCAGAAACCTATTTAATAATTTTATATTGAATTTTAAAGTTGCTTAAAAACCCTAAAATCCTATAATATCAAAATTAGCTAAATTGAAAACTTAAAAAGCTGTAAACCTCAAAAATATGATTAAAAACCTAAAAACTATTTTTTCAGATTTTTAATATACCTTTTAATATTTTTTAATGACTTTCTAAAATAAAAACTTAAAATAATCCTAATAAATTAATGAATAAAGGGAAAAGTATACTTTTTGCTCAGAAAAGTCAACAATCCTAATATAAACTTAAGAAAAATGATAAACAAGAAAAAGCTTAAGGAAATAAGCTAGAAATAGCTTATTTAAAAACTGTTAACCAAATAAGCTATAAAACAAACACTACTTAAGTATGTAATGAAATGAAGCTATAACGTAAAAAGCCATCAGGATCACTGGTTAACACGTTAGTCCTTGGAAAGCAAGGTCGCGTGTTCGAGCCCAGGCAAGGTGAGCTTTTTACAAACTTTTTCTTTTTTTTTTACTTTTAAAACACAAACCAGTGACCTTTAAACTCACAAAAACACAATCACAATTCAAATTTAACAAGATTCAAACACTACAAATCCAAAAATGTGCCCAGGTTTGCACTTTCTGATGAACACAAGCACAAGTGTTTCTTCACTTGTGCAAATGTTTGTCAAGAGGTCTTGACTTGCTTTTGTGGATGTTTTTGGTGGACAACAAGGCACCCTTATACTCTTTGGAGTATAAGGAGTCAATAATAACACAAATCAATCAAGCTCTAACACACAAATTACACAAATAGGCCAAAACAAAGTTACTGATATGCTTGTGTTCTGATGAGTATTATGCTGATGCAATGTGCACACAAGTGAGATTCAATGCCTTAAAACTTGCATTCAAGATTACCAATTAGCATGTAACTGATTTCAAACCCTTAAATGATCTATCGTTTAACAACTTATCAACCTAAGATGGCAAAATTCACAACAAATCAGTCACTCAAAGCAGTTACTGGATTTATGTATTTTACCCAATTTTTAGCATGCAAATGTATACAATAACCTTCCAAACTAAAAACCAAACACACTCACTTCCTAACAACACCCTAATAAACACATAAGACAGGTTTAAACACAAGATTGCAGTCAATAATCCCTACTTATCCCTTAATCCAAACACTCCTTTAAACTTTGAAAACTAAATTTTACACACCAAAATCTTTCAAAACTCAACCAAAGTAATTACTTATGCTTCTAACATGCATAAACACCTAACATGAGCAATTACTAACAGCTTAAACAAACAAACAACACCTTTCAAGAAAAATCACAAAAATCACATAAATTTCAGAAAACTAAAAAAAATGAAAAAGAGAATCAATGAGCTACCTTAAGGGTCCTATATCCAGGACCCTTGGTGGTTGAAAAACCACCTCCCTATAGGCTGGGGCCTATGCAGAACTTTGTTGAGAGGCTTATGAGGGACTGCTTAACTAAATGGGTAAAAATTGTTTCTCTTTTAACCTGCTAAGAAAGAAAAGGGAAAAGCTGTGTAAAAAGCTTAAGGCTTGCTCCTAGCTTATAGATTAAGCTAGAAGAGAGCTTTAGCTTGTGGGTAAGGAAATGATAAGCTAAAAATGACCAAACAGATGGACTTTTCAAGCTTGGGTACCCACTACACCAGAACAAGCCATGGTGTCTTGGACATACCTAAACTCAAACTCCATCAAAGTATTACACTTAATCACCATTGTATCAGGTTTGTATGAAAGTTTAAGATATAAGAAAACTTTGAAAAAGAAACAGAAACTTTGAAACTTAAAAACTTTTGCTGAAAATTAAACCAAACTCAAACAATGAACTTAAATCAACATAAATGTAAAGGGAACTCAATATTTCTCATCAACAAACTCAATACCATTTATATTACTTCATAAACTGGATTTTCAAGGTTTTTGAAAAAGGAGAAAAAATCAAGAACAAGAACTATGCTAAGTCCTATAATGCCTTTATATAGAGGCTTACAAGTGCTTCTAGAACTTAATAGAGACTAAAACCCTAACACTTGAACTTCCAGTAATGCCCTTGGACGATTTTTGAATTTTCAGTCAAAACTAAGCCATGTGAAGATCTTTGGCAGTTTGTGAAGATGCCAGTGATGAAAAAGAGATCTTGGACGTCCATTTAGCCTTTGGGAACACGAAATTGTTGTGGGTTGTTGATTTGCTGTCCTCATTTTGTTTGAGAGTGAATAGTGGGGCAGGGGAGGGTTGCACAAGCATGTGAGGTGATGGTGATGGGGGTTTAAGGATGGTTTTAGGTTTAGGTGATGTTTAATTAAGGATCTGGAAAGAATCACCCAAAAACCCCTTGTTTTAATTGATGTTCTTCCTGGAAATATTTAGGGTTTAAGGGTGGATTAGGAGGTGTTTAATCTGAAAAGAGGGTTAAGTATTTAAAAATTGTGTTAGCCACCAAAATTCAAAACGGGATTAAGTTAATTAAATAAAGGGTGAGTGGATTTGTGACGTGGAGGGGAGGTGGTTTGTGATTGGTTAAGGGTTTAAGGTAGGTGGCGTGTAAGTCTGTGAGTGGGGGATTTGTCTTAGGTTGTCTGGGCAGTAATGGGCCCTCACTTTTCTTCATTCTTTCATATAGTATTAAATAGCACAAACTTCCATTCCCTTTGTATTTATCTTTGGCAATTTGTCATTTTTGGCACATATTGTTTCCAAACTTCAAACAAGGACTAAACATGCAATTTCTTCATTCTTCAAGGACTGTTCTTGACATGTTTTCAAACTTTAAGGACTTTGACTTGTTTGTTGACTTCTTGAAGGACCAATATTGACAATTTAGTTTTGTTGAGGGACTAAATTTACTAATTCTTCAAAGTTAAGGGTCCTTTTTGTAATTTTGACAAACTTTAGGGACCAAACTTGTAATTATGAAGATACAAGGGTATAAAGTGTCAATTCTTCAAACTTGGAGGACCAATCTTCATAATTCTTCAAATCTTCAAGGACTTCCTTTGGAAAATTCTTCATTAGGGCTTGGTTCATCGTGCGACTTCGTTTCCCGTGTTCGTTTTTGACTGATTCTTGTGATCTTTTGTCATTTTCTCAATATCCGTACCTAAAATACACAAGCAACAAACACAAGCATATATTTGGGTATTTTGATGATATTTAATGCATTTTAAGCCCTATTTGGAAGATGAGACTATGTATAAAAGCAGTCTCATCACTGAGTTAAAGGAAACACTTCGTACTCTAAAAGGTAAGAACGTTGTGGATAATGCAGCTACTATCTCAGCATCGTCCTCTAGTGCAATCAAAAGGAACCTTATAGCCGTCACACCATTTAATAAGGGCCCTAGGACTAAACCATCTCAAACTTTGGTCACTAAAGATAAGGCGGAATCAAAACCAGCTTCTAATATTCCCGTGTTGCCTTCTACAGGAGTAAGCACCACTACTAAGGCTCAAAGATCTAAGCTTAATAGAAACAAGAAGAATGATAGGATCTTGCCCCCATCTAGTAGTCAAGTGAAGAAGAATAAAACGCGTAAATTTGATAGTTTTACGGTTTTGAGGTTTTGGAGGCTTTAGGAGCTGAAATAAATTAAGGTAAATTAAGGTAATATTAATAAGATATTAATTAACAATAAAAAGAAAAAAAATAAATAAAAAATATATATATGAGGCGGTTTGGGACGAATCAAAAGAAAAGAAAAGGGAAAAAAAGGAAAACGGAACCGGGCTTTTGTAATGGGCCAAGGACTTGTTAGAAAACTATATAAATACTTTTTATTAACCAAAACACTTCATAAAACCCCTGGAGATCACCTTCAAGTCGGCATCAATGGTGGTTATAGGGTTCTTCATTAATTTTTCTTCTTTCAAAAATTATAAGGTAAAATCTTTAATACTCTTTTTAATTAAAGTGTTTTAATTCTTTCTCAATCATCTTATGTTGGATTTAGGTTAGGGTTTAAATAAGAATCTGTTTTTTAATGATATTATAATGATTAGATGGTTTAGGGTTTGTAATTAATGTGGTTATGGGTAATTAATTAGGTTAAATTAATTAAACCCGTTTTTAAAAAACTGGGCAGAATTTTGGGTCATTGTTTTGATCATATAGGGAGTTCTACAAACTCTTATTTTGCGATCCACATATCTCTGGAAAGCTAATTGAAGTGGCTTTCCAATGCAAGAAACTAGAACTAAATTGGAGGTTTGGAAGTGGGTCAAAAACAGGTTACAACAGTCGGAGGTCAAAACAGTTTTGAAGTCAGCCTGTTTTCTTTTTAAGTTTTGGGTTGTTTGGGGTACTTAGGATTGCATTGGGATATTCTCACGAACATGAGAGATGGTTTATATATTATAGTAAGTATCTGCACTTGGGCTAAGGTTGTGGTTTAGGGTAAGACCCCCTAATTGTAACAAACTTTTCATACGTTTAAAATCAGTGAATTCTGGATAGGTAGCAATATATATACATATATCATGGCCTTAATAGTAGATTTAAGGTTAGGGAAAGTGGGAGGTTTTAGCTAACATATGTAAAAGTATGAATATTCCTTTTACAGAAACCATGGGTATGTTTAAGTGAACGTTTGACTTAAAGTTTTGAGACCTAAAAACTGGGACTGTTTTGTGTAAAATATGAACGGGATAGTTATTAAACTTAACCAAGTTAAGGACTTGTTAAGGAAGGGTAATGGGGTGATTAGAGCTTATCAATGAGGTATTTATATGGGAATAGGCTAGATGTCCATCATAGGTTGATGAGCCATCTTAGTGATTGGTTCATGTATTGATTGCGTGTTTTTGGTTTGTTAGCTTGTTGCTAGTGCGAGGACTTGTGAAGAAGCAATCAGGTGAGTTTCATAGTCCCATGTTTACTATTGATTTTGACTTCCAGATGGGATGGAAGAGACACTGTGTTGAGTTATTTATAAATTGATGTTATGAATGTTTTTGAGGTTTGTGATGGACTTGTGTGTACATTATGTGACTAACTACTAATTGATTCATGATTGTTTTGTGATTTGACTTGGTACCAAGGGGATGTTGACAAGGTAGGGGCCTTGGGATAGGTACATAGCATGATCGTCTATGGGACCAATGGATAATGATAAGGTAGTGGCCTTGGGATAGGTAAATAGTGTGATCATCTATGGTACCATGGTGTTTGGTAAGGCTACGGGCCTTGGACTTGGATTTTGGTTTGGTATGATTGATCTTGAATGTTAGTTGTTAATACATATTTGTAACACATTGTACATATGTTATTGTGTTGATGGTTGTTATTCACAGCTTATAACTGATTTGGCGTTAGAGTCTAAACCTATGACTCTCACCAACATTATGTTGACGTGTTTTAGTGTCTCTTTCAGGTGATTTTATGGTTAAGCTTGAGAATAGAAGTGGCTAGGATTTGGAGTTGCGTAGGAATGCATTTAGAAGGAGATCCCCGTTTCCTTCTTAGTTTTATTTGTTCATTTAATATGTGATACTGTGGCACACATATATTTGTTTGGTTATGTTATTTGTTTGTCTTGGGTAAGAGGTAGGACTGTTACCTACTTACCTAGACTCCTGGGTTTGATGAGATATTGTCATGACTTTGTGTCTCCATTTTATGACATTTCTTATTTCATATAGTTATCTCTATAGACACGCCATGTTGTGATGATATCCATACGTCACGCCCCATATTCCGCCATGGTGGTGTGTGACAGAATGGTATCAGAGACAATGGTTATAGAAAATTAGGTTGCCTAGTCGCGTAGCCTAGTCTATAGCTTAAGGGTCCCTACATATAGGCGTTATAGGAGTATGTGTGCATTTTATAATAATTGATGTGTTTGGTTGTTATTTATTGCAATGTTTTGACTAGTATGAATTGAACCGTAGTATGTTCATACTTAGTCACATGTTATTTTCTTTTTGGGTTTGAGACTAGTGCGGGTTGAACAATAATCGTCCACGCTAGTCACTGTAGTATTTTGCTTAAATTGTACATTATAGTACATAATTTAGTACAGTTTCTATCTTTTATCGAGTTATTTTACATACCTGAGGTATGTTATTTTTCTTTTGATGTTTAAGTCATGTTTCCTAAGAATCGTATGGTGGTTCGAGTTACTAGGAGTAGGTGGATAGGAAGGATTTTAAGTTGTTTCTACTCTTACGGGCGACATGACTTATAACTGATTATGTTTTCGTTTTGGATTTAGTCTATGCTGTTTTAGCTAGACTATGGATTTATGTATTTCAAGAGTTTGACTATGTTATTTAAGTAGTTGGAGTTTTAGACCTTATTTTTTATGTGGTTATGTGCTTATGTGAGTAGATGGATTTATGTGTTATATGTTGTATTGATTCTTATAAGTGTCATCATAGGAGGGAGTGCATTGGGGAAAGGGTAATTGTATAAGTATGGTGGCCAACATAGTTATACAAGTACCACAACTTCAATGGGTTCTCAAGTATGATTGCATGAAAGAGGGTTAGTACATGCTTGTATATGATGAGATGTGGATTTTGAGTATATTCATAATATATGGGTTTATGTAACGGCTGCCTACGATATGGCTATTTTTATTAGTGTGTTATATGTTTTGTGTTATAGTCGTGTTGTGTGATTATGAGGTCACACGATATGGGTTGGTTTTGGTTATGGGTTTTGTGCCTTGTTGTGGCATGGTGAGATGGTGAGAAGGTGATTAATCATATGGAAAAAACGAGCGTATGAAGCGATTGATTGACTTGACGTGTATGATAACGAGTATGTTTGGGGGATTCAATAGGTATACATATGCGGATGTATATATACTAGTAGATGTTATGTTATGATTTACGGTCGTTCAGTAGTTATTATAACTTGAACGTACCTAGTGCTCTCTCGTGTTTAAACAATTTATTAGTGTTCGAGTTTGTTGGAGTCTCAACGACGTTTTGAATCTTTTGAAGTGTGTCTTGTAGCGTATTCTTTGAGTTTCGTATTTCACGTGTATGTTTTAAAATGGTGATTTTGGTTTCAAGTCTATTGAAATAACTTGGGATTTCTTTTGAGATAATGAAATCTTTTGTGTTGGGTCTTGCATTTCTTTTGGTCGGTATATATTGAGTTAGATGGTTGGTTGTATTCGGTAAAATAAGGGTAAGGTGTTGGAGTCGTGTTTGAAACAAGATGTAACATAAGATTTCTTTTTAGTCAACACTTATATATTTCAAATTCTAAAAGACTTTCTTTAAAATAAAGCGAAGTAAAATTTCTTCCTACTTACATAGTTTATATAATTGGGTTTAACCGATTCACGTCATTTATAATTATTAATACGAGGTTACATTGAGTTTATGAAGGTTACACATACAAATATATCTTTCATTTAAAAGGATTGGATTAATCACTAAGTTTATTCTTTAGTTTTAAAACAACTAGTATAAAATTGTTTTGGTCATAACTTGTTCGTTTTTAAAGCTTTTTGGGTGATTCAAAAGCCAAAAATTATGTAATCGGAACGTACTTTTCAAATATTCAGAATCTATAGTCATGGGAGGTCAGTATCTTGGCTGAACTTATTGTACAAGTGTCGGGTTAAAGGTTGAGTCTAAATAGTAGTTTATTTTTATGATTTGGGATGCACGGGATACCTAGTTTTTGAGTTGAGTTTTGAGTTCGTCAAGAGGGTTGTTTGTAGATTGTTTGTGTCACATAGATGTAGGAGGTAATAATAAATAAATAAAAAAAAAGATATATATTCTTTTGGAAACGTCGACGTTTTGCACGGTTTAAATAATATGTCGCGGGGCGTAATATGTTTGGTTGCCATTGGGTGGTTCATGGATTATTTTTCCTTGTCATGGGTCATTTTGAATTGATACACATTTGGGTTTGAGTTTTCTTTTGAGTCTCGTGGTTTTTGACTTGTTTTAACTGGTGCACGTGAAATGTCGTTAGTTATCCGTGGGTTTGATTCGTTGATCGTATCTGATGGATTCAGGATGTAGTTTTTGTTTCGTATTGTTCGGAAGCGTTGAGGTAGTCATATGAAGGACTTGGTGGCGACTACACGCTTAAGTAGGTGACCATGAGAGAACGGTCGGAATACCCTTAGTGGGGAGGAAAGAGGTTCGTAGACGAGCTAATGTGGTCATGAGGTCTATTAGGAGTGCCAAGGGAGATGAATAGAGGTTTGTGTAATGTATGGATATTGGCACAAGTAACGTGCCATAGAGAGTGTTGGAAGGGGATATTGTTCGTAAGGAACGTATGTTTTCTGAAAATTTCCTGAAATTTAGTAGGTTTGCCTATTACTGTGAGGTAGAACCATAAATAGAGCAAGTAGGGGAGGTGAGAGGAGTTGTAGTTAGTGCCTTTCTAAGGCAAATCGTTGATGGAGTGATTTAAAAACAAGAGCTGTTAGAAATTGCAAGGAATGCCGGATAAAGGTTGAGTTGCTTAGTAGTAGATTGGATGTGGAAAGAGGCTGAGTGGTCCGATGAGAGGAAGTGTCGGTCTTTTAAGATGCGTGTAGAATTTTGCAAGTAGAACGAGGTGGGAGTTTATTCGTATTGCCGCTAAGAGAGGGTGCAAGGATGACATAGTTGAAACTACTAAGGATGTTGTATGAACGCTTTGGGTTTACGGTTATGCATTCGGCTTCGCCAAAGCACTAGCGGTTTTCATGGTGTCAATGAAGCAAGTGTGCATGAACGTATATAAATGAGTTGTCATCGGGAGTATCGACGACATCTTGATCTACTCAAAGTCTAAGAAGGAGAGTGAGGCGAAGTATGTGTTGGTGTTGGAGTGGAATTATACGTGAGATTTTCAAGGGTGAGTTTTAGTATTATGTCTACCATGATGAGTAGTTAGAGATGATGGCATATCATGGAACCAGCAAGGGGCGAAGTGAAGAAGGATGAGGAAGCATTTGGAGGCTGAAGAAGTGGATTGGATAATGAGCCGATCTTGGCATTATCGAAAGGACTGGATGAATTCGTGAAGCATAACGATACGTGGAGCAAGGATTTGGACGCGTACGAGGAAGACAAAGAAAGGCGACTACTTATACGTTGCAGGAACTGAAGATTTGGAAGAACTGGATAGACTTAGTTAGGTGACGAAAGAAAATTGCAAGGCCAAGTACCATCTGGGAAGGGCAAGCATGGTTGATGAGACATGGAATAAGAAGAATGAAGTGAAGCTGAGACGAACTTAAACTATATGGATGACGTATTAGAGTGGTTTGGATGAAGGATGTAGGTTGCACAAGTTGAGTTGTCTAAAGCAGAGAATGTGTCAACATGTATGTTGCGTGGCTTGGACAATCATATGGAGAAAAGGGACGTAGACTATACTTCCTACATAGATAGGAGTAGCTTAGAAAGGGGGGATGTAAGGACGAAGTTGGTGAAAGGGATACATAATGGGGTGGAGGAATAAGTACGACGAGAGTTGGGTGATAGTCGATAGACTGACTAATTCATCTCATATTTCAAGAGGAATGAGAAGTCACATAGTTGAGAAGTTGGAAGGATTGCATAGAGATGTGATGGAATAGAGGGTGTTGCGTAAAAGTTAGTCTAATATCTATGGAATGCCTTAGGAAGGATTATGGAAAGGGAAATGGCACTGACCTATACTGATTGTTTGGGAGGCTTAGTATCGATAATTGAATGGATGAGGAGTTATAGGTGTGATGTGCCATAGGGACGAAGGGCTTGGTCTAACTGAGTTAACCGTCCTTATGATGATGTGTATAGATCATAAGTTGATTTGGGTTGGAAGAGCTAATGGATATGTGAAATACCGTCATAGGTCACTTTGTAAGGAGATTGGAATTTATAAGTAGTTTGGGGTACGGATTGAAGGGAGTTGATGAACATGATTGGATATGAGTATATCCAGCGAACTGGGAAAAGGATAGGCAAGTGAGATATTTATACAACCTTAGGAGTTACACTAAGGGCATGAGTGATTGATAAGAGGGAGTTAGGAAACTCATTAGCGATGGTTGAGTTTTTTGTATAATGATAGTTATCATACTAGAAGTCGATAAATG
The DNA here is from genome assembly GCA_025667525.1 of Glebionis coronaria. NCBI lineage: Eukaryota > Viridiplantae > Streptophyta > Magnoliopsida > Asterales > Asteraceae > Glebionis > Glebionis coronaria. The sequence goes on from CM046875.1 coordinate 295,674,565, forward strand.
CTATTTGAGACACTATATGAAAGGATAGGGTGAGTTGTCCCCATGATCGACTAGAATTGGTAAAAGAGGCTACCAATGCGGTAATGATGTAGAAAAGGGGGAAACCACTAGAGTTAGTGACAAAGTTATGTAGGGAGTTTCACCCATAGTAGCGGGTGGTATGTTTTGGTAAAATGGAAGAGTTGATGTAGAGTTTTGTAGGTCCATTTATGATCTTTGGAAAGATCGGACCATTAGCGTATGAGCATAGAATTACCTGGGGGAAATGAGTTGTATACATGATACATTTCTTGTATTGGGATTTGGTAAAGGTTGGTTGAGAATGAATTTTGCATGTACGGTTACTCGGGACTTGTATTAAAAAGAGTCTTTGTTTTATCAAAGAGTCATTTGTGAGATTTATTGACTGTGAGGGAAAGAGTTTGGCAATGAGTTTAATTATTTTTGGTTTGTATATGTGGTATTTTGAAACTTGAACTAATGTTCAGGTGGGAATGGGAGGAGTTCATTTAGAACAAGTATCCTCGTGTGATGTGTTGTTTGTGTGTTTTGATCCTAAGGAGTAAATCTCGGGACGAGATTTCTATTAGGAGGGAGTGATGTGACAACCCTGGTTTTGAGGTTCGTCACTTAGTTTTATTTTGTGCTAGTTACGTGTCTTTACGTGTTGATGTGTTAATTGGTGTGTATAGATTGTGGTTTGGATATCGTTTCCGGAACGGGTTACCTTGTGAGTGAAACAATGTGTGATGATTTCATGTTCATGAGTTCACATGGTAGTGACTATGAAATGAGATGGTGTTATTTAGTGGTTTTACGTATACGTATATGTATTATAGAAAATCGTATTTTTACGATTTACGGTTTAACATTTAGAGGTCTCGGATGAGGTAATTAGTCATATTAATATTTTTCGGGATGGTTTTAAGTCATTTGGGACTTAGTTATAAAGTTTATTTCAAAATTTGTGATTTTTTATAAAAGTGTATATTTTACGTCTTTTACGGTAAAACGCGTAAATTTGACTAGTTTTACGGTTTTGAGGTTTTGGAGGCTTTAGGAGCTGAAATAATTTAAAGTAAATTAAGGTAATATTAATAAGATATTAATTAACAATAAAAAGAAAAAAATAAATAAAAAATATATATATGAGGTGGTTTGGGACGAATCAAAAGAAAAGAAAAGGGAAAAAAAGGAAAAAGGGAACTGGGCTTTTGTAATGGGCCAAGGACTTGTTAGGAAACTATATAAATACTTTTTATTAACCAAAACACTTCATAAAACCCCTGGAGATCACCTTCAAGTCGGCATCAATGGTGGTTTTAGGGTTCTTCATTAATTTTTCTTCTTTCAAAAATTCTAAGGTAAAATCTTTAATACTCTTTTTAATTAAAGTGTTTTAATTCTTTCTCAATCATCTTATGATGGATTTAGGTTAGGGTTTAAATAAGAATCTGTATTTTAATGATATTATAATTATTAGATGGTTTAGGGTTAGTAATTAATGGGGTTATGGGTAATTAATTAGGTTAAATTAATTAAACCTGTTTTTAAAAAATTGGGCAGAATTTTGGGTCATTGTTTTGATCATATAGGGAGTTCTACAAACTCTTATTTTGCGATCCACATATCCTTGGAAAGATAATTGAAGTGGCTTTCCAATGCAAGAAACTAGAACTAAATTGGAGGTTGGGAAGTGGGTCAAAAACAGGTTACAACAGTCGGAGGTCAAAACAGTTTTGAAGTCAGCCTGTTTTCTTTTTAAGTTTTGGGTTGTTTGGGGTACTTAGGTTTGCATTGGGATCTTCTCACGAACATGAGAGATGATTTATATATTATGGTTAGTATCTGCACTTGGGCTAAGTTTGTGGTTTAGGGTAAGACCCCCTAATTGTAACAAACTTTTCATACGTTTAAAATCAGTGAATTCTGGATAGGTAACAATATATATACATATATCGGGGCCTTAACAGTAGCTTTAAGGTTATGGCAAGTGGGAGGTTTTAGCTAACATATGTAAAAGTATGAATATTTATTTTATAGAAACCATGGGTATGTTTAAGTGGACGTTTGACTTAAAGTTTTGAGACCTAAAAACTGGGACTGTTTTGTGTAAAATATGAACGGGATAGTTATTAAACTTAACCAAGTTAAGGATTTGTTAAGGAAGGGTAATGGGGTGATTAGAGCTTATCAATGAGGTATTTATATGGGAATAGGCTAGATTTCCATCATAGGTTGATGAGCCATCTTAGTGATTGGTTCATGTATTGATTGCGTGTTTTTGGTTTGTTAGCTTGTTGCTAGTGCGACGACTTGTGAAGAAGCAATCAGGTGAGTTTCATAGTCCCATGTTTACTATTGATTTTGACTTCCAGATGGGATGGAAGAGACACTGTGTTAAGTTATTTATAAATTGATGTTGTGAATATTTTTGAGGTTTGTGATGGACTTGTGTGAACATTATGTGACTAACTACTAATTGATTCATGATTGTTTTGTGATTTGACTTGGTACCAAGGGGATGTTGACAAGGTAGGGGCCTTGGGATAGGTACATAGCATGATCGTCTATGGGACCAATGGATAATGATAAGGTAGTGGCCTTGGGATAGGTATATAGTGTGATCATCTATGGTACCATGGTGTTTGGTAAGGCTGCGGGCCTTGGACTTGGATTTTGGTTTGGTATGATTGATCTTGAAGGTTAGTTGTTAATACATATTTGTAACACACTGTCCATATGTTATTGTGTTGATTGTTGTTATTCACAGCTTATAACTGATTTGGCGTTAGAGTCTAAACCTATGACTCTCACAAACATTATGTTGACGTGTTTTAATATCTCTTTCAGGTGATATTATGGTTAAGCTTGAGAATAGGAGTGGCCAGGATTTGGAGTTGCGTAGGAATGCATTTTGAAGGAGATCCCCGTTTCCTTCTTAGTTTTTATTTGTTCATTTAATAAGTGATACTGTGGCACACATATATTTGTTTGGTTATGTTATTTGTTTGTCTTGGGTAAGAGGTAGGACTGTTACCTACTTACCTAGACTCCTGCGTTTGATGAGATATTGTCATGACTTTGTGTCTTCATTTTATGACATTTCTTATTTCATATAGTTATCTCTATAGACACGCCATGTTATGATGATATCCATACGTCGCTCCCCATATTCCGCCATGGTGGGGTGTGACACATACGTGTATAAGTATTTGATTATTAAATACGTAACTGATTTTATGTCATGTCTTAGCTTATTTTATACGTTCATGTCATGTTTTACTGTTTAAAGTTTTATATTGTATTTATGTTACATTCTGTCTATTCTGATTAAGTATTACTTGTATTTCATGTATTATTATACTTGTTGTGAAATAATAAGTAACTTTCCAAAAATAGCAGGTTTCCTAAAATAGAAAGTTTCCAAAACTAGAAAGTTACCAAAAATAGAAAGTTTCTAAAAATAGAATTACTGCTTAAAATAGATAAGTTTCTAAAAATAGAAAGTTTCCATAAATAGATTAGCTGCCTTAATTAAATAAGTTTCTAAAAATAGAAAGTTTCCATAAATAGATTAGCGTTAATTAAATAAGTTTCTAAAAATAGAAAGTTTCCATAAATAGATTAGCTGCCTTAATTAAATAATTTTCGAAAAAATAGAAAGTTTCCATAATTAGATATAAGCTGTTTAACTAAGCTAATTATATAAGCTTAAGTGTTTTCTATTCTAAGTCATGTAGTTATAAAGTATAGTTTATTATTAAATGTAAATTAAATAAACTATAGGTTAAAAGTATTTAATTAAATATATCATGTTTTAATTAAATAAGGTAAAATACTTAGGTTATGTATTATTAATTACTTATAATATAACCTAAGTCATGTTAATTAATTAATTATAGTTATAGTTTTAATAATTAATTAGTTATAAAGTATAGTTAAAAATAAATACTTAGGTTAAAATTCAGGATCTAATAATTAAATTTATAACCTAAGTCATGTTAATTAAATTAATCATACCAAGTTTTATTAATTTAATTTTTAAAACATAACTATTAAAATCATAAACCTTAACATAATCAATGAACCGGATCGTGACTAGAAACCATGAACCGGACCCGTAATCAACACCATACCCTGAACCAAGTCGAGGTTCCCCCTTGTTTGCTGTTGCCGTGGGACCCACACCACCATACCGAGACCATGAGGTCTCGGTGGTGGTTCATAAGCCAAGCCGAGACCCCGTGGGGGTTCGATTTAGGCATCGGCTAGAACAAACACCCCTAAAAACCCTTGTTTTGATTTACCCCATAATCATAGACATGTTTTAATAAATGTTTTTAATTAGTTTTTAAAAACATTATGATTTTATGTGATTCATAAATCAAAACATAAAAGAAAAGAGTTAAAAAGGTTATACCGAATGCGTGGATCAATCAAGGATGAACACACACAAATGCTTGCACCATATTCAAGATCAAAAATCAACCGAGCACCCCTCCATGGAGTTTATAGGTGGCGGCCAAAAAACAAAGGAGGAGGAGGAGGAAAACTTTTTAGGGTTTTGTTAATTTTCTTGTTTTGTAAAAATGACACAAGATTTCTCCTTTATCTTGTTTAGTAAAAAATGATGGGCTAAGCCCTTTTTCCTTCCTAATTTCGTGGTATATGGGGCCCACATGGGGTAACCCGATCATTTTCCATGTCTAATTAATAAGTGTGTTCTCGTGTTCGTGTGTTTACGTATTTTAATTAATTATCGACCGTGACTTAATATATTTATTCGTGTTCGTAATAAATATATATATACATATGTAATATTAGTTCGTGATTAATTTACGTCATGATTTCATGTTCGTATGCTCGTGATTATAATAATTATTTGAATAATTATTGTGTGTTCATACGTAATAAATACTTATTGTGTTTAAACACGTACGTAATACTCGTAATTCTTATACGTGAAACGCAAACATGTTATAAAAGGAAATTTCTAATCATATACGTACGACCTTAAGGGTACTATTCATGGTAAAAGCATGCGGGTTTTACAACTCTTCCCCCCTAAAAAGAATAATTCGTCCCCGAATTATAGATAGTGTAAACTGAAAGAGAAACATACCCGAATCAAACTAAGAGGGTATGTAAGATAAATGAATGTGCAGGTGACATGGTAGAAGGAACGTGGAACATGACATGTCTTGAAAGGACATGGAACGTGACGTGACTGAAAGGACATATCTAATTGATAAGAGAAAAACGGATAAGAAGTCCGGATGAACTTGTCAGTTTCCAAGTGGCCTCCCTCTTGGAACGGTTCCTTCACAAGATCTTGACGCGAATGATAAATCTTGGTCCTCCTGACCTTAACTTGTAATACGAAGAAATTCTTGGTGATCAACGTAAGGTAGATCCCCTAAATTCGATCGAGGAAATAAGAGTTATCGTGCAAGGGTAACTGAAATGTGACGATACTAATTAATCCAACCTTACCGATAACTACAACGACGCGCAAGACATCTAGAAACGTAGTACGTGAAAAATTTTGAACGTGATACGTGAAAAATTTTGAACGTGATACGTGGAGATATGGCGAGTGTAGTATGAGTAAACATATCGTGATCCATGATACGCGTAACATATCTTGATCATGATATGAGGAACATGGAATGAACATGACATGTGAAACATATCGTGAACATAGAATATAATGGCGGTAACGCCAAACGCTACAAGGTGAGACGTGGAATATGATGTGAAACGTCTATCTGAGGATAGAGAGTTATACTAAACTTAGGTTTGGTCTCTCAAGTTCTTGCAAAACTTCCCAGAACGAAAATGAACGTAAAATCGTAAGCCCATATATGATCATGAACGTGAATAGTGTCATGAACGCGAGCGCGAAAGCAAGTCGTGGAATCAGAATGAAGACGTGAAGTAAATAAGGAGTACAATTGAGAATCTTTGTCTGACTCGATAACTGAGGGATTACCAAGTGGTCGGATGTGTAAAACCCGCATGCTTTTACCATGAATAGTACCCTTAAGATCGTACGTACTAGATTTAAACTTTCCTAATATAGCATGATTACGACTACGTGTTAGGATTTTACGTATTACGTACGTGTTAGAACACGATAAGTATTTACTACGCACGAGCACGTAATAATTATTTGACAATAATTAATTACGAACATGTGATCATGAAATCATGAACATAATTAAAACACGAACTATTATTAATTACGTATATATATTTATTACGAGCGTAATTAAATATATTAGATCACGGTATATACGTAACGAGAACATTTAAAACACGAACATAAATAATCACAAACGAGTAACTAAATAACGAGACACGGAAAAAGGTACGGGTACCCCAAGTGGGGTCCCTACCCGCGGCCAACAAGGACAAATGGGCCAAGCCCATTTGTCAAATTTACAAAAAAGGGAGTTTATTATTTTTACACTACACAAATTAACTTTACAGAAGATTTAAGAAAACCTAAAACCTCCTTCCCTTTGTCTCTTTGTGCCGCCACCCTACAAACACCATACATGATGATTTTTGATCTTTGATCTTGAAGAATTGGTGATTGATCGTGTTTGTTCTTCGTCCTCTTGATCCACGAATTCGGTAAAACCTTTTTAAACCTTTTCTTTTGATTTAATCTTTTTATAAATTATGAACATGTAATGTTTTTACAAAAACATAATAATTAAGCATAGATCTAACATGTTTTGGTGTTAAATAAAATCAAAAGGTTGTTTTTAAGGGGTGTTTGTTTTGGCCGTAGGCTGCAACCGAACCCGAATGGGTTTCGGTTTGCCAAGCCGACCACCACCAAGACCATATGGTCTTGGTTGGTGCGTGTGGGTCCCACGGCAGCAAGGGAAACACGGGGTACCCCGAGTTGGTTCGGGGTACGGTGTCGATTTCATGTCCGGTTCATGTTTTTAGCCTAGATCCGGTTTATGGTGTATGTTAGTTTTTTTTATGTTTATGAACTTATGTTAAAATTAAATTAATAAAATGATGTGATTAATTTAATAACATGACTTAGGTTATTTAATTATTAATGATCATGAAATTATTTTAACCTAAGTATTTATATATTTAAGACTTATAATTAATTAATTATTTAAAAACCATGGATATAATTAATTAATTAACATGACTTAGGTTATATTATTAATATATAATAATACATATTTTAACCTAAGTATTTAACTTATTTAATTAAAAACATGTTATACTTTAATTAAATATTATAACCTATAGTTTAATTAAATTACATGAAATAATTATTGAACTATACATTATATCATATGACTTAGAAATAATCATGAAAAACACTTAGGCTTATATACTTAGCTTATTTAACCAGCTTATTTCTAATTATGGAAACTTTCTATTTATTTGAAACTTAATTAAATAAGACAGCTAATCTATTTATGGAAACCAGCTATTTTTAGAAACTTATTTATTTCAGGCAGCTAATCTATTTATGGAAACTTATTTAATTAAGGCAGCTAATCTATTTGTGGAAACATTCTATTTTTAGAAACTTATCTATTTTAAGCAGTAAATCTATTTTTGGAAACTTTCTATTTTTGGAAACTTTCTATTTTTGGAAACTTTCTATTTTTGGAAACGTTCTATTTTTGGTAACTTTCTATTTTTGGAAAATTTCTATTTTTGGAAACTTTCTATTTTTGGAAACTTTCTATTTTTGGAAACTCTCTATTTTAGGAAACCTGCTATTTTTGGAAAGTTACTTATTATTACACAGTAAGTATAATAACACATGAAATACCAGAAATACTTAATCAGATTAAACAGAATATAAGATAAAACACAGTTTAAGGCTTAGAAATAGTAAAACATGGTAAGAACACATAAAATAAGCTAAGACATGACATAAAACCAGATATGTATTTAGTAAGCAGATATTTATTCATGTACGTATTTATGTAGCACTAGTGATTCGGAAGTAGGATTCTCGCAGTTCGTCTTTCTCGTTCACTGGACATAAGGTACGGATTCTCGTCCTTTCAGTATGGACATTCTTTCCTTATTAGGATTCCCTGTATGCAGCCAACTGTTTTCCCGTAGTAAAAGTTACGTGTTTGATTGCTTATGTTTAATTAAGATTACCTATAGCCATATACATGCATGACCAGTTTCACCTAGTTATGGAGGTACCATAACCATAACATTAGAGGCACTGATGTTATGACTTCACCACAGCGGAGTGATTGCTCGTGGCGTCCCTTCAACTTTTGGCCATTTATTTATATTTATCATGTGGGGCGTATGGGTGCATCCTAGTTACATGTTTTTATTTAGGATTACATGGTGAATGTGGTGTGTGCCTTGCATCCTTCACATGGAGCTGATCCCTCCTACCCAAAAACCAGTATATTAAATTAGAGGCAGTCCCTCTAATTTGCATGATGAGGTCACCCCTCCAATTATTCATGCACGGTGGATTTTCATGACCTATATTGGCTAATGGTAAAATATGACAAATAGTTTTTATAAGATAAACATAAGACTTTCAAACTGTAAAACCAGTTTTAACAAGACTTAACAAGGTTACTCGGGACATAGTTTTCTTCCGCTGTTATTATGTTATATGCTTATTCTATTCATGCTTTATTGTACATCCGTGCACTGAGCGTATTGCTCAGCCGTTTTCCTTTTCTATGTTCCCAAAACGGCAGGTACTCAGGGACGCTCGTAGACACTAAGAGTACGTGCATAGGATGGAAGCTGCTAGAGACTTCTTTTCATTTTTCCCTTTATATACATATGCTTGTTTAGTCTTTCATTCATTTCTTTTTCTTTATTATGTTTTGGGCTTATGTTTGGGAACCGATGTTTGATTCCGATTATCCCTATGGTCATGTAATGTTTTATACATTTATCCTTGTATGCTTTGATGACACGCCATAATTACGCGTGACATTCCATTATCAAAATGGGGTGTTACAATTATGGTATCAGAGCCAAGGCTTCGACCTGTAGGCTCTAAAACTCGACCTGTGACTAGTGGGTAGTCACCAGGAGCTTCCTAAGCCAACGTTTGTTATTCCATGTATTGATGTTTTCAGCGCATTGTTGTTTTAACCATGACGTTTTCAGCACCTTGAGGTTTTAACCTTGATGTTTTCATCGATATTGTTTTACTAATATGGATGGACAACCGTCATTCATATTTAGTTATGTGTCATTGTTTCATGCATAATGTTCCTCGTGAACTGTGGCTATGTGGACTGAACCCTAGTAGTTCATAATTAGTCACATAAATTTTTTCTGATAAGTTTGACATATGAGTTTCATTTATTTATGTTTCATGTATCATTGTTGCAGGGATTATGACTAAGTAATGGTTGGTACAGGACTGGCCCTATTTAGTCACATGTGCTTTTATCGAAACTTTTAACTTTGGGACCGACCCATAGGCGTCCCCTCGCCATGTCTTTTGTTTTGGAACCGACCCATAGGCGTTCCCTCGCACATATAAAGGTTTTATAAACTACATTACGCATTCATGCACTGTTTTTCATGCATAAAATTTTTCTCATGATTTAAATTGGCATAAATTTTTTTCATGTCCCATCATAAGTTACTATGTTTTTATGTCAAGTATGTTTTCATATTGTCATGGTAAACTTCAGTTTCATGCTGATTATGTTATACACTTCTTCATGATAGATGGTTTCATGTTTCTTCATGATAATTCCATCTTCATGTTGATTATGTTTTACACCTCTTTTGTTATTTACGTTGTCCTGCAAGACATTGTTGGATTTCATTGAATTCTGCTTTCATGATAGTCATGGTTGGTTTTCATTGATCATGCTGTCAGGCAAATCATCGTTGAATTTTGTGTAACCACACTTTAGCGTTTCTCTATGCAACCAGAATGAGGTATATACTGGCATTGCCAGGTTATCATGATGGTTTTCCTAACCGTTTAACCGATATACTTTCCTTAAATCATGATAAATGATCGACCCCATACCAATCATTTCATGTGCATTCCACGTGTACTCCACGTACCGTATTTCATGTGTATTACATGTACCTTAATCCATGTGTATTCCACTTGCAATACTTCACGAGTATTCGCTAGTCAATTCTGAATCATCTCAGGCGTATTTTCAATTGCTGATATTCTACAAGATTGCTGATGCCGCTCACAACTTGGAGATGTTACTAAAGGTTGATGCTGCTGATGTTCGGAGACGCTACGAGATTCGGATGCTGTTCACAACCTAGAGATCCTACAAGACGAAGACAAAGGCGTCGGAGCAAAGCAATTTGACGAGAAGATGCTTCACCATCAGACGATTCCCATCAATCATTGTCCCTAATTCTTAGTTACATGTCACACGTCATTCGGCTGTCATTTCAGCCATATGAGTGCAAACCGGTACCAGCCGGCCACTCAGCTGAATAGTTACATGAATCACGGTCATGAGAATGACCATCATGGAACTGACAGACAGGACGATAGTAACCACTACTATGACAGCAACTATCCTAGAAATCGCAACCAAAACTCTGGCCACGGACGTGATCAGAAATACAAGGATTAGTAGTCCCACCGATCCGCCAATTCTGGCATAATAACCTTATATTGTGGTTATATTTGTTTCACATCTCGAGATACATGTCAAGACATCAGTCAAGACACATGTCTCACATATACTTTCTGAAGACACATGTCAAGACATCAGTCAAGACACATGTCTCACGTATACCTCCTGAAGACACATGTCAAGACACCAGTCAAGACATATGTCATGCTTATAGTTCCAAGAAACGAGTCAAGACACATGACTCACGTCCAACTATGGAATATTTCTAAGAAATTCAGGGTACCCTCCAAGGGTATATCTATTTTGTTGTGCCATGTATTAATCAGGCCACAAGAATTTCTATACCATTATCAGCGCATCAGTGAGAACTGTCACTTTGCCGATGTCACTTTCATTTCTTTCACCATGGTTCATATATTCATAACCATGAAGGACGCCTTTCGTATTCCCACGTATACGAAGGTTTTCCTTCAGCTTAATGATGAGATTCAAGCTGCTAACGCATTTCCTCGGACAGACACGAGATGAATTTTATCCTAATTATGTACTATGAACAGCACACCATGCTACGATTCATAATTATGTACAGTAATGTTCAGGCTCCTGAATACATTCAGCTTGATTTTCCCTCGAGAAAATCTGTACAATTATCTATGCTTACAAGCATGTGCGTTGTTAGCCATGGTCCCTAAAATTTTCTAGCTGTCAGTAAGACACGACCACTTAAGTCTTTCACGCATAGCCTGTTGATTATTCCAAAATCTTCCCATACATTCCAGAAGAACTTACAAGGAGAAGGACGGTACCATGAGATTATGTGTCGACTACCGTCGGCGTAAACAAATCACCATTCATGACCGTTATTCTCCTCCACACATTGACAACATGTCCAATCAACCTTATGGTGTTAATCACTTTTCCAAGATCGAACTCATGATCATGCTGCCAACATTGACGAATGAAACAACAGGACATGTCCATGACTGCTATTCGTACACGACTCGGTCATGCTAGATTTATGATTTTGAATTAGTCTCATCAATGCTCCAACGGAATTATAAGAATGAGTTTCCATGAACTCATAGCAAATTCATCAGTGTTTTCATTGAAGATAACCTGATTTCCTTTAAGCCTAGAAGAAGAACAGGAAGACCATATCTGCACTATGTTGCAAATTCTATGACAAGAGAAATTTTACCCTGGAAAATTTTCCAATATAAATTCTGTTTGATCACAGTGACACGCTGAATCACATGAGTTTCTACCGTTAATCTTACCATGACTCAACTTATGCGTAAAGGAGAGAACCCTACACTACATTAGGTGTTCTAGAAAATCCTACGCTGGGAGAAGTCTAGATTCAGAGACTCAGATTTTCGCAAACTCCTATGTATCAAGTTCTACGAAGCAAGATACAGTTACGTTCATATCTAGGTACCTGACATACCAACAGGTTAAGATAGGACACCAACAAACTAGGATGTTTTCATCATCTGAAATTGTGAATTGAAATGGGACAAGATCTCCACGGATTTTGGTTACCAGATTAACACAAACTCAGAAGAAGCATGATGCTATATGGGTTATTGTCAACAGTTTGATCAAGTCTGCAGAATCCTTAAATCCGTACGGATTTCAGAACCAACAGATTGATCGGACATGTTCCAGCCAAGGCTCATCCGATCACTTGGGAATTTCTCAGTTATCGGGTCAGAAAAATATTTCTTAATGTGCCCCTTATTTACTTCACGTCCTTGTCCTAATTTCACGACTTGTTTTCGCGCTCGCGTTCATGACACTATTCACGTTCATGATCGTATTTTGGCTTATGATTTTACGTTCATTTTCTTCTCATTCTAGGAAGTTTGCAAGAACTTGAGAGACCGGACCCAAGTTTAGTATAACTCCCTATCCTCAGATAAACGTTCTCGTCATATTCTACGTCTCACCTTGTAGCGTTTGGCGTTACCGCCATTATATTCTATGATCACGATATGTTTCACATGTCATGTTCATTCCACGTTCCTCATATCATGATCAAGATATGTTACACGTATCATGGATCACGATATGTTTACTCATACTACACTCGCCATATCTCCACGTAGCACGTTCAAAATTTTTCACGTATCACGTTTAAAATTTTTCACGTACTACGTTTCTTTATGTCTCGCGCATCGTTTCTAATTATCAGTTAAGTCAGATTGTGTAACACCCCCAAATTTATACAACTCAGTATAGCGAAAGACTAGTTGGTGTTACGGGATAGCACATTACTCACATCATAGACAACGCATAAAAATCGCGTCGTTTAATAATAAATCATTTCCATTCATAAATATCAAGTTACATCGGTCCCAAGTCATTACATTTCATACAAAGTTTTACAAAATATTTGAATGGAAAATATTGTTTAAGTGCGGGCCATGAATTTTTGTCGTCTTCCCGAGAATTACCTTCAAGTACCTGAGACAAAACATGTTAAAAGGAAAGGTCAGCGATAACGCCGAGTGAATTCATAGAGTTTAATAAAATCCATCAATATAATATCAGTATAAAATTATTACTAAAAATCATTTTGTACAAATCATTTTGATAGGCCATAAAATAGCCAAAGTCATTTTATACAAATCCTCATCGAAAATCATAATATAGGCATTTGCCTTAAAAATAAGTATACGAGCCAATGTCGTAAAAACATCATACGATACGTCTTATGACGTTGTATAAAATCAAATGAAAACCGTTATATGAATATGGTTATGAAAACCAAAACACAAACATAATATCAATAGTATGACCCAGTATTGCTAGTCAGGCAATACATCGTAATTCGGAGCGTCTAGTAGTATTTCGTTAGTTTTTGGATTATTATAAGCCGCATGACATTGTTACCTTACTAAACCAACAACGGGTAGCTAACCCGATACCAATTTTGCCCATCTAAAGTAGCGTGTCGTTACAAAGGTCACGCTATGGAAATCTTCTCATACATAAATTCGCTTACCAATCAATGTGGCACGACGGGGATCAACCGTCAAGGCGCGAACTGGGGTGATCGTCCCCAAATAGTACTATTATATGCACAAGCGTCTACCAAATCCCGGTAGTTCACAATTCATGCTAATGGGACTTTTATCGACATAACCTAACTTTAATAATCCATTTATTTTCATCTATCGGGTCCTTTAATCATTTATCCAGTCATACAATCGGGTCATTCAATCATTCGGGTCCAAATCAATAAACAAACAATCAGGACAAATGGTGTCCTATTTTATAAAAACTAACATGTTATCTCCCTCGCGGGTTTATAAAACATTTCATAAAAACATTTAAAAGAGTGCGAGGCTATGAACTCACGTTGATGTGGGAAGGCGGATATCGGCGATTTGGATGTACGGTACGTGCTTCAATCACGGAAACCTAGACAAATAATACTCGTCTTAGACTCATGTCCAATGACTTTATAAAAATAACAATTATGTATACATATGATGATTATATACATATGATGATCAAGTGGGTTTACATATTCTCGTTTATTCATTTTAGTGTTATATGTCGATAACCTTTATACTAGCTTACTAGTTTTACCCATTTACGTGTTTTAAGTCCAATAAACTTATTATAAGTTCTTTAACTTGTTTTAATCCATGTTATACTTATATTATCAGTATCTATAATTTACAAGTTGGGCCTAAATGGGTTAAGTCCAATAATAAGTTCATAAGTATTTTAGTCTATTTTTGTTGTATTATTAGTCCAATAACGTTAATTTAGTCCGTTAACGTCCGTATGTCCTATAGTTCGGGTTTTATCAATTTTTACTTGTTATATATCTCTATATATCAGTACATGAGTTTATAAAAGTTTACATTAGACGGGTCCAACCGTCTAAGTTTTATTTAGCAAAAACGTTAATTTTTACGGTATTAGCCGAAAAAGTCGTGAAAACAATGTTTATAGTTTTATAACTTATAGGTATTATTTCACTACCATTTATATAAGTTATTCATTCATTACCCTTTTACATATTTATATAAATAAGTTTTATAAGTTGGTGGGTTTTAATTTATATTTTATACTATTAAATTTTGAGTGCTTATATAATAGTATTATTCTTTAATTTCCAAAAATCTGATTTTTATCTTCACTTTCACCAAAACTGCCATATCTTGAGTTCTATATGGAGATAGAAGCTCAAATCTTTATCACATAAACTACATGATATGTGCTACATTTAACTCTTTTATAGCTACTGTTGAATCATCTTCTAAATATTTTCTAAAAATCGTCCAAAACAGTGAACTCAGATTTATACCTTAAACTTGTTTTGATCATATCTCACTCATTACTTTGATTCCATTGCATGGCCAACTCTCACATGTGTACAAGACATATAGCTTACTGTAAATGGATTCTACTTCATCATTTTAACATCCCATGACCTGTTTCTTTACTGTTTTATACAGCCATCACTTTTAACCAAGATTTTAACCTTGTTCTTTATAGTTTTTCACCTTTTTAATCATGTTTATCAACACCAAATCCCCACATAACATTTTTATCATCATATAATCATCATATACATATAAAATAGGAAATAAAATACATGTTTACATAATCAAAATAACAAGAAGTTGGGGAGGATAATCTTTATACCACCATGATGATGTAGGTTATGATTTGGACATGGTTTTTGATGGAGAAACTTGTGATGCACCAAGACCATCTTCATGACCACCAATCTTCCTAATCTCCTTGTGGAAAATCAGCCCCAAGACACCATGAATACTCCTCCTTGGATGTTATAAGTACCACCAATCAATAGGGTTTCAAAAGGGCTTCAACATATGCAAGTATAACATAGGATTTCATGGTTGAATCAAGATCAAAGGGTGTTTTTGGGGTGAATAGGGGACAAACTAGAGAGAGAGCTGAGAGGATTTTGTGAGTTGATTGCATGGTGTAAATGGTGGTATTGTGTGTAGCTAGTAGTTTTTGTGTAGTGGTGAGCTTACATTGTAAGCTAAGTACATGTGTTGTTTAACTTGTTAATGTTTTGACACCTAAGGTGTAAGTGGCAATAGTTTAGCCGGTTTTGATGGGGGTGGGGCAAGTGTCCCACTTGTCTCATCCCCATTTATTTACGGGTACTCCTCGATTCTAGTTTCCTCGATTTACGTGCCCTCGGGTCGTTTTACGAAAAACGTTTTTATAAATTATGAATCAACGTCACAAAACGAATCCAATAAAAATTGTTTCATCAAAACGGAGTTCGAAAACGTAAATACGTAATCCTAAGGTTTCCGGTTTAGTCGTAAAGGACGTTAAAATAAAGTCATAAGTCCTAATCTCTTCTCGTAAATTTGTGAGTTTATGAACTAACACAAATTTAGAACTCCAAAATAATATTCATGGACAAATTTATTTTCTGAAATGTCGGACTGTCACCAAGGACGGTGTATGTAAACGTAAGCACGTAACGTTGAATCCTCCGGTTTAGACGTAGTCGATGCTACTTCAAGACGTAAATCCAAATTTCTTCCCAAAAATATGTGAGTTCATATTGTAACATTAAAATAATGTTTTTAAATAATATTCGAGAATAAAATATCAACCATAAATTGACGGATTGTCACAGCATTTACCCCTAAACAGGATCTTTGTCCTCAAAGATCATCTTACCTTACTACTCGCTTCTTATAGAGTTAAAGCCATGTGGGTATTCCCTCCACATTCGGTCTTTTCTCACAAGTGTATTCATTACAATACGCGAGTTTCACCACACATAACTACGGGAATAAGATCAGGCTTAATGTTGACTTACCTTCTCTATCCATGATGTTCACAGGTTTTTGATGAATGCAACTTTTCGCCGATCTAAGCTCTACTAAGAATAATCAGAACCTCACTTGATAGATATTCCATCAAGTTTGATATACGAAACATAATTCACGCAGTCTTTGAAGTCCTAGGGTAGATCCAGCCTATATGACTTTCAAACCAATCTTTTATATCATCTCAATGGTCCCATACAACGGGGACTTATATCCCATGATTTGTCAGATCATGAATTCATTTTTCCAAGGTTAAAATTTTTGGCATAACTTCGCTACCCATTTGGTACTTCAAGATCTACATTTCATATTCACATAACCTCCTTCCCACTATCGGCGGTTAATAATCAAATCCTAATTTCAACAATCATTTCAGATCTCGCGGGTCGTTTATTTTTCAAGGATAGGTTCGCCATCATAGGAAACCTTAAACCTAAAAGACATGTCCAACTCACAATGGATGTATGTCGGGTGTCTTTATCTCAACTCTTGCTTACAAATGCTCTAATTTCTAAATCTTAACAAGATTCAATCTCGATCCTAATATGATAATTATCAATGATAATCTCTCCAAAGGAAAACGATTATACGGTCTATTACCAAAGGTCAATCATTCAAACATAAAACAACACTTAAATTACTTTTTATCGTTACTTTACCTCGTCCCTTCGATTTGGGGTGGTATATAGTACTCTCATCAAGGTTCGTTCTCAATGATTTCTGAGCAAATCTCTAGAAATTCGATGCGAAGCGAGGATCTTGATAAAGATGTCCGATACAAGCACACTATGTTTACATAACTCTTTTGCAATTATCATTAACGAGAATGATATTAGCAGATTTGGTCAGTCTGTCGACGATGAACCAAATCGAATCAAATTCAGATGATGACCTTTGCAATAGCTAGACATTTACTAATGTATGAGGCGATGTCTGCCTTCATAATTTTCCATTAGTACAACTTCTTCAGACAAAGATACTTTTAGTCAAAAATGACATACATATAATACTTATACTTACAAATTCCAACATAACTATATCTCACAATCCTTAATATTTAGGCAACCATAAGTGGTCTTTAAAACATTTAACGCTATCGGCTTCTCTATTTTATTGGTTCACATTAGCCGCGAACCCCCCTTTTTATTATCTATATTATCCTTTTCACAAACATCGTTTATTTTTATATCGTTCGGCAATTTATTTTGCACCTTCATTATTAAGGAACATGTCCTAACAGGTTCTTTATCTTTTCTACATAATCCATCGGTATTTATATTCATTTCTCATGATGTTATAATTATCATGTTCACAATTTACTCAGATATTCTTTCTATATTATGCGTCAGTAATTATGTTCACTTTCTCCTGATGAAATAAATATCATAACTGTATTTATTCAAAATTCTTTCTTCATATCTTTTATGGTTCTGTTTCGTCTCAACTATCATTTTTATCAGTTTTTCTCAATCCGGCGTCTAAAGCGTCGATAATTATTATATGTAAATTAACAAAAATTATTTAATTTTTATGAAACGTAAACGTTAAAAGTTTAAATTTCTTAGTTCGACCAATTATATAAAATGTTCAAAATAAATTTGGATTTAATTAACAAGATTTTTGTTGATTTATCGAAAATAATTAATAAGATTCGTAAACGTTTGAAAAATCTTTGGTTATATTTTGGTCAAAGTTTTCTTAGTTGAAAAGCAAAAATTGTCGTTTCAAGTTTTAGGTCATGGTTTAAATGATTTATTCAATCCTTCTTAAGTTGTCTGAAGGTATGCAAAAACATTTACCCCTAAACAGAAGTTTAGTTAAATGTTTTAGTTATAAGGGAATAATCCCTTATAATCCTTTATTAAAACATTCGTCAAAACATATTTGCACATTCTTTTTAGTATAACCCAAAGTCTTAAAAGGGCTCTTAATTTTTGAAGAGTCTATATGCATACATCTTACCATTATTAATCCAACGGTCATTTTATGTAAAGGATTAAGTTTTTAATCCGTAAGCGTTAATGGTTCTAATCTTTGAAAAGTCAATATAGCTTCCATTATCTATTAATCACACGGTTAAATCATGTAAATGATTAAGTCTTAAATCTCATGTTAAATATTCAAGATACAGGTTTTAATTGTTCAGCCAATTCGGGGCAATCTATAAATAATTATTAACTCATTCTTATTCTTATAAACAAACAAATAAATAGTCCTTAATGATCACGAGCATGAATTTATCAAATTACAGCCTACACACGTCATTCAAAATTTTTATGAATGCTACATGTGCATTGGTCAATCCCGATGA
Organism: Glebionis coronaria; assembly: GCA_025667525.1. Taxonomy (NCBI): domain Eukaryota; kingdom Viridiplantae; phylum Streptophyta; class Magnoliopsida; order Asterales; family Asteraceae; genus Glebionis; species Glebionis coronaria. Next base: position 295,693,335 of record CM046875.1, read on the forward strand.
CATCACGTGAAACTCATAATGTTTATTACAAGTATCGGATGTAGTGATTGGAATATAGAATCTCTTTCGCAGATGCGAAGTTGATGATAACCATGCTGAGGATCAAAAACCTTGTAAATGATCGAACAAATCTTCCATTTCGAGTTATGCATATCGTTTTTGATTGTCAATTTACTCAGTTCACAGTAATTTATAAATATAAGGAATGATAACACCATAGCTCTTCATGATGACAGGCTTGGTAGAATAAAATCTTTCTCTGACAACTCTCTCAGTTGTACGGTAATTCCTTTAATTTAGATGGTGCTGACGTACAGTGCATACGCCACAGGTGCAGTACCGGGAATATAATCAATACCAAATTCAATATGCCTTAATGGCAAAAGTCTAGGTAATTCACCATCAACAAATACTTACTAAAGTTTCAGATAACATAAACATCTTTTAATACATTCATATTAGGTTCTCTCTAGATTACAATATCTATAACTAGTTCATAACTATTCACGGTATAATTTCAAGTCTAAATGCAGGATATGGTCATCCATCAAGAATTATTAAGATCACTTTTGATAATCAACATCTTATCATTTCAGGGAATTCTACTCGAGTTCCCATCAATTAAGACAATGTCGTCATGTCATAATCAATCAATTCATTCTACTCGTACTATCAACTTTTCAGTTTTATTACCGTTGATAAGATGTGAACTTCTCAAAAGACAAATAATAACTCATAATCTTTCTAAATTTCAGGGATATTAGGATACACAACTACTATTTAAAGGGTAAGGTCAACGCATAATCTACGCGATAGAATTTCAAATCTGATACAGACGAAAACATTTAACGAATATAAATATATCCCATGATTTCATTAATTTGAGTACGCATTCGAAAGCTCCTCGGATCGTTACCCAGGTCATTCAAATGAAATCAAATCATAAGAAATTATAAGATCATAGATACATCCAGTCGGGTATCAACACTCGGTAATCGAATACTTTTCCTAAGAATCTCACTACGGGAGAATTGGACAAGAAGGGAATTGTCAATTGTCAAGTAAGACAATTTCCACAGATGAGTAAATTCGAATCAGAAGAATAGATGCTACAGGCACATGTGTAGGTGTCCCTAACACTATGTCCCTATTTTTCACTTTTTGCAGATCTCATAAATTTTAATCTTTCACAATCTTCAAGGAAACTGTAGTGTTTATTCATTAGTTTTATGGTGACTACTAGTCAGTCTTGCATGGTCCATTCCAAATTGTATGTAGGCGCGCAACTATATACAATTTCAAGATTAACGATGCAATACTCAGTTCGTCAAAATTTTATCATCATGTTTATAATAAAAACATTTTCATGCTTAATTCTTAAATAAGAATCCAAAAATAAATTTACAAAGATTTTCTTTGTTATGGAAATAATTAAGTTTCCAAATCGTCTCTTAAACAACTTCATTTTGATATCAGTCACTTATAAATATCACTTTGAATAATCCTTATTGTGATGAAAATTAAATTTTCTCAAAGGATACCGTTTTATCTTTATAAAAACAATGAGTGATCTGCAAAAGAGTGATGAAAGCTTGTTCACCAAAATTAACTATGATATGATAGGAAATTAGATTTAGCCAATTAATCATGAGGTTCATGACCTCGATGGCACTCACAAGGAATAATTCACAACGTAACTCAAATCAAGATGAGTACTTGTTCAATGGTTGCATCGCTAATGCGAACATTAGGATGAAGCAATAAGAGATAGAAAACATCGATACATGTAGGATTTAGCATTCAAAGGTAGTCTTTTTCATTAATCACAGACAAGTCAAAATTGTACCGTAACACATTACGTGTCACTATGTCATACAATTCTCAGAACTCATCCTACCAATTGATGTCTCAGTTAAGTTAGGGATTTTTAAAAGATACCACAATGAATACTAATCTACAAGAGTCATTAGGTGTTCCATATGTCCCGGAAGACCCATCGGTCTCAATTCAGAAGAAGATTTCTTCAATTTATTTCTTGGACACTGGGCATCCTCGTTAGTGGATAATGGTCTAGGAACAACCCTTAACACAAATCAACAATCAGTTAAATCCTTATAATTCAATCACAAAACTTAACGACTTCTATTAATAATCTCATATTCCATATGGGTTAAATTTTACTTTATCCATGTTTCAACCAATTTTATACTCAAGTCGATATCCTACTTCATTCTCCAATACTTTCAATCTTATTCTTCGGCCTTAACAGGGAAATAAAAGCTCGATATGAACAACACTTAATTCCCAATCCTATAGCTCTTTCAACAACAATTATCAAATGAGTCACTAGTATGATATGACTCGATCAGTCAATTAGACATCTCGGAAAGGTATTAGTGGCATGAGGCTTTTGGGTAATGGTTCCAATGACAGCCTCAAGTGCAACATTCACCCTTTCAATTTCAATTTAAGAATTGGATGACAACGAATCAGATGACATCTTTCCAGGTGATAACGTTTTGTCAAACTCCACTCTATAAGAAAAGATCGTCATGATATCGATATCAGATTTAATCTCGCCAATTCTTTTTCAATATCACAATCAACTAATATCTACATTTCTACGAATATCAACCATTTGTCGGGATCATAAATATCCACAACTTGGTTTAGATCTAGGATAGCTAGAATTCCTACGAGAATAGCTTCGATTAATTTACTAGGGGATTTAGGGTTACTTGTGACAATCTACGTCGTATAAATACCTCGTATAAATATCAAAATAATCATCAAACAATCATGTAATAAAATCACATCATATATATATAATCCAAGTTATATATATATATATTAAAATAATACTTCTCAGTCTGGCCTTGTCGGTAACTCGGGAATTCTTCGGCACCGTTATAGTCAAAAGATTTTTAGACATTTTTAGAAAAAATGTTTATAGTTAAAAGATTTTGAAATGTTTTACTCAAAACCTTGGTTTTAAAAATCTTTCGTTCTATATAACGAGAGCTCTGGTACCAAACTGTAACACCCCCAAATTTATACAACTCAGTACAGCGGAAGACTAGTTGGTATTACGGGATAGCACATTACTCACATCATAGACAACGCATAAAAATCGCGTCGTTTAATAATAAATCATTTCCATTCATAAATATCCAGTTACATCGGTCCCAAGTCATTACATTTCATACAAAGTTTTACAAAATATTTGAATGGAAAATATTGTTTAAGTGCGGGCCATGAATTCTTGTCGTCTTCCCGAGAATTACCTTCAAGTACCTGAGACAAAACATGTTAATAGGAAAGGTCAGCGGTAACGCCGAGTGAATTCATAGAGTTTAATAAAATCCATCAATATAATATCAGTATAAAATTATTACTAAAAATCATTTTGTACAAATCATTTTGATAGGCCATAAAATAGCCAAAGTCATTTTATACAAATCCTCATCGAAAATCATAATATAGGCATTTGCCTTAAAAATCAGTATACGAGCCAATGTCGTAAAAACATCATACGATACGTCTTATGACGTCGTATAAAATCAAATGAAAACCGTTATATGAATACGGTTATGAAAACCAAAACACAAACATAATATCAATAGTATGACCCAGTATTGCTAGTCAGGCAATACATCGTAATTCGGAGCGTCTAGTAGTATTTCGTTAGTTTTTGGATTATTATAAGCCGCATGACATTGTTACCTTACTAAACCAATAACGGGTAGCTAACCCGATACCATCTTTGCCCATCTAAAGTAGCGTGTCGTCACAAAGGTCACGCTATGGAAATCTTCTCATACATAAATTCGCTTACCAATCAATGTGGCACGACGAGGATCAACCGTCAAGGCGCGAACTGGGGTGATCGTCCCCAAATAGTACTATTATATGCACAAGCGTCTACCAAATCCCGGTAGTTCACAATTCATGCTAATGGGACTTTTAGTGACATAACCTAACTTTAATAATCCATTTATTTTCATCTATCGGGTCCTTTAATCATTTATCAGGTCATACAATCGGGTCATTCAATCATTCGGGTCCAAATCAATAAACAAACAATCGGGACAAATAGTGTCCTATTTTATAAAAACTAACATGTTATCTCCCTCGCGGGTTTATAAAACATTTCATAAAAACATTTAAAAGAGTGCGAGGCTATGAACTCACGTTGATGTGGGAAGGCGGTTATCGGCGATTTGGATGTACGGTACGTGCTTCAATCACGGAAACCTAGACAAATAATACTAGTCTTAGACTCATGTCCAATGACTTTATAAAAATAACAATTATGTATACATATGATGATTATATACATATGATGATCAAGTGGGTTTACATATTCTCGTTTATTCATTTTAGTGTTATATGTCGATAACCTTTATACTAGCTTACTAGTTTTACCCATTTACGTGTTTTAAGTCCAATAAACTTATTATAAGTTCTTTAACTTGTTTTAATCCATGTTATACTTATATTATCAGTATCTATAATTTACAAGTTGGGCCTAAATGGGTTAAGTCCAATAATAAGTTCATAAGTATTTTCGTCCATTTTTGTTGTATTATTAGTCCAATAACGTTAATTTAGTCCGTTAACGTCCGTATGTCCTATAGTTCGGGTTTTATCGGTTTTTACTTGTTATATATGTCTATATATCAGTACATGAGTTTATAAAAGTTTACATTAAACGGGTCCAACCGTCTAAGTTTTATTTAGCAAAAACGTTAATTTTTACGGTATTAGCCGAAAAAGTCGTGAAAACAATGTTTATAGTTTTATAACTTATAAGTATTATTTCACTACCATTTATATAAGTTATTCATTCATTTACCCTTTTACATATTTATATAAATAAGTTTTATAAGTTGGTGGGTTTTAATTTATATTTTATACTATTAAATTTTGAGTGCTTATATAATAGTATTATTCTTTAATTTCCAAAAATCTGATTTTTATCTTCACTTTCACCAACACTGCCATATCTTGAGTTCTATATGGAGATAGAAGCTCAAATTTTTATCACATAAACTACATGATATGTGCTATATTTAACTCTACTATAGCTACTGTTGAATCATCTTCTAAATATTTTCTAAAAATCGTCCAAATTAGTGAACTCAGATTTATACCTTAAACTTGTTTTGATCATATCTCACTCGTTACTTTGATTCCATTGCATGGCCAACTCTCACATGTGTACAAGACATATAGCTTACTGTAAATGGATTCTACTTCATCATTTTATCATCCCATTACCTGTTTCTTTACTATTTTATACAGCCATCACTTTTAACCAAGATTTTAACCTTGTTCTTTATAGTTTTTCACCTTTTTAATCATGTTTATCAACACCAAATCCCCACATAACATTTTTATCATCATATAATCATCATATACATATACAATAGGAAATAAAATACATGTTTACATAATCAAAATAACAAGAAGTTGAGGAGGACAATCTTTATACCACCATGATGATGTAGGTTATGATTTGGACATGGTTTTTGATGGAGAAACTTGTGATGCACCAAGACCATCTTCATGACCACCAATCTTCCTAATCTCCTTGTGGAAAATCAGCCCCAAGACACCATGAATACTCCTCCTTGGATGTTATAAGTACCACCAATCAATAGGGTTTCAAAAGGGCTTCAACATATGCAAGTATAACATAGGATTTCATGGTTGAATCAAGATCAAAGGGTGTTTTTGGGGTGAATAGGGGACGAACTAGAGAGAGAGTTGAGAGGATTTTGTGAGTTGATTGCATGGTGTAAATGGTGGTATTGTGTGTAGCTAGTAGTTTTTTTGTAGTGGTGAGCTTACATTGTAAGCTAAGTACATGTGTTGTTTAACTTGTTAATGTTTTGACACCTAAGGTGTAAGTGGAAATAGTTTGGCCGGTTTTGATGGGGGTGGGGCAAGTGTCCCACTTGTCTCATCCCCATTTATTTACGGGTACTCCTCGATTCTAGTTTCCTCGATTTACGTGCCCTCGGGTCGTTTTACGAAAAACGTTTTTATAAATTATGAATCAACGTCAAAAAACGAATCCAATAAAAATTGTTTCATCAAAACGGAGTTCGAAAACGTAAATACGTAATCCTAAGGTTTCCGGTTTAGTCGTAAAGGACGTTAAAATAAAGTCGTAAGTCCTAATCTCTTCTCGTAAATTTGTGAGTTTATGAACTAACACAAATTTAAAACTCCAAAATAATATTCATGGAAAAAGTTATTTTCTGAAATGTCGGACTGTCACCAAGGACGGTGTATGTAAACGTAAGCACGTAACGTTGAATCCTCCGGTTTAGACGTAGTCGATGCTACTTCAAGACGTAAATCCAAATTTCTTCCCAAAAATATGTGAGTTCATATTGTAACATTAAAATAATGTTTTTAAATAATATTCGAGAATAAAATATCAACCATAAATTGACGGATTGTCACAGATTATCTTGCATCGTAACGTTTCAGTTACCCTTGCACGTTAACTCTTATTTTTTTCCCTTGATCGAATTAGGGGATCTACCTTATGTTGATAACCAAGAATTTCTTCAGATTCCAAGTCAAGGTCAGGAGGACCAAGATTTATCTTTAGAAGCCCATCCTGGGAATGTTATTTATGTTTTGAATAAAAAGAATCATGTAGCTAAACCTAAAGGCTCTGCGGTTGTGCAGCGTTCTAAGCCTACTGTGAATTCTAATTTGAAATGTTAGAATTGCAATGAATGTATGTTTTCTATTTGTCATGATTCTTGCCTTATTAACCATGTGAATGAGATGTATGCCCGGAAAAATGGATTAGAATGGAAACTGACTCGGAATGTGTTAACCCAAGTTGGTTGGATGTGGCGCCCCACTGGTAGAACTCTAACTATAGTAGGAAATGCGTGCCCTTCAACTAGGATCACTCCCACTACAGCGAATAAAGCGTGCCCTTTAACTAGGAGTACCAAGGCTACCAAAACACAAACGTGTCCTTTAACTAGGAACACCGACACTACGGTAGGAACCAAGTGCCCTTTAAATAGGTCTACTCCTATTGTAGTGCCCGCGAATAATCCAATACCTAAGAAAGTAGGAACAGTAAAACCTGTTAGTGCTAAAACTTACATTAGAAAACGCAGGAAATCTAAGGGTCACACAAATGTTAGCAATTCTGATAATCTTATATATGTATCTGCTAACACTCCGGAAACAATAGTTTCCAATGCATTGTCTACTGTTGTTATTGAAAACGGGTGGTCCAAATTGTTCTCTGGTATTTGGACTCTGGTTGCTCCAAGCATATGACCGGAGATCGCTCTCAGCTCAGAAATTTCGTCAGCAAGTTTCTTGGTACGGTTCGATTTGGAAATGATCATATTGCAAAGATAATGGGTTATGGTGAATATCGTATTGGTAACGTTATTATTTCAAGAGTATATTATGTGGAAGGTCTCGGTCACAACTTATTTTCTGTGGGACAATTTTGTGATGCAAACCTAGAAGTCGCTTTTCGAGACCATACCTGCTTCATTCGTAATTTGGAAGGGTTGATTTATTGAAAGGTACTCGAGGGAATAATTTGTATACTTTGTCACTACAAGACATGATGGCCGCTTCTCCCGTATGTGTTCTCTCCAAAGCATCAAAGACTAAGTCATGGTTATGGCATCGACGGTTATCTCATCTTAACTTTGACACTATTAATCATTTGGCGAAAAATGAACTTGTTCTTGGTCTTCCTAAACTTTCATTTCACAAGGATCATTTGTGTTCCGCGTGTACAATGGGGAAAAGCACTAAGAAATCTTACAAACCCAAGACGGAAGACACCAACCAAGAGAAACTTTATCTGTTGCATATGGATCTTTGTGGGCCAATGCGTGTTGAAAGTCTTAGTGGTAAAAAGTACATCCTCGTCATTGTCGATGATTACTCTCGGTTTACATGGGTGTAATTTCTTACAACAGAAAATGAGGCACCGAAATTCATCATCGGATTTCTCAATATGATTCAAGTGCGTCTCAACACTACTATCCGACGCATTCGTACAGATAATGGAACCGAATTTGTGAATCAAATCTTGCGTGATTATTATGAAAAAGTTGGCATATCTCACACAACATCTGTTGCACGCACTCCACAACAAAACGGTGTCGTTGAAAGGCGAAATCGCACACTTATGGAAGCTGCTCGAACGATGTTAATTTACGTAAAGGCTCCATTGTTTTTATGGGAAGAAGCAGTATCTACAACAGTGTACACCCAAAACCGGTCACTAATCCGTAAACGCCATGGTAAAACACCTTATGAGCTTCTCCATGGAAAAGTACCAGATTTATCATATCTTCATGTATTTGGTTCTCTATGCTATCCAAATAATGATGGTGACAATTTGGGAAAACTTCAACCAAAGGCTGATATTGGTATTTTCATTGGTTACGCACCCGCAAAGAAGTCATACCGAATCTACAACCGTAAGTCTCGTAAGATCCTCGAAACTATGAATGTTGATTTTGATGAGCTAACAGCAATGGCTTCTGAGCAAAGCAGCTCTGAACCCGCACTTCATGAAATGGGACCCTGTAACACTAGCTCTGGTCTTGTCCCAAACAACCCCACTTCATCATCATTTATACCACCCACTAGGAATGAATGGGATACGTTGTTTCAACCGTTCTTTGAGGAATTCTTTACTCCTCCAAGTATTGTTGCTCAAGAACCTGAGGTAATAGCTCCGGTAACCGAAGTTGTCACTCTAGCAACCGAAGCGCAATCAGATACGTCTGCACCTACAATTGGTCAAGATATACCCTCAACAAGTAATTCTCAACCAACACATGTTTCAACTACCCATGTCATGCCTATTGATGATGAAGAGGATGATGATGATCACGATTTGGAATTCGCTCAAATGCATGAACTTCCATTCTTTGGTGTACCTATACCCAACCCTAAACAAGCCGGGTCGTCCACCTCAGAGGAAGCTCCTTCTACAGTTTACTCCAATCCACGGATTCGTGAACATGACAGCAAGTGGACAAAGGATCATCTTATAGATTCTATTATTCGTGACCCTAATCGTCCGGTATCCACACGAAGTCAGTTACAAGAAAATGCAATGTTTTGTCATTTTGATACTTTTCTCACAGAAGTTGAACCTAAGACATGGCAAGAAGCTTTTACTCAATCCCTTTGGATAGAAGCTATGCAAGAAGAACTTAATGAATTTATACGTCTTGAAGTATGGGAACTTGTCCCATGCCCGGATCAAGTGCAGTTACTCACTTTGAAATGTGTTTACAAGGTGAAACTCGATGAGTTAGGCGGAATATTGAAGAACAAAGCTCGACTAGTAGCTCGTGGATACAAGCAATTATTGGGCATCGAATTTATGGAATCATTTGCACCTGTTTCACGTTCGGAAGCTATTAGACTATTCCTCGCATATGCAGCCCATATGAATATGATCGTCTATCAGATGGATGTGAAGACGACATTTCTTAATGGTAAACTCAAGGAAGAGGTCTATGTACAACAGTCGGATGGTTTTGTGAATCCTAATTATCCTAATCATGTGTACAAGCTTAAGAAGGCTCTCTATGGGTTGAAGCAAGCTCTACGCGCATGGTATGATCTATTGTCACAATTCCTCATTACGCAAGGCTTCGCTAAAGGCAAGTGGATCCCACGCTGTTCATTCAGAAAGGAGGTAAAGATATGATTATGGTACAAATATATGTTGATGATATTATATTTTCAGCCTCGAACCAAACCTTATCTGATGTGTTTGGGACACTCGTGTCTTCCAAGTTTAAGATGTCAATGATGGGCAAGGTATCATTCTTCTTAGGACTTCAGATATCTCAGAGTCCCAGAGGCATCTTTATCAATCAATCCAAGTATGCCCTTGAATCACTTAAGAAGTATAAGATGGAATATTGCGACCCCGTGGATACTCCAATGGTGGAACAAACTAAGCTTGATGCAGATCCACATGGAGTTGTCGTTGATCTGACACTTTATCATGGAATGATCGGTACTCTTCTGTATATCACAGCTAGTCGACCAGATCTTCAGTTTGCTATATGTATGTGTGCTCGGTATCAAACTCGACCTACTGAGTTACACTTGGCCACTGTGAAACGGATCTTTCGATATCTTAAAGGAACCATTAATCGGGGACTTTGGTATTCGAAGGACTCTACGATTGCACTTATGGTATATGCAGATGCGGATCACGCGGGTTGTCAAGATACAAGGCGTAGCAGGAGTGGAACTCTGCAACTACTAGGAGATCGACTAATCAGTTGGGCATTGAAAAGGCAGAAAAGCGCTGCAATTTCAAGTACGGAAGCAGAATACATAGCTATGTCCGGTTGTTGTGCTCAAATTCTTTGGATGAGATCGCAATTAACCGACTATGGTCTAGGTTTCAACAAAATTCCGATGTACTGTGACAACAAGAGTGCAATTGCCTTATACTACAACAACGTTCAATTCTCCCGGTCGAAGCACATTGACATTCGCTACCACTTCATCAAGGAGCAAGTGGAAAATGGAGTAATCGAGCTTTACTTTGTCCAATCTGAGTATCAATTGGCGGATATTTTCACGAAGGCTTTAGATCGCGCTCGAATTGAACTTTTGGCCGACAAGCTAGGAATGAGAACCTTCTCCCCTGAGACTCTTAAATAACTGGCAAATGAAGCGAAAGAATAGTGATGGTAAACTATTCTCTGTATCCATGGTGATCATTCGTATATCTTGTTTATATATTTATACACAAAAGCAAAATAGAAAAATATAAAACCATATAAAATCCATAAAAATTGAAAAATCTAGAAAAATCCAAAAATATTTTTACTCTATTTTTCAAAGGCATGTCTTTTGGTACGATAATATTTACAGTGTGACAATCCGTCAATTTATGGTCGATATTTTATTCTCAATATTTATTTGAAAACATTATTTTAATGTTACAATATGAACTCACTTATTTTTGGGAAGAAATTTGGATTTACGTCTCGAAGTAGCATCGACTACGTTTAAACCGGAGGATTCAACGTTACGTGCTTACGTTTACATACACCGTCTTGGTGACAGTCCGACAATTCAGAAAATAAATTTATCCATGAATATTATTTTGGAGTTTTAAATTTGTGTTAGTTCATAAACTCACAAATTTACGAGAAGAGATTAGGACTTACGATTTTATTTTAACGTCTTTTACGACTAAACCGGAAACCCTAGGATTACGTATTTACGTTTTCGAACTCCGTTTTTGATGAGACAATTTTTATTGGATTCGTTTTGTGACGGTGATTCATAATTTATAAAAACGTTTTTCGTAAAACGACCCGAGGGCACGCAAATCGAGGAAACTAGAATCGAGGAATACCCGTAAATTAGTGAGGTGGGACAAAATACATTATCCCACCCCACTAATATACATGGGGCGGCCAAAACTCACCAACACATGTGATGTGTCACAACTTTAGCAAGTTGATAACACTTGTCCCTTTTTGCTTACATTGTAAGCATACAACCTCTCAAAACTAGCAACCTCAAACCATTTCCTCATTCACAACATGCAAATTCACTTCATCTCTCTCTCTTGGCTCTCAAATGTGCCGTCCCTATTCTCCCCATAAACACCATTTTGATCAAAAATTAACCATGGAATCCTATGTTATTTCTACATATGTTGAAGCCCTCTTGAAGCTCTCTTGAATGGTGGTGATTATAACATCCATGGAGGAGTTTTCATAGTATCTTGAGGCTGATTTTCCACAAGGTATACATGAAGAATGGTGGTCTTGAAGATGGTCTTGGCTATGCACAAGTTTCTCCATCCAAATCCATGTCAAACTCATAACCTACATCAACTTTGTGGTATAAAGATTGTCCTCCTCATCTTCTTGTTATTTTGATTATGTAAACATGTATTTTATTTCCTATTGTATATGTATATGATGATTATATGATGATAAAAATGTTATGTGGGGATTTGGTGTTGATAAACATGATTAAAAAGGTGAAAAACCATAAGAAACAAGGTTAAAATCTTGGTTAAATTTGTTGGCTGTATAAAACAGTAAAGAAACCGTTCATGGACTGATAAAATGATGAAGTAGAATCAATTTACAGTAAGCTATATGTCTTGTACACATGTGAGAGTTGGCCATGCAATGGAATCATTGTAACGAGTGAGATATGATCAAAACAAGTTAGGTGGTCTAATCTGAATAAGCAGTTTTGTAGGGACTGTTAAGGAAAAATTAACTCAAAATGGGCAGTAGCTATAACTAAGTTAAATGTAGCACATAATATGAAGAACTTGTCACCCAAAAATAAGCTTCTAATTCATTATAGAACTCTAGATATGGTAAAAATGGTGAACATGAAGATAAAAATCAGATTTTTGGAATTAATGTTTATTATTATTATATAAGCACTCACATTTTATTTTATAAAATGTAAAATAAAAACCCACTAACTTATAAAACTTATTTATATAGATATATAAAAGTTTAATCAAATGGATAAATTACATAAATGGTGGTGAAATAATATTTATAAAGTAATAAAAACTATAAACTTGATTTTTACGACTTTTTCGGCTATCGCCGTAAAATTAACGTTTTTCGCCAAATAAAACTTAGACGACCAAACCCGTCTAAAGTAAAGTTTATAAAAGTCACATACTGATATATAAGTATCTAATACAAGTAAAAACCGATAAAACCCGAACTATAAGAAATACGGACATTTACGAGCTAATTAAGCATATTGGACTAATAATTGGACTAAATAAGATAAAAACTTGTAAAAAGAACTTATTGGGCTTAACCCATTTGGGCCCAACATGGAAAGTATACATACTGATAAAATAAGTATAACAAGGACTAAAACAAGCTAAAGAAATTATAATAAGCTTATTGGACCTAAAACACGTAAATAGGTAAAACGAGAAAACTAGTATAAAAGTTATCGACACATAACACAAAAATGAGTAAATGAGGATATGTAAACCCACTTGATCATCATATATATAAAATCATCATATGTATACATAATTTTTATTTTTATAAAGTCATTGGACAAACGTCTAAGACCGATTATTATTTGTCTAGGTTTCCGTGATTGAAGCGCGTACCGTACGTCCGAATTGCCGACAACCCGCCTTCCCACATCAACGTGAGTTCATAGCCTCGCACTCTTTTAAATGTTTTTATAAATGTTTTATAAACCCGCGAGGGAGATTACATGTTAGTTTTTATAAAATAAGACACCATCTTTCCCGATTGTTTGTTTATTGATTTTGGACCCGAATGATTGAATGACCCGATTGTATGACCCGATAAATGATTAAAGGACCCGATAGATGAAATTAAATGGATTATTAAAGTTAGGTTATGTCACTAAAAGTCCCATTAGCATGAATTGTGAACTACCAGGATTTGGTAGACGCTTATGCATTTAATAGTACTATTTGGGGACGATCACCCCAGTTCGCGCCTTGACGGTTGATCCCCGTCGTGCCACATTGATTGGTAAGCGAATTTATGTATGAGAAGATTTCCATAGCGTGACCTTTGTGACGACACGCTACTTTAGATGGGCAAAATTGGTATCGGGTTAGCTACCCGTTGTTGGTTTAGTAAGGTAACAATGTCATGCGGCTTATAATAATCCGACTAACGAAATACTACTAGACGCTCCGAATTACGATGTATTGCCTGACTAGCAATACTGGGTCATACTATTGATATTATGTTTGTGTTTTGGTTTTCATAACCATACTCATATAACGGTTTTTATTTTCATACAACGTCGTAAGACGTATTGTATGACGTTTTTACGACATTGGCTCGTATAATGATTTTAAGGCTTTTTATAACCATATTCATATAACGGTTTTATTTAATCTATACAACATTGCAAAACGTATTGTATGGTGTTTTTAACGACAATGATTCGTATAATGATTTTTAAGGCAAATGCCTATATTATGATTTTCGATAAAGATTTGTATAAAATGACTTTGGCTATTTTATGGCCTATTAAAATGATTTTCAGTAATAATTTTATACTGATATTATATTGATGGATTTTATTAAACTCTATGAATTCACTCGGCGTTATCGCTAACCTTTTCTTTTAACATGTTTTATCTCAGGTACTTGAAGGTAATTCTCGGGAAGACAACAAGAATTCATGGCCCGCACTTAAACAATATTTTCCATTCAAATGTTTGTAAAACCTGTATTAAATACAATGACTTGGGACCTATGTAACTTTGATATTTATGAATGGAAATGCTTTATTAATAAACGACGCGATTTTTAAGCATTGTCTATGATGTGAGTAATGTGATGTCCCGTAACACCAACGAGTCTTCCGCTGTACTGAGTTGTATAAATTTGGGGGTGTTACAGTTTGGTATCAGAGCTCTCGTTATAGAGAACGAAAGATTTTTAAAACTAAGGTTTTGAATAAAACTTTTCAAAATCTTTTAACTATAAACATTTTTCTCAAAATGTCTAAAAATCTTTTGACCATAACGGTGCCGAAGAATTCCCGAGTTACCAACAAGGCCAGACTGAGAAGTGTTACTTTAATATATATATAACTTGGATTATATATATATATAATGTAATTTTATTACATGATTGTTTGATGATTATTTTGAGTTTTATACGAGGTATTTATACGACGTAGATTGTCACAAGTAACCCTAAATCCCCTAGTAAATTAATCGAAGCTATTCTCGTAGGAATTCTAGCTATCCAAGATCTAAACTAAGTTGTGGATCTTTATGATCCCAACAAATTGTTGATATTCGTAGAAATGTAGATATTAGTTGATTGTGATATTGAAAAAAGAATTGGCGAGATTAAATCTGATATCGATGTCATGACGATCTTTCCTTATAGAGTGGAGTTTGACAAAACATTACCACCTAGAAAGATGTCATCTGATTCGTTGTCATCCAATTCTTAAATTGAAATCGAAAGGGTGAATGTTGCACTTGAGGCTGTCATTGGAACCATTGCCCAAAAGCCTCATGCCACTAATACCTTTCCGAGAAGTCTAGTTGAATGATCAAGTCATTTCGTACTAGTGACTCATTTGATAATTGTTGTTGTAAGAGATATAGGATTGGAAATTAAGTGTTGTTCATATCGAACTTTTATTGCCCTTTTAAGGCCTAAGAATAAGATTGAAAGTATTGGAGAATGAGGTAGAATATCGCATTGAGTATAAATTGGTTAGAACTTGAATAAAGTAACATTTAACCCGTATGAAATATGAGATTGTTAATAGGAAGTTATTAAGTCATGTGATTGAATTATAAGGTTTTAAATGATTGTTAGTTTGTGTTAAAGGTTGTTCCTAGGCCATTGTCCACTAACGAGGATGCCCAGTGTCCAATAAATAAATTGAAGAAATCCTCTTCTGAATTGGGACCGATGGATCTTCCAGGACAGGCAGGACACCTAATGACTCTTGTAGATTAGTATTCATTGTGGTATCTTTTAAAAATAATCCCTAACTTAACTGAGATGTCAGTTGGTAGGATGAGTTCTAAGAATTGTATGACATAGTGACACGTAATGTGTTACGGTATAATTTTGACTTGTTTGTGATTAATAAAAAGACTACCTTTGATTGCTAAATTCTACATGTATCGATGTTATCTATCTTTTCTTGCTTCTTCCTAATGCTCGCATTAGTGATGCAACCATTGAACAAGTACTCATCTCGATTTAAGTTACGTTGTGGATTATTCTTTTGAGTGCCATCGAGATTATGAACCTCATGATTATTTGGCTAAAGCTCATTTCCTATTATATTGAAGTTAGTTCTTGGTGAACAACTTTTCATCACATCTTTGGCAGATCACACATTGTTTTTATAAAATTAAAACGGTATCCTTTGAGAAAAATTGAATTTTCATCACTATAAGGATTATTCATAGTGAGATTTATAAGTGATTGATATCAAAATGAGGTTGTTTATGAAGCGCCTTGGAAAACTTAATTGATTTCATAATAAAGAAAATCTTTGTAAATTTATTCTTGATTCTTATTTAAGAATTAAGTATGTAAATTTTTTTATTATAAACATGATGATAAAATTTTGACGAACTGAGTATTGCATCGTTAATCTTGAAATTGTATATAGTTGCGCGCCTACATACAATTTGGAATGGACCATGCAAGACTGATTAGTAGTCACCATAAAACTAATAAATAAACACTACATTTTCTTTGAAGATTGTGAAAGATTAAATTTTATGAGATCTGAAAAAAATGCAAAATAGGGACATAATGTTAGAGACATCTACATATGTGCCTGTAGCATCTATGCTTCTGAGTTGAATTTACTCATCTGTGGAAATTGTCTTATTTGACAATTGACGATTCTTTCTTGTCCAATTCTCCCGTAGTGAAATTCTTAGGAAAGTATCTGATTACCGAGTGTTGATACCCGATTGGATGTATTGACGTTCTTATCATTTCTTGTGATTTGATTTCATTTGAATGACCTGGGTAACGATCCGAGGAGCTTTTGAATGCGTACTCAAATTATGAAAACATGGGATATATTCATATTCGTTAAATGTTTTCGTCTGTATCTGATTTGAAATTCTCTCGCATAGATTATGCATTGACCTTACTCTTTAATTGATAGTTGTGTCTCCATATATCCTTAAATTTGTGAAGGATTATGAATTATTATTAGTCTTTTGAGAAGATCACATCTTATCGACGGCAATAAAACTGGAAAGTTGATAGTGCCAGTAGAATAGATTAATTGATTATGACATAACGACATTGTCTTAATTGATGGGAACTCGAGTAGAATTCCACTAAAAGATAAGATGTCGATTATCAAAAGTGATCTAAATAATTCTTGATGGATGACCATATCCTGCATTTAGACTTAAAATTATACCATGAATGGTTGTGAATTAGTCATAGATATTATAGTCTAGAAGGACCTAATATGAATATACTAAAAGATGTTTATGTTATCTGAAACTTTAGGAGGTATTTGTTGATGAATTACCTAGACTTTTGCCATTAAGGCAAGTTGAATTTGGTATTGATTATATTCCCGGTGCTGCACCTGTGGCTCGTGCACTGTACGTCAGCACCATCTAAATTAAAGGAATTACCGTACAACTGAGAGAGTTGTCGGAGAAAGATTTTATTATACCAAGCCTGTCATCATGAAGAGCTATGGTGTTATCATTCCTTATATTTATAGATTACTATGGACTGAGTAAATTGACAATCAAAAACGATATCCATAACTCGAAATGGAAGAATTGTTCGATCATTTACAAGGTTCTAGCAAATTTGATCCATAGCATGGTTATCATCAACTTCGCATCTGCGAAAGAGATTATCTATTCCAATCACTACATCCGGTGCTTGTAATGAACATTATGAGTTTCACGTGATGTCGTTTGGATTGACTAATACACACGTAGCATTCATAAATTTGGTGAATCACGTGTGTAGACTGTAATTTGATAAATCCATGCTTGTGATCATTAAGGACCATCTGTTTGTTTGTAAGAATAAGAATGAGTTAATAATTAGTTATAAATTGCCCTGAATTGGCCAAACAATGAAAACCTATACCTTGAATAATTGATATGTGAGTTAAGACTTAAGACTTAATCATTTACATGATTTAACCATGTGATTAATAGATAATGGAATATAAATTGACTCTTAAAAATTTAGAAGTCATTTAAGACTTTGAATTATACTAAAAGAGAGTGCAAATATATTTTGACAAATGTTTTAACAAAGGATTTTAAGGGATTATTCCCTTATACACAAACCATTTAACTAAACTTCTGTTTAGGGGTAAATGTTTGTGTATACCTCAAGATAACTTAAGAAGGATTGAGTAAAACCATTTATACCATAACCTGAAAACTTAAAACGACAATTTTTGCTTTTCAAACTAAGAAAACTTTGACCAAAGTATAAACAAAACTTTTTCGAACATTTACGAATCTCATTAAATATTTTCGATAAATCAGCAAAAATCTTAATAATTAAAGTCAAATTTATTTTGAACATTTTATATAATTGGTCGAACTAAGAAATTTAAAACTTTTACGCTTCATAAAAATTAACTAATAATTATTTAATTAATTATAATAATTATCGACGCTTTAGACGTCAGATTGAGTAAAACGAATAAAAATGATAGTTGAGAAGAAACTAAAACTTAGAAAATGTGAAGAAAGAATTTTGAATAAATACGGTTATGATACTTATTTTATCAGGAAAGTGAACGTAATTACTGACTCATAATATAGAAAGAATATCTGAGTGAATTGTGGACATGATAATTATATCATCATGAGAAGTGAATATAGATACCGACGCAGTATGTAGAAAAGATAAGGAACCAATTAGGACATGTTCTTTAATAATGAAGGTGCAAAAAAATTTCCAAACAATTTAAAATATAGCCGATGCTTATAAAAAGGATAATATAGATAATAAAAAGGTTTCACGGCTAGTGTGAACCATTAGAGTTGAGAAGCCGATAGCGTTAAATGTTTTAAAGACCACATGTGATTGTCTAAATATGGAAGATTATGAGATATAGTTGTATTCGAATTTGTAAGTATAAGTATTCTATTTATGTCATTTCTGACTAAAAGTATCTTTATCTAAAGAAGTTGTACTAATGGCAAATTATGAAGGCAGACATCGCCTCATACATTAGTAAACGTCTAGCTATTGCAAAGGTCATCATCTGAATTTGATTTGATTTGGGTGATCGTCGACAGACTGACCAAATCTGCTAATATCATTCCCGTTAATGATAAATGCAAAAGAGTTATGTAAACATAGTGTGCCTGTATCGAACATCTTTATCAAGATCCTCGCTTCGCATCGAATTTCTAGAGATTTGCTCAGAAATCATTGAGAACGAACCTTGATGAGAGTACTATGTACCACCCCAATTCGAAGGGACGAGGTAAAGTAACGATACAAAGTAATATAAGTGCTGTTTTATGTTTGAATGATTGACCTTTAGTAATAGACCGTATAATCGTTTTCCTCTGGAGAGATTATCATTGATAATCATCTTGTTAGGATTGAGATCGAATCTTGTTAGGATCTAAATATTAGAGCATCTGTAAGCAAGAGTTGAGATGAAGACACCCGACATACACCCACTGTGAGTTGGACATGTCTTTTAGGTTTAAGGTTTCCTATGATGGAAAACCTAACCTTGCAAAATACCTGACCCGCGAGATCTGAAATGATTGTTGAAATTAGGATTTGATTATTGACTGCCAGTAGTGGGCAAGAGGTTATATGAATGTGAAATGTAGATCTTGAAGTGCCAAATGGGTAGCGAAGTTATGCAACAATTTTTAACCTTGGAAAAATGAATTCATGATCTGACAAATCATGGGATATAAGTCCCCGTTGTATGGGACCATTGAGTTGATGTAAAAGTTGGGATTGAAAGGCATATAAGCTGGATCTGCCCTAGGACTTCAAAGACTGCGTGAATTATGTTTCGTATATCGAACTTGATGGAATATATATCAAGTGAGAATCTGATTATTCTTAGTAGAGCTTAGATCGGCGAAAAGTTGCATTCATCAAAAACCCGTGAACATCATGGATAGAGAAAGTAAGTCAACGTTTAGCCTGATCTTATTCCTGTAGTTATGTTTGATGAAACTCGCGTATTGTAATGAATTGCACTTGTGAGAAAAGACCGAGTGTGGAGGAAATACCCACATGGCTTTAACTCAATAAGCAGCGAGTAGTAAGATGATCTTTGAGGACAAAGATCCTGTTTAGGGGTAAATGCTGTGACAATCCGTCAATTTATGGTCGATATTTTATTCTCAATATTTATTTGAAAACATTATTTTAATGTTACAATATGAACTCAATTATTTTTGGGAAGAAATTTGGATTTACGTCTCGAAGTAGCATCGACTACGTTTAAACCGGAGGATTCAACGTTACGTGCTTACGTTTACATACACCGTCTTGGTGACAGTCCGACAATTCAGAAAATAAATTTATCCATGAATATTATTTTGGAGTTTTAAATTTGTGTTAGTTCATAAACTCACAAATTTACGAGAAGAGATTAGGACTTACGATTTTATTTTAACGTCTTTTACGACTAAACCGGAAACCCTAGGATTACGTATTTACGTTTTCGAACTCCGTTTTTGATGAGACAATTTTTATTGGATTCGTTTTGTGACGGTGATTCATAATTTATAAAAACGTTTTTCGTAAAACGACCCGAGGGCACGCAAATAGAGGAAACTAGAATCGAGGAATACCCGTAAATTAGTGAGGTGGGACAAAATACATTATCCCACCCCACTAATATACATGGGGCGGCCAAAACTCACCAACACATGTGATGTGTCACAACTTTAGCAAGTTGATAACACTTGCCCCTTTTTGCTTACAATGTAAGCTTACAACCTCTCAAAACTAGCAACCTCAAACCATTTCCTCATTCACAACATGCAAATTCACTTCATCTCTCTCTCTTGGCTCTCAAATGTGCCGTCCCTATTCTCCCCATAAACACCATTTTGATCAAAAATTAACCTTGGAATCCTATGTTATTTCTACATATGTTGAAGCCCTCTTGAAGCTCTCTTGAATGGTGGTGATTATAACATCCATGGAGGAGTTTTCATAGTGTCTTGAGGCTGATTTTCCACAAGGTATACATGAAGAATGTTGGTCTTGAAGATGGTCTTGGCTATGCACAAGTTTCTCCATCCAAATCCATGTCAAACTCATAACCTACATCAACTTGGTGGTATAAAGATTGTCCTCCTCATCTTCTTGTTATTTTGATTATGTAAACATGTATTTTATTTCCTATTGTATATGTATATGATGATTATATGATGATAAAAATGTTATGTGGGGATTTGGTGTTGATAAACATGATTAAAAAGGTGAAAAACCATAAGAAACAAGGTTAAAATCTTGGTTAAATTTGTTGGCTGTATAAAACAGTAAAGAAACAGGTCATGGACTGATAAAATGATGAAGTAGAATCCATTTACAGTAAGCTATATGTCTTGTACAAATGTGAGAGTTGGCCATGCAATGGAATCATTGTAATGAGTGAGATATGATCAAAACAAGTTAGGTGGTCTAATCTGAATAAGCAGTTTTGTAGGGAATGTTAAGGCAAGATGAACTCAAAATGGGCAGTAGCTATAACTAAGTTAAATGTAGCACATAATATGAAGAACTTGTCACCCAAAAATGAGCTTCTAATTCATTATAGAACTCTAGATATGGTAAAAATGGTGAACATGAAGATAAAAATCAGATTTTTGGAATTAATGTTTATTATTGTTATATAAGCACTCACATTTTATTTTATAAAATGTAAAATAAAAACCCACTAACTTATAAAACTTATTTATATAGATATATAAAAGGTTAATCAAATGGATAAATTACATAAATGGTGGTGAAATAATATTTATAAAGTAATAAAAACTATAAACTTGATTTTTACGACTTTTTTGGCTATCACCGTAAAATTAACGTTTTTCGCCAAATAAAACTTAGACGACCAAACCCGTCTAAAGTAAAGTTTATAAAAGTCACATACTGATATATAAGTATCTAATACAAGTAAAAACCAATAAACCCGAACTATAAGAAATACGGACATTTACGAGCTAATTAAGCATATTGGACTAATAATTGGATTAAATAAGATAAAAACTTGTAAAAAGAACTTATTGGGCTTAACCCATTTGGGCCCAACATGGAAAGTATACATACTGATAAAATAAGTATAACAAGGACTAAAACAAGCTAAAGAACTTATAATAAGCTTATTGGACCTAAAACACGTAAATAGGTAAAACGAGAAAACTAGTATAAAAGTTATCGACACATAACACAAAAATGAGTAAATGAGGATATGTAAACCCACTTGATCATCATATATATAAAATCATCATATGTATACATAATTGTTATTTTTATAAAGTCATTGGACAAACGTCTAAGACCGATTATTATTTGTCTAGGTTTCCGTGATTGAAGCGCGTACCGTACGTCCGAATTGCCGACAACCCGCCTTCCCACATCAACGTGAGTTCATAGCCTCGCACTCTTTTAAATGTTTTTATAAATGTTTTATAAACCCGCGAGGGAGATTACATGTTAGTTTTTATAAAATAAGACACCATCTGTCCCGATTGTTTGTTTATTGATTTTGGACCCGAATGATTGAATGACCCGATTGTATGACCCGATAAATGATTAAAGGACCCGATAGATGAAATTAAATGGATTATTAAAGTTAGGTTATGTCACTAAAAGTCCCATTAGCATGAATTGTGAACTACCAGGATTTGGTAGACGCTTATGCATTTAATAGTACTATTTGGGGACGATCACCCCAGTTCGCGCCTTGACGGTTGATCCCCGTCGTGCCACATTGATTGGTAAGCGAATTTATGTATGAGAAGATTTCCATAGCGTGACCTTTGTGGCGACACGCTACTTTGGGATGGGCAAAATTGGTATCGGGTTAGCTACCCGTTGTTGGTTTAGTAAGGTAACAATGTCATGCGGCTTATAATAATCCGACTAACGAAATACTACTAGACGCTCCGAATTACGATGTATTGCCTGACTAGCAATACTGGGTCATACTATTGATATTATGTTTGTGTTTTGGTTTTCATAACCATACTCATATAACGGTTTTTATTTTCATACAACGTCGTAAGACGTATTGTATGACGTTTTTACGACATTGGCTCGTATAATGATTTTAAGGCTTTTTATAACCATATTCATATAACGGTTTTAATTAATCTATACAACGTTGCAAAACGTATTGTATGGTGTTTTTAACGACAATGATTCGTATAATGATTTTTAAGGCAAATGCCTATATTATGAATTTCGATAAAGATTTGTATAAAATGACTTTGGCTATTTTATGGCCTATTAAAATGATTTGTACAAAATGATTTTCAGTAATAATTTTATACTGATATTATATTGATGGATTTTATTAAACTCTATGAATTCACTCGGCGTTATCGTTGACCTTTTCTTTTAACATGTTTTATCTCAGGCACTTGAAGGTAATTCTCGGGAAGACAACAAGAATTCATGGCCCGCACTTAAACAATATTTTCCATTCAAATGTTTGTAAAACCTGTATTAAATACAATGACTTGGGACCTATGTAACTTTGATATTTATGAATGTAAATGCTTTATTAATAAACGACGCGGTTTTTAAGCATTGTCTATGATGTGAGTAATGTGCTGTCCCGTAACACCAACGTGTCTTCCGCTGTACTGAGTTGTATAAATTTGGGGGTGTTACATACAGCCTTAGAAATGTCGATTAATATTGACACGGCGCCATAAATAGAGTTCGTACAAAAGTTGTAAATATTTCATAAAACATGCCCTTATGGCTTGTAGTTATTTCTGACTGCAACCCGGTTTTCACATTAAGGTCAAGTATTTCTTATGAAAGCCTTGGCTCACAACGGGAATTAATTTTCTCGGGCAAGGTTTACTTTAAAACCTTGTAAGGGATCAAGTTTACTTTATAACTTGGTCTAACACAAATCTATGTACGTTTCAGTGCATTTATTTGTTAAAACAAGAGAAAACTTATTTCTATGAAGCTATCATCTCTACAACCATGCTATCTACAATTGGTATCTACATACTCGACGATGCGACTACTCAACCGACGACTACATCTCTTTTGATAGAACACGGGTCAACAATTGAGGGGGAGCAATTGTCAAGCATTCAAAATCTTCGATACCGAACGTGCCAAGTTCACAAGTTGGTGTCAAGACAACAATACCAATCGTACATGTGGTGTCAAGAGATGACTTCAGACGTAACGAGGCGACCAACATATGTTGACAAGAACCATTTGATCTTATCATATGATGTTCTCATCAATCAGGTCCAACCTTGTCAATTTTTTTAATATGGTGAATATGTGATCACGTTACAAATTGGTATCATATCTCATACATTTGGTATCATGCATATAAAATGGACTTTCATTTTTCTTCCCAAAACCTTTGTTCTTCATTAAATCAATTGATATTAAAAACATCGATTGGATTAATATTTTAATATGGGGGAGAAAATATGATTTAATATAGGATATTATCACAAATAGTTTGACTTAATGTGCTGGCTCATCCCGACATATGCGACATGTTTTCAAATATCGTGGCATATGTTAAGGGGGAGCAAAATGGATTTTCATGGTGACATATACTTAGCCAAAACCCATTTATTTCACGACGATGAAGATTGTGGTGACATAAGGATGGTAGGATAGGTTAAGTCCTATGATTCTTCAAGAACCGGAGGAATCTTCCCAAGGACATTCCATAGCTAGAAATAGTAATCCTTAGGAAAGATGGAGAAAGATTATGAACATAGCTGAATGCCGACCAAGTACTTAAGTTAGCAATGGAAAAATCACAACAAGGTGCTAGTTATGACGTATTGGTAAGCATTGAAGGGGTTAAAGAATGAAAAGAATTGTAAAGATAAAGGGTGTAAAGAAAGAAGCCCTCCTTACAACCTTAGGCAGAAACCGGGTCAACACATATGCTATTGAGATCATTTTAATGATACTCGATATTGAAGATAGACATCATGGACCCAGTGATGCAATGCACCACCCATCCCAGCTAACTCAGATTCCTCTTAAAAGATATTTGTTTTAATCACACGGAGACAACACGTTATCTATCGATTTATTCACTCCGAATAAATTGGTATTGAAATGGTGTCACTCCTCTCCAGCCTCCGATCACTAAAATCCAAAATGCACGATCGAGTCTAGAGCCATTTGAGATCATCACATATCTCATTAGGACACACCTTCATATTTCCTTGCTTCTTCACACACTGTGAAAAGTAAGAAAGATATTATGAGTCCTACGCAAAATCTTCATGATCTTGCCTGAACATCCGAGTAATACGAAAGTATTTACAATGAAGATGGAAATCCTTCTTGAGCGAATATCAAAAAGCTCATGGTAGGTGACTTGTGCGATTCTTTATGAATCAAACTTGTGACAACTGGAAAGCAACAGTGGTTTAATTCTTAAATGAATTTAAACACGTTCCAGGCCTCTACGCAATATCTTAGTGATCTTGCCAGAACACTTAGAGTGATACCTTAGTGTTCACAGTGATGAGTGGAAATCCTTCTAGTGTTAACCTCAAGCAGCACTTGGTAGGTAACTTGCAAGATTCAATATGAATCAAGCTCGTGACAACTGGAAAGCAACGATGGTGCGATTTTTAAATGAATCAAACTTGTTCCAGGAAACAGAATTGACGGCTTCAATCATGCGGATAATTTTACCCAAATGATTCAATCTTTACGTTCGCAGTCAGCTTTGGACGGTCGAGTAAAGAGAACGGGTTTACCCGTGAAATCTTGTCAAGGAGATTTTTAATTAAATCTACCTGCCACAAGTACGATATTTTATATCGTCCAACGGTCTTCACCGACCGGAGGTAAAGTGCTACCGAATTAGAATGAAATGTTCAAAGCCATTTCATTCGTGTCTACTTATGTTGCGGCATTTGAAGACGGTGGCGTTGCGAAATCCGAGAAGAAGTCGTCCCCGCATTCTTATACTTTATATACTTAATACCTCATCTAATTCAAGAAAGCCTAAAAGTTAAGTCTTCCGCTGTATCGAACTCTAAAGCATTCAAGAATTACGAAGGTATAAGTATGTGGGACATGGTATCACAAAGAGGTGAAGATCACAAGTGATAGATGCACGAGATCAAGGCAAGAGATTAATGCTAAAGATTGATATCAAAAATCACATCAGCATGTTCACCAGAAAAGGAAAAGAAAAAGAAAGACGAAGACTAAGAGCTCAAGACAAGCATAGTATGCTAGGTTTATCTTATTATTGTTACTTGGGTAATGCCCTTGTTTGGAGTGACCTCCCTTAGGGGGAGATTGTTGGAAATATGTTTTATGTATTAAGAAGGATCGGTCACTCTAGCAATAGTCCATGTAATAGCTCGTAGTTTAGTTACTTATCTTCATTTAACAAACAAACCCAAGCCTAGCCTACAACATGTGTAGGCCGGCCCAAATGTAAGCCTAAGCCCATGACAAGGGCTTGGGTATATAAACCCTCTCCTTAGATGGAGAGGGTGTGTGGTTATTCATTTTTACACATAGTTCTTCTTATTTTCTCTCTCTAGAATTGTGTGAAATCCACCATCTCTCTATCTCTTTCTCTCTCTAAAACATAAGCAAGATTTACATATCCTACATTCCCCAACATCGCAATGAAATCAGGGACGAAGTTCATGCTGAAGTTCAGGCTCAGGGCGTTTAGTTCGGCCCTCATCAACAGCACAACAACAATCCTCCATCCCCACCGCCTGTTACCCTTATGACTTGGTTGGAGCGATTCAACAAATAGAGACCCCGTTCGTTTGAGCAGACTGACAGCCCCTCTGAGGCTCAAGCTTAGATTTCTCATATTAAGAAGATATTTGATGCGATGGGTTGTGACGGTGTCTCAAGGTAAGGTTGGCTTGCTATAAGTTTGAATGTGATGTACTGCAGTGGTGGAAGTCAATCAAGCAGTCCAACGGTGGTGATGATTGGGTTGCACTGCTGACATGGGACACGTTTAAGAAGCTATTTTTTAATTAGTACTTTCCACATGCTGAGTAGGAGAAACTTAAAAGGGATTATCATAATATTCGACAAGTTGCTGGGGAGAACAACAATGAATTCATAGAGAGGTTTCTTTGTTTGACTGGATTTTTGGGTGTAGCAGTTGATACTGCTGAGGAGCATGCTGAGAAGTTTCGCTGGGCTCTTCGCACTTTGGTTGCCAACAATTTGGTGTGTTATACGTTCACTAAAATGGCACAGGTGGCCGATGCAGCCCGTAAGCTTGAGATGCTTCAGGAACGAGAGGAGTTTGGTGATGACCGATCAGTGAAGAGGTATCTTCAATCATCAACCGTAAACCATTCATTTCTTTCAGTATTTTAATTCTTATATCATCCTTTGTTCAACTTTATATTTCAGACCGAAGACTGACGGTCGTTAACGTGCGGTCGCTCAGCAACAATCATCTAAGGGAAACGGTTAGACCAGTGACCGTTCTGGTTCAGATAGGCGTGGCGGTAATGATAATTACCGTAACAATGCCAATAACTCGAACAATAGCAGGTCCCTACATTTACTTTCTTTCATGATTAAACGGTCCTATGTTATGGTGTTCTAACACTCCAGCGACTCATATTCAGGAAAAATGGCAACGGCAGGGATCAGGACCGCAAAGGTTCGCAGGCTAACCGTTCTACTTCATCTGGTAACTATTAAACCTTCTATGTAATCAAGCTTATGTTCCATGATCATGTCTCATGCATGTGATCCTGAAACAGGCTCTCATCTAGCTAGGACGCCTGTTGGAGGATTCACGCATCCTTTCTGCCCTACTTGTTCGCGTAGACATTATGGTGTTTGCCGCCAAGGTACTGGTGGTTGTTTCATGTGTGGCCAGTAAGGCCATCAGCAGAAGGATTGTCGCCAAGGTGATATAGAAGGCACCTATGGGCATGCCGACTCCAAACCACCTCCTATTTCAGGTCGCGTGTTCACTACTACTAGAGACCAAGCGAACAAGACTACAGGTACCATCACTGGGAATCTCTTTATAAATGTTTTGGCAACATGCGTTCTATTTGATACTGGAGCGACTCATTGAGTCATATCCACTACTTTTTCTACATTTATTAGGATTTCCCCTATGCCATTAGATAATGCCTTATGCATTTCCACACCGCTTAGGGACTCTATACGAATCACCCAGGTGTAAAGAGATCTTCCCCTAGAATTTGATGATAAAATCCACAGAGTTGATGTGCTTCCTTTGGACATGTGCGATTTTGACATGATATAGGGAATGGACTGGTTATCCAAACACCATGCTACGATAGACTGACATACTTATCGGGTTATCTTCGGGGATGTTAACACTCTAGAGTACATACACCATGGTTTTCTGCCAGGGAGGTCTGTATAAATTATTACATCCACGGCTGTCGGGGCTTCATAGCCAACATTCATGACATTATTGCCGATTCTCTATCGATTCAAGGTCAGCCTATTGTGTTAGAATTTCCTAACGTATTTCCTGATGAACTTCCGGGCATACCACCTATTTGTGAAGTCGAGTTTGGAATTGAGCTCATCCCAGGAGCAGAGCCAATTTCCAAGGCTCCTAATCGTATGGCTCCCATAAAGCTTAAGGAGTTAAAAGATCAGTTGCAGGAACTTCTAGAGCGAGGTTTCATCCATACTAGTGCATCACCATGTGGTGCACCGGTACTATTCATGAAGAAGAAAGACGGCAGCATGCGTTTGTGTATAGACTATCGTGATCTAAACAAGATCACGATGAGGAATAGTTATCCTTTGTCGTGTATTGATGACCTATTCGATCAACTTCATGGCGCCAAGTATTTCTCGAAGATCAATCTGAGGTCCAGCTACCATCAGTTACGGGTTAAAGAGCAGGATATTTCTAAGACTGCTTTCCATACACGTTATTGGCACAACCAGTTCATAGTCATGCCATTCAAACTCACAAATGCTACAATAGTCTTCATGGATTTGATGAACAGTGTCTTCCATGAGTTTCTGGACAATTTCGTTATCGTCTTCATT
Organism: Glebionis coronaria; assembly: GCA_025667525.1. Classification (NCBI taxonomy): domain Eukaryota; kingdom Viridiplantae; phylum Streptophyta; class Magnoliopsida; order Asterales; family Asteraceae; genus Glebionis; species Glebionis coronaria. The sequence goes on from CM046875.1 coordinate 295,722,149, forward strand.
GATAATCCTGATTTTCTCCATATCCGAGGAGGAACATGAGGAACACCTTCGTACAGTCTTACAGATTCTTCGTCAAAAGCAGTTGTATGCCAAGTTCTCCAAGTGTGAGTTCTGGTTAAGCAAGGTTGCATTTCTAGGCCATATTGTATCTGCAGAGGGGATCACCATGGATCCTGAAAAGGTTGAAGCTATCACTAAATGGCCGAGACCTACATTTGCAACAGAGGTCATAAGTTTTCTAGGTTTAGCTGGCTACTAACGCAGGTTTGTAGAGAACTTTTCACGGTTAGCCTTACCTTTGACTAAGTTGATGAGGAAAGGAGAGAAATTCGTCTGGACTAAGGAACGAGAGAGGAGCTTTGAAGACCTAAAGAAGAAGTTAGTGACTGCACCTATTCTTACTCTACCATCTGGTACAGGTGGATTTCAGATCTATAGTGACGATTCAGGAAAGGGTCTAGGCTTTGTTCTCATGCAACATGGGAAGGTTATTGCATAAGTATCATGAAATCTTAAACCTTATGAAGAAAACTATCCTACTCATGATTTGGAGCTTGCAGCAGTTGTTTTCGCATTAAATATCTGTAGGCATTATTTGTATGGTGAATCATGTGACATCTTCACAAATCACAAGAGTCTCAAGTACATCTTCACCCAGAAGGAACTAAACATGAGACCGAGAAGATGGTTAGAGATATTGAAGGATTACGACACCAACATTCAGTACCATCCTGGTAAGGCGAATGTGGTGGTAGATGCTCTAAGAAGAAGGTCAGGTATGATTGTTGGCATCTGGATTGCAAAGGAGATAATCCTTGACCTGGAGATGACTGATTTCGAGTTTTGTGTACGAGAACAACATGGGTACTGGGAGAATCTTAGAGTGGAACCAAACTTACATTCTAGGATCAAGAAGCCCATAAGGACGATGGTGAGATTTGGGCTATCATTCAGAACCTTGATCAGCTGACGGAGTTTCGTGTCGATGATGACGGTATCTTAAGGCAGGGCACTAGACTAGTTGTTCTTAATTACTCTACACTCAGGGAAGCTGTACTGACTGAAGCTCACATCTCTCCATTTACCATACATCCTTGTTCCACCAAGATGTACCACGACATCATGCAACATTTCTTGTGGAGGGGTATGAAGCAAGATGTTGCCACCTTCGTTTCTAAATGTATGATCTACCAGCAGGTTAAGATCGAACACCAGAGAGCTAGTGGGTTACTACAACCACTGGATATTCCAGAATGGAAGTGGGACAAAATCACCATGGATTTTGGCACTGGTCTTCCGGTTACTCAGAGGAAACACGACGCCATCTGGGTTATTATGGATAGATTTACCAAATCTGCTCATTTTCTGCCAATCTGCAAGGAGCATCCGGTCAGCAAATTGGCAGACACCTTCCAGAAGGAGATCATGAGACTGTATGGTACTCTATCAGAAAGCATCTCTGACACAGATCCCCGTTTCACCTCACACTTTTGGAAGAGTCTACAGAAAGCTTAGGGCACCAGACTTAAGCTTAGAACTGCCTTGCATCCTCAGACCAACGGACAGTCGGAGCGTGCCATTCAGACATTAGAGGACATGCTGCGGGCGTGCGCTCTGGAATGGACAGGAAGCTGGGATGATTATATCTATCTAGTGGAGTTTGCATACAACAACAGTTGGCACGCTAGTATCGAGTGTGCACCGTTTGAGATGTTATATAAAGGAAGTGTCGCGCCCCAATATGTTGGGATCAGGTAGGCGAGCGACTGATTGAAGGTCCAGAGATGATTGAGTTGACTAATGAGAAGTCGCCTTCGCGAAGGCGAAGCTTCAGGAAGCTCATGCTCGCCAGAAGAGCTATGTTGATAAGTGTTGTAGAGATGTATCTTTCAACGTAGGTGATCACGTTTCCCTCAAGGTATCACCTGCACGAGGAGTTAAGCGTTTTGGAATCAGAGGGAAAGTCAGTCCTCACTTCATCAGACCGTTCGACATCATAGAACGCGTTGGTGAAATGTCATATCGTTTAGCGTTACAGGCTCAGCTATCACACGTTCACAATGTGTTCCATGTGTCCTTACTTAAATGATACAACTATCATCCCGTTCATGTTGTTCAGTATCCGCGTGATCAGATTCGAGAGGATCTTTCATATGTCAAAGAACCTGAGAGAGTTCTAGAGCGACAAGATCGTGTCATGCGAAGGAAGACGATCCCTTTCGTCAAAATCCTCTGGAGGGATCATCCTGAGTGGGAAGCCACTTGAGAGACGGAGGAGTCTATACGGACTTCTTACCCTCATTTCCAGTTTTGATTCGGGTATCTTTCTTTTAGTTTGTGTTTTCTCTAATTCGAGGACGAATTGTTCTTTTAGAGGGGAAGAGTTGTAAAACACGAATTAAAATACCATGAACAGTAAGCATGAACAGTGCATACACAAAAATACGATAAAATTATAACTTTCCATTTATAATATACTACACGTGTCACGACATTAAATAACATGTATTTACGTATATTATAAATGTGACGTGTTCACAATATATTAAATCACGATGATTGAAACACGAACGTACACGACTATTATTTTAACTTTGAAAAACTACGGTTTGCCTTGTGGGCTTTAAGGGAGCCACGACTAGAGAGAAAGAGAGGAGAAAGATGGGCCTTTTTGGCCCATGACTCATTACCAATGCAATAACAAGTAAAACAAAGAAGAGTTTTTATCATAATTTAGGTTTACAAAAAAATCAAGAAATCCTTTGCCTCTCTCTCTCTAGCCACCGGAAATCATCAACACCAAGGGGGTGTTCGGGTCGATTTGATCTTTGATATTTGGTTGTTTGTGTTCGTGTCATTAATCCTTTTTCTTTCACGCATCGGGTAATCACCATAAACTTTTCTTTTTAATTATGTTATTGAATTCATGATGTCATATTAATTAATCTTAAAAACAATAATAAGAACATGTAAAGTTTACTTGTAAAACATGTTTAAGGGGGTTTTGGTGTTGGTTTTTACTCGGCCGTGACACAAACCGAGAGCCATAAGGCTCTCGGCATGGCTATTGCACCACCACCGAGACCACAACGGTCTCGGTTTGGTTCAGTTTTGGCTCGATTGCAACACAAGGGAACCCCGACTCAAGGTCGGGGTATGGTTTAGCATTTGGTTGGTTTAATTCGTGTCAACCGAGACCAATAGGGTATCGGTGGGACTTAACAACAAGAACAGTGGGAAGCGGCTTAAGCCGGGTTCGAACCGGGCTCGACAGTGGCTAGCTAATAAGTGTGAAAACACTTATCCTTTTACCACTTATTTCCAATAATAACAAGACCAAAACGTGTAATTTATGTCGAAAAAGTCGTAATTATGCGTGGTTTGTGTCTTTATTGTGTTTTAGGACCAAAAGATGAAAAAGGAAGAAAACACGGGCTTTCACTGTCTTTTATCGAAGAAAACGAGAAAAGACGAAGTCAAAAGATCAAGAGTGCAAAAAGAACGGAAGTCCAAGACCTATTCTGAAGATTTATCAAAGAAAAAGTCTATAGACGGAAGTTTAATGAAGTCGAAGAACTCAAGTCTAAATTAAAGAAAAAAATTATCAAGACAAGTTCAAATCCCGAGACGACATCGAGAAAAGACAAAGAATGAAATCGAGTCGAGAAAACGTGAAGAAAGAAAGAAAGAAGAGGCAACACATGCACTCCTTCCCACTTTTCCCTATAAATACCCTCCTAATACACATTAGGAGGGTGGTTAGTTTTTAGTTTTAGCTTTCATTTTTCACTTTTCTTTCTAGTTTTTAGAGAGAAAAAGTTCTTTACTTTCTCTCACTAAGATTTCATCTTTCTTTCTTTTAATCTTTCAAGATTAAACATTTGTGTATTGTTGATTTCATTAATCAAGTTTAAGTTTAAGCTTTTAATCTTTCATCTCCTTCTACCTTTCTTTGATATTTAGATTAATTTTGGTGCGATTTTCATATGATCCGTGTTGTTCTGAATGATTTCGTGCTTAAAATGTTAATCTTTTTGTTCCTACATAAGCTTTCATTCGATTGAGCTTTAAGTTCCTTGTGCTTATTGGCTTATTCGTTTCTTTTAGCTTATTTATTTTTAAAAGTTTTCTTAAAAAGTTCATCTTTTTATTATTGGATTTAAAGGTTTGCTTATTTTATGTTTGGATAAGTTGTTGATTGTGCTTATTTAGTATATTTCACTTTTGATTCGGGGTAGTCTTGGTGTGAGCTTATCATAGTAGCTTATTACTAGCTTATATCCCGAATCCCATATAAATCAGAAAGGGTCTAAACCCCTTTCCGATCAGCTTATTCCGACCACCACCCAGCACCCTTTTTCTGATCATCAAGATCGAAAAAGGGTTTAGTATTATTCCGATTTACAGCTATTATTCCGATCGAGTTGATCGGATTAGGTAGTTGGGATTCCGATCAGGACCATTTTTGGCTCATTCCGATTGGATTCAGTTTTAAGATATTCCGATGAGGGTATTGTGTGACATTCCGATTAGGTATCTACCAAGTATTCCGATTTGACTCATTTTTATATATTTCGATTAGGGTTTTGGCATATATTCCGATTGCATGAATTTCCCTGTATTCCGATCTGGGGGCATTTGTTGATATTCCGATTGTGGGGTATTGGTTACATTCCGATCAGTGTTTTCCCTAATATTCCGATTGCCTTATTCCGACCAAACATTCCGACGGGTGTACCTTGCATTTTCCAATAGTTTTAGTTTCTTGTTTTTACAAAGTTCTAAGTGTTAGTTTTATTTAGTGTTCAAGTATTTTTCTAAAATTGCCTTTAAATTTTCAAGCATTTATTTTTAACTCGTTATTTTTAGTATAATCTTTAAACTTCTACTTTACTCAACGACACTTACTTATTTGCTATTAGTTTAAATTAGATAAACAAATCCAAACCATTCTCTTGTTCACCAAAAGACAATTGAGTCGCACTTTAGATCGGTAATCAATTCGAAAAGACTTGGGACTACGAATTTTGATACGAGGTGTAAAAGCCGTGTATTAAATGGCGCCGCTGCCGGCTCTTTTTGTTAAGATTAACGGTTTCTAGTGAGAGACGCATTGAATTTTGGGAGCCGTTCTTTGAACGTTATTTTCCTTGCTTCGAAAATTTTCAAAATCAAAAAAAATATATATATATAAAATTCTTCAAATATACAAAAACATTGAAAAATCATAAAAAAGCAATTCTTTTCCAAAGGTTTTGCACCAAAAAGATTATATAGATATTCTCTCTGTGTATATTTTTCTTCTGCAGGTGTATGCGTACTAGATCTTCGAATTATTCTGAGCCCGAGACTCGTGAAGATTTAGATATGGCTGGTGTTAATAACAACAATAATAACCCACCTCTACCCAATTTGAATAACAATAATAACAACAACAATGTCCCCCTACCTGATTTACGAACAATGGAGGAATTGTGTCAACCCACCATGAACGGACGCGGAGGCCCGATTGCGCCGATGCACGTCACGGCTCAGGAGTTTTCGTTGAAGCATCACATGATCCAACAAGTTCAAACTAACCCATTTCGCGGAATTCTGGATGATGATGCCAACAAACACCTCGACAAATTCATTACCATCACCCAAAGCATGAAGTCGCCCGGTGTTTCTATGGATGACCTTCGCCTTCAACTATTTCCCCACTCTCTTTCTCACCATGCCGAAAAATGGTTTGACCATCTCCCAAAGAATTCTATTCATACTTGGAATGACATGACTCAACGCTTTTTGTCGCGCTACTTCCCACCATCCATGGTCACAAGCCTTCGTAACAAAATTAGTGAATTCATGCAAGAAAATGATGAATCGCTCTTCGATGCTTGTGAACGATACAATGATTTGATCGACCGCTGTCCAAATCACAACATGCTCCCCGTTACTCTAATTGATACTTTCTACAATGGTCTCACTTTTCGTGATCGTGACACGATCAATGCCGCCGCCGGTGGTACTTTTATGAAAAGGAGACCGGAGGAGTGTAGAGAGTTGATTGAAAACATGACTACTCACCACAAGAATTGGGATTCATCCGCATCCTCAAGATCTAACCCGAGAGTCAATGTTTCTTCTACTACTTCCAATCCCGAGATGACTGAAATTTCTTGACAACTCGCTGAGATGAACAAGAATTTCATGACCATGGCCACAAACCACTTTCAACAAGCTAAAGCCATTGCTATTTCTTGTGACACATGTGGTGGTCCTCTTTCTTACAATGATTGTCCTTCTACCCAAGGCAATTTTTCTGAAAACGTTAACGCAGCATACGGTACTTATCCCACGGGAGGCTATCAAGCTCGACCTCAAGGAGACCGTAGCTTGCTAAGTTATCGTTCAAATAATTATCTTGCTCCACCCGGTTTCCCTCCTACAAACCAAAACCAACAACAAAGCTATAACCGAAACAATCAATCCCAACCTCGTGCTACCAATCAATATCAATCCCAAAGAAACCCATAACCAACTCAAGGAAATTCTCAAGCTTACCAAGCTCCACCTCTCAATCAACTGATGGCATTAAATCAATACGTCGAGATGTTCATGAAGACTAATCGAGAGATGGTGACGAATCTTCAGATTCAATTCGTCAACTTGAAGGGAGAAATGGCGAAACAAGGGAACGATATTCGAGCCTAGCTAAGGAATGACATGGCAAAACAAAGCAATGAAATTCGCGCAGACATCAGAGACTCTTTCAGCACTCAAGCGCTTAACATACGTGATATGATCGTTTCGCTCATCCAAGGTAATCAACCCTCTTCTTCGGGTACTCTTCCGAGTAACACCGTTGCGAATCCAAGAGGGGAGATGAAAGCAATCACCACTCGTAGTGGAAATGGTTATACGGAACCCGAGCTTCCTACATCTCCACGCGTGATTGTGAACAAGGAAAAAGAGCAACTTTCCTCACCTCCTTTACCTTCTATCCCCATTTCCCCACCACCCGTGGTTGTGAGTGATCATACTCCCCTGAAGCCTTCTTCTTCATCCAATATACCTTATCCTTCAAGGTTGAGGAAAGAGAAGCAAAAGAGCAAGGATGATATTCAAGTTTCAAACTTTCTTAAAATGTTTAAACAATTGAATTTTAACATCTGCTTTGCCGAGGCTCTCGCTCACATTCCCAAATACGCGAAAATGTTTAAAGATCTTCTTAGTGACAAGGAGAAGCTTCTTGACATTGCTCAAATCCAACTTAATGAGAATTGCTCTGTCGTTCTCTTAAGGAAATTGCCCACCAAACATGGTGATCCGGGTCGCTTCTTGATTCCTTGCAACTTCCCGAGAGTAGAGAATTGCATGGCCCTAGCCGATCTAGGTGCCAGTATAAACTTAATGCCTTTAAGTGTTTGGAAGCAATTATATCTCCCCGAGCTAGTCCCCACCAAAATGACTTTGGAATTAGCCAACCGTACGGTTGCTTATCCAGTGGGGATAGCCGAAGATGTCTTTGTTGGCGTTGACAAATTCACCTTCCCGCGGATTTTGTTGTCGTTGACTACGAGATGGATCCTCGTGTTCCATTAATCGTTGTACGTCCATTCCTGAGGACCGGTCACACTCTCATTGATGTAGCCGTGGGCGAAATAATCATGAGAGTTGGTGACGATAAAATTGTCTTCAACATGGGTAAGATTTCTAAGCAACCTTATTCATATGAGAGTGTTAATGCTATTGATGTTCTCGATGAGGCTTGTGAAGAACATTTTCATGATGCTTGCAAAAGTACTCTTTCTTCTCTAACCAATGTTGAGACCGTTGCCTCAGTTGCTCCGGCATTGACTCCTTTTGGAGAACATGACTTGGATGATTTCGAAGCTAGCTTGGGTCCTCTCGATATTAAGTATGATAATTCGTCCACCGATTGGGATGAAGACATTCGTACTATTGAGAGACTTCTCAATGAAGAACCGTTTTCTCCTCCTTCTCTTAAAGAGGTGACTAATGATGATCCATCGTTAGTTACACCATCTATTGAGGATCCTCCTACTCTTGAGCTTAAGAACCTACCTCCTCATCTAGAGTACGTTTTCCTGGAAGACGACAAGAAGTTACCGGTCATCATCGCAAAGGACCTGAAAGAAGAAGAAAAATCCCGACTTATCGCCGTATTGAAGAAACATAAAAGAGCTATCGCTTGGAAACTCTCTGACATTCTCGGAATTGATCCTCACTTTTGCACACATAAAATTCTCATGGAGGACGACTTTAAGCCCACAATTCAAAGCCAACGAAGGGTGAATCCTAAAATCCATGAAGTCATCAAAAAAGAGGTTATCCAACTTCTTGATGCGGGTATGATTTACCCTATTTCGGATTCACCATGGGTTAGTCCAGTCCATTGTGTGCCTAAGAAAGGCGGAATCACCGTTGTGCCCAATGCCAACAACGAGTTGATTCCTACCCGTCTCGTTACTGGGTGGAGAGTTTGTATAGACTACCACAAACTCAATGATGCCACGAGAAAGGATCATTTCCCTCTTCCCTTTATGGACCAAATGCTTGAACGTTTAGCGGGTAATGAATATTACTGCTTTCTTGATGGTTTCTCGGGTTATTTCCAAATACCCATCGTTCCCCAAGATCAAGAGAAGACAACATTCACTTGTCCCTATGGCACATTTGCTTACAAAAGAATGCCTTTTGGCTTATGCAATGCCCCCGGGACTTTCCAAAGGTGCATGTTGGCTATCTTCCATGACATGGTTGAGCAAACCATGGAAGTCTTCATGGATGATTTTTCGGTCTTTGGGGATTCCTTTTCTTCTTGCCTTGCCAATTTGGAACGTATGCTTAAGCGGTGCGAAGACAATCGCCTTCTTCTGAATTGGGAAAAATGCCATTTTATGGTAAAAGAAGGCATTGTGCTAGGACACAAAATATCTAAATCCGGTCTTGAAGTCGACCGTGCTAAAGTAGATGTCATAGCCAAATTACCTCCACCTTCAACCGTGAAGGGTGTGAGAAGTTTTCTGGGTCATGCGGGCTTCTATCGTCGATTCATTCAGGATTTCTCTAAAATCGCTCGCCCGATGACCCACCTCTTGGAAAAAGATACTCCTTTTATCTTTTCTAAAGAGTGTATTGAAGCCTTCAATCTTCTTAAGGATAAGCTAACTAAGGCACCGGTCTTGGTTACCCCTAATTGGGAGCTACCCTTTGAGTTGATGTGCGATGCTAGCGACTTTGCTATTGGTGCGGTTTTGGGACAACGAGTGAATAAACACTTCCAACCAATCCATTATGCTAGCAAGACAATGAGGGGGGCTCAATTGCATTATACGACAACCGAAAAAGAGATTTTAGCTATTGTCTATGCTTTTGAAAAATTCCGCCCCTATCTTGTTTTATCCACCACCATCGTATACACGGACCATTCTGCGTTGAAGTACTTGATGACTAAGCACGACTCTAAGCCAAGACTTCTTCGCTGGGTTTTACTCCTTCAAGAATTCAACATTGAAATTCGTGACAAGAAGGGTGCTGAAAACCTAGCCGCGGATCATCTGAGTCGACTTGAGGATCCATATCAAGGGGATCATCCGAACAAAGAGATCAATGACTCTTTCCCCCTTGAGACCTTAATGTCTATAAATCTCAATCTTGATGACACCCCGTGGTTTGCCGACATTGCAAACTACTTAGCGGGTGGTATTCTCATCAAAGGGTTAACATCCCAACAAAAGAAGAAGTTCTTGAATGATGTTAAGACTTACTTTTGGGATGACCCTTTTCTATTCAAACAATGTGGTGATCTGATCATTCGTCGATATGTTGATGGACCGGCAGCTTTGCAAATCCTTGTTGCTTGCCATAAAGGACCCACTGGTGGTCACTTTGGTCCCAACTACACCGCCAAAAAAGTGTTTGACTCTGGATTCTATTGGCCCACCATTTATCGTGATGCTCACGAAATGGTTAAGCATTGTGATGTTTGCCAACGCCAAGGCAAGATCACACATAAAGATGAGATGCCTCAAAATTTCATACAGGAATGTGAAATCTTTGACGTATGGGGCATCGACTTTATGGGGCCATTTCCATCCTCCAAAGGGAACAAGTACATCCTCGTAGCCGTTGACTACGTTTCTAAATGGGTTGAAGCCAAGGCTCTCCCTACGAACGATGCGAGGGTGGTTGTGAACTTTTTAAAGCAGCTGTTTGCTCGATTCGGCGTTCCTCGTGCTATTATCAGTGATCGGGGGACTCATTTTTGCAATGATCATTTTGCAAGAGTCATGGCTAAGTATGGTGTTAATCATCGTCTTTCCACCGCCTATCATCCCCAAACCAATGGGCAAGCCGAGATATCCAACCGTGGATTGAAGCGAATTTTGGAGCGTACCGTGGGAGAGCATCGCGCCGCGTGGGCCGATAAGTTAGATGATGCTCTGTGGGCTTTCCGTACTGCTTATAAGACCCCGATCGGGTGTACGCCTTATCGTCTTGTGTACGGGAAAGTATGCCACCTCCCCATCGAGCTGGAATATAAGGCGCACTGGGCCTTGAAGTGGGCTAACTTCGACATCAACAAAGCCGGTGATCATCGCAAGATTCAACTCAACGAGCTCAACGAACTGAGGAATGAAGCTTACGAGAACTCACTGATCTACAAGGAGAAGACCAAGATCATTCATGACGCAAGGATTAAGATCCGAGATTTCCACGTTGGTGATCAAGTCTTACTTTTTAACTCTCGGTTGAAGATCTTCTCTAGCAAGTTGAAGAGCCGCTGGTCTGGTCTATTCACCGTCGGCAAAGTCTTTCCATATGGGACCATTGAGCTTTCTCAGCCAAATGGGCCCAATTTCAAGGTGAATGGCCAGCGTTTGAAGCTGTACTTTGGTGAGGACATCTCTCAAGAGATGATTCCATCCCTTACCACGTTTCCCATGAACAAAATTTGGGTCGAGTCAGGCTCGTGACTCGGTTATAAAAAACAAGCGCTTCTCGGGAGGCAACCCGTGATCTATCCTTTACTGCTTTCATAATAAGTGTAGGAGGCCCCGTATGTGTTTGTTGTCTTGTTTCTTGTGCAGTGCAGGGATTAAAGATTCAAAGATCCACCTTGATGACTTTTGACGAACCGTGATACCGTGTTTCCATCTTCCCGGTTCTATCTTAAACTCTTGTGATTCAATATTTCATATTTTATATGTTCACATTGAATTCACTTTAGTTGTCCTTTCCTTAGCAAGATTTAAACAAAGTGCACAATGTCATAAGTGTAGGGGTGTTTACTCCCACATGCTTAAACATTGAGGACAATGTTTATATCAAGTGTAGGGGGACTTCTATCGAAGTAAGTGGTCTTTTCCATGAAATTGCCCTCATTTTAACCGGAAAATTTGATTTTTCGACATTTTTCAAAAATTTTTAATCTATTTTGGCCTAGTTGTATAGTTGTATTTTCCTTTATTATGTTTATTTCCTTGCTAGAATAAAGTTTCAATAAAGTGGTTTTAAATTTTTCTTAGTCGTGAACATTTTGACTCAACCCGAGTTTACTTATCTAAGTTTACTCTAGCTAGTATCCTTAACGTGTTTAAGTCAAGTTTTGCTAGGCTTTTATATAGAGAGCTATAAAACGCGAAAGGCTTAACTCTCACGGGTTAAGAACAAGAACTTTTCGCAAGTTCCTATAATTGATCCTAGAGAGTTGTTTATCAAGGGAACTTTAAAATGCGATTTCTAAACTTGAAAAAGTCCAAGAATTTTCAAGATCCTATAGATGACTCGAAAACCCAAAACTTTGATTTAATAGGCTAAGCATCCACGAGTCTCATTCCTTGAGATTTTAAACTGTGGAGAACGAGAGATGATAGTGTCAATTATAAGTTCGGTATTCTTTCGTGAATTTATGTGAGTTAATTATAAGCCTATTCTCCCTTCGCTTGTTATTAAATTTATCTCCAATAAATAAGGTTGTACGATTTAAAAGGTTACTTAGCTTCTAGCCCAAGATCATTTAAAAGTTGCTCGGTACGGATTAGAGTTCATAGCCAAGGCATAACTTATTGAAGCGGGATGCGAAGATTGGCGATTCCGAAAAGGCCCTAACAAGGCATGAGGGCTACATATTGTTGCTAAAGATCCAAAAGTGATGTGAAGAATCATTTATCGAAAATCAATATGAAGGATCGAGACACACGACGAAAAGCAAATACTCCCCTAAAGATCATGGAGAAGTCTATCCAAAAAGGCCCTAACAAGGTATGATGATAAATAGATCCAAGTCCTAAAAGGAGGCGGATCGTTGTATATCAAAGTCCAAAATAAAGATTGGAGAAAAATGAAGAAGTCGTGGTCCATTTATGAAGAATCTCTCAAAACTTCAAGTGAAGAAATTCCTATTATGAAGAGAAGGCCATTATTTCATGAACGTCTCTCAAAGATTTGAAGTATGAAGTCGCTGCCAAATATCGGTCCGAGAAAGGTCTCAAATCGTGAAGCGAGTTATGCCAAGATATGAACTTTATGAGGTCCCGAGAAGCAGTTTTAAAAGATTTTGTCCTTTATAAAACTATTGATTAAATCGTTCACCTTATTTTCAGCCTAAATAACTATCGAAATAAGTCAAACAATGCATCCTCGTGATCATTCAAGACAAAAATAAAATATAAGAGATACACCTAGGAATAAGGGAGTCTAAGTGAATAATTGGCCCACATGAATTCGTGTTAGTTTGCTAACTTATAATAACAATGATCTCGTTTTTAAGCTTGGTATGGGGAACGTGAAACTTGAGGATGATAAACGTTCATGGCAGCCAAAACCCAATGTATGCCTTTGATTTCTTTAGTTGTTTCTATCTTTTTATGTTTAGTATTTAATAAAGGCCAAGGTGGGTTATTTATGATGGAAAATGTAAACCGTACTTTAAAATTAATGCATTGCATGAGGGTATTGCAATGGTCAAGTGTAGGGGATTTAATAAGTGTGAAAACACTTATCCTTTTACCACTTATTTCCAATAATAACAAGACCAAAATGTAGAACAATGATAATCTTATGAAACAAGGGGGTTGATGTTTTTCTAGAGAGAGAAAGTTAGAGAGAGAAGTGAAAGAAACTCATATATTGAAATGAAATAAATAAACAACCAACACCTCTTTCCATGGTGGAAAGAGGTTTAAATACCCCAAGTCCTTAATGGACTTGGGCTTCCGGCCCATGAACATGCTCATGGGTCGGGCTATTTAATAAATGAAACTAAACTTAACTACGAGCCTATAACTACATTGTTGGAGTGACCGAGACTTTCTAAATGCGTAAAACGTATTTCCAACAATCTCCCCCAAAGGGAGGTCACTCCAATTTTACAAAGTCCTAATCTAGCATGTTAGATCTTGTTCTTGAGCTCGTAGTCTTCTTTTCTTCCTTTTTCTTTTCTTTTGTGAATATGTGTTGAATGATATCAGCCTTTTTGCTTGGAACATGTTCTTTTGGCCTTTCACATGCAGCCTTTACTTTTCTTGTGAGGTTCGCCTCTTTTGTGACTTCGTGTCCCACACACTTATCCTTTGTTGAATTCTTGAAAGTTTCAGAGTCGATACAGCGGAAGACTTTTAGGTCATACTTTCTTGAATTTTCAGGAGTATTTGATGCTAAAGGAATAAGCATGTGAGGACGTCTTCAACAGGTACACCGCAACGCCACCGTCTTCAACTGGTACACAGCAACGCCACCGTCTTCTACAGGTACACAACAACCCCACCGTCTTTAACAGGTACACAACAACGACACGAATAAAATGGCTTTGACATTTTATTCTAATTCGGTAGCATTTTACCTCCGGTCGGTGAAGACCGTTGGATGATATTAGATATCGTACCCGTGACAAATAGTTTCAATTAAGTAACTTCCTGACAGGATTTCGCGAGTAAACCCGTTCTCTTTATTCGACCGTCCAAAGCTGACTGCGAACATAAAGAGTGAATCATTTGGATTAAAAATCCTTATGATTGAAGCCGTCAATTCATGAAACCTGGAACAAGTGAATTTCAATTAAGATATTCACCATCGTTGCTTTCCAGTTGTCACAAACTTGATTCAAATTGAATCTTGCTTGTTACCTACCAAGTGCTGTTTGATGTTAACACTAGAAGGATTTCCACTCGTCATTGTGAACACTAAAGAGTGTCACTCTGAGTGTTCTGGCAAGATCATACGATAATGCGTAGAGTCCTGGAACGAGTTTAAGTTCAATTAAGAATTAAACTACTGTTTCTTTCCAGTTGTCACAAGATTAGTTCGTAAAGAACCGCACGTGTCACCTACCATGAGCTTGTTTGATGTTGGCTCAAGCAGGATTTCCATCTTCACTGTAATACTTGCGTATCACTCGGATGTTCTGGCAATATTGCAAGAATACTGCGTAGGACTCATAAAAGATCTCTTACTTTTCATAGTGTGTGAAGAAGCAAGGAATAAATGGAAAGTGTCCTAATGAGACTTTTGATGATCTCGTGGCTCTAGACTCGATAGTGCGTTTTGATTTAGTGATCGATGGCTGGAGAGGAGTGCCACCTATTCAATATCAGTCTATTCGGAGTGAATAGACCAATAGATAATGTGTTGAACTCCGTGTGATTAAAACAAATACCTTTTGAGAGATATATGAGTTAGTTGGGAAGGGTTGTGCATTGCATCACTGGGTCCATGATGGCTTTCTTCAATATCGAGAATCATTAACTAATGATCTCAATAGCATATGTATTGACCCGGTTTCTGCCTTATGTTGTAAGGAGGGATTCTTTCTTTACACCCTTTATCTTTACAATTCTTTTTCATTCTTCAACCCCTTCAATGCTTACCAATACGTCATAACTAGCACCTTGTTGTGATTGTTCCAGTGTTAGCTTAAGTACTTGGTCGGCATTCAGCTACGTTCACATTCATTCTCCATCTTTCCTAGGACTTCTAGTTCTATCTAGGGAGTTGTCCGTGGGAAGATTCCATCGGTTCTGATGAATCATTAGACTAATACCTATACCTACCACCCTTTTGTCACCACATCGTCGTGAGTTAAGTGTGTTTCGGGTTGATATAGTCACCATGAAAAATCCTTGAAAAAATCACTTAAAGCACTTGTGATATTAGAATCAAAGATTTTGTGCCTTAAGTGTTTTGATCATCAAAAACGCTCCCCCTTAACACGTGCGTTACACATGTTAAGTTGGTTTATCTTTTAAGTATTTTTCATTGTTTTAGCCAAATATCATTAAGTCTCCTTAATCCCATTTTCTCCCCTTTCCAAAATGTTAACCATCAATATTTTGGATATTAATGGATTAACCGGTCTTTGGGTAATAAAATGAAATTAGATTTTGGCCAAATAACATATTAATGCTCCCCCTCAAATTAATGAGGGTAAGTTGTAGTGCTTGAGTATGATTTGTTTGAAAGATTTAGAATCTCGAGAGAAATTCTTGAAAAAATATCATACTTTTACACTACAACAAGCCACAAAAGCTGATAAATTAAAAAGATAACATATTCATAATAATAAACATATGGAGTTGCCCTGTAATGAGACGAACCAAAATTAATTGGTTCGTTCTGTGAACCGATGGTGAGCTCCATATGGTCGTCCACCGATGAATCGTTCTATACTTCGTAGCAACCGGCGCTTCCTTAGAACTTCCTCAATCTTCCTGATTGCGTACGAAGACCCCTTTCTGCACTGGGTTGTCCAGGTGTATGTGACTGCCGGAAGAGGTAAGTTGGAATTGAGAACCGACAGATCATCTCGAACATTCTTTAGCGTTCCATCACTGAATTTGTGCAGTTCTGAGAATCGCATATATTGCATGACTCCAGTCTCATTCGGATAAAAAATTCCTGCTTCCGGCTTGGTAGTCCCCATATAAACCTTCTTGTTCTTATGGAAATTGTTTTGTGGAGTCGTATGGGGACGGTCCGGGTTTAGCTTCTTCTGATAGCTTTCTACTCCAAGTTGAAAGTCTTCCACCCGGTTTTGAATGACTATTTTCCTGGCATATTAACGAAAGTTTGAACTCAAGGCTATGACAATGTCAGGTGATAGATGGTCAACTTTTTCTTGAGCCAAGAGCAAAAAAAGATCTTCTATGTCTTCAAGTTAAAGGTACTGGAGATCACTTTCGTCAATGCGGTATTCTTTCTCATCGGCACGTTTTAACAAGATTACATTTTAGTAATCATAACCGGAAACAGTCTGAGTGGTTGCTCCTAGGATGCTTTTGATTCTATGAGATGAGACAATAGAAGCACCTCGCTTGGGACGATGGAAGTGATTATAGGCTAGCTTCTTCTTCTTGTCCCAGTGAGATATGCCAAGTGAAGCATAGGTATCATAAAACTTGAGCGGCTTCTTTCTCCATATTGCCTCATGCACTTTATCCTCTATCCATGGAACATTCTCCAAGTTGACAGCCTTGAGCATTGTTAGTGACGTGGCATATTTCTTTGCTCCATTTTCAAGGTATTCAAGACCGTGAGAGACAAAATGCTCTATTGGGATAGTGGCAGAACCGGTGATGACTGTTGGTGTAAGAGGTCGTAATACGGGAGTCTGAATTCTTGTAGTTGTCGCTCTCATTGCTTTTGTAAGCTCATTCAGGTGATATTCTGCTTCATTATGGCTGATCTTTAACGTGTCAAAGAAGTCCACATTTTGCAGCTGCCATTTTGATCAGATCCGGGGTCATCGTCGGTTTCCCATGAGAATACCTTAGAAAAGCCGAGAAGTCGATAGGGTTGTTGAGGAATTGAGTCATCTCCATTTCAGTTGCAGTGTCAAATGGATGCTGTGGTGCTGCGTTTGTTAGCCAAAGTTGCTCTTGTACAGTATCATCAATGATAAGGGATTCAGCAAATGTTGGTTCTGGAACATTTAAATCTTCAACTTCCATGTCATCGTCATGCTGAACTGTAGATGATGTTGAAGGTTGAGTTTGCATCACCGGTATATCATCGTGAGGTTCTTATTCAAGCATTGTCTCTGTCGGTTCTTCTGCTTGCATGTATTCTACAAATTCAATGTGAGAATCAGTAGTGAATTCTGGTGCAGTAGATATACCTGAAGCAACCTGCTGAGTTTCTGATACTGTTGTCTCCGTTGGCTTTTCTGTGGTGTCAGCAACCTTTTCTGCAGTGTCCTCTAGACCTTTCTCGGTGGTCGTCTCATTGTCATCCTTGTTTGTCTCTTCGGCATTTGTACCGGTGTCGTCATTCTTATCACCCTTGTTGACTTCATTACCCTTGTCATTATCTTCATCGTCATCCTGATCATCATCTGTATCCTCGTCATCGTCCTCATCTTCATCTACATTCTTATCCTTTCCTTGTTCATCCTCTTCTTCCTCCTCATCTCCTTCCTTATCCTTATCCTCATTACCATCATCCTTTTCACCGTGTTCCTCGTCATCTTCCTCTTCTAACTCATTCTCATCATCAGACTCAGAGTCGGTAGTGTCTGCAGGATTCTCTTCATCAATTGCTTTGTTGAGATATTGCAGAACTTTGCGTTTGTATTTTGATTTATGAGCTCCCAAATCTAGCAGACGTGTCTGAAGCAATGTCATTAATTGAAGAGTAGATAGACCATTACCGACAAGATGTGGTAGTTGTTGATCAACATAAGACTTGACTTCGCGTCGAATGATCGCGGTCATCTGCTCGTCAATTGACCCGAGAAAAGCACCATTTTCTTTATCCCGAGTTTTCTTCTCTTTACGAAATGCTTTATGTTGTTCTTTGAGCTTTGACACTTTGTCTGTTAGTTTTTGAAGAGTGGGCTCATTGGGATGCGGTTCCTTGGGAGGAGTAGCAAACCTTTCAGTCAACGTAGCTATTTGTGTAGCTTGAGCCTCTAGCTATTGTTGAAGAGATTGGATCAACGGATCATTGACTGTGAGAAAAGGATTTGATGTGGATGATACTTGTGGTTCTGTTGGTGGAGGTGTAACCAAAACCGTTAAGGTGGTCGTGGATGATACTGGTTGTACCGGGATAGGTGTTGATGTAGATACAGTGGTTAGGACGGTGGTTGATACAGGTTGTTCAGCTGTGGATGACGGTGTAGATTCCGTAGTAATGGTGGTGGTTGATACTGGTTGTTCAACAGTTGCAGGTGTGATGGTGGTTGTTGGGACCTCACTGATGACTGGGGTTGATAGTAGGGAAGTGGTGGTCGATGTAATAGTGGTTATAGGGACATCCACCATTTGTTCATTTGTTGAAAGATCAGTGTTGGTGACCTCAACACCCTCCCCTTCTAAATTGAGATATTTCAAAACATCATCAGAGTTTGAAGTAGAAAGTTACATGAGCATCTTCATTTAGTACCATGTGAGTCAGTTCAGGCAAAGATGTGGTGATATTTGCATCTCGATACATCATACTTGTATCAGTGTCAGCACTGCTCTCACGTTCTTCACTTGGTTCCCGACCTTCAAGTTGAAACGTAGTAGCATCTTCATACTCATCTTCATAAGTATCTTCTTCGTCGAAAAATTCCGTATCACCATCAGGATTACCAAAATCTGCTAAGTCTTTAAATACCCTTGAGCCTGATCCGCCAAAGGCTTCCTGTCGGCTTTGTTGAAGAATAATACGAAGTCTTTTGGCTTCAGAAATTTGTTGTTGAGCATGATCATTTGGAGCAACACTTGCCTCTTTGCCTTTAGCTTTCCTTGCTTTCTTAGGCCTGCGGAGTGGTACTTCTTCCTGTTCTTCTTCAGTGTGGATCAGCTCATCTTCATCATCTTCATCAATAATTTGCATTTTTCCTGAGCGTTTATCTTTAGAAGCAGCTGATTGACGCTGTGAAACTTGTTTCTTGCGTTTACCTTTTTGCTTCTCTGAGGGTGGTAAATTTGCCCGCTTAAATTGTGCGTCAATATCATTAAGCATCTCTTGGTATTTATCACTCTCCTTGATTCCATCATTAATCATTGTGTCGGGTACTAGTGCAGGATGTAATGCATACTTTGTGGAATTAGTGTCTGCATTCATTGAGAGAATCACATAATCATCATCTTTGGTGTGATAGAAGAAATTCCCGCGAGTGTCAATGGTTGGGTCATTCTTCATAAAATGGTGGATAATGAGCTTGGTGAATCTCGGGAATGGAAGATGCATGGATTTCTTCTTTGTTCCAGTAATCTGATAACAAAATTCTTGCCAGAGAATAAGTGCATAGTCGACTTTTGATACAGTATACAATCCCCAAAATAAGTGAGCCTGTGGTGGTCTCATTGCATCGGTGCCCCTAGTTTTACCAGTGAGACACTTGACGATGATGGTGATAATTGCTTTCCAGGGTTGCCCTATGTGTGAGGTGTTAAATTGTGATGGGTTGTTAATTTCACCCTCATAATTCATGGCCCGAATGACTCGAAGCACTTCATCATTCTTTGGGTTAGCCACGAATTGTTCTCCTTGTGCCAACCTAGGAAGCTTAAACAATTTCCGAGAAATGCTCAAGTTGAGTACCCTTGGTGTTTTGTTCAGTTCGAAAGAGATAGTCTTGTTAGAGAAAGATGCAGTGTTCCAGAATTCATGCATGTAGACTTCGGGAACAGATGCAGTACGTCTGATTGTGTCTCTGATGGGGGATATGTCTAGGATATCCGTGGCAATTTTGAAAGCTGGTAAAACCAGATCAAAATCATCTTGTAATCGAGAGTTGTTCTCAGCATATGGAAGCCTATTACTGAGCGAGACAAGTTCAAGATCACGAAGTCGTTGTTCTTCCTCGGTGATTGACATTTTCCTGCTTTGATGACATATTCACAAATGATATACACAACATATGTAGATATATTAAGTCTATGCCAAGTTTAAACGTAGGGAAAAAGTCATTACAATTATTACCACAACATTCACACATACATCAGATGAACAAGGTCCTTATATTTAGCAATACACTTAGGATAACTGCCAGTGATATTTTTATTCTAAAGAGATACCGACCTAGCATTAGTTCTTAAAATATATGGATTTCTTGGAGGTCATGACCAAAACCTCAGTAGGTTTAGGTTTGATTTCTACTAACACCTCAGTAGGTCTTGGTTTGATTTCAACCAAAACTTCAGTAGGTTTTGATTTAGTTTCAACCGCTACGTCAGGAATTGTAGGATTACCCTCAACCCAAAAGATAGTGGGCTTGAACAAAGATGAAGCTTTGTCTGCCATGGCCTGGAAACAAAAACACAAGACATTGACTAAGTAATTTGTATCTCTTTTGTTTACATAGGAATCAACTTATTAAATAAGATGAACTTCTGTAATAAGAAACCGTTCAATTATTCTTATGAGATAAAAATTAACTTGTTTCAATAACACTTGGTTTCGTTTGAATGGCCCTAAAGAACTTAAACCTAAAGAAGAATTAGTGCAAGCTAGGCCGAACACATGGTATATCCTAAGGCAATAGCATAATCATAAGAGACCTAAATCCTTCAAAATGTAGCAAACCATCGGAATCCTAACCAAACCATCACAATGAATCAAACATCGGAATCCTAAAGAAATAGCATCCTATCGCAATATCTAAGGTCATCGCAATCAGTACATTTCCATCAGAATAAATGAGAAGTCCTCGCAATATTACCCATCGCAATACATAGTGCGAATCCATCGCAATGACACATCGGAATGTGACATCGCAACACGCCATCGCAATGAGCCATCGTAATGGCCATCGCAATGAGCCATCGCAACGAGCCATCGGAATGACCCATCGCAATGACCTATCGCAATGAACCATCGCAATGACACATCGCAATGAGCCATCGTAATAACTCATCGCAATAGCCCATAGCAATGAGTCATCGGAATGACTCATCGCAATGACAGGCATCGCAATGATGTATCGTAATGTACATCGGAATCTGTGACAGGGATTCGATCTCAACTTTGACTTCTCGATCTGGAACTTTAGGCAATGTTTTAATAGATTCTGAGCAAAACCAATGTGTAACTATGCCTCCTTAACAAATCCCACCACTTAAAAAACATATTCATAGCAAGAATCATAAAACCCTAAATCGAGGATGTGATCTTATTCTTCTTGTTTAGATGTGTGGATATGAAAACTGATTAAATGATAGCAGTTAAAACAAAATACCTAGATATTTAAGCAGCAAAAGATAAGTCACAAATCAAAGTTGGATTGAAGCTTGAGGTCGCAATATGACGGAAGAGGTATGTGTTTGTGTGTTTTTCAGTAAGGACGGGAAGGAGGGGGGGTATGGTTTTGACTTGGTCAAAGTTGATTCAAGCACCCACCACTTTTGCAAAAGTGCAAAACTGGTCCCCCTATTTAAAATGTTAGTTAAAGTTAAAGTTAAAGTTATCTTAACATACAATAAACTCGTTCCCAAACACTAACACAAATACTTGACGCCAAAACGTTAATGACCTATGCAAGAGATACTTAAATCACACAGGCACACATAGCGTAACTGAAGATGACGGGTAGCTAATATTTTCTGACAATTCTTTTTAACGACCAAATTTGTTACCATAAAGAATTAATATTTGCTCCCCCTTAATCCCTGACCCGTTTTCTATTTAAAGAGCAGTAATCAAAGATATTAGGGACACAAGTATTAATGAGGACATTTGCCGGTTAAGTGATTTTATAGAACGATTCTGGTGGAAATAAGATTTCTCTTATTTTAAACAAGATAAGTGCACTGAAACGTACACGAATTTGTGTTAGACCAAGTTATCAAGTAAACTTGTCCCCTTACAAGGTTTTAAAGTAAACCTTGCCCGAGAAACTTAATTCCCGTAGTAAGCCAATGTTTTCAAAAGAAATACGTGACTTTAATGCAAAAAGCGGGTTGCAGTCAGAAATAACTACAAGCCATAATGGGCATGTTTTAAAACTTGTACAACTTTTATACGGACTCTATTTATGGCGCCGTGTCAATATTAATCGACATTTCTAAAGCCGTAAATATTATCGTACTAAAAGACATGCCCGATTTGAAAATAAAAATAATAATATTTTTGGATTTTCTTGATTTTATATTTTTTATGGATT
Source organism: Glebionis coronaria (assembly GCA_025667525.1). Taxonomy (NCBI): domain Eukaryota; kingdom Viridiplantae; phylum Streptophyta; class Magnoliopsida; order Asterales; family Asteraceae; genus Glebionis; species Glebionis coronaria. The sequence continues at coordinate 295,744,248 of CM046875.1, forward strand.
TTCTATGTTTTATATTTTTTATGGATTTTCTATGTTTTCTATTTTTGTATTTTGCTTTTGATGGTTTAAGTATGTACGATAATATACAAGATCACGATCAAAGGATACTCGAGAATAGTTTACCAGTACTATTCTTCAGACTCTTCTGCCAACTCCTTATGTGTCGCTGGTGAAAATGATTTCATGCCTAGCTTTTCGATCAAAACCTCGATGCGTCCTCGATCTAAGGCCTTTGTGAATATATCTGCCAGCTGATACTCAGTGTTGACGAAGTATAGTTCGATCACTCCATTTTCCACTTGCTCCTTGATGAAGTGGTAGCGGATGTCCATGTGCTTTGCTCGAGAGTGTTGAACGTAGTTGCAGCATAGAGCGATTGCACTTTTGTTATCACAGTACATCGGGATTTTGTTGAATCCAAGACCGTAGTCAGTCAATTGTGACCTCATCCAAAGAACTTGAGCACAACAGCCGGACATTGCAATGTATTCAGCCTCAGTACTTCATATCGCAGCGCTTTTCTGCCTTTTTGATGCCCAACTAACAAGTCTATCTCCAAGAAGTTGGACACTGCCAGAAGTGCTACGTCTGGTATCTTGACACCCGACATAGTCTGCATCTGCATATGAAATTAGTGCAATAGAGGAATCCTTCTGATACCACAGACCACGATTAAGTGTTCCTTTTAGATACCGAAAGATCCTTTTCACAACATGTAAGTGCTTTTCGGTAGGCCGAGCCTGATACCGGGTACACATGCCTATAGCAAATTGCAAATCAGGCCTGCTAGCAGTCAGATAGAGAAGGGTGCCGATCATTCCACGGTAAAGTTTGGGATAGACAGCTATCCCTTCCTTATCTTCATCTAACTTGGATCTCTCCACCATTGGAGTATCCACGGGGTCACAGTTTTCAAAGTGATATTTCTTTAAGGATTCAAGAGCAAATTTGGATTGATTAATAAAGATGCCTCTGGGATTCTGAGAAATTTGCAACCCTAAGAAAAATGAAATTTTTCCCATCATCGACATCTTAAAGCGTGTGGACATAATTTTCTCAAAACGGTCAGACAAACGTTGATTAGTAGCAGCAAATATTATATCATCAACATAAATTTGTACCAGTATCATGTCGTTGTCCTCCTTGAGAATTAATAATGTGGGGGTCCACTTTGCCTTTGGAGAAGCCTTTGGAGATGAGATACGTCGATAAGAGATCATACCACGCGCGTGCAGCTTGTTTCAACCCGTAAAGAGCCTTCTTGAGCTTGTACACATGATTAGGATACTCTGAATTGACGAATCCATTCGACTGGCTTACATAGACATCTTCCCTTAATTCACCGTTGAGAAATGCCGTCTTAACATCCATTTGGTAGACGATCATATTCATGTGAGCAGCATAAGCAAGGAATAGTCTAATTGCCTCCAATTGTGCAACAGGAGCAAAGGATTCTTCAAAATCGATACCCAAAGCTTGTTTGTAACCTCTAGCGACCAATCTAGCTTTGTTTTTCAGCACACTACCTAACTCATCGAGCTTAACCTTGTATACCCACAATAGTGTCAAGATTTCAACGTTGCTGGGTAACGGAACTAATTCCCACACTTCAAGACGTTGGAATTCATTAAGTTCCTCTTGCATGGCTTCAATCCATGAAGATTTGGTCATGGCTTGTTGCCAGTTTTAAGGTTCAGTGTCTAAAAGAAATGCATCAAAATAGCAATATAATGCATGTTCTTGGAGTTGATGGCGTGTTAAGACCGGTCGATCGATGTCACCAATAATATTGCGGATTGGGTGATCCTTTGTCCATTTAGTGTTGGGAGTTTCAATCCGCGGTGGTCGGGAGTGAACGATTGCAGGAGCTTCCTCTGAGGTAGACGCACCGGTAGGGTCATCAGGTATATGTGAACCAAAGAAGGGAAGCTCTTGTAAGTGAGCATATTCCAGATCGTGATCATATAGTTCCTCTTCAACATCATTAGGAACGAGTGGGGGTGATGATTCAGGTGTTGTTTGAGAATTGGTGGGGGAAGGGACATCATGTTCAAGAGTAACAGTAGATGCCTCGGATAGATTTCCATTATCTTGAGCAACAACTACGGGAATCGGAGCTACTGCTGCAGTTGCTGGAGAATCATTACTCCGTGGATCGAAGAATTCATCAAACATAGGTTGAAATAATTTATCCCACTCGGACCTTGTTGGTGGTAAAAATGATGGAGAAGTAGGATTGTTGGGAGTTAATCCGGAACTGATTGTACCAGTTCCCATCTCGTGTAATGCGGGTTCAGAGCTGTGTTGCTCAGAAGCCATCGCTGTCTGCTCATCAAAATCGACATCCAAAGTTTCTACAATCTTGCCAAGACGACGGTTATAAATCCGGTAAGCTTTCTTTGCGGGTGAATTTCCAATGAAAATTCCAATATCAGACTTCGGTTGAAGTTTTCCTAGATTTTCTTTATTTGTATTTGGATAGCAAAGTGCACCAAACACATGAAGATATGAAATATCGGGTTTGTGTCCATGAAGTAGCTCATATGGAGTTTTACCATGACGTTTGCGAATGATGGAGCGGTTTTGGGTATAACATGCGGTTGCCACTGCTTCTGCCCATAAGAATAAAGGAGCATTCGCATAAATCAACATAGTTCGAGCAGCTTCCATCAGTGTATGGTTACGTCTTTCAACGACACCATTTTGTTGTGGAGTGCGAGCCACAGATGTTTCATGGGAGATACCAACCTTTTCATAATAATTTCGAAGAGTCTGATTAACGAACTCAGTGCCGTTATCAGTCCGAATGTGGCGAACAGTAGCATTACGACGTACTTGGATCATCTTTAAGAAAGTAATGATATACTCTGGTGCTTGATCCTTTGATGCTAAAAACTTTACCCATGTAAACCTTGAGAAATCATCCACGATAACGAGGATGTATTTTCTACCACTCACACTAGCTGTACGCATTGGCCCACAAAGATCCATGTGCAAAAGATATAGTGGTTCTTGGTTGGTGTCTTCTGCTTTAGGTTTGTAAGATTTCTTGGTGCTTTTCCCCAATGAACATGCGGAACATAAATGATCCTTGTCGAACTTAAGTTTTAGAAGAACACGAACAAGTTCGTTTCTAGCCAAATGGTTAATAGCATCAAAGTTAAGATGAGATAACCGTCGATGCCACAACCATGACTTGGTCTTAGATGCTTTGGAGAGTAGGCAAACAGGAGAGGCGGCCATCATGTTTTGAATAGACAAAGTGTAGAGATTATCCCCTCGAGAACCCTTTAACAAATCATTTCCTGCAAGATCGCGAATGAAGCAAGTATGTTGTCGAAAGGCCACTTCAAGGTTAGAATCGCAGAATTGTCCTACTAAAAATAGATTGTGACCAAGTCCCTCCACATAATAAACCCTTGAAATCGGACATTCCCAATTTGGTATTCACCATAACCCATAATCTTTGCAATATGGTCGTTGCCGAATTTTACCGTTCTTAGAAACTTGCTGACGAAATTTTTGAGCCTCGAGCGGTCTCCAGTCATATGTTTGGAGCACCCCGAGTCCAAATACCAAGGAATAATTTGGACGACCTGAAAATTTTACCAAACACAGACGATGTATCGGATTCTAATTGTTCTTCTGAGTTAGCAGGTACAGATACAGTTATCTTAGATTTGCTATCAGACGAAACTTTAGGTTTCTAGATTTTCTTACTAGTGGTTGGCTTAGATTCTAGTTGTCTAGTATTCCGAGGTACTTTTTGACTGGGGACATTACCACTGGTAGGCACAGTAGTGGGGGCAGACCTAGTTAAAGGGCGCTTTTTCCATTTCTTAGTGCTAGTGTTCCTATTTAAAGGACGCTTAGACCTAACTTCCGTGGATGTGATCCTAGTTAAAGGGCACTTAGTTCCATTTGCAGTAAAGGTCCTACCAGTGGGTTTCCATTGCCACCCAACTTGGGTAAATTTCTTCCCTGTTGGAGTCCATTCAATATTGTTCTTAATAGCATGCATTTCATTCACGTGATCAACAAGGCATAAATCATGATGCTGAGAAAACATGCTTTCATTACAATTCCAACATTTCGCATTAGAATTCACATTTTGCTTAGGTTTCTACTCATAAAGAGGACCTTTTGTCTTAGCTACATGATTCTTTTTATTTAAAACTGAAATAACGTTCCTAGGGTGCACTTCTACTTTCTTCTTCTCAGTCCTATTAGTGGAAGGCTTGATCCTATCTTTCTTTCCTCGAGATCCTTTAGCCTTAGTGGACACAGTTACTCCTGTAGAAGCCAAAGGAACATTAGTTACAGAATTTAAAGGTGCCTTACTTGATGGTGCCAATGACGGTTTTGCTCCTGGAGTCTTATTGAATGGAGTTACAGCAATGGGTCGATTAGTGAGTAGTGCAGAACCCGGTTTTCCTATGTATTGCAAATATGCTAAGCAATATTGAACACGCTTAATATATTCATGAGCTGAATAGTAGTAACTGCTTGAGGGATCTAACGCATACAAATCATCTAAAATATCCCTAACCAGATCTACATGCTTAGTTGCATTCCTCATATAATCATCGTAGGTAACCGGGTTTTTCTTATGGAGCAGGTTCTTATAAAGCACTACTGACTTGGTTGTTGGAGCACTAGAGGACGGTGCAGAGTTGCTAGCTAAGTTATTAACAACTTCTTGTCGGGTGAGAAGAAGTGTCTCCTTTAACTCGGCCAAAACCATGTTTTTGTCTATGAGCTGAATTTTTAGGTCAGAGGTTTCCTCACATTTCTTGTTCAGTTTGTCATTTAAAGACTTTCGCTCTGTCGCATTAAACGCGAGGTGTTCTTTTATTGAACCAGAAATTTGTGAGTCTCCCTTCCTTACTTGTTCACGCTCTCCTAGTATAGTATTAATTCTATTTTCTAGGACATGATTCTTAGCCTCTGCAGCCTCTAGTTCCGTTTTTGTTTCTAGTAATTCTCTCTTAAGTCTCATCATCTCTTCTTCTAAATTCTGAACCATCTGAATCATCTTGTCACTTGTCTCAACGGAGTTTCCACCATCATTTAGTTTTGAAAGAGTTTCATTTTTAGATTGATTCTCAATTTCAAGAGATATAGAATGTTGTTGAAGCTCGTTAGAACTTTTTGAGAGTGTATTATACGAATCTTGAAGCTTTAAAAATTCAGCGTTGGATTCATGACAAGAATGATTTTCTACAGTATTCACATGTTCAACAGTATTCACAGATTCATGCACATCATCACAAATATTCACAGTAGATGAAATTTCATGAGTATATTTAACAGTAACAACTTGCATCACTTCGAGAGACACCATATGTTCTAAAAAGCAGTCATATTCTGATAAAATCTTTTCCTTTTCAATTAAGTGTTGCTCGTAAGCATCATCCATTTTATTGAAAACTTTTTGAACTTCACCAATTTCAAAACTTAAATTACACGCTAGATCATAGACTCCTTGTTTAATATGGTCCACAAACGGAACGATCGCGTCTTCAAACACCGTTTTCATGTGTTCGAACGCCCATTCTCCAGCGGTTTGAGCCGTTGAAGTCGTACATTCCAAAATGACCTTGTCAAAATCGGTAGGTATTGCCCAATCTCTTCCAAGCTGAGCTTTACCGTACTAACCGGGGGAAGATTCTTAGGAATTTCCTTTGGTTTGTCCGAGTTGACAAGTGTAGGAATTATACTAAGGCATTCTCTAGTCGTCATGAAAGTGGATGTTTGGAGAGTTTTCTTTTTCATATTAAAACGAATTCTAAGATCTATTGTGGCATTTTTTACATTCATTGAAGCATAGTCATATTCAGGATATGTCGAAAGTAATTTTAACTGCTTTTGATCATATGGTGTCATGGAATCACTTGAGAACACTATCGGATCTAATACCAATCCTAACTTTGTTGCATCATACAGTCGTGGGTTGTGGTTAAGCGCTTGCTTTGCATACCCCGGGTTAGGTGGTAAGTCTATAAGACGCGATAGATTGAACTCTTTAAATGATGCATGAAACAAGTGTACTAATTTCCATATTGTTTTAAAAGCTTAATTTCCGTTTCTTTTATTCTTTCAGACGTCTTAATTTCCATTTCAAGCTGTTTGGACTCAAGAATTTCAAAATCCGTTTGAAGTTGTTGAAAATTAGTAACGACTGACTCTTTTTCTTTAAGCTCATTCGAAAGATTTGCTCTTAAACTTTCAATTTCAAGCAGATTGTCCATTTGAACTTTCCTAAACCTATCAAATTCAGGATTGGTTAAGGTAGTGGACACATGAGTCATTTCCAAGGTTTTAACCTTGTCCTTATGCAAAGCAAGCTCGGCAGATAAAGTCTGATTAGCATTAAGGGTTTCAAGGACCGCATTATTCATTTGGCTAAGCAAAGATGCAGGGACCATAACCAAATCAGGTTGAGCAGACGAATTAATAGTCGTAAGAGCTCCCGGTTGTGGTTCACTCAAAATCTGAGGACTTGCAATGTTATTGCTATCATTGTTTGTCTCATCGATTGAGTTACTAACCACCGGAGGCTGTTCCGAATACTCAGACATTTGCTCAACTTGATAAGGTACAATGCTAGTATCTGTAGCAGTATTTGGTACCTCAGAAATGGTATCAGTCCCATTGAGTGAAAGGTTTGCCATAAGAGCAGCTTTGGCGGTGTTAAGATCATCACAATCAGATTCATATGCATCCAAATCATCACATTGATATGCAGCATTGTTGGTGATGACTGTTGTGAGACCATCAGTTTCCGCAACTCCTGGATCTGCAAGGAATGCCAATTCTTCTTCATCAAGCTCACGACCTTGGGCTTGAGCATTCACCAGGTAAATCTTCTCCTTAAACCATGTGTCGTCCCTTCTCCTCTTAGGCTGCTTTCATTCTCGGGCCATGTGCCCTTCCCCTTTGCAGTTGTAGCAAATAACCACCTTCATTTTACCAGTGCTGTTAGCCCTTGTAGCATTAATATTGGATGAACGTGCACCAGCAGTGGACGAATTTGATCTCCCTTGAAGTGGTTGCACCGTGACCCTTCCATCCTGAATTGTTGCCTGTTGTCGAGAGTTAGACGAGTTCCTTAACTGATTATTAGTTGGTACTGAACCTCGGTAACCTCGTTTGTTCAAAGTTTGACTTAAATATGCAGACATCAGAGCAAGGATTTCAGTAGGGCTATCTCCTTGTCTAAATTCAGGGACAGGGATGTCATCTTCACAGTACATTGCTGATGTTGGTTGAGCAACAAACTGATTGGTTGGAGCACTTGCTTGATGTGAGTAATGATGTTGAGGAGCCTCGAGTTGTGGATAGGTACTAGCAAGGTTGGTGGGAGGTTGATACGATGAATCCTGGTGTGAAGCATAAGGTAATGGGTGTGAATCTCCTTGTGATGATGATGTTGCTGGTTGGTGATAAGATGTCGGCGGCGGTGGAAGAATCGAGTACTGTGGGAAGCTTGGTGTTTGATACACAGGTTGATATGATGATTTGTGTCCTAAAGCAAGCTGAGAGTTGTGGTATGACAGTGTAGGATGGTTTGCCAATAATGCCATTGGTTCATGATAAGGTCCTTGAGAAATTCGGTTTTGGATCACATGCTTCTCATGTTGTTGTAAGAAAGCATAGAGTTGATCTGAATTGGACTTGTGTAGATCACGAATCATTTTGACATCAGTCACATATTGACTCCATTCAGGGGGTAGTGTGTTCAAAAACGTGGTGTTTAACTGAAACTGTTCAATCCTTAGATTATAGACATTCATGTCATTCATCAAAGTGGTAAAACGCCAGTAAAAATCATGAAGAGTCTCCCCTGGAATGTATTGGAATCTATCAAACAAATCATATAGTTGACATTCTCATTCTTGCTTAGTGAGAGATGTCCCTTGTAGCAAAACCGCAAGTCGATCCCAAAGATCCTTGGCCACTTTATGTTCACTCACCATTCTAAAGATATCGGGTGGAAGGGCTTGAAGAATTGTCTGAACAGCCCTTTCATCGGCATCTGCAATGAGTTTGTTGGCATCGGTTAACTCATGATACTGCCTTGGCCTTGGCACATTGTTGACGGTAACCTCTCCCCAATCTAATGGACCTTTGTCAATTGATTCTAGCATAAGTCGACCACTTTGTTTGCCCATGATGTACGTTCTCATGCGACTTTGCCATGATTCAAATAAATCTTTGATGAGCAAAGGCGGGCGAGTATCGGTACCCGAAATGATCGATATATCGGTGAGTGAAGTCATAGTTGGCATAAATGAATGTGAATTGATTTTGTGATCCCTTGAAAAAAGATTATCAAAGATGATCGAACAATGAAATAAGGTTATGAGTTTTTTGTGTTGTTAACTAAAAGATATTGTTATCTTGTTGTAGTGTTTGCTTTTGAACGTTTCCAAATTACCAAATTAAATGCCAAATAGAAGACAATCCACTAAGTATCTAAAACAAGTTCTGTCGCAATGTTCGTTCTGTCGGAATACCTAGATCGGAAAGTCTTCCTATCGGAATGCCTAGATCGTAGTGCAAAGCTATCGAAATGATTTAGATCGCAAAGTGCTATCGGAATGACCAAGATCGTAATGCTTCAGATCGCAATGTAACCTTGTCGGAATGATGATGGTATCGGAATGCCTAGATCGCAATGCAAAGTCTATCGGAATGCTCAGATCGCAAAGTCTATCGGAATGTTTTAGATCGGAATGCTGGCAAAATTTAAGCAGAGGAACGACTTAAAAACCTTCCTTATACCCGTCGGAATCTCAGATCGCAAAGTACGATCGGAATGCCAGATCGGAATAAGTAATAAAACCCAACTATCACAATGTAGAACCAAACCCTTTCCGGTGGTAAGGTTATTGCGATGGAAGCCCACGTTCAACTTGTACTTTCCGATGAAGGTTTCTGCTAGAATTTCGGAATGAAGAACACAAACTTTTTTGCACTTTTGATCCAAGAAAGATGATGTTTTAATGAAAACCAAGATACCAAGAACACTTTTAAGCACAAGTCCCTATGTTACACTACTTAATACTACGATCAAACTGAAATTTTTTTGAAGATTTCGGCAAAAACAAACTTGTACTCTACGAATTATTTAGAAAACAATACTCAACACAAAAACAAACCTTTATCTCATCCCATGCTCTTGATACCAATTTTAGAACAATGATAATCTTGTGAAACAAGGGGGTTGATGTTTTTCTAGAGAGAGAAAGTTAGAGAGAGAAGTGAAAGAAAACTCATATATTGAAATGAAAGAAATAAACAACCAACACCTCTTTCCATGGTGGAAAGAGGTTTAAATACCCCAAGTCCTTAATGGACTTGGGCTTCCGGCCCATGAACATGCTCATGGGTCGGGCTATTTAATAAATGAAACTAAACTTAACTACGAGCCTATAACTACATTGTTGGAGTGACCGAGACTTTCTAAATGCGTAAAACGTATTTCCAACACAAAACGTGTAATTTATGTCGTAAAAGTCGGAATTATGCGTGGTTTGTGTTTTTATTGTGTTTTAGGACCAAAAGATGAAAAAGGAAGAAAACACGGTCTTTCACGGGCTTTTATCGAAGAAAACGAGAAAAGACGAAGTCAAAAGATCAAGAGTGCAAAAATAACGGAAGTCCAAGATCTATTCTGAAGATTTATCGAAGAAAAAGTCTAAAGACGGAAGTTTAATGAAGTTAAGAACTCAAGTCTAAATTAAAGAAGAAAATTATCAAGACAAGTTCAAATCCCGAGACGACGTCGAGAAAGAATTAAATCGAGTCGAGAAAACGTGAAGAAAGAAAGAAATAAGAGGCAACACATGCACTCCTTCCCACTTTTCCCTATAAATACCCTCCTAATACACATTAGGAGGGTGGTCAGTTTTTAGTTTTAGCTTTCATTTTTCACTTTTCTTTCTAGTTTTTAGAGAGAGAAAGTTCTTTACTTTCTCTCACTAAGATTTCATCTTTCTTTCTTTTAATCTTTCAAGATTAAACATTTGTGTATTGTTGATTTCATTAATCAAGTTTAAGTTTAAGCTTTTAATCTTTCATCTACTTCTACCTTTCTTTGATATTATGTTAATTTTGGTGCGATTTTCATATGATCCGTGTTGTTCTTAACGGTTTCGTGCTTAAAAAGTTAATTTTTTGTTCCTACATAAGCTTTCATTCGATTGAGCTTTAAGTTCCTTGTGCTTATTGGCTTATTCATTTCTTTTAGCTTATTTATTTTTAAAAGTTTTCTTAAAAAGTTCATCTTTTTATGATTGGATTTAAAGGTTTGCTTATTTTATGTTTGGATAAGTTGTTGATTGTGCTTATTTAGTATATTTCACTTTTGATTCGGGGTAGTCTTGGTGTGAGCTTATCATAGTAGCTTATTACTAGCTTATATCTCGAATCCCATATAAATCGGAAAGGGTCTAAACCCCTTTCCGATCAGCTTATTCCGACCACCACCCAGCACCCTCTTTCCGATCATCAAGATCGGAAAAGGGTTTAGTATTATTCCGTTTTGCAGCTATTATTCCGATCGAGTTGATCGGATTAGGTAGTTGGGATTCCGATCAGGACCATTTTTGGCTCATTCCGATTGGATTCAGTTTTAAGATATTCCGACGAGGGTATTGTGTGACATTCCGATTAGGTATCTACCAAGTATTCCGATTTGACTCATTTTTATATATTCCGATTAGGGTTTTTGGCATATATTCTGATTGCATGAATTTCCCTGTATTCCGATCTAGGGGCATTTGTTGATATTCCGATTGTGGGGTATTGGTTACATTCCGATCAGTGTTTTCCCTAATATTCCGATTGCCTTATTCCGACCAAACATTCCGACGGGTGTACCTTGCATTTTCCAATGGTTTTAGTTTCTTGTTTTTACGAAGTTCTAAGTGTTAGTTTTATTTAGTGTTCAAGTATTTTTCTAAAATTGCCTTTAAATTTTCAAGCATTTATTTTTAACTCGTTATTTTTAGTATAATCTTTAAACTTCTACTTTACTCAACGACACTTACTTATTTGCTATTAGTTTAAATTAGATAAACAAAACCAAACCATTCTCTTGTTCACCAAAAGACAATTGAGTCGCACTTTAGATCGGTAATAAATTCAAAAAGACTTGGGACTACGAATTTTGATACGAGGTGTAAAAGCCGTGTATTACTAGCCGAGGCTCGGCAGTGGGAACGATAGGCCACCAGTGGCAACCGGCTAGCCGGTCTAGCCACTGGTGGGACTGTGGTTTGTTTTCAACCGCCGACTGACACCACTAGCCGCCGGCTATGTGGTGTCGGCTAGGCATTTTTCGGGCTCGGGATAATTTTTAAACAAGGGTTCGGGCTAGGGAGGTTTTAAAAGCAGTTGAATATTTTAATTAAATTATTTTCCAAGACTATTTTAAAAACATGACTTAGGTTAGAATATTAAAATTAATATTTCATGACTAACCTAAGTATTTACTTAGCTTAATTTAATGAAGCATGTATTTTAATTAAATTCATATAACCTATAGATTATTAAATCAACCATTTTAATTATTTAATAATCTATAATACTTAATTCATGACTTGTATTTTTACTAATAAAAGTTACTTTATATTTTAATCCAGCTTATTTTTAATTATGAAAACTTACTATTTTTTGAAACTTTCTATTTTTAGAAACTTACTAATTTAGGAAACCTGCTCTTTTTAGAAAGTTATTTAGTATTACAATACAAGTATTATAATACCTTATTACATGAATAGAAAACAACAGAATACAAGAATAACTATAGATTAACACTTAAAACAGTTAAAACATGATAGAACATGAATAATAAGATAAGAACACATAGAACCAGTAAAACACATGTATCTCAGACAACTCATACACGTCCCTATTCTTATGTAGTATTATCCGTCAAGGCAGAGTAGGTTCTTCAGCGTTTCCGTTAGCTTCTACTAGACACAAGGATGAAAATTAAACCTACAGTTATAAAGCGAAAGATATCTAAAATAATAATAATGACAATAAAGATGCTAAACTAAACAAGCATAATCAAAGTACTCGAATCAAGATACAAAAGCTAAACATGCAATAATAACGATATATTTAAGCTAATGAAATAAAATAAGAAAAGAGATAGAGAATTTAACCCGTAATGATGAACCGGAGACGAAAAATTAAACACCCGATCTAATAACTAAATTAAATAAAAAGCTTATAACTTTCAAAGTTTTTATCAAACTAATTAGCCGATAAAGTTGTCAATTTTATTGACTAACCAACGAGATAAAGACAAATCGAGCTTTAAACTTTAAAACTTAATCTATCTAAAAGACCCGTAAATCTCCTCGCCAAAAGTGATGAACCGGATTTGCCAAAATAAAAAAAAAACATCAAACGGTTAACGACAATTAAACTAAGCGACATTTTAAACTTTATAAAAACTATTTTAAAGTAATACAATTGTTGGGAATCTAAACTTGTTAGATTCCCTAATCATAGATTTAAACATAATTAGGCTGTTAGATAGTCCCTTGCATGTGCCTAGGAGGCAGGCAAGTTTCGCAAGACTCATAGAGATCCAAGTCTCTGTGAGCAACCTCAGAGGAGTCCATGTCAGAGACATTGTCAAGGAAGTCAAAGATTACTTGAAGACATACTCATTGGCTGTGCTGGATAACAGCCAAGATGTATCAGGGACTCTGAGGGGTTGAGGGTTAACAGGGGTGGCAATACCCTGTTAACACTCAACACACTTTGGACATGCCATTGTGTGTTCGAGACTATGAAGAAAAAGGAAACTGTTTTGACAACTGTTTCCTTAAAGCATAAGGGAAGACTACCAAGAATAGAAGGACATCATGTGACTGATGTGGGAACTTGTAAAAGCTTGTGTAGTCACCATCAAGTACTATTTAGGTCAATCTCGTAACACTATAAATAGGATGTGTATCCATGCATTAATGTTTAACACTTTGAGATATTCATAACATTATTGCATAGAACTTAGTGAATCGAACAGCTACGACTGTATTCATAAGTTAGGGTTTATAGTTGTTCAAAGTGTGCACAACACATTGTCATCAAACAATGTTATCCATAACACTTGTAATTCTTTATTATACAATAATAAGATTACGTTTGAAAAGTAATTCCTTGTGTTGATTAAGTTAAGATTAGGGTTTCTAGCATTGATTAGGGACTTTCAATTGGTATCAGAGCGGTGTTTGATATTAAAACCTTCAAGAAACATCGTTCTCAGTTTTATAATCAAGATCCACCATGCCAGAAACTTCTAACCCACCACAATCACCTTCCACAAACCCATCTTCACCAAGACTCAACCCTCCTGCCAATGACGATGATCTACCCCAACTTCTTGACTCAAGAGGTGGATCACACGTCACAAGTGTACCAGTCTTTGATGAAGAAGATTTTTCCAGTTGGAAGAGTCAATTTCTTGTGTATCTCGATGGACTTGAACCTTTTCTTCTAGAAATTTTAGAAAATGGTCCTTATATTCCCATGGTGCTTACATCCACTGAAGAAACCCCTCTTCACAAACCTCTCAAACAATGGACTCCAGCTGATAGAAAATTGGCAAACCAAGATAAACGTCTCAAGAGCATCATAATATCCTGTCTTCCCAAACATATCATGAAGTCTGTCATTCAGTGTCCCACAACCAAACAAATGTGGACAGACCTCATCCTTGGCCATGAATGACCCTCTGAAACAAGAGAGACGAAGATTCAGGCACTCAGACTTCAGTTCAATTCCTTCAAGTCACTTGAAGGTGAAAAGGTTTAGCAAAACTATACAAGGCTGAAGATTCTTCTCAATGACCTAGCAATGAATGACGTCACTATTGGTCAAGCTGAGATCAATGCCACATTTGTCAACAGCCTTCCAAGAAAGTGGCTGAGTATGAATCAAACTCAGAGAGCTAACAACTCAATCAAAAATGACACCCTTGCTCAGCTTTATGGAAAGTATAATTATGAAGAAGGGCTGATTGATACTATCTACAAGTCAGAGACTGAAAGATTTGTGGTCCAAGGAGCATCTTCCAAAGCCTTGATATCTGCAACACATCCTCATGACAGCGATTCTGATGTTGAAGAAGACACCCGTAGCAGCCAAGAGTTCTTGACAGACCTTAATGCAGAGTTTCATGAAAGAGCCTTGCTAGCCAACCAAAGAAGATTCTTCAAAAGATCAGGAAGAATAGGATCAACTAGTAAACCAACAGATAGGTCAAAAGAAACTTGCTTTGCCTGTGGAAAGCTTTGACATTTTCAAAAAGACTGTCCTTCCACCAAGAAATCCTCACCCTCTTATCCATCATCTTCATCCAAACCTTACAAGTTCAAACAACATAACAACTCATCTCACCAATCCAATTCATCAGACACTGAGAAGAAGGATTACAAAAATAAGTACAAGGCACATAAAGCTGAGTTAGAACAAATGAACTTGAAGATTGAAGCTCTGTCCAAGAAGAAGGGTGGTGATAAAAAGACAGAGAAAGGGTTGGTTGCTGAAACTTATGATTAGAATGATGAGCCACTGACTTCATATGAAGAAGATACCACCAGAGTCAGGGCTTTCATGGCGATAGCTGAGGATGAACCAGCTGTTGGAAAAGGTGATGCAAGATCAGGACAATGGGTTGACATCACAATGAAAAAGGTACACAGGCTTCTATCTATGTCTGATAGTGATGAACATAAGCATGTCTATGATTACACCATTGTTGATTTACACTTTGTTGAGGAACAAAGAAAGAACCTACTTGATAAGTTTCACTCTGTTAAATCTGAATTGCTAAATGCTAAATCTGAATGTGAAACTCTCAGGCGGGTTAATTTAGATAAAATATCCCTGCAAAATGAAGTAGCTAGATTAACCTTGAAAAACATTGCTTTAAATGATAAAGTCTCTGAATTAAACAAGGTTATTGAAAAATGGTTGTGTGCTAGGTTAACTATAGATCAATTGCTTAATGATGAAGTACCTGCTGACTTAAAAAGGGATATATCTGCTAAGAAAAATAAGTTGAGAATTCTCACCAAACCCAAAGACATTGTCTTCAAATCTATAGAGACAATTCATATGTCAGATACCACTTTGACTAATGACCCTGTCTCTGAAGATGTGACTAAGTTACCACCTCTGACCAAACACTCTGGAGTTGAACCTAGTAGTTCCTCTCGAGCTGCTAAGGGTGAACTTAGATCTGATATTGAGAAACCTCCAGCTAAAGTTTTTCATGTGTCTGCTAAAATAAATGGTAAACAAGTAGCTTTTAAGCCTGTTGTTACTAAAGCTGTCAATAAGGTTGACCCTACCACTGAAGATCGCCTATTGTCTCTAATGAAAGAAGTAGAACTCTTGAAACAACACATTAAGCCTTCCGTTGAATGCTCTACTTCACATGAACCTAAGTCAGTCCTAGGTGAACCCAAAGGGGAAAGGTTAATCAAACCTTATTGCAATGTATGTAAAAACTCTCACCATATGACTTTAGATCATGACAGACACATGGCAGCTAAAAGAGCTCAGACACCCTCTAGGGATAGACCACAGAGTTCCAAAAGACAACAGGGAAATTACAAACCTCATCCTCCCTGTAAATTCTGTGGGTTCACAAGCCATCACTCAGACGAGTGTGGTGACTTCCCTGGGTGTGATATCTGTGGAAGTTATAACCATGAAACAGTGAATTGTCCATCCCAACGCCAGAAGTTCTACAGGAACTCAAGAGTTGCTAATCAGCAATTCAGGGAACCCACTGGAAAGTGGGTTCACCATAGGAACTAACCTGTTTCTATGTATCTGTGCAGAAATATCTCAAGGAATCGGTATGGTATCTAAACAGTGGCTGTTCTAGACACATGACAGGGATTCAACAATACCGGCACAGATACTCAAAGGAGCCACGTCCTAAAGTGGTGTTTGGAGATAACTCTTCAGGTGACACAGAAGGATATGGCTCAGTGAACTGCAATGGGATTACATTTACCAGGGTTGCATATGTGAATGGTCTTAAACACAATCTTATTAGCATCAGCCAATTGTGTGATGCTGACTATAAGGTTTTGTTTACTAAGACTCAGGGAACCATATTAAACAAAAACAATGATGTTGTGCTTATTGCACCTAGAAGAAGAGATGTTTATGTCATCAACATGGCTGTTTGCTCTGAAGACAGCTCAAATTGTTTCCTTGCTAAAGCCTCTGAAAGTGTCAATTGGCTGTGGCACAAAAGACTGTCTCATCTCAACTTCAAGAACATCAACAAGATAGCCACACAAAACCTGGTTGCTGGTCTACCTTCAGTAATGTTTTCTAAAGACAAGACTTGTTCTGCCTGTGTCAAAAGAAAGCATCACAGGTCTTCATTCAAGACTAGGCAATCATTCTCTATTAACAAGTGCTTACATCTCCTTCACATGGATTTGTTTGGGCCTGTCAAACCTCTGACCATTAATCGTAACAAATACACCTTGGTCATAGTTGATGAATTTTCAAGATACACATGGGTGTTCTTCCTCAGAAGGAAAAGTGATGCAGCTGAAACCATCATGTCCTTCATTAGACAGGTTGAAAATATGAATGATGTTAGAGTCAAAGCTCTAAGAAGTGATAATGATACGGAATTCAAGAATCATCAACTTGAATATTTTTGTGATGAAAAAGGGATTTCACAGAACTTCTCTTCAGTTGGCACCCCTGAACAAAATGGTGTGGCTGAAAGAAGAAACACGACTTTGATTGAAGCAACCAGAACTATGTTGAATGGTGCAGCCTTACCAAAGCAATTTTAGGGAGAAATTGTACACACTGCCTGCTACACACAAAACAGATCAATCATTGTCAAAAGACATGGTAAAACTTCCTATGAAGTTTTCAGAAAAAGATCTCCAGATGTCAGCTATTTCCATGTGTTTTGATGTCCTACGTTTATTTATAACTATAGGGATAAACTTGGAAAGTTTGATGAAAAAGATGATGATGGTTTCTTCTTGGGATACTCTCCAACAGCCAAAGCCTTCAGAGTATTCAACATCAGAAGACAAGAAGTAGAAGAAACCTTCCATGTTAGATTCAATGAAGATGATGAAGTCATACAGAGAACATGAACAGAGGGTGATGAAATTGATTTCAATGAAAATGTATCTTTCCCAAGTGATGAGTTCACAGAACCAAGACCTACCAGTCATCATCACTCCAACACTCTCACCCCTTATGTCCCTGCCTTAGACCCTCTGTCTACTCACAACATTGAAGTTCCTACCTCTCAGGAACTTGATGAAGAAGAACAACAAACCTCTGGTAGTCCTTCTCCTTCTAATGCTATTGATGACTCACCAATTCTTCAAATCCCTGAAGACTCTTCTGCTGATAATGAAGTTTTACCTCTTGACGTGGCTGAAGAAGACTCTGACACTGAAGTAGTCCTTGAAGAAAGCCCTCCTAGTCAGCAGGATGAAACTCAAATTGTACCAGCTATGCCCACAAGTGTTCCTGTTCTTGAGTCCCTAACTCCTCAAAATAAGTGGTCAAGAGATCAACACATTCTTCTGGTCAACATTATTGGGGAACCTAATGCAGGGGTGACAACTAGACAGCGAATCCAAGACTCAGAGTCTGCCTCAGCCAATGAATGTCTCTTTGCTGAATTTCTCTCACAAATTGAACCTAAAAGAGTAGTTGAGGCTCTGGTAGAAGAAGGATGGGTAGCTGCTATGCAGGAAGAGATCAATCAGTTCAAAAGGAACAAAGTATAGACACTAGTGCCAGCTCCACCTGGAAAGAATATCACAGGCACTAGATGGATCTTTAGAAATAAGATGGATGAAATTGGGAACATCATCAGAAACAAGGCCAGACTGGTGGCACAGGGGTTTTCTCAGACTGAAGGAATTGATTATGATGAAACATTTGCTCCAGTTGCAAGACTTGAAGCCATCAGAATCTTCCTTGCTTATGCTGCCCATATGAACATCACTGTGTATCAGATGGATGTAAAGAGTGCATTCCTCAATGGTGATTTGGCTGAGGAAGTGTATGTTGCACAACCTGAAGGATTTGAGAACAGCGAGTTTCCCAACCATGTGTACAGACTTCACAAGGCCATGTATGGGCTAAAACAAGCTCCAAGAGCATGGTATGAAACTCTTTCCAATTTCTTAACTGAAAATAAATTTGTCAGGGGTTCTATTGATAATACACTCTTTACCTTCAAGGATAAGAGTGATTTCATCATTGTGTAGATTTATGTGGATGATATCATCTTTGGGTCAACGAATGTCAATCTTAGTAAACGTTTTGCTAAATTAATGACCAAGAAATATGAGATGAGTATGATGGGTGAATTAACTTACTTTTTGGGCTTTCAAATTAAACAATGTCCTAAGGGAATTTCAATTTGTCAAGAAAAGTATGTTAAGGATTTACTTAAAAAATATGACTTAGCTGATTGTGCATTAGTGAAATGCCCCATGCTTCCACCCAACAACTTGGGCCCTGATGAGTCAGGGGTCTCTATTAATGAGACTTTATATAGAGGCATGATTGGGTCACTCATGTATCACCAGCTAGTCGTCCAGATATCCAATTCTCCACATGTCTCTGTGCAAGGTATTAAGCTAACCCAAAAGAATCCCATCTAGTGGCTGTTAAGAGAATTTTCAGGTATCTCAAAGGAACACCATCCCTAGGCCTATGGTATCCAAAGGAATCAGGCTTTGATCTCAAGGCCTATTCAGATTCAGATTATGCTGGATGCTGTATTGATAAGAAAAGCACTTCAGGCAGCTGTCAAATCCTAGGAGGAAAATTGGTTGGATGGAGTGCTAAGAAGCAAAACTCTGTGGCTATGTCTTCAGCTGAAGCAGAATATGTCGCTGCAGCCAGCTGTTGTGCTCAGGATGAAAAGTCAATTGGCTGACTATGAAATTTTGTATGACAAAGTGTCAATCTTTTGTGACAACACCGGCGCCATTGCCATATCCAACAACCTTGTTCTTCACTCTCGTACCAAACACATTGTTATCAGGTATCATTTTATCAGGGATCATATAATGAAGGGAGATATTGAGCTGCATTTTGTTCCCACAGAGCTGCAACTAGCTGATATCTTTACAAAGCCTTTGGCTAAACCTTCGTTCAACAGGCTAGTTGCTGAGCTAGGGATGCTCAATATCTCAAAGCCTGTGGCTTGATATTAAATGTGTTCATTAAATGATTGATTCTATATTAAATGTTTTCACATGAAACTAGGTAGTTACTTTCCAAGTAAATGCAAAAAACATTCTCAAATATTTAATCATTTATTTTTTGAATAACGAGGAGACAAATAAGTTTTGAAAGGTCAAGGGGACCCACTTGAGCAGTCATTTTCGCACCTTGCGTTTAATGCGGTTGAATAACTGTTTACTTAGTTTGAATATATATATTTTCTCTTTTCTCTTCTCACCCACCACCATTCTCATTTCTGAAATTTTTTCTCTCTCTAAGTACTTCTCTCTCTTAACCCATCCTCCATTTTCTTTCACCTTCGACCTCGAATCCATGGCGTTTTCAGTTCCCAAAGCAGCAAATGTTAACTTCGAGATCAACGAAAGCATCCTCGCCTCCAACAACGCCATTGGATGGATAAAGGCTCCCAATAGCACATACTCAAATCTGGTTAATTTCATGCAGAATTGTGACCTAAGTGAAGGCTTCACCAAATCCCCATCTACCTTTTACCAAGAATACCTTAGGGAATTCTGGTACTCTGCTGAAGTGGTTGATGACACCATAACTTTTAGCCTTTCATGCAATGAACACCCATTCGCTTTCTCCCTTAAAGATTTCTCGAGTGTGGCTGGATTGAAACATGGAGATGATTGACTTAAGGTTGTTGATAAGACGACTGTCAAAGAAGCCCTGGCCACACTCAAACCCTGCCATGATGTAAACCCTACCCTTACACCAGCTGAGGTCCTCTCCAAATCTCCCTTGAAGATTAAGTATTTCACTCCCATGTGGCGTGTCCTCTTCACCCACATTGTTAAATCCCTGGGAGGAATGCAGGGATCCCAAGATCAGATGTCTTTCAACCATCAGGCTATTGCGTATGGGCTGATCTGGGGAGCTGATGTTGATGTTGGAAGCATTCTCTTCTCCAACCTTGTAGAACAGCTGAAGGGAAGAAATCAAGTCAGGGAAAAGAATATCTGCTATGTGCGCTTCCTGTCTCTGATCTTTGAAAGTCTGTTAGGAGACAACTACCACAACATTACGTTGACTGCTCTGAAGCCCTACCGCATCACAGGTGTCATCTACAAAGAAATAGGTGCTGAAGATGTCCCTGTCACCTCATATATGATGAATGTGGCCAACAAACTACCAACATCTGAGAAGCCTTTGCTCCCTTCTTCTGAGAAGGTGAATACTTCTAGTGTGTCTGGCAAGTCTAAGTCTTTGACCTCTGGGCAGCACACTACCAAGTGCAATGCTTCTTCTGGCCAACAACCTAAGAAGAAGAAAATCCCCTCTTCTTCCCACACCAAAGCTGTTTCTAAGGCCAAGGGAAAGAAGACTGACACCTCCTCTGTTCCAGATACTCATGTGGAATCAGATACATCTGCTGACCAACAACAGGAGTCTAGTGTCTCAAAGTCAGCTTAGACGACAGGAAACCATCCTAATCCAGCTGATATCTCACAGGTAATCAGTGTACATTTTTAGAGGTTCACAAGCAGCCACTCTCATTTGTCTGTAGGAGAGAGTGGTGAAGTTAGGGTAATCCTCGACCCATAGAAGTCTGTCAAGCACTTAGAACTCTTTAAGACTTATGTACACCCTGTCTTTGCACCAGGGAATGATTCATTTGTGTTTATAAAGCACCCCGATGACCTTGCACCCTCTAGACAGTATTCAGGCTAACAACAACCTGAATACACTTATGTCTCAACCTTGATCAGCTGTACTTCACACAGCCTCTTGGTTCCCTCCTTAAAAGAGTCCCAAAGGATTTATCCTTTTCAAGGGGAGCTGAATCATCACCCTCAGCTTTCCTAGGGGCAGCGTAACAGGCGACCTTCAACCACATATGTTTCACTCTTAAAAGAGTCCCAAAGGTTTCTTAACCTTTTGGGGGGGCTGAATAATCACCCTCAGCTTTCCTAGGGGCAGCGAATGGCGATCCATAAACAACATATGTTTCACAATCAAAAAGAGTCCCAAAGGTTTTAACCTTTTGGGGGGGGCTGAATAATCACACTCAGCTTTCCTAGGGGCAGCGAATAGCGATCATTAACCATATTTTTTCACACTTAAAAGAATCCCAAGGATTTATCCTTTGGAGTGGCTGAGTAATCACCCTCAGCCTCTCTGGGACAGCGAAATGGCGACCATTCCCCTTATCTTTTTCCCTGTTACTAATTAAAACAATTTGCAGACTGAAATTGTACAGCCAGTCATCGAATCTCAGGTACAACAAGAAAAGGAGGCTGATACAATGACTCAAGATCATCCTCATGACGATGAGCCTCTGTTTAATACTGATGAAGAAATGCTATCATTAGAGGATGATGTCTCTGATCTAGAGTCAATGCTTGAAGATGAAATCCCTGAAGGGATGTTTGAGGAGGAGGATGAGGAAGATGAGGAAGATCAGCAATCTGTCTCTCCTCCAAAAGAAATAGCTGTGTCCACACCAGCTGGCAATAATACTCCTCCTCCCAAGGATGTTGTTGTTACTCCAAACTCTGCTACCTCAACAACAACAGTCTTCCAACGCCCAGCCTATGATCCAACAGCAGAGTTTCTCATGTTTGATCATCCTGCCCAAACTATCTTTGATCTTTTACCAAGGGGGGATGATTATGCTCAACAAAGCCTCAACATCAAGAATCTTCAGCCTGTTCATCATCAATCAGACATTGAACGCCTATCAAGGAAGCTGGATGTGATTAAGTCTGAAATGCACAACTTCACCGTCACATTTCCAGGGATTATCCAAAAGGCTGTGGCTGAGGCTGTTACTGAACGAATAAAGGATGGTGCAAGGAAAGGTGTAGCACAGGGACTTAGTCACCTCTCCACAAGAATGAAGGATTTCATTGACTCAGAGGTCCATGCCTTACTTCATGAGCATGAGCTGACTATGCACATACATTTTGAAGTTGTTCGCAACAAGCAATACCGTCATGCAAACTTCATTGTCAGTCGAGTTCAGGCCAACACTAATGCAAATGGCAACCTTCTACTAAAGATTGCCAGGGCTTCAAGGAAAAGGCAACGTGCTATGGCTGCCTCTGTTGAACAGATTGCAAGGCATTTTCAGACACGTTCATCCAAACGTCTGCGTAGCCAGGATGAACGTGAGGGGGAGAAAGAAACAACACTCAACCTTGCATCTGCTAAACAAGGCTCATCATCAGCTGACAACACCATTACACCTGTTCCTCTCCAAGTCATCACACCTGTTATAATACCTGATGATGAGGATAACACTCAGGGGGAGCAACAGAATCAAGATGGAGCTGACTCATCAAAGTCCCTGGTTTTGGTTAACACCAGCGAGCCTGGGGATGATGATGAACCAGCTGCTAAGAAACTAAAGTTCACTGTTAGCTCCCTCCCCAAAGCAATTCAAACTCAGGCTCAGACAGCATTTATCAGAAGAGCTGATGTTTTGAAAAACATAAGTATGGAGTCCTCTCTCTCGAAGAAAGGAAAGGAGATAGTTTTGGTTGACACAGACACCAAACTCTAGAAGATAGTTGCGATGCTAGAGACAGGAGGATCCACCACAGAACTTTCCCAATTCTCAACCTTTACACCTTCCAATGAGATTCCTTTAACCCCTGAAGAAATAGAGAAACAGGCTGAGGAATTCAAGAGATTAAATGAACTCAAGACAACCAAAGAATTGAATGAAGCTACTCTAAGGAAGATGACTCAACCTGAAAGAGAAAAGCAAAAGCAAAGGTTGAGGGAAATGGAAGCAAAACGCGCTGAGGCACCAAGGAAAGTCAAAGCTGACTATGATGCATGCGTTAACAACAGATATGCCCCTGGCAAGATAACCAAGTTCAAATACACCATTCATAAATCCACAAACACCCCACAGATGATCTTATGGAGGGATAACCAACAGGGAAATATGAATGTGTTTGACAACTTCAGGCTAAAGACACTTGGGTTATCAGAATGGTTCAAACTTGAAGCCTTAGCTGCCAAAAGAACTGGACATGCCAATTTTCTTCTGCTTAAGACTATTAAGGCCAAATTTACCTGGATCAAAGAAACAGCTGCCAAACTCAAGATTGATCCCCTACCACAGCTTTTTGAACAAGAACCCCCAAAGACTGGCAACAAAAGAAGAAGAATTTCTCAACTTGTTAAAGAAACTTTTGTTACATATGATGTTCAAGTGGATGGCATGCACAGGGATTTGATCCTACCCAATGGTATAGTTGGCCCTGTTGATGGTCAGACATACACAGAGCCTGAAAGAGGAATGGCATTCATGAACAGGGCTTGCCAGTATGCTTTTCAAAGGGAAGATGAGCTGTGCTTAGCTTCAACAATTCAGGTACTTTGTCACAAGAAATCACTCAAGATCAACACAGAGTATTCCAAGAAGTTTGCCAAGACTTTGCAGGATGAACTAGATAATAGATTGGACTTGGCTGAAGCTGAAGAAAGGATTAAAAATGATGACTATTGAAGATGTTCACAACCTATTTTTACCTTCATCTTTTATTTTACTTATGTAATGTACTTGTAATTTTTCCTTAAGTATTAATAAAATCATGAGGTATGTTTGTTTAGATCTGTTATGAGTAAGAAGAAGTTGTTAACTCACTTACCTTAACTTAGTTAGATTTAGCAATATTTATGTTTAAATAGGGGGAGATTGTTGGGAATCTAAACTTGTTAGATTCCCTGATCATAGATTTAAACATAATTAGGCTGTTAGATAGTCCCTTGCCTGTGCCTAAGAGGCAGACAAGTTTCGCAAGACTCACAAAGATCCAAGTCTCTGTGAGCAACCTCAGAGGAGTCCATGTCAGAGACATTGTCAAGGAAGTCAAAGATTACTTGAAGACATACTCATTGGCTGTGATGGATAACAGCCAAGATGTATCAGGGACTCTGAGGGGTTGAGGGTTAACATGGGTGGCAATACCCTGTTAACACTCAGCACACTTTGGACATGTCATTTGTGTGTTCGAGACTATGAAGAAAAAGGAAACTGTTTTGACAACTGTTTCCTTAAAGCATAATGGAAGACTACCAAGAATAGAAGGACATTATGTGACTGATGTGGGAACTTGTAAAAGCTTGTGTAGTCACCATCAAGTACTATTTAGGTCAATCTCGTAACACTATAAATAGGATGTGTATCCATGCATTAATATTTAACACTTTGAGATATTCATAACATTACTGCATAGAACTTAGTGAATCAAACAGCTACGACTGTATTAATAAGTTAGGGTTTATAGTTGTTCAAAGTGTGCACAACACATTGTCATCAAACAATGTTATCCATAACACTTGTAATTCTTTATTATACAATAATGAGATTACGTTTGAAAAGTAATTCCTTGTGTTGATTAAGTTAAGATTAGGGTTTCTAGCATTGATTAGGGACTTTCAACTATTTTACAAGAAACTAATTTATATATTAAAACTAAATTATTACGATTAAACAAAAAAATAAACACCTGATATTAGAAAAAATGATGCAACGTTTTACCAAATAAAAGTGCAAGCAAAGTTGGTTAAATTGTTTTGACGTTGAACATATGGTCCAAAATCAACAAGTATAATCAATATAGCTAAAATATCTAATAAACTAACAAGCTAAACAGGGAGCAAATTTATAAAATGAAGACATCAAAAGCAACAGTAAATCAGACAAAAATAAATAACCGAATCATTTCAACAAACCCCAAACATCAATTCAACTAAACATAAACTTTATTTAATCAAAATAGTCAAGCGAATTCAATGATTGGAACAGAGAAAGCATAAGTTGAGATAATAATAGTTTTATACTAACTTGGAAATGAGAATCAAAACTAAATAGAAGAAAGAAAGATAAACTAACAGTAAAACTACCTATCTACATCCTACAAAGAAAAAGGAACGAAAAATGAAAAACAAAGCAAAGAAAAAAATGAGATAAGATAGTGTATCTATTGGAATATTGTTCTATCTATTGCGTCTAAAAAAAAAACTACCTACCTTCTAAAATAAAAAAACACAGGTAAAAAAAATGGAAAGTAAAATAATAGGATCTCCTCTCCTGATCTATCTTACCCTCTCTATTAATAAAAAAAATACTACTCGCCAAGAAAAGTCAAATGCTGCGTCTTGTTGAATCTAAGCTCCTTTCTTAAATGATACAGGGAAATAAAAATGGAAATATGTTATCTACTTGCTATTCTCCTAAACGAAAAAAAAAGAATAAAATGGGATGCTGTTACAACTGGAACATAAAAAATAAAATCCTACACTACTTGGAAAAAAAATAAACTACTGACTATCCTCTCCAAAAAAGAAGTGTGATGTCTTTTACTTCATATGTACGCATGCCCCCTTTTCATCTTATGGGCCATGCTGGGCTTTTTGTCATTGCTGCGTTTTATATGTTGTGTACAATTTTGGGCCAGTTGGGCTTTGACATTACTTCTTTTTATGGGCTATAGTGTTTTGGTTATATTAATGGGTCGGTCCGACCCATTTAAATGGTGTCGGATCGGCCCAATAAAACATGAATGCATCGTCAAACTCGATTTTCTGTGCTCTTTCCATTTCTCGTGCTTGTCTTTGCTCTTTTTCTTCGTTTTAGCTCCTTTTCTTTAATATTCGTACCTACAATAATAAATAGCAAATATAAACGATATATGCACTAAAAATACATTTTTGCTATTTATTATGCGAAAAATGAAGGGAAATTCTCACTAAATGCATGAATAATTATGTGTTTAACACACCCCTACACCTAAACGTTGCTTGCCCCCAAGCAACTTAATAAGTGTGTAAACACTCATCCTTTTGCCATTAAAATCAAGGAAAAACAAGACCTAATCATGTGTTTGACATCTTAAAAGTCGGAATTACGCGTGGTTTTGTGTTTTTGTGTGAAATAGGTACAAATGATCAAAAGGAAAGAAAACACGGGATTTCACAGTCAAATGTTGAAGAAAAGTCCAAGAAAGAGACAAAGACAAAGTCAAAAGACCAAAAGTGTGCCCAAGTTCACGAAAACCGGTGAAACCGACACGAGTTTGAAGAAACAATCAAGGAAGCCGAAATCAAGTTCGTTTTAAAGCGAATTTAAACTTTTTGAAGATATTCGAGCTTAGTGGGTCCCATATTTGCTTATTGGGCCTGAAAGCCCAATAGTGGATTTAACTTAATCATATTTTACACAAAGGCCCAATTCAGCCCAAAATACAAACGGATACCAACTTGGGCCAAAGCCCATTTGACTCAATAAACATGGGACGGAGATATTAAGCCTGGTCTTGGCTGGTCAACACCTCACAACCCGGTCATTATTTTTAGGAAAAATAACACAAATACGTAATATTTTTGGTGTAATACTTTTAGGAAAAAGTATTACTTTTTGATTTTTAAATTTTTTGTTCCAAATCTTAGGAAAGAATTTGCTTTTGATGATTTTTTATTTTTTTGTATTTTTACCTTTTTTATTTTTTTGTGTTTTTGATTTTGTTGCAAGAAAATTAACGTTCAAAATGAACGGATCCCAAAATCCAAACGTCTCACGAAATCGTCAATCGTAACGAGCGAAGCGGCAACAGTGCCATTTTAATGTAAGGATTTTGCAAGGCAAATCTTTTAAGTTCAATTAATGTTCGTTTTCCTCGACTCACTCGAATTGATTACCGATTAAACGTAAAACTTATTTTGTTCTTGGTAAAAATGTATTTTTGGTATTTTTAAAACTAAAAACTTAAATAAAGACTAATTAATCTAATTTAAAAATATATTTTAAACTAATTGAAAACTTTTAATAAAATTTAAATCTAATTAAGCTAATTCTATTTTTAAATAAAGCTATATTAATTGAAAACTATTTAAAAACTATTTCTAAACAAAACTAAATTTTAAAACGATTTAAATAAAAACTAAAATTTAGAAACAAAACAATTTAAAATTTATAAAAGTAATTAAAAATATTTTTTATCTTTTTTATTTTTTTATTTAAACTAAACTTTATAAAGAAAACTTTAAGTAAAACTACTATATTAAAATTTAATTAAACTAAAATTGTATTAAGCTAAATTAATAAATCTGACAGCTAATATAAAACATATATTAATTAATGTTTGCGAGTTAATACACAAATAAAGTGCAAGCACAAATGGTAAAGGCGCATGACCGGTATACGATAGGTCAGGGGTTCGAGACCCAACAGACGAAATTTTTGCTAATAATATTTTTTTGGACTTTAGAAACTCAGACCAAGTGGGTCTGAGTTTTTACAGTATGTATCAGCAAAAACAAAATAAGCTATAACAGCAATTCTGAAAAGATACAAATAAGCAGATTAAAAAACAAATAAGCTAAGCAAATCTTAAAAGCAAATAAACAGGTAAGCAAACAAAAGGTATAATAAGCAGGCTAATCAAAAGCAGTAGTCTAAATAAGCAGATAAGACGATTCCGACAATAAGCATTCAGCAGTTATAAAATTAAAATAAAACTAGTAAAACTTAACAGACTAAAAACAAAACAAATCAGTTAACCAACAATTCCAAACTTAAACAAATCTAAACGAAACTAAACCAACTTCGAAAATAAATCAGATCCAAAAACTGAATGATAACATAAAATTTAAATAAACAATAGAAGATCCAAATGCAACGCAAGCAACTAAACAATTATATCAGATAAAAAAAAGAATAGCAGATCTAAACTTCAAATCACAAGCAAAGTTGACATAAACCGAATAAACATAAACTAAATCAAAACTAAACTTAAACCAATACTAAGCAGATTCAACAAACTGATAACTAATAAGCAGATTAAACAGTTAAATAAATGAACATCAATAATAATTAAAAAAAGATAAAACCTAATGTCGATTTCCGTTGGGTCGAAGGTGGGCGCTGAACCCCCTTGTGATCAAAACCGAAACCGAACACCGTTTATCTTCAACCCGAATCATCAAACCAAACAGCTACTCGAATCAATACAAATCTTCGAACAGTTTTATACTTTCCCATTGGGGGAAAATATTTCATCCACTTTCTTATACTTTTATAATAATAAAAAAAAAGTAATTAACCAAAATACCTTGCGAAAAATTAAAAGCACAATTTAAAACATAAATATAATTTTATTAATAACTTGAAACTTTGATTACAATACTCTGAAAATTGAAAATATAATTTACCTACAATCTAATTTGCATAAAAATAAAATTAAAACTAATTTAATCCTACACCTAAATTAATTAAAAAACAGTAAAATAAAAAGAAAATTGAATACTTTTGATTATAAGTTATGAGGGGTTTTATAGGAGAACCTAAATGCCTTGTTGATGAAGATTGGTGCCCACGGCTTCAAATCATAGCCGCTCTTTCTTTTCTCTTTCTTCATTCTCTTTATCAACGGCAGAAAAAGCCCAAACATCACACGGATCGCCCTCGTGGCGGTTTTGTGTTTGTTTGTGTTAGTTTTATGCCTAGGTGGAGGATTAATATTGGATGGAGGGGATATGGAGAGGTGTTTCCACCAATAAAAAGCAAGGAAAAAGTCACGTTGGATATTGAGAGGAGGACCACCTTATTGTTTGCTGCGAAAAACTTGGGGATTTATTCCCCAAGTGTGTGAATTACACGCCTAGAATAAAACCCCCAATTTTTATTTTGGTAATTTTTATTTAGGGTTTGTGGATTTGGGGTAAAAAATATGGTGATTGTGGTTTTTGGGAGAGAAGGAGTTGGGTGAAATCTCCTTGTTGTTATCGAAATAATTGGGTGTGGGTAAATAAAACTTTATTAAAAACGGGTGTGTGGGGTGTGGGTTTGACCGGGTTGTGAGGTGTTGACCAGCCAAGAAAAAAAAATAAAAAAAAAGAAAATTAAAAAATCCAAAAGTAATACTTTTCCTAAAGTATTACACCAAAAATACTCCTCTTTATCCTCTATTGTATTTAATTCTTTTCTCTACCCCTCTTATTTTTAATTCTTCATAGATTCGTACTGCGTAAGATGTGGAAGACCATGGAATGGTTATCAAACATGCCAATGGTGTATATGTGAGCGATGCGGCTATCATCTCGACAATACACAACTTGGATTTTGTCCACATTGTAATTCAGCCAATTCGTACTTCACCTCTCCCATATATGAGGATCCGTATCCGTAAAATACACCGGGTTTTTCTCCATACCCGTGTTGCAACTATTGTGGGGGCCCTCACAATACTTCTTATTGTCAACCGATGAATTATGAGCCACATCCGTGCTATAATTCCGGTTTTCAACATTTTGAACCCCCATAATACTCCGTCGTTCATCAACCTTCTTTTGAGAAACAACTCCCTAGTTGGGATGAAATTCTAGAAAGCTTAAAACAACTCAAAATTAGCTTGCATGACGAAAGACGACAAGAGCAAGTATCTAATCTTAGTACTTCTACTCCTCCTCTTGTGCATTCTTACTATTATTATGATGATGACGATGAGAATTCTATTTCTTGGAATTATCTTTGTGCTCAATGTCCTAGTGCAATTGTAATTCCTTCTCTCGATATCCCAAATGCATCTAAGGCTTGTGATACATCGAGTGAGATTAGTGATTTTGGTCTCGACAAATTCTTTGAAGAAGTTTGTGATGTGCCGACTTTTGCGGAGCTTACGGACGAGGTCGCTCTTACAGATGACATTTCTCCATGTTATGAGGATTTCACGTTTGAAATTTCTCCTTTTCACCCATTTCCACCAGGAGATGCGGGCGATGACGGTTTATTCTCTCTGACTTATGAGAAGTTCACCGATGAACTTGCTCTTTTAGATGACGTGGAAGACGTTATTCTTCGCGACAAATTATTGAAAATTCATCTTCTTATTTCTCAAATTGAAGCGTTGAAATCTAATCCTATCAATGAATCTTTACGTCCTTCTGTTACTCCCGTTGAGAATAATGACCCATATATGGAAGAAATTGACAATCTCTCAATACCTCCGGGTATTGATGATGATGACACGGAGGGGGACATTCTCTTTGATAATTTTATTAATGAAGATATTGTCACAAGTCCCCCTCTCGAGCACCTTTCCTCCCAACCTCTCGAATCTATTACCGAGAATGAGTGCTTTGACCCGGAAGGTGACATTCACCATTCTATGATTGATACCTTTACGGCTTTGCCGAATAGTGACCATCCATTGTCTTTGGGGGATGACAATTTGTCTCCTTTACCCACCCCACCTCCCGTGGATCACGACCTCACATACTTTTCGTATGTTGAGAGGACTTTTCTACCTTTCATGACTTATCCTCCTGCCTCTCATTTATTATGTTCCTCCGGGACCGAGGATAAGATTTTTGATCCCGGTATTACATTAGAGGCTTCCTCATGGACCATTTAATTCGGGGTCGAGTCAGGCTCGTGACTCGGTTAACAAAAACAAGCGCTTCTCGGGAGGCAACCCGATGATCTATTTTATCTATTTTCTACAATAAGTGTAGGGGGAGCCGTGTAGGTTGTTTGTTTTGTGTGTTGTGATTGTGCAGGGACATGTGCTTTCATGATCCACTTTTGGTGTTTTTGATGAGACCCGTGATCCCGTGTCCCCGTGTACCCGATTCCTTCGATAAGTTTTTGCTATTGTGATTCAATCTTGTATATAAATAAAACGAATAAATGTAATCACTTTAGTTTACTCTTCCTTAGCTCGATTTTAAACAACGTTGTTGGAAATTCACTTTATGTGACGACATTTAAGAATTCCCATTAGTTATCATAGTCACACATGCTTAGACTAGACTAGGAACGTTGTATAGTTTAAGTAGCGTGTGTGACTATATATACCCCTCCTAGGCTTCCAAGGAGGGGTGTTGATTGTGTTTCTTTCTCATTTTTATTACATTTTCTATTTTCACACATTCAACCTTTCTCTCTCAACTCAACAATGGCTTCCACCATCTTCCACCACCCACCTAGACCACCGAATTAGCTAAATAGCAAATCCTCAATTGGCATCAGAGCCTCGGTTCCATCCTTGGATCGTGTTCATGTTTTTGATTTGGTGGTCTAAAATTTTTTTTGGGGTCTCGTTCTATAAATTTTTTGGTCACGTCTTGTTACTTAAAATATTTGTCACGGTTTGCTATCAATGTTCACAAGTTTTATAACTTCCACTTTGGTCTCGTTATATCAATCCCTTGGTCCGATTGGTTTAACTGTTTGTGTCACTGGTTTTGTCATAATCTAGTCATATCACCACTTGCCACGTTTTCCTGGTCAAAAGTGATGTCAAAACCTGCCATTTTTTCTTAAATCTACTAATGATTTTGTGCATGGTTTTTCTGTTATATCATCTGTTTTATCATCAGTTATGGGTTACATAATTTTTTTTGAAGATGGAGATAAGTATGTGCCCAGAAAACATTGTCCTAAATATCAGGAAAAAGTACAGATATGATTTCAGATTCTCATTCAGATTGGAATATTGCGATCGCAAAAACCAATGGTTTCTACATTACGATCGAATATTCCGATGGAACTCATTCGGTGCATTCCGATGGAACACATTTCGACGGATGCATTTCGACGGATGCATTCCGAAGGATGCATTCTGACGGGGTGTAGAGGAGACATTTCGATGGACTCATTACTTTAACACATTGCAATGCAAGTTTAAACATTGCGATGGGTTTAAATGGTGACTTTGCGATGGGTTTCAAAAACATTGCGATGGCTAACATAAAACATTGCGATGATTTTTTAGAAATCATTGCGATGAATCTTATTGACTTGTGATGGGTTTCCGATAGACTTATTGACTTGCGATGAATCACAGTTTGACCAGTTTTAAGACCTAAAAGACTTAACCATGCTGTTTAGACTTAGCCCGAGACCAGAACCAACAAATCCAATCCAATCCAGCCTTTTATCACCTCTACACCATAACTAACCTAAACCCTTCGTCTCCTAATCCCTTCGCATCGAGACTCGAACGAAAACATAAATATGATCTCAGATAGTTATTTCGTGTGTTTCAATAAATCATGATCTTTTGAAGTTCAAATACACGAAATACTAAATTCATCATACATCTATTTTTTTGAAGGAAAACCCTCATTTAATTTTCGAAATGAAACAAGATTTATAACAAAATAGTTATGATCTATTTGTTTCTTTCGTTAATTATCGACATGCAATTAACACAACTTACCCGAGACCTTTATTCATTTAAAGATCTTGATGTTACGATCGATAATGACTGTTGGGATGGATGTTATTTGTTGGTTGAGATTACATAGATTAAGATGGAGATGTATTTGTTGATGGATGATTGATCTGGTGGAGGGGCGGAGGTTACGATGAAGGGGTGTGAGAGAGGATTTTTGGGAGGAGGAGTTTGGTGGGGGCGGAAATAACAATGTGCCTGATTAGGGTTAAACTGTGCGTTTGTTTAGGGTTTGACCTCATATAAACCAAACTGATGGACCGGGTATTTAATTTGATATGGGCCATGGACTCACGTTTTGTTAACAAAGATATGGGTCGTGTGACTTGTTATATACACACAAGTTTTTATTTTTGTATAAATTTTCAGTGTATTAAGTTATACTTCGGTCAACATCGGGACAAAGTGACGTGACAATGTGACGAGACAAAAAGACATGACCAAGTGATAAAATTTAATTTGACGAGACCAAAAAGAAAATTTGGCGATTTTTTAGTGGCTACGGATTTATTTGACCGGGTATAAATTATGTGAAGTTGGAGACGGATTTTTCGAAGGCGTGTATTTATTTTATCTTTAAAAGATAACTTGCTCGTGCTTAATCTTAGAATGACGACTTGGTTATCTAGTTTCCGGGTTCGGGGTGGTTGGTTGATGACTCGGATAACTATCACTTAAAGGGGTTACATTGTTGTACTCAGTGTCACGCGCTTAGTCGACGTGGATAATTTCAACAGGTGTTGTGCCTATAGACTTCTTCAGTGATGCATTGGGTACTTAGAGATTTCTCCACCGTTCTTCATTCAACAATTGTGCAAGCTTAAGTCACAAGATCGAAAGATTTTTATTCAGTTTCACGTTTGATGTATCTGGTTCATTCAATCAGTGGTCACTTCAAATTGCTTTCAAGTGGGTTGGTAAAGATAGCCGTGGAGAGTTTATGAGTAGAGATATTTGATCAACAGCTGATTCTTACAAAATATATAATTCTGCTTATTTATTATTCTCACGAGATTTCAGGTACATGTGCGTACGATTTATTGATGGTTCCGATTTTCGAAACCATAAAGGGGGAAGAAGACACATTGAACGAACAACGAGTACACGTGATGAACTTCATACCTTCTTTTGATTTGAAGACATTCCGGGATGACATTTGTCATAGCCGCAGAGAAAATCAGTGTTTTAACTCGTGGCGTTATCAATCTCTAAACGGTACACTACTGATTCGATGTTTAATTGTTTCGTTGTTGCAATTATTCATCATCATTATCCTATATGCACTCCCGGGACTTAATTGACTCTGGTGCATCTCCGGAAGAAGATATGTGCATTTCCGGGACTTAATTGACTCTGGTGTTACGATGTCAACTTCATGAATAGGATAAAGTGTCCACTTCAGTATTTGAGCTTCATACTTGGGATTGATTTATTTTCTTCAACTATGTGGGGGAAGAAATGTCTTGATTCTTTCTTGTATGCATAACTTGAACTCTCAGGGGGAAGAAAAATTCAGAAGAATTATTTCAAGCATGAGAAGAGAAGTTGTTGATCTACTTGGTGTACCCCTTACTTTCAATCCCTCTTAGCAACGTTATCATGTTATATGATGGGATTTGCTTGTTAGATTCCGCTGTGCGCTTAATCATTCTAAGCTTTATTGAAAGCTTTGAAGTTGCTTACGAGGATTGTCGGATTAGGGGGAAGCTATTTAAAAGCTTCTACATCAAGTTTATGAGGCATGAATTAGGGGGAAGTTAATTCAGAAGCTTCTCCTTAAACAGAAGTGTATGGGTTACTTAGCTCGTGCCGTTACAGTATTTCTTCTACAAGTTACTTTAAAGATGAGTCGTTTTGAAGACGAAGGCCTCAGAAGACTTCATCAGCATTGGACGCTTCATGAAAGCTCTTGTTCTTAATCATTATGTACTTGTTAGGAAGAATATTGTAAGGAATTCTACATGTCATCCCATGGGGGAAGATTGTTGGAAATTCATTTTACGTGACAACATTTAAGAATTCCCATTAGTTATCATAGTCACACACGATTAGACTAGACTAGGAACGTTGTATAGTTTAAGTAGCGTGTGTGACTATATATACCCCTCCTAGGCTTCCAAGGAGGGGTGTTGATTGTGTTTCTTTCTCATTTTTATTACATTTTCTATTTTCACACATTCAACCTTTCCCTCTTAACTCAACAATGGCTTCCACCACCTTCCACCACCCACCTAGACCACCGGATTAGCTAAAAGCAAATCCACAGTACTCAATGTCCTAAGTGTAGGGGAGTTTATTCTCCCACATGCTTAAACATTGAGGACAATGTTTATATTAAGTGTAGGGGGGATTTCTATCGAAATTTTAGTGGGCTTTTCCATGAATTTGACCCTATTTAACCGGAAAATTTTAAAAAATTTCAACGTTTTTCAAAATTTTGATCTATTTTGGCCTAGTAGTATTTTTCATTTATGTCTTTCCTTTTATCATCGCATCTTATTTATATTTTCCATTTCAAGAATAAAGTTAAAAATAAATAAATGAATAAAATGGTTTTAACAAGTTTTGATATCTTTGATATATTAGGCCCGTCGTGAATATTTTGACTCAACCCGAGTTTACTTATCCAAGTTTACTCTAGCTAGTATCCTTAACCATATGGACCTTAATTGGTTTATTAGGCTAAGCATCCACGAGTCTCATTCCTTGAGATTTTAAATTGTGGAGAACGAGAGATGATAGAGTTGATAATAAGTTTAAGGGTTAATTCTTATTTATATGAGTTTTTGTGGCTCTTTCTTCCCGCTTGTATATTTAATTGCTTAATAAATAAGGATCTTTGCGGTGTCGATTCGATATCTTAACTCTTAGCCAAATCTTTAATCTCCTTGTAATTGAAGCATGAACACATTGAGGGTGCCAGGGTTGTGGAGTTCCGACTAAGGTGGCTCATAACCACTAAGTAGGAGGTATTCAGACCATGGGACCGCGGAATTTGGCCTACTATATATATCATAAATAAAGAAAGAATAAGATTAAAACATGACCTCAAGGAGCCTTAGATTGTGGGACGAACCTTGTCATTAGAGCCTTAGGATGTATGGCATGGTAAGTGTTGAATAAAAATTGATCAAAAATCAATTCCCTCGTTTATCGTTCAAGGAGCCTTAGGGTGTGGACAATAGATGAGGAGCATTTTCACATCTTAATGAGCCTAAGGGTATATGATGTGAACTTACTAAACTACACATAAAGTCAACATGACTTTGGATGAATAATTAATAAGTAGTACTATTGGCCAAATTTTGGGTCCGGGAATTTATTCCCCAAATCGTGTTAAATCATCCTTGATGTGGGCTTACTTTAGTAACAACGTTTTTGATGACGAGGTTAGGTTTTGAGTGTCGGGTTTGCACCGTTTTGCCTTCATTTTTGGACTAATAATTATCAAATAAGTCAAATGAGCCTACGGGTGAATGACAATCAATAAAATCTCGAGATACAACGTAGGAATTGGAGAAAGAGTTGTACACAATTGTCTTATATAAGTGGTTTTAACCTAAGAAATTATGGTAAACAATGATCTCGTTTTTAAGCTGGGTATGGGGAACGTGAAACTTGAGGGTGATTAATATTCATGACACGAAAGCCCTAATTCAAGTCTTAGATTTCTTCACGAGTTTCTTCCATCAAATAATTTCAAGTTAATAAGTTGTTATAGCTTTTGTTTCCTTTAAAGTTTTTATCTTTTCGTCGTAGTAATAATAGTATATCTTAATAAAGGCCATAATGGGTTAATTATGAGAAAAATGTAACTTTATGCTTTAAAATAATGCATTGCATGGGGTCATTGCAATGGTCAAGTGTAGGGGATTTAGTAAGTGTGCAAACACTTATCCTTTTGCCACTAAAATCAAGGAAAAACAAGACCTAATCATGTGTTTAACATCTTAAAAGTCGGAATTACGCGTGGTTTTCTGTTTTTGTGTGAAATAGGTACAAATGATCAAAAGGAAAGAAAACACGGGATTTCACGGTCAAATGTTGAAGAAAAGTCCAAGAAAGAGACGAAGACAAAGTCAAAAGACCAAAAGTGTGCCCAAGTTCACGAAAACCGGTAAAACCGACACGAGTTTGAAGAAACAATCAAGGAAGCCGAAATCAACTTCGTTTGAAAGCGGATTTAATCTTTTTGAAGATAGAGCTTAGTGGGTCCCACATTTTCTTATTGGGCCTGAAAGCCCAATAGTGGATTTAACTTAATCATATTTTACACAAAGGCCCAATTGAGCCAAAAATACAAACGGATACCAACTTGGGCCAAAGCCCATTTGACTCAATAAACATGGGACGGAGATATTAAGCCTGGTCTTGGCTGGTCAACACCTCACAAACCGGTCAAACCCACACCCCACACACACGTTTTTAATAAAGTTTTATTTACCCACACCCAATTATTTCGATAACAACAAGGAGGTTTCACCCAACTCCTTCTCTCCCAAAAACCACAGCCACCATATTTTTTACCCCAAATCCACAAACCCTAAATCAAAATGACAAAAATAAAAATTGGGGGTTTTATTCTAGGCGTGTGATTCACGCACTTGGGGAATAAATCCCCAAGTTTTTCGCAGCAAACAATAAGGTGGTCCTCCTCTCAATATCCAACGTGGCTTTTTCCTTGCTTTTGATTGGTGGAAACACCTCTCCATATCCCCTTCATCCAATATTAATCCTCCACCTAGGCATCAAACTAACACAAACAAACACAAAACCGCCACGAGGGCGATCCGTGTGATGTTTGGGCTTTTTCTGCCGTTGATAAAGAGAATGAAGAAAGAGAAAAGAAAGAGCGGTTATGATTTGAAGCCGTGGGCACTAATCTTCA
The DNA here is from genome assembly GCA_025667525.1 of Glebionis coronaria. NCBI lineage: Eukaryota > Viridiplantae > Streptophyta > Magnoliopsida > Asterales > Asteraceae > Glebionis > Glebionis coronaria. Next base: position 295,781,628 of record CM046875.1, read on the forward strand.
TCAACAAGGCATTTGGGTTCGCCTATAAAACCCCTCACAACTTGTAATCAAAAGTATTCAATTTTCTTTATATTTTACTTTTTTTTAATTAATTTAGGAGTAGGATTAAATTAGTTTTAATTTTATTTTTATGCAAATTAGATTGTAGGTAAATTGTATTTTCAATTTTCAGAGTATCGCAATCAAAGTTTCAAGTTATTAATAAAATTATATTTCTGTTTTAAATTGTGCTTTTAATTTTTCGCAAGGTATTTTGGTTCATTAATTTTTTTTATTATTATAAAAGTATTAGAAAGTGGATGAAATATTTTCCCCCACTGGGAAAGTATAAAATTGTTCGAAGATTTGTATTGATTCGAGTAGCTGTTTGGTTTGATGATTCGGGTTGAACATAAACGGTGTTCGGTTTCGGTTTTGATCACAAGGGGGTTCAGCGCCCACCTTCGACCCAACAAAAATCGACATTAGGTTTTATCTCTTTTTTTATTATTATTGATGTTCATTTATTTAACTGTTTAATCTGCTTATTAGTTATCAGTTTGTTTAATCTGCTTAGTATTGGTTTAAGTTTAGTTTTGATTCAGTTTATGTTTTTCGGTTTATGTCTACTTTGCTTGTGATTTGAAGTTTAGATCTGCTATTTTTTTTTATCTGATATAATTGTTTAGTTGCTTACGTTGCGTTTGGATCTGCTATTGTTTATTTAAATTTTATGTTATCATTCAGTTTTTGGATCTGCTTTATTTTCGAAGTTGGTTTAGTTTCTTTTAGATTTGTTTAAGTTTGGAATTGTTGGTTAACTGATTTGTTTTGTTTTTAGCCTGTTAAGTTTTACTAGTTTTATTTTAATTTTATAACTGCTTAATGCTTATTGTCTGAATCGTCTTATCTGCTTATTTAGACTACTGCTTTTGATTAGCCTGCTTATTATAGCTTTTGTTTGCTTACCTGTTTATTTGCTTTTAAGATTTGCTTAGCTTATTTGTTTTTTAATCTGCTTATTTGTATCTTTTCAGAATTGCTGTTATAGCTTATTTTGTTTTGGCTGATACATACTGTAAAAACTCAGACCCACTTGGTCTGAGTTTCTAAAGTCCAAAAAAATATTATTAGCAAAAATTTCGTCTGCGGGGTCTTGAACCCCTGACCTCTCGTATACCTGTCATGCGCCTTTACCATTTGTGCTTGCACTTTATTTGTGTATTAACTCGCAAACATTAATTAATACAGGTTTTATATTAGCTGTCAGATTTATTAATTTAGCTTAATACATTTTTAGTTTAATTAAATTTTAATAAAATAGTTTTACTTAAAGTTTTCTTTATAAAGTTTAGTTTAAATTAAAAAATTAAAAAGATAAAAAATATTTTTAATTACTTTTATAAATTTTAAATTGTTTTGTTTCTAAATTTTAGTTTTTATTTAAATCGTTTTAAAATTTAGTTTTGTTTAGAAATAGTTCTTAAATAGTTTTCAATTAATATAGCTTTATTTAAAAATAGAATTAGTTTAATTAGATTTAAATTGTATTAAAAGTTTTCAATTAGTTTAAAATAGATTTTTAAATCAGATTAATTAGTCTTTATTTAAGTTTTTAGTTTTAAAAATACAAAAAATACATTTTTACCAAGAACAAAATAAGTTTTACGTTTAATCGGTAATCAATTCGATGAGTCGAGGAAAACGAACATTAATTGAACTTAAAAGTTTTGCCTTGCAAAATCCTTACATTACAACTATTATCACAAACGTTAAGTTCAAAAACAATTTAAAACCACTTCTTTTTTAAATAAAAGAAAAATAAAAATTTATAGTGACCCGCCATGCTCGACTTTTTATTCAAGGTATAAGGATCATAGAACGGGAATCACGCAAACTAGGTGTCGCCAGGGAATAAAGATCGTCATCCTCTTTTTATTATTCCCAACTAAACTAAATTCTTTGTGCAAACCTTTTGTCAAAATGCTAACACTACTTATACTAATAACCTATTTGAATATAACTTTTCACTCCTATAATTATAAAAGACTAGGCCAGTGTGTTCATTTTCAAAGTTTTGATCGTTCAAATCGACATTTGTTATGGTTCCTATGGTTCCTAATCATCTAAGTGGAATATTAGACTCACCGAAAATCACGAGATTTAAGATTCAAAAATGGCCTTTCCCATGTAGCGGCTTTCTTCTCGGGACATCTCAACCTCATCGGTTAAGTGCCCGGGCTTTTGACACCCCAAGGAGAATAGTACCAGGATTGGCGGGATTTTGAAATCAAAGATCTTGAAATCACCGCTAAGCTAATAATAGACACTTAGATGAAAAACAACGACGGTAATTAGAGATTGAAGATTCAAAGGAGAGATCACTCCATGTAGTGACTTTCTTCTCAGCTTGTCCTTTAGCAAAGCTTAGGAGGCTAGGTTTTTACACCCTCGAGAATAGTATCGGATCTCACGGGACCTTTGACTTCTACACTCTCTAATATCGTCTAAACTCTTATACAAAATTGACGAATTCTAGTTCAACTTCGCATTTAAATTTAAGAAAAAGCAAGTTTCTCAGAATTATAATTAAACCAACAAAAAATACTTATTCATTCACTAAACTCTTCTAACTCTATTGAACACTCTTTTTTTTCAAATTCTTTTTTTTCAAATTTTTCTTTTTTTCTTTTTTTTCTTTATTTTTTTTTCGATTTTTTTTTCTGTTTTTTTTCAATTCGAACTTTTTTTAACATATTTATTCACGCAACATTATTTCAAATTTAAGGAAGTAGGCTTTCACTCAAATTTAAATAAAAAGTTGAACTAGGACTCTATATCAAAATTGCATAAGAATCTATTTTTGCATAACAACATAATTTTAACGTTTAAAGGCTAAAAAACACTTATTTAGTCTAGTTATAATCTAGGAGGAAAAGCCATAGGTTACTCATATAAGCTCTAAAGAGAAACAACTACTCAACGTTTAGCATTTTCATTTGCACAATTCCTAAAAGCTTAGTCTAAAAGTTAAGGGAGCAGCCACATCAACACTCAGGCAGAGTCAGGATCCCCTTTGTTCTAGCCTACAGGACACGTCAATCACGCACGGTAAAAAATGTTTTATTATTTTTAATGAAATAAAAAAACAAATACACATTTGATCAAAATAGGATGCAAGAGGGCAAACAAGTAGGCATGAATATGATCAATATGATATAAAACCCGCCTACACTTAGAACTGAACATTGGCCTCAATGTTCAAAAGTGATAAGGTGCTACCCCTACACTTAAGAACACAAAAGGCTAATGATAGAATTCCAAGTGTAAGAAGGAGAACACAATTAGATATGCATGGATAAAGATGAGAACTGAGTACTCCCCTGATATAAACATGAAGATCGATCGGAGACTGAATGAAAAAGATGATGGAAAACAGCAACATCAACCCTCTGAAAGTCTTCTCGATCAAAGGGAACCCTGCACACAAAAACAAATACCAACAAGCACACACGGAGAGAAACACGCCCCTACACTTATGTTAGAAAATAAAGAAAAGAATGATAGATCCTCTGGTTGCCTACCGAGAAGAGCTTGTTTTTGTTAAGCGAGTCACGAGCCTGACTCGACACCGAATTAAATGGTATATGGGGGAGAAAGAGATTCACCACTGGCTCAAAACAGATATGCCAGGGTCAAAACTCTTATCTTCATTACCGGATGAGAATAAATAAGAAGAACCCACAGTATAAGTAAAAAAAAGAAGAAGGATTCTTATAGCATACGAGAAATAGGTATAAAGACGATCCTTAAGAATACTCGTCTTCACCAAGGGTGGGAGAAAAATATATCAAACTGTCACTCGGGGACACTTGATAGAAACTCAGAGCAAGAGTCATTGGGTAACCACTAAAACATCACAAGTAATAGCAACATCAACGTCTCCTCCAGGATCAAAACACTCATCCTTATTTCCCGGTATGAAATGAGGAGAGTAAAAGTGATACATCACCCGCTTGGGTGTGCACGTGGTAGGACGGGGTGGCAACATAATATGAGAAATATCATAAGAAATATCTACCACCCGTGTCACCTCTCTAGACCGAATCAAACAGAATGTAGGGTAAAATCTCTCCACCTCCTCTACGATGGGAGGTGGCATGGCTAACAAAGAATTCTCATCAATACCAAGAGAGTTAGAGCTATCAATGTCCCCAATCCCCTCTTCAAAGAGAGGATTCACCTCACTTTAAATGTAGGCGTCATCAAAATCAAATAAAGGGTACGAATAAATCTTGAAATTTTCCTTTAGAACGTCTTCATCGAATAGTGACTCGTCATCACTAGAAGTAAAATCATCATCGAGATCAAAAAGAGGATTAGAGAAAGCCAAAGAATTATCTCCCAAGATGTCGGTGGGAGGTAATGAATCATCACTAGAAAGAGATTCACACTCACTATCACTATCGGAAGCAACCGTAGGCTCACTTTGGATTAGAATAAGAATCTCATCATAAGGAATAGCGATAAGACCCTCATGCCCCATAATGAGAGAGGCATCAGTCACCGTAGTGGAAGAATTGAGAATAGGAGTGGTAGTCTCACATGATGGATCGAGATCATAAATATTATCCTCGTCATTATTATAACAATAAGGAATCACACGAGGTGTATAGGTATAAGCACTAAGACTAGATACTTGCTCTTGTCGCCTTTCCTCTTTCAATTTATCTTTAAGTCGATCTAATTCGTCTTGAACTTTTAGGAGTGCATTCAAAATAGTGCCTCGTTGGTCTTCACTCATTGCAAAAGAAGGTTGATGATCGAGGGTGTAATGTGGGGGCTCAAAATTATGAAAACCAGAATTATAGCATGGATTTGGCTCATAAAAATTCAGCGGTTGACAAGAAAAAGTATCATGGGGGCCCCCACAATTGTTGCAACACGGGTATTGAGAAAAACCCGGTGCATGTTGTGGATACGAATCGTCATATATGGAAGAGGGTGAGATAGTGTCATTAGAGGTGAAGTATGAATTGATCGAATTGCAAAATTAACAATGTCCAAATTCGTAATTAGGTATATCCATTCTGAACCGCTCGTATGAACACCAATGACATGATTGACTACTAGACGATGGCCTCCCACACCCTACATAATCGACATGCGAATCTGTTGGGAATTATTTGTTAAGTGTCAAGTACCGTTAGTGTATTCGAAGTACTGTTAGTGTTATGTAAGTACCGTTAGTTTTAACGCGGTACATAGTAAGTACTGCTACTTATAAAGTAAGTACTGCTATGATGATTAGGACGAATATATCTTTGTATAAGATATGTCATAGTTATAGTTAGAGTATATCTTATATGATATACCTAAATAGTTAGAATATTGATAATATATCATCTGTGATATAGTTATCTTTATAGAATATTCTAAGGTTTCTAGGGTTCCTTACTCTATAAAAGGAACATAGGTACAATGTCTTTCATGTACCTCATACAAGTCGATTAATAAGAGAATCGAATAGTTAAAAGTAATTATGTTCTTCTGTGCTTTATAAGTTAGATTCCACATAACTTATTTAGTGTTAGTAAGAGTGCTCAAAGTGTTTTAGTTTGATTACAAACTATTATACTAATTCTTAACAGAATATAGATCCAACCAAAGGGATCAACAAGTGGTATCAGAGCTTGTTGAGAAACTCTGAAAAAGAAGAACTCGAACCCATACACTCTACACATACCAAATCTCAATGTCTCAACTAGATGGTGTTAATGCTCACTTGGATGATGTTCAGAACACTGATCCTGTTCTACCACAAGGACAACCACAAGTTGTGCATCCTGCACCAACACAAGGTGCTCAAGTCGTGAATGATGTAGCTACCTCTACACCAACACCTTCTCATACTCTGTCTGCTGTTAAACTCACAGTTCTCAAAGGTGACAATTAGAGACTTGGGCTATGTAGATGGAACATTACTTGAATCACACAGATCATACTGTGTGGCAAGTTATCAAGAATGGGAACACACCAAACAAGTTACACTGGTTGCCAGACGGTACATGCTATGATCTACCTGCTGTGACTGCTGAGCAGATACAAGCAGAGGTCAGAGAAAGAAAAGCCAGAACTGCTTTGGCTATGGCTCTTTCTGAAGACATTCTACCAAGCTTTCATCATTATAAAGATGCCAAAGCTATATGGGATGCTATAAAACTTAGATTTGGAGGCAATGACAAATCTAAGAAAATCAAGAAGATTGTTCTTAAGCAAGGATTTGATAACTTCTCAATTACCAGTATGGAGGGAATACATGGTGGATATGGAAGGTTCAACAAGTTTCTTATTCAGTTAGCAGTTTATGGATAAGTAATTCCTAATGAAGAAGCTAATCTAAAATTCTTAAGAAGTGTTCCACTAGAGTGGAAAGCAATGGCTATGCACTTCATCACAAGAGATGATTTGGAAACAATTCCATTTGATCATCTCTACAACAATATTAGAGCATATGAGATGGATGTGAAAGGCACTAAAGTAAAGACAACATCTGCTTCAAAGTCTAATTTGGCTTTTGTGTCAGATGGGAACAGCGGTACTTACTTTCAAAATACCGCTAGTGGATCTAGCAGCGGTACTTACTTCACAAATACCGCTGGAGGACTTACAAGCAGTACTTACCCACAAAGTATTGAAAGTAGTCCTATGATCTCTCAAAATCCATATGGAAGGTCTTCACCATTGTTTAGTGACAATGATGCCTTCTCATTCTTTGCTGGACAAGACAACAAGCTAAGATTAACTCTCAATGACTTGTTCCAAATGGATGATGCTGATGTTGAAGAGATGGATCTTAAATGGCAAGCTGCTATGGCGTCAGTAAGATCTAACAGGTTCTTCAAGAAGACTGGAAGAAAAATGACTGTTGATCCTAATGAGCCATTAGGATATGACAAGTCTAAAGTTGAATGCTATAACTGTGGAAGGAATGGACACTTTGCAAGAGAATGCAATAGAGATAAAGCTGAGACTAGCAATCTGAAGTCCAAGAACAGCTATAGAACCAGTCCAAGAATAACTGAAAGCTTTCCAAGAGGAAACAGCAGGAGTCCTAAAGGAACCAAAGCATTGGTCACCGTAGATGGAGTGGTGAATTGGGCAGAAGAAGAAGAAGAAGAGCTTGGATTAATGGCTCTCTCACATGAAGATACTGAGATACACCCTTGTTCTAAAGATTGTATTCTTAAATTTAATAGTCTAAAAGTAGAACTAGAGGAACAGTATCAAATGGTTAACACATGCACTGTAGAAGTAGAGGCTTTCGAACAGGGTGTTGTTAAACTAGAAGATAATATAGTTTTGTACAAAAAGGCTCAACAAAACTATGAAGAGAAAATTAGGATTTTGACTCTTCAAATGAGGGAAAAAGATGTGGAAATAAAAGCTTTTGAAAGACAACTTTTAAAAATAAATTCAGAAAATGAAGCTTTAAAAACCAGTCTTTGTAAAGAGAGGGAAGTGATTTGTCAATGGCAACAATCCTCTAAGGGATTCGGAAAATTGATTAATTCACAAATGGGGTATTATGATAAAACATGCCTAGGATATATTGAGGATCAACCTGGGATAACCTTAACTAACAAGAACTTATCAAAAGGGATTTTTGATAGTTCTGGTGAGGTAGATGATACACCTGAAAATGATAGATATGCTGAAGGAATGAAGGCAGTTCCTCCACCAGTATCTGGAATTTTCATGCCCCCTTGTAATGATACTAGTATAGAGTTAGAAGAACCTAAGATTAATAATGTATTTAACTCTAGTACTGTGTCTCAAGAAAATACTGATGTGACCAAGAATATTGTTTATCCACCTTTAATGAACAACTTTATGTCTGAGGAATCTAAGACTAGTTCTTCTCCCAAGCAGGTAAAAAATCCTAGAAAGATATTGGAAAACAATGAACAACATACTAAAGAGAGGTAAGTGATTAGTCAATGGCAACAATCCTCTAAGGGATTCGGAAAATTGATTAATTCACAAATGGGGTATTATGATAAAACATGTGATACCCAGAAACCGAGGTCACTTACCTTACCCTAAATTACGCCTATTTTTGAAGTTTTTAAGAAAATTTATTTACTATATATTTTATCGTTTTGGTTGAAACCAATGTTTGAGGTCGTAATCTTGACGATTGACGATTTAAGAAGAACGATGACGACTACGATCCCGATGGATGCCCAAATTTCTATGTTTATTGTCGTTTTATCGATATTATAATTTTTTGAGGATTTTACTTTCGGTTCGTGTTAAGTCGAGTCGGGTGTGTTTTATTGCTTTCCGGGTGCATTTAAATTTTCCTAAAAAGTATTTTGGAGTGTTCGGGATGACCCCCGACTCCCGCAAAATTTTCCAAGTCGACTAGTGAGTCATTCCCGCAAACATTTGAGGTCGTTTTCATACAAGGCCAAAACAACGCCAATATTGCACACAAGGACCTCCTAATTTTACAAAAGGGATAAACAACACACACACAACACAAACACACACTAAAAATTTTCCACACTCTCTCTCTTTTCTCTCTTTAGGCCGACGGCCAAACCACCACAATTTTTTTTCTACTTTGTTTTGATTAAAACCAAGGTTAGACCACATTTAGATTAATCATTTCAAGTGTTTTGATGTGATTTAATCCAACATGCATTCATAAAAAAATTTCAAGAATCAAATGGGTTTTTCAAAATTTTGTTTTGATGTTAATAGAGTTTATGCATGTTTAATTGGAGTGTAGGAGATGGATAATCACCCAACAAACCAACCAAAATCAATTTGGTTGGGGTGTTTTGATCACCCACACCCCACGGCAATATGGGGGTGTTTGGTGGATCTTGGTGATTGATGTTTTGCTTGTGGGTTTATGTTTAATTCATGGTTTTAGATGTTTTTGAGTGGGTAAAGCTCATTGCATGTTTGATTTAGTGAATGGGTTTTAAGATGGATTAGGTATTTTTGGTGTTAAGGACTGATTAGGATGATTAGTAATGGTTAGGAGTGATTAAGTTGACGCTAGGTGTCGATAAAATGGTTTGGAAACGAGTGTTGGGTTGATTTTGAGAAGGGTAAATTTAGGCAGATTGTTTAGGCTTGTTTTCATAAGTTTGATTTTGTAAACAGATCATGAGACTAGGATATAGTTGTAGAGCGTCGTCTTAGCTTCGATTTGGTATAAGAAAGAGCTTACGACTTCTAACGAGTCAAAAGTTATGATGTTTTGAATTTACGTGTACCGGGAGATGAGAACCTACATAATCCGAAATTATGTTTGGTTTTGGGTCAAATCCCGGGGACCATGGATATAGTTTGGTAATTGATTAAAGGTTGATTTTTGGTCTCAAAGCTGCATTTGTGAGTCTATTATTAGGCTTAGGTGTTGAACGGGTCAATGGTATATTTTAAATGGGTCAAACAAGTCCAACATGGTCAATGTGCAAAATCAGTCCGAAAAACGTATGTTTAGTAATGTGTTGAGTAACGGGTCATAAAAGTGAGAACTTTTAATGGTATTAAAAATGGGTTTTGTTGGGTCCACTAGATGAGGATCTTGCAGCCTGTCAGGAACGATGAACGACTTCTGTAATCACAAGTCTATTCACAGAGAGACTCTATATACAATATAAATGCGGAATACAAATACAATAAAGAAGAACATAATAACTATAAAGACTTGATCCTTTCTAAGGATTTCTAATATTGATAATGACTAGAACTACGTTTGATGAAGGTGTGTCTAACCCTTCTGCTTTAGGTTCCTTTTATACTACAAGGAAACCCTAATACATCATTAAACAAAACGTGTAACACTGATATGCATATCCTTTCCTAACATATCTCATGCATATCCTAACAGAAAAATAAATAAATAATAAAGTTTGACTTTGACTAGGACCAGGAGCACGACTTGCTCCTACTACTACTAGGACCAGGAGGAACTACATACCTCCTAGTCTACCTATTACATTTAACTATTCCAATGGTCCTAACAATCCTCCCCTAAACTTGAAGTTGACCTGTTGAGTTCAAGTTTCCTGGTAAAACGTGCAATAATGCTCGAGGATTGAATCAGCAAAAGAAATAGCAGCATCAGCAAGATAAGTAACAGAAGAACCACCGCAACATGGAACACTAGAAGCTTCTCTAAAGCTTGAAACAAATCAGCATCGTGTTGAATCCTTACAGCAACATGAGCAGATTTGATGAGCCTTTACCAAGTAGCTGCTCGCTCTTGGGCTAACCAGTCTTTCTGGTGGAATAAGCATCACCCTAGGAGACCAGAACCCAGCCCAACTCTTAGAACATGAATCAATGGTGAGTGGGGGTACCCTGATGATTTTAGGCAAACCATCACAGCCGTCAACGGATTTGATATGTCTTTACTAGAAGCCGTACCCCTCTGGACTCGCCAACTCTTAGCAATGAAGCATCGGTGAGTTGAAAACCCTATAGCTTTAAGCAAGCTATTACAGCTATCAACGGATTTGATAAAATCTTTACCAAGAGCCGTACCCCCTTGGATTAGCCACTTTTCAGTCTAGGACCATGGCAAGTGAAAACCATCCAGTTTTGGGTAACCTGGCAACCATCAACGGATTTGAGAATCACACCAGGAGCTGTACCCTCAAGGTGAATCAACTCTTTCTTGTCGGTGAGACATGGTGAGTTGAGGACCACTTGTTGTGAGGACCAAGTCCAATACCAGATGAAACCAGTTGTAGAATATTGATAATCAATGAATCTATGAAGGGGTTTGTTAATTTCTAGAGAGAGAAAGTTAGAGAGAGAAAGTGAGAGAAACTATGTGAATTTTATTAAGTGGAAATTAAGAAATGATAACAACCAACCCCTTTCCTTAGTGGAAAGGGGTATTTATAGTTCCAAGTCATAAGTGGACTTGGGCCGGTCCATGACAAGCCCATGGACCGGTTCTTACTTAAGTTAATAAGCAAATAATAACTAATTACTAACTACGAGCTATTACAACATAAATCATATTGTGGAGTGACCGATACTTCTAATATACGTTAAAACGTATTTCTAACAATCTCCCCCTAAGGGAGGTCACTCCACGTTACAAAGTTCTAAACCTAGCATACTATACTAAGTCTTCGTTCTTTAGCTCGTAGTCTTTTCTTCTTTTCTTTCTTTTGTTGTGAATATGTTGATTTGATCTTTTTGGCTTTGACTTGAGAGCATTGTTCTTTGGCCTTTCACGTGCGATCTTTGCCTTTCTTGTGAACTTTGCCTCCTCGTGACTTCATGTTCCACACACTTACGTCTTTTTGTTGGATTCTTGAAAGCTTCAGAGTTTGGTACAGCGGAAGACTTCATATTGTACTTTCTTAAATTTTTGTTGCAAAAGACATAAGCATGTGGGAACGACTTTTACAGGTACACCGCAACACCACCGTCTTCACTGGTACACAGCAACGCCACCGTCTTCAACAGGTACTCAGCAACGCCACCGTCTTTAGCAGGTACACAGCAACGACACGAATAAAATGGCTTTGAACATTTTATTCTATTTCGGTAGCATTTTACCTCCGGTCGGTGAAGACCGTTGGACGATATTAGATATCGTACCCGTGACGGATAGTTTCAATTAAGTAACTTCCTGACAGGATTTCGCGGGTAAACCCGTTCTCTTTATTCGACCGTCCAAAGCTGACTGCGAACATAAAGAGTGAATCACTTGGATAAATTATCCTTGTGATTAAAAGCCGTCAATTCATGAAACCTGGAACAAGTGAATTTCAATTAAGATTTTCACCATAGTTGCTTTCCAGTTGTCACGAGCTCAATTCATAAAGAACCTTGCACGTTACCTACCAAGTGCTGTTTGATGTTGACACTAGAAGGATTTCCACTCGTCACTGTGGTCAATAAAGAGTCACTCTGAGTGTTCTGGCAAGATCATATGATAATGCGAAGAGGCCTGGAACGAGTTTAAGTTCAATTAAGAATTAAACCACTGTTACCTTCCAGTTTTTCACAAGATTGGTTCTAAAAGAACCGCACGTGTAACCTACCATGAGCTTGTTTGATGTTGGCTCAAGCAGGATTTCCATCTTCATAGTAATACTTGCGTATTACTCGGATGTTCTGGCAATATTACAGGAATACTGCGAAGGACTCATGAAAATCTCTTACTTTTCACAGTGTGTGAGAAAGCAAGGAATAAATGGAAAGTGTCCTAATGAGACTTTTGATGATCTCTTGGCTCTAGACTCGATTGTGCGTTTTGATTTAGTGAGCGATGGCTGGAGAGGAGTGCCACCTTTTCAATACCAGTCTATTCGGAGTGAATAAACCAGTAGATAACGTGTTGATCTCCGTGTGATTAAAACAAATACCTTTTGAGAGATATTTGAGTTAGCTGGGGAAGGGTTGTGCATTGCATCACTGGGTCCATGATGTCTTTCTTCAATACTGAGAATCATTAGCAAAAATGACCTCAATAGCATATGTATTGACCCGGTTTCTGCCTAAAGTTGTAAGGAGGGCTTCTTTCTTTACACCCTTTATCTTTACATTTCTTTTTCATTCTTCAACCCCTTCAATGCTTACCAATACGTCATTACTAGCACCTTGTTGTGATTGTTCCAGTGCTAGCTTAAGTACTTGGTCGGCATTCAGCTACGTTCACATTCTTTCTCCATCTTTCCTAGGACTTCTAATTCTAACTAGGGAATTGTCCTTGGGAAGATTCCATCGGCTCTGATGAATCATTGGGCTAAACCTATTCCTACCACCCTTTTGTCACCACATCCGTCGTGAATTAAGCGTGTTTTGGGAAGGAATTGCCACCATGAAAACATCATTGAAAATCACCTAAGGTACTTGTGATATTAAAATCAAAAGTTTTGTACCTTAGGTGTTTTGATCATCAAAAACGCTCCCCCTTAACACGTGCTTAACACATATTAAGTTGGATTATCATTAAGTCTTTTTCATTTTAGCCAAGTAACACTTACGTCTCCTTAATTCCATTTTCTCCCCTTATCCAAAATGTTAACCATTAATATTTGGGATATTGAATGGATTAACCGGTCTTTGGGTAAAAATGAAATCAATGTTTGGCCATAGAACAAGTTATTGCTCCCCCTTAAGTTAATAAGGGATAGTTGTAGTGCTTTGGTATGACATATTTTGAAAGATTTAGAATCTCGTGAGAAATTCTTGAAAAATTATCATACCTTAACACTACACCAAGCCATTCAAGCACATTATTCACAAATTTACATATTCACAATTGAAAACCAATATAAAGTGACCTGAGATGTACGACCCATCAGATGGATCGTTGCAGTAGCTTGTGGTGCACTAAATACGGTCTTCCACCCACGAATCTTTCCAAGCTCCTCATCAATCTACGTTCACGGAGCTTTTGATCGATCTTTTTGATCACATACTTTGCCATCTGCCGGTAACCCGGATGCCAATCCTCCGTCATCTCTGGCAAAGTCCCACCCGAGTTCAGATTCTCCAACTTATCTCTGACTTGTATAAGAGTGCCATCGCTATACTTGTGGAGCTCCCCCACCCTCATAAACTTCATCAAACCTCGACTGTTCAAGTAGAAAATGCCGGAATTCGGGACAGAAATGCCGGTGTAAGGACATCTTTCTACATGTTGAGGTAGCACTTGATTCACAGGACGGGTTAAATTGAGCCTCCTCTGATAGCTTTCGACTCCCAACTGAAGATCCTCAACTCGTGACTTGATGACAACGCTTCGTGTGAACATACGAAGTGCTGTATTCAAAGCAATCAGATCTTCACGAGGAATGTGAGTAAGTTGATCTCGGGTCATTAGAAGCAGCATATCTTCAATATCCTCAAGGCGAATGATGGAAAAATCTCCTTGCTGGATTTTATATTCCCTGTCATCCTCCCTTTTCAAGCGAATCTCCGTCACATGATAGTAGCCGTTCTTGGCTTCAGTTTTCATTCCTAAGATGCTGGAGATACGGATGTCGGATCTAACATTGCTTCCAGACTTGACCATGCAGCAACCCCTGTACGCCCTTCGGACTCGTTCGTCCCAATGAGATGCACATATGACAGCATACATATCATAATTACGATTCATTTTTGGGACCCAGAGTCGATTTACCTTTTCCTCGATGAAGGGTATTGTCCCCCAGTTGGCAGCTTTCAGCAAAGTCAGGGATGTTGCATACTTTGATGATCCCTTCAGTAGATACTCAAGATCGTTGGTGACGAAGAAGTCAAGAGCAATCTGATTATCTTGAGCAGGATCCATTGGAGGTGGAGCTCTGTCTGATTCATGAAGTCCTGGCCTTTGAACGGTTTTCAAAGCCTTTATGATCTCATCGGCATAATACTCGAGCTCCATTCGGGGTAATCGGGTTTTGGCACGCAGTCTCTTATCTTTCATCGCTTTCTTGACCAAAGATGGAGTAACCGAAGTCTTATACTCATGAGCAAGAAATGCACATAAGTCAATCGGACTTCGGATACGGAGATACAGCACATCTCTGTCAGCATCTGTGATCGGATCAAATTGTGCTGCTGCTGTGATCCAAGCTTGTGGTGGTGCAGACTCGTCTATCTCCAACGTGTCTTCCCAGGCACGAATGCTTGGTTCAGTAACCGTAGATTGTTGAACCTGTTGTTGAGGAGTGGAAGTGCGAACATCTACTGGTTCAGTTTCAGGCATTTCAGCAGTGTCTTGAACTGGAGAGTGTTGTGCAGCTTCGGGTTCCGTCACTGATTCTGCAATCACAGGAGGAACAACAGCAGAACTAATGGGGTTAGTGGTAATAGGTAAAGATACAGCGACAGAGATACCAGGAACCGATGACGCTGTAGTGGCATTCACATCGTGGCGCCACTTAGTTCGTCTTGATTCTGAGGATGTCGACTTGTCCTTCTGTCCTGCATCTTTTGTGGACTTGGTTCCAGTAGCAGTCTTCTTGGAGCTGGTAACCTTGTCTCCCTCTTTCGGCTGTTCACCCCCATCATCATCCTGATTGTCATCCCCGTTATTATCCCTAACACTCTCCTGGTTCTCATCACCACCATCATCGCCATCATCATCATCCTCATCCTCGTCATCATCCTCATCATCCTCATCATCCTCATCATCATCACCACCTTCGTCATCGTCTTTCTCCTTTTCACCTTCTTCTTCTTCTTCTTCCTCTTCTTCACCCGTACCCTCTTCTTCACTCTCTTCCCTTTCTTCCTCAGGTAAGATGTGATATGGTACCACACTTCCAAACATTTTGAATAATCTATCATCCTCCATGATAGCATCATTCAGGGATTTATATAGAGCCCGTTGAATCCTCGACTTGTTATACGACCCAAGTTCCACCATTCGAGCCTTAAGGATCTTCTTCAATTCAAAATCCGTCAGGTCATAAGCAATCTTATAGGCGGCTTCTGAAGGGTTGGAGGATTTGACCATCAAGTTGTCAGCAGCAAGTGTCTTCAACTCGTCACGAAGCTTAGGCATTAAGGATTCAACGGATTCTTGCACTCTTTCTTTCACAGATGCTTCAAGTGCTTCTTTTTGTTCCTTATATTTATCCCTCATTGCTTGAAGTCTAGTAATGCGTGCAGCATGCTTATCAGCCTCAGCCTGCTTAACTCGAGCAAGTTCCTCTGCATGAGCTTTACGTGTAGCTTCCATGTCTGCAGCGAACTTGGCAATCAACTCTTCTTGAGCTTTCTGAGATGTTTCTTCCCTTTGAGCTCGTCTTTGCAACTCTTGGCGAAGTTCATCCATTTCGCGTTTGTGATTATCAAGCATTTCGGCCATCACTAATGCAGCCATTGCAGATGTTGCAGAACTACTCTGGGTTGACTGAATAGGCTCGGTTGTTACTGCTGTACTAACGATGGGGATTATGGGTGGTGGAAGAAATGGTGTGGAAGCCGGTCGGGTTGGTCGGGTTGTTAAGGGTTGGATTGGTGGAGGTAGAGTTGCCAAGGGTTGAATTGTCACCATGATTGTAGGAGCAGCAGGTTCCTTTTCCACACTTGTTGAAATAGGGATTGATGGCTCCTTCGAAGTGGAATAGTTTTCAGGTGACCCAAACTCATCAACATCATGCGGTTCCTCGTACTCATCCTCGATATCTACCCTCGCACCTGAACCACTACCGCCTGTATCTTTCCTACTCCTTTTAATAGCCATCTTCATCATTTGTTGCTCGGATTTGTCAAGAGTAGGATCAACAATATCTGCTTCATCACGTAGACGCATCAAATCCTTACCCTTTCCTTTCTTACCCTCTGTCTTCTTCTTCTTGGGTTCGGGTTCAGGTAACGCAACTGGTTGTTTGCGTTTACCTTTACTCTTAACCGTTGTGGAAGAGTCTTCTCCAGTTTGAAGGTTTGCTTTCAGCCTCTGGATTTCTAACTGTAGTAGCTTGTAATCTGCAGAACCTTTGATTTTTTCAGATAAAAGGTAATCAGGAACAGGACCAGGAATCACACCAGTAGACGGTCCTTCATGCCTCAGATCTACAGTATCATCAGCTTCTTCAGTGTGATAGCGACCTCCTGCACGCCTATCAATAGAAGCATCAAGCTTCATAAAGTAATTTATGATGAGCTTAATAAACCGAGGATAAGGAAAGAAGTTTGTCTTCAGCTTCTTGTTGTGGAAGAGTTGAAAGGTGAATTCTTCCCATATCAACAAAGCATAATCTGAATTCCCAGCTTTGTACATGCCATAGAAGAGGTTCATTATTGGACTTCGCAAAGCATCATGTCCACTCGTTTTTGGTGTAAGGCATTTACTGAGAATACCCATCAAAGCTCTCCAGGGTTGTCCCACCTTAGCAGTTGTAAACTCAGATGCAACTCGTATTTCCGGACATCCAAGTGCATCAAATAACTCCGCGAGTTCATCTTTAGTAGGATCCCTTGAGAAAGACATGCCCTTGGGTGTATCCCGTATACCAAGCATCTTACGGAAGTCTGAAACGGTGAGTGTCTGCTGCTTGTTGTCGATGGTGAAGGTGATCTTGTTCGAAGTGAAATCCTTGGTTGCCCAAAATTCAAACATATACTCATAAGGCACCGAGGCTGTACTCCTAAGGGCGTTCTTGAAATGGGAGTTATCAAGAATGGCTATGGCAACCTTAAAACCATGGTGAGTGGATTTAGAAACCTGCTTTAGCTTATAGTTGTTGGGTATAAACTTAAGGGTTCGAGCTTTAGCAATATCGGCTTCCCTAGATTCTTGGATAGCTTGTACTGTTGGATTAGTCATTTTATCTGCTTAAGATAAGACATGAAAGGTTGATGCACAAAAACAGATAGATATATATCATTCTACTTCTAAGCATAACACATTTCATAAGATAAAACAACAAGTACATAGATAGCATGAAAACAAGAAAACTCTTCATCCGGAACATTTATTCATTCGGAACATCTTCATCCGGAACTTTCTTCATTCGGAACTTCTCCTCATTCGGAACTTCTTCATCCGGAAGTTCTTCATCCGGAACTTCCTTCATCCGGAAGTTCTTTCATTCGGAACTTCCTTCATCCGGAAGTTCTTTCATTCGGAACTTCCTTCATACGGAAGTTCTTTCATTCGGAACTTCCTTCATCCGGAAGTTCTTTATTCGGAACTTCCTTCATCCGGAAGTTCTTCATTCGGAACTTCCTTCATCCGGAAGTTCTTCATTCGGAACTTCCTTCATTCGGAAGTTCTTCATTCGGAACTTCCTTCATCCGGAAGTTCTTCATTCGGAACTTCCTTCATTCGGAAGTTCTTCATTCGGAACTTCCTTCATTCGGAAGTTCTTCATTCGGAACTTCCTTTATTCGGAAGTCCTTCATTCGGAACTTCCTTATTCGGAAGTCCTTCATTCGGAACTTCCTCATTCGGAAGTTTTTCAGAAGAAATCCTTCATTCGGAAGTTCTAAGCCATGTTCATCCGGAACTTTTACAAACGAATCTCAGATATTTAATTTAGCGCGTTTGTGAGTTTCTAAGGCAATCTAAAGCAATTTAATCATCATTTAACCTATTCCGAGCAAAACCCACCATAAATCCCTTATCAATTAACCCTAATTAAGGCAAAACCCTAAATCTGATAATTGTTAATTATCTTGAATCAATTAAGGGGATATAGATGGCGATTTAGACAAATTCATAAGTTAAAATATGATGTTAATTACCTTATGTAGTGAATGAATCAGGAAGAAATGATCAGACGAGATGATTTTAAAGATTTGTGTGTTTGAGTGTAACAATGGCGGCAAAGTGTTTAGAGAAACAGTGATTAGAAAATAAGGGGGGCGGGGGGGTGTGATATTTGACTTAGGTCAAAAGAAATTTGCCTAGTTTCATTAAATGCTACCTTTAGTCCCTCCAATTTCACTCCCTATCCCTTTTGTTTCTAACTTGTTTTAATTCACCTAATCCTTGTTTAACTTACACACAATCTTAGCAAACGCATCCTATTTGCATATCCCCAAAATCTAAAAGCCATGCCTATCACTTAGAGCGAACACAAGTCGTTTTCTAAAGCAAAACCACTCAATTACCATGAAGCCCTTAATTTTCACAATCACTTTTGAAAATCAATTTTAATGACGAAGATGATTTAACTATTTTCTCCCCCTTAAACGATGACCCGTTTTCTATTTAAAGAGCTGTAGTCATTGTTTAAAGAGTCAAATAGTGATGAAAGCATTTCCAATTTATCTCTTGAAAAATTTTGATTCGTGGTTTTAATAAGATTTCTCTTATTTTAACAAATTAATGCACTGAGACGTACACAAATTCGTGTCAGACCAAGTTATAAAGTAAACTTGATCCCTTTGCATGATTTGGCTTGTAAATCACGCCCGAGAAAATTAATTCCCGTTCTGAGCCAACGTTTTCCAAGGAAATACGTGACTTTAATATGAAAACCGGGTTGCAGTCTGAAATAACTACAAGCCATTATGGGCATGTTTTAAAAATGTACAACTTTTATACGGACTCTATTTATGGCACCGTGTCAATATTGATCGACATTTCTAAGGCCGTAAATATTACCGTACTAAAAGACATGCCCAATTTAAAACGAAAAAAAAAAAAAAAAAAAAAAAAAAAATATTTTTGGTTTTTCTTGGTTTTATATTTTTTATGGTTTTTCTAGGTTTTATATTTTTTATGGTTTTTGTAGGTTTTATATTTTTTATGGTTTTTCTAGGTTTTATATTTTTGTATTTTCTTTTGTGGTTTATATATTTACGATAATATACATGATCACAACCAAAGGATACTCTGAATAGTTTACCACGACTATTCAGCTGATTCTTCTGCCAACTCTTTGAGTGTCGCTGGAGTGAATGATTTCATGCCAAGCTTGTCGATCAAAAACTCGATTCGTCCTCGATCTAAGGCTTTGGTGAACATATCCGCCAGCTGGTACTCAGTAGTGACAAAATACAGCTCGATCACTCCGTTCTCCACCTGCTCCTTAATGAAATGGTAGCGAATGTCTATGTGCTTGGCCCGGGAGTGTTGAACATAGTTGCAGCAAAGGGCAATGGCGCTCTTGTTGTCACAATACATCGGGATTTTCTTAAATCCAAGACCGTAGTCAGTTAATTGTGATCTCATCCAAAGGACTTGAGCACAACAACCGGACATGGCGATGTATTCAGCCTCCGTGCTTGATATTGCAGCGCTTTTCTGCCTTTTTGAAGACCAACTGATCAATCTATCTCCTAGGAGTTGCACAGATCCAGAAGTGCTACGCCTCGTATCTTGACATCCAGCATGATCGGCATCTGCGTATGATATTAAAGCAATCGAGGAATCTTTCGGATACCATAGACCACGATGAAGTGTTCCTTTTAGATACCGAAAGATCCTTTTCACAACATGTAAGTGCTTTTCGGTAGGCCGAGCCTGATACCGGGCACACATGCATACAGCAAATTGCAAATCAGGCCTGCTAGCAGTCAGATAGAGAAGGGTGCCAATCATTCCACGGTAAAGTTTCGGATCGACAATAATCCCATCCCTATCTTCATCTAACTTGGATTTCTCCACCATTGGAGTGTCTACGGGGTCACAATTCTCAAAGTTATATTTCTTAAGTGATTCTAGAGCATATTTGGATTGATTTATAAAGATGCCTCTGGGATTCTGAGAAATCTGTAATCCTAAGAAAAATGAGATTTTTCCCATCATCGACATCTGAAAGCGTGTGGACATTATCTTCTCAAATTGTTTAGACAATTCTATGTTAGTGGCAGCAAAAATTATATCATCAACATAAATTTGTACCAGAAGCATGTCGTTGTCGTCTTTGAGAGTGAAAAGAGTGGGGTCCACTTTGCCTTTGGAGAAGCCTTCCGACATGAGATATGTTGACAGGAGATCATACCACGCGCGTGGAGCTTGTTTCAACCCATAGAGAGCCTTCTTAAGCTTGTACACATGGTTAGGAGACTCCGTACTCACGAACCCATCCGGTTGACTAACATAAACCTCTTCCCTTAGTTCACCGTTCAAAAATGCCGTCTTCACATCCATTTGATAGACGATCATGTTCATATGAGCAGCAAACGCAAGGAATAGTCTAATCGCCTCCAATCTAGCCACAGGAGCAAAAGATTCCTCAAAATCTATACCCAAGGCTTGTTTATATCCTCTAGCGACCAATCTTGCTTTATTCTTCAATACCGAACCCATCTCATCAAGTTTAACCTTATAAACCCATAACAAAGTAAGGATGTTAACCTTGTCAGGGCGAGGAACCAATTCCCATACTTCAAGTCGTTTGAATTCATTGAGTTCCTCCTGCATAGCTTCGATCCAAGATGATTGGGTCATAGCCTGCTGCCAATTTTTGGGTTCAACTTCAGAGAGAAATGCATCAAAGTAACAATATAGTGCACTCTCTTGTAATTGATGGCGAGTAGAGACTGGTCGATCTAGATCTCCAATAACATTCCTAATTGGGTGATCTTTTGTCCATTTAGTGCTATGTTTTTCAATCCTAGGTGGTCTGGAGTGAACAATAGATGGAGCTTCTTCTGAGGTAGAGGCGGCTGAAGGGTTTTCAGGGATCGCTACACCAAAGAAAGGAAGCTCTTGCAAGTGAGCATATTCCAAGTCGTGATCAGTGGAATCCTCTTCTACATCATTAGGCACAAGTAGGGGTGATGATTCAGGTGTAGTTTGAGAATCACTTGGTGAAGGTGCATCCGGTTCAATGTGAATTGTAGATGCATTAGATAAAGGTTCATTAGCTTGAGCAACCACTTCAGGTATTGGAGCAATTACTACTGGTGCTGGAACTTCATCAGTCAGGGGATCGAAGAATTCATCAAACAACGGTTGAAACAGTTTATCCCACTCGGGCCTAGTTGGTGGTAAAAATGATGTAGAAGTAGGATTGTTGGGAACTAATCCGGAACTTATAGCACCGGGTCCCATCTCATGAAGCGCGGGTTCAGAGCTGTGTTGCTCAGAAGCCATCGCTGTCAGCTCGTCGAAATCAGCGTCCATAGTTTCTACAATCTTGCCAAGACGACGGTTATAGATTCGGTATGCTCTTTTGGACGGTGAATAACCAATGAAAATACCTATGTCGGCTTTTGGTTGAAGCTTACCCAAGTTCTCACTATTGATGTTTGGATAACACAGAGCACCAAACACATGGAAAAATGAAACATCGGGTTTGCGGTCATGTAGAAGCTCATAAGGTGTTTTTCCATGGCGTTTCCGAATGATAGAACGGTTTTGGGTAAAACATGCAGTAGAAATAGCCTCTGCCCACAAGAACAATGGAGCGTTCGCATAAATAAGCATGGTCCTAGCAGCTTCCATAAGTGTGCGATTTCGTCTTTCAACGACACCGTTTTGTTGTGGAGTGCGTGCAGCGGATGTTTCATGTGATATACCAACTCCTTCATAATAATCACGAAGAGTCTGGTTGACGAACTCTGTACCATTGTCTGTACGAATACGGCGGACAGTGGTATTCAAACGTACCTGAATGAACTTCAGAAAAGTGATGATAGCTTTCGGAGCTTCATCCTTTGTACGTAGAAATCTAACCCATGTAAACCTTGAAAAATCATCCACAATGACGAGAATGAATTTCTTACCGCTCACACTTTCAGTTCTCATCGGTCCACAAAGATCCATATGCAAAAGATGAAGTTTTTCTTGATTAGTGTCTTCAGCTTTGGGTTTGTAAGATTTCTTGGTGCTTTTCCCCCTTGAACACGCGGAACATAAATGATCCTTGTGAAATTTAAGCTTGGGAAGACCACGAACTAACTCGTTTTTAGCCAGATGATTAATAGCATCAAAATTAAGATGAGATAATCTGCGATGCCATAACCATGACTTGGTCTTAGAAGCTTTAGAGAGAAGACATACTGGAGAAGCGGCCATCATGTCTTGTAAGGACATAGTGTAAAGATTTGCACCACGAGATCCCTTCAACAAATCTTTTCCTTCCAAATTGCGGATGAAACAAGTGTGTTGTCGAAAAGCAACCTCAAGGTTGGAATCACAAAACTGTCCTACTGAGAATAAGTTATGACCAAGACCTTCAACATAGTATACCCTAGAAATCGTCACGTTTCCAATCTGATATTCACCATACCCCATAATCTTTGCAATATGATCATTCCCAAATTTAACCGTACCAAGAAACTTGCTGACGAAATTTCGGAGCATCGAGCGATTTCCGGTCATATGTTTTGAACAACCGGAGTCCAAATACCACAGGATGATTTGGACCACCTGAAAATATCACCACACAAAGACAATGTAGAGGTATCGGAATCTGAGTGTTCCTTGTTATTAGCAGGTACAGATTTAATAATCTTAGATTTGCTAACTCTAGGTTTCTTAGATTTCCTAGCCTTTTTCTTCTTAATTAGTGGTGTAGATTCTAATTGGCTCAAATCCTGAGGTATTTCTACACTGATAGGCACTAAAGTGGGGGCTGACCTAATTAAAGGGCGCTGTTTCCTTACTTGAGTGCGAGTGTTCCTAACTAAAGGACGCTCAGACCTAACCTCAATGGATGCATTCCTAGTTAAAGGGCACATTTTACCATCGAGAGTAAAGGTCCTACCAGTGGGACGCCATTGCCAGCCAACTTGGGCACGAGTTCTACCCGTTGGCTTCCATTCAAGTCCATTCTTAATAGCATTCATTTCATTAACGTGATCAATCAGACACAAATCATGACGCTGTGAAAACATACATTCATTACAATTCCAACAATTTAAATCAGAATTCACGAATGGTTTAGGCTGCTGCACAAGCGCAGAGCTTTTAGTCTTAACATGATTCGTTTTATTTAAAACTGAACTAGCATTCCTATTGTGGACTTCTACTTTCTTCTTTGTGGCACTACTAGTGGCGGGCTTGATCTTAGCTTTCTTGAGTGGCGATCCTTTAGCCTTAGTAGTCTCTTTTAATCCTGTAGAAGGCAAATTGGGAACATTAGCAGCAGATTTTAAAGGTGTCTTACTCGATTGTGCCAATGACGGTTTCGCTCCTGGAGTCTTATTAAATGGAGTGACAGCAATGGGCCTATTATTAAGTAGTGCAGAACCTGGTGTACCTATGTATTGTAAATAAGCCAAGCAATATTGAACTCGCTTAACATATTCATGAGCCGAATAATAGTCGGTACTTGAGGGATCTAAGGCATAAAGATCGTCTAAAATATCCCTAAGAAGATCGACATGCTTAATGGCATTCTTCATATAATCATCATAGGTAAGCTGGTTTCTCTTATGAAGCGGATTCTTATAAAGCACTACTTTCTTGGTTGTTGGAGCACTAGTGGACGGTGCAGAGTCGGTAGCTAAGTTATCAACAACTTCTTGTCTGGTGAGAAGAAGTGTCTCCTTTAACTCAGCCAAAACCATATTTTTGTCTATGAGTAGGATGTTCAAGTCAGAGATTTCTTCGCACTTTTGGTTCAGTTGTTCAACATAATATTGTTGCTGTGTCGCATTAAAAGCGAATCGATCTTCTAGTGAACCATAAAGAGCGGATAGTCCCTGCCTTGTCCGATCCATCTCCCCTAGAACAGTTGATAGTCTAATTTCTAAGACCTGGTTTTTAGACTCTGCGACCTCTAGTTCCATTCTTAATGTTTCCTTTGATGATATCTCTCTCTTCAATCTCATGATTTCTTCCTCTAATGTCTTAACAATTGCAATCATCTTGTCACTATTCTCAACACCGTTTTCACAAACATTTGATATCAAAAGATTTTCATTTTGAGCTTGTTGTTTTAATTCTAAAGATATACAATGTTGTTCTAGTTGATTAAAGCGTTGTGAAAGTAAATTATAAGAATCTTGTAGCTTTAAAAACTCAGCGTTAGATTCGTGACAAGAATGATTATCTACCTCATTTACAGTTTCAGCAACATTTACAGAAATATCACAAACATCATCACAAATATCATTACAAATATTCACAGCATCACAATTCATCATAGCGGATGTAAGCTCATTCGAATATTTAACATTTACAATAGTAAGCACATCACACGAGATTACTTCGGACAAGAATCGGTCATATTCGGTTGAAATCTTTTCCTTTTCAATTAGTTGCAGTTCGTAAGCGGTGTCCATTTCATAAAACACTTTTTGAACTTCACCAATTTCAAACTGAAGATTTTCCTTAAGAGATGCAAAACTTCTTTTTAGACTTTCGACAAACGGATTGATCTCAGTTTTAAACACCTCGTTCATGTGTTCGAAAGCCCATTCTCCGGCATTTAAGCCATTTGAAGTCGTACATTCCAAGATGACCTTGTCAAAGTTAGTAAAGTATCGGTTAATCTCTTGCAAGTTTAACCATACAGTGCTAACAGGTGGAAGATTCTTTGGAATTTCCTTAGGACCTTCCATGTTGACAAGTGTAGGAAATGTACTAGGGCTTTCTTCCTCTATCATGTAGGTTGGTGCTGTGATGAGATCTTTGTCCATATGGAAGCGAACTCTAAAATCAGTTTTAGCAAGCTCCTTATTCATTTTAAAATAATCACAATCAGGATATTTTGCTGAATTGTATGACCGATCCTCATCAACTAGAGCCTTACTTGTTCGATCATTGGGAAAAACAATCGGGTCTAAAGCCAATCCTAATTGAGTTGCATTATAAAGTCTAGGACTATGTCTTAAAGCTTGTTTTGCATATCGTGGATTAGGGGGAAGGCCTTTTAGACGTGATAAGTTAAACTCTTTAAATGAAGCATCAAATAAGTGAACTAGTTGTGAAGCAGCGTATTGTCTTAACAGCAAGTAGTCTAGACTTCTAATCTTATTAGTAGCATTAATCTCCATTTCAGTCTTCTTAGATTCGAGTAATTCAAAATCAGTTTGAAGTTTTTGAAAATTAGTGACCACTAACTCCTTTTCTCTAAGTTCACTAGACAAATTTGCTCTTAAGTTTTCGATTTCCTGCAAGTGACCCATTTGTTTGTTTCTAAAGTGATCATATTCGAGATTAGTGAGAACACTAGACGAAGGCACTAATTCCAAAGTTTGTACTTTCTCATTGCTTAAGGCAAGCTCATCAGACAAATTCTTATTCTTAGCTAAGGTTTCTAAGAGTGCAGCATTCATTTGGCTAAGTAGTGTAGCAGGAACCATGACCAAATCTTGTTGAGCAGGAGTAGGCGTATGCGAACTGGGTCCCGGTTGTGATTCACTCAAAATCTGGGAACTCACATTGATATTGCTATCATTGTTTGTCTCCTCATTTGAAAGACTCACCACCGAAGATTCATTCGAATCAGCACTCTCTTGCCCAACTTGATGTGGTTGAATACTAGCATCAGTGGCATTATCAGTATTATTAATAAGTAACTCAGATTTCTTATCTGGCCCTAAGCTGGAAAAAGTTGCCATGAAAGCAGCCTTTGCAGTTTGAAAGTCATCACAATCGGAATCATACGCATCAAGATCATCGGCTTGGTAAGCTGCATTTTGCGTAGTGACAACGTCTTGTTCAGCAATCCCTGGGTCAGCAAGAAATGCAAGCTCCTCTTCATCAAGTTCTCTTCCTTGCGCCTGAGCATTTACCAGATAGATCTTTTATGCAAACCACTGTCCATCCCTTCTCCTCTTGGGTTTCTTACAATCCCTGGACATATGACCCTCTTCCTTGCAGTTGTAGCATGTGATCATTCTCAACTTGCCTGTATTAGCCCGTGGAGGATTATTGACCATTGGAGCAGGAGCAGGATTGGCGGTGCGAACATTGGTTGATGTGGAAGTTCTCCCCTGATACGGCTGAATTGGCTGAACCATTACTCTGCCATTCTCAATTGTAGCTTGTTGGCGAGAATTGGATGAATTCCTCAACTGATTGTTGGTAGGAGCTGATCCTCTGAATCCTCGTTTGCTTAAAGTTCTTGTGAGGTAAGCAGACATAGTAGTTAGCACTTCAACTGGGTCAGCTCCTTGTTGGAATACAGGAACTGGGACTTCCTCATCATCACAATATAGTGCTTGATCTGGATGAGCTGCATAATCAGTATAAGGAAGACTCATTTGATCAGGGTAGCTTGTTGGATATGCTGCATTCTCTTGATAAGAAGAATATGATGGCTGAGCATAATGTGCAACATTTGCTGGATGAGGTTGTGAAACATACTGTGGTGAGGGTGCATTGAACCGATATTGTTGCTGATGTGAGGTGGGTGGTTGTGGTAGAATCGAGTATTGGGGAAAGGCTGGTGTCATGTAAGGTGATTGATGATAAGCTTGATGTCCCAAGATATAGGGTGTGTTGTTGTGAGACAAGCTTGGTTGATTCGCCATCAATGCTAAAGAATCTGGGTGCATACCACGAGGAGAACGGTGCATAATCACATGCTTCTCATGCTGCTGAAGGAAGGCATAGATTTGATCTAAATTGCACTTATGCAAATCCCGGGTTAACTTCACATCGGTAATATACTCACCCCATTCAGCTTGAGGTAGAGTATTCAAGAATTTAGTGTTAACCTGGAATGGTGCAATCACAAGATTGTATACATTCAGATCATTCATATGTGTGGTGAATCTGAAGTAATAATCGTGAAGCGTTTCCCCTGGGTTGTAGGTGAATCTATCAAACAAATCATACAGCTGACACTCCCTTTCTTGTTTGGTGAGAGACGTGCCTTGTAGCAACACCTTTAACCGTTCCCATAGATCCTTTGCCACCGTATACTGACTCACCATCCTATAGATGTCATGGGGAAGAGCTTGGAGAATTGTTTGAAGAGCTTTTTCATCTGCATCTGCAACAAGTTGTTGAGTTGGAGTGAGTTCTTCAAATTCTCGTGGTCTAGTCACGTTGTCAACCGTAATGGTACCATAGTCGAGTGGACCATTCAAAATCGATTTGACCATAAGTCTTCCGTATGTCGGTTTCCCCTTTAGATATTGCATCATTCGACCTTGCCATGCCTCAAACACCTCTTTAATAAGCATCGGTGGACGGCTATCAGTTCCCGTTATGATTGATATATCCGTAAGAGATGTCATCTGAGGCATTACTGAATTTGGATTCATTTTGTTTTTCTTCAAAGAAACAGAGATTATCGGTTGATCGAGCAGTGAAGTAAAGCTTGTGAATTGTGTTGTGTTTTTGTTGTATGAAACCAAGATTAAATCCTCTAAAAAATCGTCGAAAAAACAAGCAAAATCACCCTTGATTCGGAACTTTTTGTTGATTCGGAAGTTTGATTCGGAAGATTACCTTGATTCGGAACTTTTTGTTGATTCGGAAGAATACCTTGATTCGGAACTTTTGGGTTGATCCGGAACTTCTTGGTTCGGAAGTTCTTGATCCGGAACTTTGGCTTGATCCGGAACTTCTTGACTCGGAAGTTCTTGGTTCGGAACTTTGGCTTGATCCGGAACTTCTTGACTCGGAAGTTCTTGGTTCGGAACTTCTTGACTCGGAAGTTCTTGGTTCGGAAGTTTCTTGATCCGGAACTTCTTGACTCGGAAGTTCTTGGTTCGGAAGTTTCTTGACTCGGAACTTCTTGGTTCGGAAGTTTTTTGATTCGGAACTTCTTGACTCGGAACTCCTTGGTTCGGAAGTTTTGCTGAATGAACAGAAACTTTGTCCGATGAACAGTAGAACAGTAAAACTTACGATTAAGCCCAGATTTTGACCAAATAACCCAAAAAGTTTTGTGCTTTCGACTAAAATAAGTAACAACTAATACTTATCCACTAATCCCAATCACAAAAACATCAAAAACACCAAGAATCAAGATGATTTTTCTTAAAGAACACTAATACAATCAAAAACTAAAAAACCACACAAATCACCACCTTAAATCACCCCATAGCTCTGATACCAAATGTAGAATATTGATAATCAATGAATCTATGAAGGGGTTTGTTAATTTCTAGAGAGAGAAAGTTAGAGAGAGAAAGTGAGAGAAACTATGTGAATTTTATTAAGTGGAAATTAAGAAATGATAACAACCAACCCCTTTCCTTAGTGGAAAGGGGTATTTATAGTTCCAAGTCATAAGTGGACTTGGGCCGGTCCATGACAAGCCCATGGACCGGTTCTTACTTAAGTTAATAAGCAAATAATAACTAATTACTAACTACGAGCTATTACAACATAAATCATATTGTGGAGTGACCGATACTTCTAATATACGTTAAAACGTATTTCTAACACCAGTAACCAGCACAAGTATGAATCAGCAACCAGAACCCAAAGTGTGAATCAGCAGATGGTATTATATCCACAAGTGTAAAATCCATGATGTGTTTAAAGTATAAGCAGATATTATATAAAAAGAATGTTTTTTTTTAAATAAATTTGTGTTAACTATAATGAATGAAAGTCACCAATAAGTTTACATATTGGTGAAAAGAATGTTAGTATTAACAAATGAACAAAAACACAAAACATAAAACTTACAAACCAACCATTTCAGAGACCAGAAGCAGCCATCTTATCCGCTTTCAAACGAGTCTGGATCCATTCCACCAATGCAGTTGCCATAGAAGACTCATTCCCGGAGGGGGCATTAGAAATCTGCAAGTGACAAGCCAACATAGCCTCCATCGAAACAATCGTCAACGGATAATCCAAGTCTGTGAGCATGAATACCGTATGACCAGATTCCAACTCTAACATATGCACACCACAGCCCGCATATAACTTCCATCGATGAATAACCCATTGCAACTGATCCTTCCAGACACCATAAATAGGAGCATGGGGAGGGGCATCAAGCATCATCTTTAAATCAGCCCATACTCGCAGACCAGGCCAGGAAGACACAGCATTAGGATCAACAGGCATGCCGGTATCCACAAACCCATATAAATCCATAAGATCCTTATGATCCGCCCAAGACAAAATACCCTGAAGACCCGAAGCAAACCTAACAGACCCATCACTAAGAGTAATCCTATGAGATACCGTACCAGGAAGAGTCATGGAACGCGCAAATGTCCAACCAGTAATATATCCATTGCCTAAAGGCAAATCAGAGTCACTATCAGAAGCTGCATCAATAAGATTTTCGGGAGCACGCTTCTCATAGGGAACAGTCTTGCCTCGTCGAACACGTCGAGCCAATTTCTTGCGAAGCGAACGACGAGGTGTGGGATTACTAGGCGAGGGTTCAACCTTTACCTTTACTTGAGCAGCAGAGGTGGGAGCAGTAGAAGTAGAATCAATAGTTTGCCCACCCAAAGGATCAACAGGAGCTGCACTAGAAGAAGGAATAGGTTGAGAACCAGGCACTGGTGGTGATGGTGATGCCATAGCAGGTGTAGCAGTAGTGGTGGTTGTGGTAGCAAAGGTGGTGGTGGTAGCATGTGTGGTGGTGGTAGAATGACCTGAAGAAGAAACCGGAGGAGCAACCGAAGGAGTAGAGGTGGTACCATCTGTAGAAGCAGCAAAACCGATGGAATAGCAGCAGAACCAGGAGTAGTATCAGATGTAGGACCAGTAGTAACAGCAGGTGAAGAAGTGGTCACCACACGTGGAGAAGGACGATAAATAAATCGTTCCGGAATTGGGGTGCTCTGATGCTTGACCATACGTTCATAGAGCGCCTTAAGCTCATCAAAAGACAAAGCCCGAACCCTGTCCCACTTCCAACCAGTAGTGAAATAGAAAGCCGACTGATACTTCACATATCACTGAGTCTCCAAGGCTTTGATTCGATCAGCCATGGGAAGAACAAATTCCCTAGTAAGCTTCCGGTGTTGATTCAAATCTGCTTCCAAGGAAAGAATCCGTGCTTGATACCTGAGGTTCGAAGCATCAATGAAGTCCATAATGTCAGTGAAATCATCACGGTGTGGACCATCTCCTAGATAGGCGACCTTGTTGTGAGCCGGTTGGTATACCAGGGCAGCCATGGATCTTGATTAATAGGAATGGAAGATGATTTTTGTTAGGGTTGAGAGAGTAGGATCGGTTGTGTGTGTGTTATGAGTGAGATGAATGAGTCAAGGGGGGTTAATGGACCATAAATAATGGTGGGAGTAACTGTTCATTGACCCCTAATAATAGGGGGTTGCCCTTTCAAATTAGACAGTTATTGCAAAGTAACCACTTGCCCCTTTTAACATTATTTCCAAATTCCAATTTACCAAGGTTAAATAAGAGTGTAAATACCAGAATTTGAATGCGTTGACTAGAAGTCAAAGCTCACAATGGTTAATACTAGAAGCAGAACATGGTCAACAGAAGTCAATACGATGAACAGCGTCCCAAACCAGTACCAGGAGCCAACCATCACTTGACAAAGAAGGATTTTTATCCACCAGAAGCCAACCAATAATGACTAGAAGCTAACCAATAAGGACTAGAAGCCAGTCATGAAAGAATATAACCATCAGAAGTGAGCAAAAACCTCCACCAGGAGTAACACACACCACCAGAACCAATGCAGTATGTTGTTAAAAGCTACCAATATGTTAGTCTGCGCAAATAAGTATGTACACCAAGCCTCCCCTTAGGCTTAGCCTCCCCTCAATCCTAGACCACAAGGATTGACCATCCCAATGTGAACCACCAAGTGGTTGAACCAAGGACCATCAAAGGCTTTTGTCAACAAATCAGCAACATTATCATCTGTATGAACTTTAAGAACCTGTATCAACTTCTTCTCATTGGCATCCCGTATAAAATGGTGCCGAATTTCAATATGCTTTGTACGTTGATGAAAAACAGGATTCTTCACAATGCAGATAGTACTTTGATTGTCAATGAAAATTTTGGTGTTCATAAAATTGAACCCATAATCCAACATCTGGTTTTGGATCCACAATACTTGTCCACAACAGCTAGCAGCAGCAACGTATTCAGCTTCTGTTGAAGAAGTAGCTACTATCGTCTGTTTCTTGCATTGCCATGAAATAAGTCATCGACCCAAAAATTGACAACCACCAGTAGTAGATTTTCTGTCATTATTAGCACCTGTATAGTCACTATCACTATATGCTTCAAGAACAAAAGGTGATTCTTTAGGATACCACACGCCCAGTTTAGGTTGAGCCTTGATATACTTGAAAATCTTCTTAACTGCATTCAAGTTAGAAACCGTTGGAGCCACCTAATGTCTAGAACAAGCACTTACTGCAAACATGATATCCGGACGTGATGCAGTCAAATACATGAGTGAGCCAATCATAGACCTGTACATGTGAACATTGACCGGGGGATCTGGCTCATTCTTGAGTTTTACTTTAGCAACTTCATAAGGAGTTGCTGCTGGTCTAAGAGGATCCATGTCAAACTTCTGAAGGATCTCATGAACATATTTATCTTGACGGATGAAGATCCCATCCGACTGTTGCTTGACTTGAAGACCAAGGAAGAAAGAAAGATCTCCTATAGCACTCATCTGAAATTCGCCTTTCATCAAGTGTTCAAACTCATCACACCATTCCTTCTTAGTAGAACCAAAGATAATATCGTCCACATAAACCTGAACAAGGATAATGTCCTTGGTATTCTTCTTAAGAAATAGTGTTTTGTCAATAGTACCTCTCCTATAGCCATTCTTTAACAAGAAAGTTGAAAGATGCTCATACCAAGCTCTAGGAGCCTGATGTAATCCATAAAGAGCCTTGACCACCTTGTAAACTTTCTTGGGATGAAGTGGATCTACAAAGCCCTTAGGTTGACTGACATACACATCCTCATCAATCTTGCCATAGAGAAATGCACTCTTGACATCCATCTGAAAAACCGTAAAGCCCACATAAGAAGCAAAAGCCAAAAACAGACGAATAGCCTCAATCCTAGCAACCGGAGCAAAAACTTAAGTGTAGTCAATGCCCTCAACTTGAGTGTGGCCCTGTGCGACAAGCCTAGCTTTATTCCTCACGACAATTCCCCGTGCATCCTTCTTGTTCTTGAGAATCCATTTGGTATTGATTGCTGTCTTTCCATCTGGTAAGTCAACTAGAACCCAAACATTCTGAAACAAGAATTGCTGCATTTCCTCCTGCATAGCCTCCACCCAACTTTGATCCTCAAGAGCATGAGTGACCGATCTAGGTTCCACCTGTGAAAGAAAACAAGCAAACAAACAACGTTGAAAGTCCGTATGATTATTACGCTTTTGATCTTCAATATAGCTCACAAGAGCATGATGATCAGACGAGGCCTTCTTATGCATTATGCGTGTCTTGACAGTAGAACCAGGATCTCTAATGATTTGAGTGGTAGGGTGATCTTTGTGGGATTGCAACACTGGATTGGAAGCTACCTCCACTTCTGGTGCCAAGTTATTGAGATCCCCAACAAAGTCAGCATCATATGAAGCAGTGTTGAAAATGCCATCTATTGGTTGTTTATGAATATCATCCAGCTTGGTAGAAGACTTCCTTTGATGGTTCCCTAAATCAGAAGGACTTGAGAATCGAGTATGTGAAGCAGACTCACTAGCTGGAATACCAATAGGTGATAAGCTAGCACTAGGAGTAGAAGCTGGGCACTAGGAGCAGCTTTGTCAGTAGGCGTATTCAAGGGAAACTCAAAGCCACCTTGAGCAGCTGCTGAAGTAGCTTCTTGTTGTTGTTTGAGGTGGGTTTCAAGAGCTACTTATGAACCCTATACATCCAATGGAGTTGCATCACCAGGAGGAGTAGGAGAGACGGTGGTGGAGTAGGATGGAACCACAAAAATATCATCCTCGTCATCTGAGTCAGAAAGACTAGAAGAAACACCTGTACTAGAAGTTGCAAACACTTGTGGACCTGCATCATGGTTAGTTTTGAAACGAAAATATCCTAATGAATCACTAAGATAATCAAGATCAAAGTACCATTCAGGACCCTTGCCTTGGATGTTTGACTTCTCTTCAAAATACCTGAGATTTATAGTTTCAATGACCCGCTTGGCTTGGAGATTGTAGACATGATAAGTCCGAGAGTAAGCTGAATACCCCATAATGTATCCTTCATCTGCCTTGCCATCAAACTTCCCCAAATAGTCACTAGTATTCAGAATGGTGACAGGACACCCAAAAGGCTTCAAATGAGCAATATTTGGAACTTTGGACGTTAGGAGCTCATAAGGAGTCTTCTTGTGAGGATTGGTAATAGAAACCCTATTCAAAACATAACTTGCTGTATTAACAGCTTCTGTCCAGAACATGGTTGGAAGCTTGGAATCGGCAAGCAATGTTCTTGCTGCTTCTATTAGAGTCTTGTTCTTTCTTTCTGCCACGCCATTCTGTTGAGGAGTTCTTGCTGCACTATAATCTATTTTGATGCCCTTAGCATTACAAAGTGCTATGAGGTCTTTATTTTTGAACTTGGTTCCCTTATCACAACAAATACCTTTAACCTTCTTGGACAACTGGTTCTCTATAAGGGTAATAAAATCTCTAAGAATTGAGTAGGTCTCACTCTTGGCAGCCATGAAGAACACCCATGTAAACCTGCTATATCCATCAGTTACCACCAAACAGAATTGTTTGTGGTCAATGCTCCTAATGGAGGTAGGACCAAATAAATCCATGTGTAGTAGCTGCAACGGTTCAGTAATAAGACTAAGAGCAGTAATGGCCTTGAAGGATGCTTTATGTTGTTTGCCTTTGCTGCAAGCAATACAATTTATATCATTTCTAAATGACTTGGGAGGTAAAACAGAGATCAGATTCAGATTTGCTAGTTTGTGAATGGTCTTGAAGTTCACAAGCCCCATCCTTCTGTGCCATTGAGTGGCTTCATCTTCTGAGGCTTTAGCAACCAAACATGCTAGTTGACTAGTAGGGTTGACTTCATTCAGCTTGATGTTATAGAGATTGTGTCTTCTAGGGATTTTGAGCAGAACCTGTGATTCATCCGGAAGTTTAAAGTCTTTGGAGAGCACAAGTGCATCAGTATCCGTAAAGAGAACAAACTGCTTCTTGTCACAAATCTGAGAGACAGATATCAAGTTGAAGTGCTGAAGTGCTTCCACATAGTAGACCTGCTCAAAATTTAGATTAGGCGTCTGAATTGTTCCTTTGCCAGTGATCCTGCCTTCACCTCCACGAAAATAGACCTTGCCGCCTTGAAATGGTACAAAGTTAGAGAGAAGACTTTTATTTCTTGTCCTGCTCCTAGAGCAACCACTATCAACAATTCCTAGACTAGGATCTTGGTATGGAGTAACCTACAACAACAAGATAAAAATGCAAACGTTAGTGTCTTAAGAGGACCCAAACCTTTTCAGGTTTGAGCCTTCCTTGTGGATCTTTAGTAGAGAGCCAAGAAGATTGATGAGATCCACCGTTGTTCCTTGGTTGCCTATGCATCATATGGGTATTATTGTTTGACCAAGAACAACCTGCTGAGGGCTTAACAGCAGTTCCCAAACTTCCCAAACCAAAATACATGTGGTCAAAATTATGTGGATAAATTGGATTAAAATTTTTAAAATAGTTACTGGTGGTTCTATTTGTTGTTAATCCAATGTTTCTCCAATGATTAGAAGCTAATGGAGAGGACCTTCTAGAAGAAGAAAATGATTGAGCACTAGGATTGAGTCTTACAGATGTATATGGAGCAACTCTTGGTGGACCAGGAGTAGGAAATGCTTGATGAGCAGAAGAATGTGTGTCATAAAAATCACAATCTTTAATCAAATGAAACGCACTTCCACAAACAAAATATGTTTTAATCGACCTTTTATTAGAATGACGTTGTTTCATACTGCTAACATTATTACACACAATTCTAGGAGAATCAATCTTCCTAGGACTCAATAAACCAGGACCAGACACAGTTGACTTAAAAGTAACTTTCTCTTCACACTTCCTAGCACTAGTAGCAGCATGATCATTCTTCTTGGAACTTGTAGGTCTTGACTCTTCACTTAAACCACTTGATGCAGAGTGACTGGCTTTGTCACTGAAAGTACACGAGACAAAGTCATTAGAATTAGTAGAACTTTTTGGGGACTCATGCATCTGTGATACATCCAAGTCATTATGCCTAGAGGTGGGCATGAAAGTTCCAGTAAGAGGGGGAGGGACAGCATGCATTTCTGCTGCTGGTTTAAACCTATTGTAACTAGGTTCTCCCTCTTCCTCTTTGTCGGCATCAAAGACACTTGAAAAAGATAAATCAAACACATCTTCTGAATCAATATATTTATCAAATCCCAACCCTCTTTTAGTCCTACCAGACATGCTACTATCGATTAATTTTGAAATATCTTTAGGTGCCTTTTGCCATTTTTCAAATCTCAACATTGTAGCATCTAATCTTTCTTGCATCTCCTGTTTTTCTTTGATACTGGCATCTTTTACCTTTTCTGTATATTTAAGCATGTTTGTTGTGTTTTCTAAATCGATGCTCAGTATCCTAATTTTATCCTCATACTCACGTTGAGTATCTTGTAGCCACCTCTTTTGTTGTTCCAATGTGTTTAAAGAAGCCTTATAGGCTTGAACCTCTAAAAAATACTTATCATTCTGATCATTTACTTCATTAAATTGGGACAACAATTCTGAATATTTATCATGACAACCAATAGGACAATGTTGTACCTAAGGTGAGATGCCCATAAGAGCAAACTCGTCTGCTTCTTCTGCATCAGATAGATTCCCATCAATCATTGCAAACACATCAGTCGAGGACTCAGCTGATTCCAAAGTGGTAGTCTGATGATCATTCCAGTTGACCATAGAGTCAACAGATACCAATGCCTTCTTGTCATCTTTTACCTCCTGAACCTCAAAAGCTGAGTACCTGCTCTTCTCCTTTCATTCTTGCTAGGGCATTCCCTTGCAAAGTGACCTTGCTGCTGGCAGTTATAGCATCGAACCTTGCTTCTATCGAATCTTGCTGGCTCCCTTGGGTGGTAATTAAAAATTTGACCTGCTTTCTTCTCAAACTTGTGAACCCTAAGAGTGAGCATGGCCATCTGCCATTTAAGATCCATTTCATCCAGGTAAAGTTTATCGACCTGTTTGAAGTCATCAAAAGCAAGTTGTTGTTGAGCATCAACATCAGCCACAAAAGAATGAAGAACGGCTTCTACCATACTACCAGACATGGCTGTAGGATCAGGAGCAGAAGTATGCTGAAAAGTATGTTGAGAAGACACATTATTGCTTGGGCTACTAGCATACGACATGGGACTGGATGCCATAGAACTCACAAAGGCAGAATTAGCAGGAGTGGGAAAAGAATCACTTGAATATCCTCTCACACGAGGTTCAAAAGTTTTAAGCTTATGAAATAGATCATCAAAATTGAGATAGTCAACCCCACCTTTTGCTTTGAGAGAGATTACTACCTGATTCCATGAGTAGGGTAAGGCTCTAAGAAACCTTGCATTAATATCACCATCGTCAGGCTTTGACCGAAGTTGATTCAATTGGCTCAATATCTTTTGGAACCTGTCATACCCTTGATGTAAACCTTCAGTTTCTGAGATTTTGATTTCTGTGAATTCATCTCTCAGCATGGATCTTCGCATTTTCTTTGACTCCTCATTCCCACCAAACCTTGCTTTTATTCCATTCCAGATCTCTCTAGCATCATCCAAATGGTAGAAGTCACCCATGTGATCATCAGGAAGATATTGAAGCAAAATAGTTTTTGCTTTGACCTCCTTCTGAATGGCTATGATTTCTTCATGAGTTTTAGGGTCAAGAAGAGTAATATTACCATTCTTGTCTCTTCCAGTAAGCTTCCTGCTATTCCAATTCAGAATAACCTTCCAAAGGTCTTGATCAGTATTGGTGATCCA
The DNA here is from genome assembly GCA_025667525.1 of Glebionis coronaria. NCBI lineage: Eukaryota > Viridiplantae > Streptophyta > Magnoliopsida > Asterales > Asteraceae > Glebionis > Glebionis coronaria. The sequence goes on from CM046875.1 coordinate 295,818,889, forward strand.
CCATTCCATCTTCATTGCCCAACTATCATACTCGTCCTTTTTCAGAAGAGGGAATTTACCATTCGTGTTGGAAACCGTAGCAACGATCTGCTGAGGTTGCATAGTTTTAGGAGTGCTGTCTTCTCCTGTTTTAGTAGAAGTTGAGGCAGACATGATAAAACAAAAATGTCAGTAATAAGAAAACTTGATTCTTCTTGTACAGAGACCCTCCCAGGCTCTGATACCACTTGTTCGGTCCACTAGATGTGGATCTTGCAGGCTGTCAGGAACGGTGAACGACTTCTGTAATCACAAGTCTATTCACAGAGAGACTCTATACACAATATAAATGCGGAATACAAATACAATAAAGAAGAACATAATAACTATAAAGACTTGATCCTTTCTAAGGATTTCTAATATTGATAATGACTAGAACTACGTTTGATGAAGGTGTGTCTAACCCTTCTGCTTCAGGTTCCTTTTATACGACAAGGAAACCCTAATACATCATTAAATAAAACGTGTAACACTGATATGCATATTCTTTCCTAACATATCTCATGCATATCCTAACAGAACAATAAATAAATAATAAAGTTTGACTTTGACTACGACCAGGAGCACGACTTGCTCCTACTACTACTAGGACCAGGAGGAACTACATACCTCCTAGTCTACCTATTACATTTAACTATTCCAATGGTCCTAACAGATTTTCTACAGGTCTTAAGGTATTTTTGAGAATTTTCCCAAATTTTATAAAAGGGTTTAAGTCTAGGAAAACAGCCCATACTTTTGGTGAGTATCGGCGAAAAACGTAAAAAGGGTAATAACGTTAATAACGTAGATGAATAGTATAAAACTAGTAACAATTATCCGTTTGGTTTTGGCGTGAGTTTGTAATTATCACAATTGACTAATATTTACATATTATACAGTACTTAAAGTTTATGAATGAGATTTACTCATTACGCGTTATTGTATTTAGGTGTTGAATTTCCTGGGCATCCTCATCATCGTCAGTGATCGTCATTCGAAATCGTCGACTACTCTATATACATAAGGTGTGAATTTGTAGCCTCGCTTAGTACTGTTTTTAAATTGTTTTTACCCATGAGGGAGATGCATGCTAGTTTTCTAAAATGAACATATGTCATGAATGATTTTTGGACCCGAATGTTGCCTTAAATTGTGTTGAGTACCTAGTTGCAAAAGACCCTATATTCATGAACTATTAACTATTGTTTAATCCTTGTGTGGATTGAAATTAGCCGCTTATACAATTGATAGTACTATGGGGTTGACGACCCTATCCGAGACGAGGGCTAGTACGTTGAGTACCCTTGCGGACGGATAACTTGTGATAAGAGATAAGGTATAATTGCAACTGATGCCTTTTGAAGGGGAAATGGTTTCATCTTAATCACGCCGGTAATTATTACGCGGGTGATTGAGTTAACGGATTAGTGTCATGAGCTTAAACACAATTGTCATAACCTTGAAAATAGATTGTTTTATCGACAATTCTATGAATGATCGTGAATGATTTTTATAACACATATGTTCAAAATGAGATTATAAAACCAATGAATTCCACTCAACATTATGTGTTCACCCAATTTAGCATGTGTTTCAGGTAATCGATGAAGTATAGCATGGAGCCTTCAAAGGATGGGAGTTGTGTATGGCTTGGCGTCTACTTGTTTTCCACCCATATTTAACTTGAACACCTTTAATTTTTCTGTCATGTTAACGAAAATGTATCTTTTGGGGTTGAGATTCGTGGGGACCAAAACGCTAACTCTGTGTTGTATCATCTTGGGTTTTGTAAAACCGTAAACATGTATGTTTTTAACAATGCTTAATTTATGTTAAAACTTTTACGTCTCTTTGAGTCGTTTGATATATCTTTGGTGTGATGATAACTGTCTAGCACCCAAATGTTGTAGTTCCGCTGCGCATAGCATTTGTGGGGGTGTTAGAGATTAGTAATCAGAGCCATGAGTTATAGAGAACTAGGTCGTTTTGAAAAATCCTAAACTATAACTTTTGGTGTCGTAAGAAATTATCCAAGCACACAACTATCCTGCATGGCTCCGGTAAGGTTTATTTTAGTATTGACGGTATATATGTATACCTTTGAGTTGAAGTAATATATGTGGGTATTTATTACGTAGATATTGAATTACTATATGTAAACGTTGAAATTGTACGTGGAGTACTCGATACCGTAATTCTTGTATTACATATGCATGAGCATCATATTATCGCATTTTGGGCATGTGTACCACCTTTGCATTGCATTTGCATGCATGTAGTTACATATATTGAATAGTAATCTTACGTACCCTCAAAAATTCTCTGTTATTGCAGGAATGGCCGAGGTACCGCCTAACGGAAATGGAGACGAATACGTCGTAGGACACGAAGGGGGAAATGTGGGAACAGCTGTTGAAGGACAAGCCGAGACGAACAATGTGCAAACTCAGGACCCCGATCGAAGGAGTACTACCTTCCCCAGGCCTACTCGTATTTCTCATCTGATTGGTATGCCAGGTATCCCTCGAAGTTCCGACGCTGTCGCAAGCTCTAATTCTCTTCATCAGGACATCGCAAGAGTTATCTGCCCCGGACCAAGAGCTTATCGTGACGTTCCGCTTGTATAGAGAAGAATGGATAGGTCGATGTACGAGCGGTACATGGTGGAAACTAGAGTAATCAAAAGGTTCAACGAGAATGAGAGGGCACATCAGAGGTTGTTGGCAAGAACTACAAGGGTTGAATTCGATGGAGTAGCAAATAAGAGTGATATTAATAGTTTGAGATTGATGATAGCAAACCTGAGTGCTAGTCTTGAGCAAGTTAGGGAGGATCAGGAGAGGTTGGCTAGGATGAAAAGTTGGGAGCATCGTGTTAGAGCATCCCTGCCACAAGATTGGAGATTTGTAGATGACTCGGAGATGGAGGCTAATGATTTTATGGTCCAGCCACCCGCCAGGGTGTGTGTATCACTTTAGGGAATCAGGTAGCAGTGGAGTGTGGATCTACTTCTGGGACGAAGAAGGTAACTGAGTGTGGGCCGAATGATAAGGGAAAGAGGAAGATGGACGAGGACGAAGAAGACAGTGATGAAGAGCCCGAGGAGGATGAAGAAGAACCACCATCCAAGAGGTCGTGTGGATCACCACGTGACTAGTTGCTTGTATTTTATTTTATCTTTTGATCATTGTAATTGAACTATTTTAGACTCCTGTATGATGGTATTGTGATGAAAACTTGATGACTTAAGTTTGATGGTGTATGGTCGTAGTGGCATTACTTGTCACAGATTTTTGTTGATTTATCAATGCAATCCATGTTTATCTTTCATAATCTATGATATGTTTTTAATTTTCTCTTTTGTGATGTGATTGATAAATATTAGTAACCTTGTAGTGATGCGTTGTTGTACTTATATTATGTCTTGAAAGAGAAATCCATCTTAATCTTGATGTGTATACTTACTTTGTTTACTATTTTCCCTGTCTTTGTAGAGAGGTGAACTTGAGAATTCACCATGCCTCCAAAGCTAACAGCTAACCGTGTGAACACAATGATTCAAGAAGCAATTGCAAATGCACTCGAAGCGGATCGTGCAAACCGAAACCCAGATCAAGGTGGAAATGCAGGAACATAGCAAGCCCCGAGGGAGTGTACTTATGCTGGTTTTATGAAATGCGGTCCCACGCAGTTTCGTGGTACTGGTGGAGCCCTAGAACTCCGAAGGTGGTTGGAGAAGATCGAAAGCACTTTTGAAATTAGCGGATGTTCAGAGGCAAATAAAGTCAAGTTTGCAGCTGCCACTTTTCTCGATGACGCCTTAAGTTGGTGGAACAATCAAGTAGCCACTGTCGGATTAACGGTAGCAAATGCGAGGACTTGGACTGCTACCAAGGCTCTCTTGACCAAAAAGTTTTGTCCCAAAGAAGAGCTGGGTCAACTAGAAGATGAGTTAAGGCATTTGTCTTTGAGGAACAATGACATTACCGCGTATACAAGGAGGTTTAATGAATTAAGCCTTTTGTGTCCCGATGCCTTTGCTGATGATCACAAGAAAATGAAGCAGTACATCAAGGGTTTGTCAAGCAATATCAAGGGTGAGACAACTTCATCCAAGCCTGGGTCATTCGATGAAGCAGTCCAAATGGCTCACGCGCTAATGGATGTCAAGCTGCAAGATAAGAAGGACTACATTGCCGAAGGGAACAAGAGAAAGTGGGAGGCAGCTCAGGGTAATCAATCCCAAGGTCAAAATCGTGGAGGAAACCGTAACAACCAAGGTCAGAACCGCAACCACCAGTTCAACCAGAGAAGAAATGATGGAATGAGGGCTGTCACTAACCCTAGAGGAGCTAAGGTGAATCCCCATTGTGGTCGATGTAATTTGTACCATATAGGGAATTGCCCACCTGCGTGTGGCAAGTGCGGAAAAGCAGGTCATAGAATTGCAGATTGCCGAGCTAAAGGGGTGGCTACTGGGGCAAATGCCACGAAGGTGATGGTTTGCTTTGGGTGTGGAGAAAGGGGGCATAAGCAGGGGAACTGCCCGAAGGCTGGAAATAGGCAAGGAGGAAATAATACTGCTGCTGTGTATCGAGTAGGGACTGCTGATAAACCGCAAGGCCCTAATGTGGTTACCGGTACGTTTCTACTTGACGCTCGTTATGCTAGTATATTGTTTGATTCTGGTTCCGACAAGAGCTTTGTAGATGTAAAATTTAGTCGTCATATCAATAGAGAACCTGTAAAACCCGCATGCTTTTACCATGAATAGTACCCTTAAGATCGTACGTACTAGATTAAAACTTTCCTTTTATAGTACGATTACGTTTACGTGCTAGGATTTTATGTATTACGTACGTGTTAGAACACGAAAAGTATTTATTACGCACGGACACGCAATAATTATTTGACGATAATTAATCACGAACATGCGATCATGAAATCATGAACGTAATTAAAACACGAACTATTATTAATTACGTATATATATTTATTCCGAGCGTAATTATATATATTAGATCACGGTATTTACGTAACGAGAACATTTAAAACACGAACACAAATAATCACAAACGTTGAACTTAATAACGAGACACGGAAAAAGGTACGGGTACCCCAAGTGGGGTCCCTACCCGCGGCCAACAAGGGCAAATGGGCCAAGCCCATTTGTCAAAATTACTAAAGCGGGTTATTATTTTTTTTACTACTCAATTAAACTTTACAGAAGTTTTTAAGAAAACCTAAAAACCTCCTTCCTCTTTTCTCCTTTGTGCCGCCACCCTACAACCACCATAAGAGGTGATTTTTGATCTTGGATCTTGAAGTTTTAGTGATTGATCGTGTTGGTTCTTCGTCCTTTTGATCCACGAATTCGGTAAAACCTTTTTAAACCTTTTCTTTTGATTTAATCTTTGTATAAATCAAGAACATGTGTTGTTTTTATAAAAACATAATAATTAAACATGGATCTAACATCATTTGGTGTTAATTAAAATCAAAAGGGTGTTTTTAAGGGGTGTTTGTTTTGGCCGCAGGCTTCACCGAACCCAAAAGGGGTTTCGGTTTGCCAAGCCGACCCCCACCAAGACCATATGGTCTTGGTTGGTGCGTGTGGGTCCCACGACAACAGTGAAACAAGGGGTACCCCGAGTTGGTTCGGGGTACGGTGTTGATTTCTTGTCCGGTTCATGCTTTTTAGTCTAGATCCGGTTCATGGTGTATGTTAGTTTTTTTATGTTTATGATCTTATGTTAAATCTAAATTAATAAAATGATGTGATTAATTTAATAACATGACTTAGGTTATTTAATTATTAATGATCATGAAATTATTTTAACCTAAGTATTTATATATTAAGACTTATAAATAATTAATTATTTTAAAACCATGGATATAATTAATTACTTAACATGACTTAGGTTATATTATTAATATATAATAATACATATTTTAACCTAAGTATTTAACTTATTTAATTAAAAACATGTTATACTTTAATTAAATATTTTAACATATAGTTTAATTTAATTACATGAAATAATTAATAAACTATATATTATATCATATGACTTAGAAAATAATCATGAAAACACTTAGGCTTATATACTTAGCTTATTTAACCAGCTTATTTCTAATTACGGAAACCATCTATTTTTAGAAACTTATTTATTTTAGGCAGCTAATCTATTTATGGAAACTTATTTAATTAAGGCAGCTAATCTATTTTTGGAAACTTTCTATTTTGGAAACTTTCTATTTTTATGAAACTTTCTATTTTTGGAAACATTCTATTTTTGGAAACTTTCTATATTAGGAAACCTGTTATTTTTGGAAAGTTACTTATTATTACACAGTAAGTATAATAACACATGAAATACCAGAAATACTTAATCAGATTAACCAGAATATAAGATAAACACAGTTTAAGGCTTTAAAACAGTAAAACATGGTAAGAACACATAAAATAAGCTAAGACATGACATAAAACCAGCTATGTATTTAGTAAGTAGATACTTATTCACGTACGTATTTATGTAGCACTAGTGATTCGGAAGTAGGATTCCTCGCAGTTCATCTTTCTCGTTCACTGGACATAAGGTACGGATTCCCGTCCTTTCAGTATGGACATTCTTTCCTTATTAGGATTTCCCGTATGCAGCCAACTGTTTTCCCGTAGTATAAGTTATGTGTTTGATTTCGTATGTTTAATTAAGAATACCTATAGCCATATACATGCATGACCAGTTTCACCTAGTTATGGAGGTACCATAACCATAACATTAGGGGCACTGATGTTATGAGTTCACCACGGCGGAGTGATTGCTCGTGGCGTCCCTTCAACTTTTGGCCATTTATATTATATTTATCATGTGGGGCGTATGGGTGCATCCTAGTTACATGCTTTTAGTCAGGATTTTCATGGTGAATGTGGTGTGTGCCTTGCATCCTTCACAAGGAGCTGATCCCTCCTACCCAAAAAAACCAGTATATTAAATTAGAGGCAGCCCCTCTAATTTGCATGAAGAGGTCACCCCTCCAAGTATTCATGCACGGTGGATTTTCATGACCTATATTGGCTAATGGTAAAATACGTTAAACAGTTTTCATAAGATAAACATAAGGCTTTTCAAACTATAAAACCAGTTTTATGAACATGTTCCAGGTTTTCCAGGACTTATACATTTCCGCTGCTATTAAGTCTTTATTATGTTTTAGTCATTTATACTATGTCTATATCCATGCACTGAGCGTTTTGCTCATCCGTTACTTTCCTTTCCATGTCCCAAAACGGAAGGTACCCAAGGACGGACTCGAGCATTTGGAGGACATGCATAGGATGGAAGCTGCCATATACTTCTTCTCCTTTTGCCTTCATATACTTATGCTTGTTTAGTCTTTCAATCATTTCTTTTGCTTTATTATGTTTTGGGCTTAGGTTTGGGAACCGATGTTTGATTCCGGTTATCCTTATGGTCATGTAAAGTTTTAGACATTTATCCTTGTATGCTTTGATGACACGCCATAATTTCACGTGACATTCCATTTATCAAAATGGGGTGTTACAATTATGGTATCAGAGCCAAGGATTCGACCTGTAGGCTCTAAAACTTGACCTGTGACTAGTGGGTAGTCACCAGGAGCTTCCTAAGCCAACGTCTATTATTCTACGTATTGATGTTTTCAACGCATTGTTGTTTTAACCATGATGTTTTCAGCACCTTGAGGTTTTAACCTTGATGTTTTCATCGATATTGTTTTACTAATATGGATGGACAACCGTCATTCATATTTATTTATGTGTCATTGTTTCATGCATAATGTTCCTCGTGAACTGTGACTATGTGGACTGAACCCCAGTAGTTCATAATTAGTCACATAATTTTTTTTCTAATAAGTTTTGACATATGAGTTTCAATCATTTATGTTTCATGTATCATTGTTGCAGGGATTATGACTAAGTAATGGTTGGTCCAAAAATGATTGTGGTAAATTACACCTCTTTTAGGAAAAGGAGGGTAAATAATGGTAAGTATCAAACAAATGATTTTAGGAAAAATCAAGTGTTAATGACCCTTAATGGTGTGAAAGTTCGTTTCCCAAGGAGGTATATGTGTGTGAGAAATTTGTTAAATGTTTGTGATTAATGATTGATTTAGAAGGGGATTAGAAAAGAAGATGACGAAAACGTAAAAATACAAATTAACAAAAATCACTAATAGAAAGTTAAAACGTAGAACCTTAAAAACTACAAAAATAAAAATAAATTCTAAAAATTACCAAAAATTCACCAAAAATAAAAAATAATAAACTAAGAGTTTACCAATGATCAAACTTTTTCAAACCTTTTAAATAATTAAATATTCAATTTTTAAATGCTAATTAAAGCCCTAAAAATCAAATAAATTATCAAAAAGCCCAAATAAAGATTTTTCAATTGCTAAATCACTAAAATGACCTAAAAAGATTAAAAACTATTTTCAGAAATTTTAAAACTAATCAAGATTACTTAAAATGATTTAAAAACTATTAAAACTTAAAATAATTATAAAAATTAATCTAAAAGAGATAAAATTATTCCAAAAGTTGCTAAATTCCTATTTTAATGTATTTAACCTAAGAAAAATGTAAAAAGTTGGAAAATGTGAAATTTTAAAAATAATAATAAAATAATATCAAAAATCCAAAAATTATAAAAAATTCTAAAAACTTGCAAACTAGTTTATTTTAACATAAATAATCAGAAAATCAAAGTGAAATTACCAAAATACCCCTAATGGGCCCTCAAATGGGCCAAATCCAAATTCAGTCAACACAAATGGGCTTTTGGGCCCAAAAAGTCAAACTTGGCCCAATTGACTTGGAAAAGCCCTATCTGACTTAAAATTTAATTCTAAGAACAAAACTCTAAAGGCCCAAAAGCTGAATGTGAGCTTATCACAGCTTATTGAACACAAAGCTTATTCTTATTGGGCTTTTCAGCCCATTAAGCCATAAGCTAATGCCATAAGCTCTAATTTGACACACAACCCTCTTTTAGGATGCTTAAGAGACCTGTCAAAAGAAATTTCCAATAAGCACACTCAATAAGCCAGAAAATAGAAAAGCAAAAATCCACAAAACGACAAAATAGTCGTTTTTGAGAAATAATGCACCTCAGGACTTGATTCAACTTGCAAAAGCTTTCAAATGGACTCAATAAGCAATATCAATCAACAAAAATCCAATAAGCACAACAAATGAGCCAGAATAAGCACAAATGAACTTATGTAAAAGTCAAAGGAGTTGGTTTTCTAGTCAAACCTAAAAGTCAACCACCCAAATGCTCCAGTATGAACAAATGGGTCAAAATATGAGCACCTATTACAAAAACAAAATTGTTGCAGGTTGGAATAAGCTATTATAGCTTATTGATAAGCTGACACCAAATTTACACTAGCAGTGGCAACCAGCAGGGGAAAGGAGTTCCCACTGCTTTGACTAATTGACCAAGCTTATTTGAGAGTTCTGGTTTGATTCAATTGGAAACAAAGGCACCCTTGTGATCAGTGAATCACAAGGAGTCAATAGCAACAATAAAATCACAAAATGGTTCACACAATAAGCCACAATAAGCCAAACAGTTACCAGATATGCTCCAGATATGCAAATAAGCAGTTAAGCACTTAATAAGCAGATTTAAGCAAAATAAGCCAACCAAACATAACAGGATGCATACACAAGCTATCTAAACTAACAATAAACACAAAGCAACAAGAATCAAACACTGAATCAAAGAAAATAGCAAAATCAAAGCACAAAATGTTTCTGATGAACAAAGGACAATATGCAGACAAGTTTTGCTGATATACTTGACACTTGATCCAATTTCAGACCTCAAATCCTTCTATCCTGGTGTGATTAACTATGATTTAGCACTTGTTAGCCCTAGCCTAAGCCTAGATCTAGGTGTCCTCAAAATCCTAGCCAATTTTACCAAGTTATGAAGATTTTATAGCCAATTCAAGAATCAATGTGTTCAAAACCTCAAAACCTGCAAACAGATGAACAATATCACCCAAACAACATATACCAACACTAGCAACCAACAAACAAACACTTAACAAGCCACAAATCCAACTTATGAAGCAATCCCAAACACCCTTTTAAAACTTGATTTCACAAATTTTCAAAGGCTTATGAAGATTCAACCCACAAATCAGATCACTAACACCTCAATAACATCAAACCAAACCAATTCAACAATAATCAACCACATTAACACAGATTCAAGCATAAATCCACAAAAATCACAAATAATCAGAAACTTAAAGAGAAAAAGAAAAGGGAAGAAGATGCAAACCTCCAAGACCTACATCCAGGCCCTGGATTGTTTGAGCTTAGGTACTAGCAGAACAAGTACCAACTTCCAAGCTGCTAAGATGAACAAACCACAAAGTGAGATAAAAAATAATGCCAACTTTCTGATTTTTGATGCACAAGCTTTATCACTTAAAACCTTGCCTCAAAAACCTTCAAACAAGATAATGGAACTCAGATTTTAGCTTCTCAAACACCAAAATTTTATAAATAACAGATTAGAACTCAAAATTTTAAGAAATTCAAACTTTATTTCATAAAAAGGAATTACAAAGATTAAAAGCTAAAATCTGGAACAAAGGGACTCTCACATGTTGAGGTCTCCTTTTATAGGCAAATGCCTGGCTAAACACTATTCACAAACCCTAGCACTGATTTCCCTATTATGCCCTTGAGTCTTCTAGATCATTTGATGGAATGAGCTGTTCAAATTCATCTTGGACGTTCATTTCAGCTTTGTTATGAAGCAATGATCCTTGGCTGTTGATTTGGCCACGTCATTTTGCTTGGAGGCCAAGTTGTGTTTTTATTGGTTGAGAATGTTGAGTGTGGGGTCCAAGGAGTAGTGGGAGTGAGGGTTTTGTGTGTGGGATTTGTTTCTGCATGTGTGAATCACACGTGGGTGTGGGTAATTTTGTTTTACCCTTTGTTTTAAGTGATGGTAAAACTGGGTGGATGAAGGTGAATAGTAAGTTGTTTGATCCGTTTTTGTAGGAGGTGGAGTTGTTTGGCGCAATATTATGTTTGAATGTTTCAAATGCACAACATTAGCCCTTCCTTTTCCTTTCTCTTGTCTTTTGTGTTTAAAAACCCATCAGCGTCCAAATCCTTTGTATCAACGTTTCACATTTTGTCATTTTTGGCACAAACTTTTCCAAAAAGTGTTTCAAGGATTGTTTTTGCCATTTTTGGATAATTCAAGGGCGGGTCTTGGACATTGTTGATCTTCAAAGGTCTTCATTGTATCTTTGAATTCATGAGGGACCATTATTGGCAATTTTGATTTGTTGAGGGTCTATTCTTGCCATTTCTTCAAAGTTGAAGGACCTTTTGTGTAATTTTGACAAACTTAAGGGACCAAACTTGTAATTATCAATATACAAGGGTTTTAAGTGTCATTTCTTCAAAGCATGAGGATCATTCTTGTTTGTCTTCAAGTCTTCAAGGGTATTTGTTGAGAATTCCATGATTAGGGCCCGGTTCTTTGTACGGCTTCGTTTCTCGTGTCCGTTTTTCCTTGTAACTTGTGATCTTTTGTCTTTTTCACGATATCCATACCTAAAATACACAAGTGAACAAACACAAGCATATATATGGTATTTTATGACATTTTTATGCATTAAAAGCCCGAAAAGAACGATGAGATCATGTATAAATGCCATCTCATCACTAGGACTGGCCCTATTTAGTCGCATGTGCTTTTATCGAAACTTTTAACTTTGGGACCGACCCATAGGCGTCCCCTCGCCATGTCTTTTGTTTTGGAACCGACCCATAGGCGTTCCCTCGCACATATAAAGGTTTTATAAACTACATTACGCATTCAAGCACTGTTTTTCATGCATACAATTTTTCTCATGATTTAAATTGGAATAATTTTTTTTCATGTCCCCTCATAAGTTATTATGTTTTTATGTCAAGTATGTTTTCATACTGTCATGGTTAACTTCAGTTTCATGCTGATTATGTTATACACTTCTTTGTGATAGATGGTTTCATGTTTCTTCATGATAATTCCGTCTTCATGTTGATTATCTTTTACGCCTATTTTGTTATTTACGTTGTCCTACAAGACATTGTTGGATTTCATTGAATTCTTCTTTCATGATATTCATGGTTGGTTTTCATTGATCATGCTGTCAGGCAAATCATCGTTGAATTTTGTGTAACCACACTTTAGCGTTTCTCTATACAACCAGAATGAGGTATATACAGGCATTGCCAGGTTATCTTGATGGTTTTCCTAACTGTTTAACCGATATACTTTCCTTAAATCATGAAAAATGATCGACCCCATACCGATCATTTCATGTGCATTCCACGTGTACTCCACGTACCGTATTTCATGTGCATTACATGTACCTTAATCCATGTGTATTCCACTTGCAATACTTCACGAGTATTCGCTAGTCGATTCTGAATCATCTCAGGCGTATTTTCAATTGCTGATATTCTACAAGATTGCTGATGCCGCTCACAACTTGGAGATGTTACTAAAGGTTGATGCTGCTGACGTTCGGAGACGCTACGAGATGCGGATGCTGTTCACAACCTGGAGATCCTACAAGACGAAGACAAAGGCGTCGGAGCAAAGCAATTGGACGAGAAGATGCTTCACCATCAGACGATTCCCATCAATCATTGTCCCTATTTCTTAGTTACATGTCACACGTCATTCGGCTGTCGTTTCAGCCATATGAGTGCAAACCGGTACCAACCGGCCACTCAGCTGAAGAGTTACATGAATCACGGTCATGAGAATGACCATCATGGAACTGACAGACAGGACGATAGTAACCACTACTATGACAGCAACTATCCTAGAAATCGCAACTGAAACTCTGGCCACGGACGTGATCAGAAATACAAGGATTAGTAATGCAACCGATCCACCAATTCTGGCATAATAACCTAGTATTTGTAGTTCTATTGTTTTACGTCTCGAGACACATGTCAAGACATCAGTCAAGACACATGTCTCACGTATACTTTCTGAAGACACATGTCAAGACACCAGTCAAGAAATATGTCATGTTTATAGTTCCAAGACACGAGTCAAGACACATGACTCACGTACAACTATGGAACATTTCTAAGAAATTCAGGGTACCCTCCAAGGGTATATCCATTAATAACTAGATTTTACTAGGTTGAAAGTTCGTTTCTCAGTGTCTAATCGAATTGATTTCTAGTTAAATGTGTGACTCAATTGTTTTTGGTTAAGAAAAAGAGAAGTTGATTATCTATAACTAATTAAAAAAGTAAATGCGAAAAGTATTTAAAAAACAAACTAAAGACAAGTACAAATAATAAAAGTAAAACAAGGTGAATATTAAAAACTAAAAGTTAAAACGATATTAAAACGAATATTAAAACAAATAATAAAACGTAATTTAAAGCGAAACAATTAATAAAAATAAATATAAAAGACGAAATTAATTATCGACTCGAAAATAAAGTTTACTAAATGAAAAAGGAGAGAATAAAACTAAAATGGTACTTTAAAGCTAAACGAGGCAAAACCTAAAGCGGGTACTAAATAAAAGATAAAACTTAAACTTTACGAAAAAATATTAATACTAAAAATCGACAAAAAATTCAACTAAAAATACGTAACTTTCAAAATAAAATCGGAACAACTTTCAGATTAAACTGAACAATTACGGAACAAAAATAATAAATAAACAAGCTAGCAGGCAGCTAGCTCAAGCAGCCAAGCTGCCTGCTGAAATTGGCGCCAAAAGAGGCTAAGCTAGCAAGCTAGCAGGTGGCTTTATTTCACTTTATTCGGAACTTTTTGTTGTAATTGATTCAGAACTTTTCTTTTAATTGACTCGGAAGTTTTGTTTTTTAAATTGATTCGGAAGTTTTTCTTGCCTTTCATTCGGAAGTTTTAAAAAATCATTCATTAGGAACTTTTAAAAATCATTCATTCAGAACTTTTAAAAATCATTCATTCGGAACTTTTTAATAACTATTCATTCGAAACTTTTAAAAATCATTCATTCGGAACTTTTTTTTTAAAACTATTCATTCGGAACTTTTGAAAGGAAAATTCATTCGGAACTTTTTAAAATAAATTGATTCGGAACTTTTTAATACAAATTGATTCGGAACTTTAAAATGAACTCATTCGGAACCTGGAAAAAATAAGAACAGTACGTAATGGAAGAAACAGGGGAACACAAATTTTAGCCAAAATTCATCAAGTTCAACCAAAAGATTATCCCAAAATAACCACTAAATATCAACTAACAATAATCAATCAAAACAAATCATCAAAAGTAACAAACATAACCAAATCAATCAAAACCTACTTGATCAAAATCATAAAAATTCAAGAATATGAACAATGAAGATAAAGAACAAATCAAACAAGAAAGGTAGAAGGAGATTAGCAATAAGATAAAGATTAACAACAATTAAAGGTAAACTTACTTGGAATTAAAAGAGAATCAAGGGTGCGTTACATGAAAATTAAAGTGTATAAAATTAAGGAACAAGAAAAATGAAAATGGGGAAGAGAGGCTTGTCAAGCCTCCAACAACTAAAACAAATGGCTAATAATGTGTATTTATAGGGGAGGAAGGGATTAGTGGAAGGAAGCTTCCTCCCCTCTTTCCTCTTTTCCTTAATTACGTCATTAGGTCCCTCCTTTCTTTAATCTTCTTAAATCTTGGACTATAATGACTTTGGCTCGGGATTTTTTTGAACTCGTCTTGTAATTCTTCAATAAATTAGACTTGAGTTCTTCGGCTTTTGGTAAACTTCCGTCTTTTGACTTTTTATTCGATAAATCTTCAGAATTAGTCTTGGACTTCCGTTCTTTTTCCACTCTTGATCTTTCGACTTCATCTTCCGTCTTTTTCTACGATAAAAGCCCGTGAATGCCGTGTTTTCTCCACTTTTCACCTTTTCGTCCTAAATCACAACAAAAACACAAACCACGCATAATTCCGACATAAATGACATAAAATACACATTTTGGCTCGGTTATTATTGCAAATAAGTGGTAAAAAGGGTGGGTGTTTCCACACCTATCAAATCCCCTACACTTAACCATTGCAATGCCCTCATGCAATGCTTAGCAATAAAGCAAGGTTTACACTTTCCATCATAATCAACCTACCTTAGCCTTTATTAAACAACTAAGGAAAATAAAAAAGATAGAAAATAACAAGATGCAAGAAGGAAGAAACTTGTAAAGAAATCTAAGACTTACATTAGGGCTTGTATGTCATGAATGTTTATCACCCTCAAGTTTCACGTTCCCCATGCCAAGCTTAAAAACAAGATCATTGTTAGTACAAGTTAGCATAACAAACATTTACCCATGCGGTTCAATTAATCACTTAAACTCCCTTATTCCTATGGGTATCTCTTATATTTTATTTTTGTCTTAGAATGATCATAAAGATGCATTGTTGGACTTATTTCGATAGTTTATTTAAGCTGAAAGCAAAGTAGGACGATTTGATCAATAGTTAGCTAAAGGACAAAATCTCTTAAAACTCCTTCTCGGGATATCAAAAAGTTCATATCTTGGCATAACTCGGTTCACGATTTGAGACCTTTCTCGGGCCGATATTTGGCATGTACTTCATACTTCATATCTTTGAGAGACGTGCTTGAGATAATGGTCTTCTCATCGTTCATAGAGTTTCTTCACTTGGAGACTTTTGAGGGGTACTCCAATTTTGTTGACCACGACTTCATGATTATTTCTTCAATCTAAATTTTGGGATTTTTGAGATACAACGATCCACCTCCTTTTCAGACTTGGATCTATTTATCCTCATACCTTGTTAGGGTCTTTTCGGATAGACTTCTCCATGATCTTTATGGGAGTTGATTGCTTTTCGTCGTGAGTCTTGATCCTTCATATTGACTTTTGGAATAATGCTTTTCACATCATCTTGGATCTTTAGCAATAAAATGGAATCCTCATGCCTTGTTAGGGCCTTTTCGGACTCGCCAATCTTCGCGCCCCGCTTCATAAGTTATGCCTTGGCTATGAACTCTTATCATTACCGAGAAACTTTTAAACGATCTTGGGCTAGAAGCTAAGTAACTTTTCAAATCGTACGACCTTACTTATTGCAGATAATTTATTAGCAAGTGATGGGAGAAAAAGATAATAATTAACTCACATAAGTTAATGAGAGAATACCAAACTTGTAACCAACTCTATCATTTCTCGTTCTCCACAATTTAAAATCTCAAGGAATGAGACTCGTGGATGCTTAGCCCAATAAACCAATTAAGGTCTACATAGTTAAGGATACTAGCTAGAGTGAACTTTGGATAAGTAAACTCGGGTTGAGTCAAAATATTCACAACGGGCCTAATATATCTAAGATATCTAAACTTGTTAAAACCATTTTATTAAAATAAGAGAAAAATAGCAAAAATAAAAGGAACTACAATTAGGCCAAAATAGATTAAAAATTTTGAAAAATGTCGAAAAATTGATTTTTCGGTTAAAATGAGGGCAAATACAAGGAAAAGACCACTTAACTTCGATAGAAGTCCCCCTACACTTAAGATAAACATTGTCCTCAATGTTTAAGCATGTGGTAGTAAACTCCCCTACACTTAGGACATTGTGCACTTTGTTTAAATCTGGTTAAGGAAAAGACAACTAAAGAGATTCCTATTTAATATTGAGAAATATAAAATAGTGAATCGAAAAGAGTTTAGGATAGAACCGGGAAGAAGGGAACACGGAATCACGGTTCGTCAAAAGTCCTCAAGAGTGTGTCTTTGAAGCTCTAATCCCTGGACATGATAAGAAAGAAAGCAAGAAACACCACGGGGCTCCCCCCTACACTTATGGTGAAGATAGATAGATTAATGGGTTGCCTCCCAAAAAGCGCTTGTTTTTGTTGACCGAGTCACGAGCCTGACTCGTCCCCGAATTAAATGGTCCATGGGGAAGCCTCGAATGTGATACCGGGATCAAAGACCTTGTCCTCGTTCCCGGTTGACATCAACAAAGGAGAGGTGGGGGGATAAGTCTTGAAAGGGAGAAAGGTCCTTTCAACATACGCATAGTATGTGAATTCAAGATCCACGGGAGGTGGGTTGGGTATAGTAAGCACATTGCCATCCCCCAAAGACAATAGATGTTGAGCAAGCAGCAAAGCCGTATTGTTATCAATATCACCTCCCGGGTCAAAGCAGTCATCCTCCGAAATAATGGCTAAAAGGGAGGATGAAAGGTGCTCGGGAGGGGGACTTGGGTCAATACTTTCCTGCAGCAAATTATCAAAAATAATGTCCCCCTCCGTGTCAGAGTCATCAATACCTGGAGGGATAGAGTGGATATCGATTTCTTCCAGCAATGGGTCATTATCTTCAACGGGAGGAATAGATGGAGGTAAAGACTTGGAAAGAGAGGGAGAAGTCAACGCTTCGATTTGAGCAATAAGAAGGTGTACTTTCCGTAATCCATCGTGAAGAAGCACGTCTTCCACCTCATCCACAAGATCATGTTCATCAGTGAACTGCTCGTAAACCGGAGAGAATAAATCGTCATTGTCTGCATCTCCCGGTGGAGATTGAGAAATTTCAAAAGTGAAAGTCTCATAGCAGAGAGAAGAATCGTCATCACTAGGATCGACCTCGTCCGTAAGAGCAACGTCGTCCTCAGGCTCCATAGCAGGTAAGTCACAAACCTCATCATCCAATACTTTGTCGAGACCAACATCACTAAGCTCATTCAGCGAATCTAGATCCTTAGATGTAGAAGGAACATCGAGAGTAGGAGCAGTAACTTCAGAAGATGAGTTGATAGTGCATACAGCATCATCGTCATCATCATCATAATAGTATTGACGCACAAGCGGAGGGGTATAATCACTAAGATTAGATACTTGCTCTTGTTGCAGTCGCTTTTCCTCGTCCCTAAGTTCTTTAAGAAAAACAATAGCTTCTTGAAGTTGCAAAACAATGGAGTGTGTTTCTTCATTCAAGGTAGTGAGTTGTGGGTCAAGATTAATTTGCTGAGAGGATTGATGATTGAGGGTGTGATGTGGGGGCTCAAAGTGTTGAAAACCTGAATTATAGCAAGGTTGTGGCTCGTAGTTGTTCATCGGTTGAGAATGATTAGAAACCGGGTTTGGTTCATAATAATCCATAGGTGAAGAAAACTGAGGACACGGATTTGGCTCATAACAATTCAGTGGTTGACAATAATAGGTATCGTGAGGACCCCCACAGTTGTTGCAAACCGGGTATGGAGAAAAATCAAGTGTGTTTTGTGGATAGCTATTATCATTGTCATAATTGTACCCCGGTTCTTGCCCGTGACCATACGGGTATCGAACCGGGCACGAAACATGCCAATGAGAATCGCTTCCACAATAGATGCACGGGGAAACAGGAGGAGGTGGGTTCAAAAAGGACGAATTAGTCGAGTTGCACAAAGGACAAAATCCGAATAGGAATTGTGTATTGTCGAGATCGTTTACACACCGCTCACATGTACACCATTGGCAAGAGTTGTTCCCAGATAATTGTTTCCCACACCGGACGCAATGGACATAAAAATCCATAAAGAAATATAGATAAGCAAGAAGAATATTTTTGGTGCAAAACTTTTGAAAAAGAAATGTTTTTTATGATTTTTCAAATGTTTTTGGATTTTTGAAAATTGTTGTACACGAAAATTAACGTTCACAAGTGAACGGATCCCAAAATCCAACGCGTCTCTCACAAAAAACCTTCGATCTTCACGAAAAGAGCCGGCAGCGGCGCCATTTTAATAACTAGATTTTACTAGGTTGAAAGTTCGTTTCTCGGTGTCTAATCGAATTGATTTCCGGTTAAATGTGTGACTCAATTGTTTTTGGTTAAGAAAAAGAGAAGTTGATTATTTATAACTAATTAAAAAAGTAAATGCGAAAAGTATTTAAAAAAACAAACTAAAGACAAGTACAAATAATAAAAGTAAAACAAGGTGAATATTAAAAACTAAAAGTTAAAACGATATTAAAACGAATATTAAAACAAATAATAAAACGTAATTTAAAGCGAAACAATTAATAAAAATAAATATAAAAGACGAAATTAATTATCGACTCGAAAATAAAGTTTACTAAATGAAAAAGGAGAGAATAAAACTGAAATGGTACTTTAAAGCTAAACGAGGCAAAACCTAAAGCGGGTACTAAATAAAAGATAAAACTTAAACTTTACGAAAAAATATTAATACTAAAAATCGACGAAAAATTCAACTAAAAATAAGTAACTTTCAAAAATAAAATCGGAACAACTTTCATATTAAACTGAACAATTACAGAACAAAAATAATAAATAAACAAGCTAGCAGGCAGCTAGCTCAAGCAGCCAAGCTGCCTGCTGAAATTGGCGCCAAAAGAGGCTAAGCTAGCAAGCTAGCAGGTGGCTTTATTTCACTTTATTCGGAACTTTTTGTTGTAATTGATTCGGAACTTTTCTTTTAATTGACTCGGAAGTTTTGTTGTTTAAATTGATTCGGAAGTTTTTCTTGCCTTTCATTCGGAAGTTTTAAAAAATCATTCATTCGGAACTTTTAAAAATCATTCATTCAGAACTTTTAAAGATCATTCATTCGGAACTTTTTAATAACTATTCATTCGGAACTTTTAAAAATCATTCATTCGGAACTTTTTTTTAAAAACTATTCATTCGGAACTTTTGAAAGGAAAATTCATTCGGAACTTTTAAAAAAAACATTCATTCGGAACTTTTTAAAATAAATTGATTCGGAACTTTTTAATACAAATTGATTCGGAACTTTAAAATGAACTCATTCGAAACCTGGAAAAAATAAGAACAGTACGTAATGGAAGAAACAGGGGAACACGAATTTTAGCCAAAATTCATCAAGTTCAACCAAAAGATTATCCCAAAATAACCACTAAATATCAACTAACAATAATCAATCAAAACAAATCATCAAAACTAACAAACATAACCAAATCAATCAAAACCCACTTGATCAAAATCATAAAAATTCAAGAACATGAACAATGAAGATAAAGAACAAATCAAACAAGAAAGGTAGAAGGAGATTAGCAATAAGATAAAGATTAACAACAATTAAAGGTAAACTTACTTGGAATTAAAAGAGAATCAAGGGTGCGTTACATGAAAATTAAAGTGTATAAAATTAAGGAACAAGAAAAATGAAAATGGGGAAGAGAGGCTTGTCAAGCCTCCAACAACTAAAACAAATGGCTAATAATGTGTATTTATAGGGGAGGAAAGGATTAGTGGAAGGAAGCTTCCTCCCCTCTTTCCTCTTTTCCTTAATTGCGTCATTAGGTCCCTCCTTTCTTTAATCTTCTTAAATCTTGGACTATAATGACTTTGGCTCGGGATTTCTTTGAACTCGTCTTGTAATTCTTCAATAAATTAGACTTGAGTTCTTCGGCTTTTGGTAAACTTCCGTCTTTTGACTTTTTCTTCGATAAATCTTCAGAATTAGTCTTGGACTTCCGTTCTTTTTCCACTCTTGATCTTTCGACTTCATCTTCCGTCTTTTTCTACGATAAAAGCCCGTGAATGCCGTGTTTTCTCCACTTTTCACCTTTTCGTCCTAAATCACAACAAAAACACAAACCACGCATAATTCCGACATAAATGACATAAAATACACGTTTTGGCTCGGTTATTATTGCAAATAAGTGGTAAAAAGGGTGGGTGTTTCCACACCTATCATCCATCTTGTTGTGCCATGTATTAATCAGGCCACAAGAATTTCAATACCATTACCGACACATCAGTGAGAACTGTCACGCTGCCGATGTCACTTTCATTTATTTCACCATATTTCATATGTTCATGACCATGAAGGACGCCTTTCGTATTCCCACATATACGAAGGTTTTCCTTCAGCTTAATGATGAGATCCAAGCTGCTAACGCATTTCCTCGGACAGACACGAGATGAATGTTATCCTAATTATGGAGTATGAACAGCACACCATGCTACGATTCATAATTATGTACAGTAATGTTCAGACTCCTGAATACTTTCAGCTTGATTTTCCATCGGAAAATCTGTACAAATTATCTATGCTTACAAGCATGTGCGCTGTTAGCCATGGTCGTTAAAATTTTCTAGCTGTCAGTAAGACACGACCACTTAATTCTTTTACGCATAGCCAGTTGATTATTCCAAAGTCTTCCTATACATTCCAGAAGAACCTACAAGGAGAAGGATGGTACCATGAGATTTTGTGTCGACCACCGTCGACTTAAACAAATCACCATTCATGACCGTTATTCTCCTCCACGTATTGACGAAATGTCCAATCAACCGTATAGTGTTAATCACTTTTCCAAGATCGAACTCATGATCATGCTGCCAACAGTGACGAGTGAAAAAGCAGGACATGTCCATGACTGCTATTCGTACACGACTCGGTCATGCTAGATTTATGATTTTGAATTAGTCTCATCAATGCTCCAATGGCATTATAAGAATGAGTTTCCATGAACTCATAGAAAATTCATCAGTGTTTTCATTGAGGATAACCTGATTCCTCTAAGCCTAGAGAAGAACAGGAAGACTATATCTGCACTATGTTGCAAATTCTATGACAAGAGAAATTTTACCTTGGGAATTTTTCCAATATCAATTCTGTTTGATTACAGTGACACGCTGAATCACATGGCTTTCTACGGTTAATCTTACCATGACTTACCTTATGCGTAAAGGAGAGAACCCTACACTACATTAGGTGTTCTGGAAAATCCTACGCTAGGAGAAGTCTAGATTCAGAGACTCAGAGTTTCGCAAACTCCTATGTATCAAGTTCGATAAAGCAGGATACAGTTACGTTCATATCTTCAAACCTGTCATACAAGTAGGTTAAGATAGGACACCAACAGACTAGAATGTTTTCATCATCTGAAATTGTGAATCGAAAAGGGACAAGATCTCCATGGATTTTAGTTACCAGATTACAACAAACTCAGAAGAAGCATGATGCTATTTGGGTTATTGTCAACAGTTTGATCAAGTCTGCAGAATCCTTACATCCGTACGGATTTCAGAATCAACAGATTGATCGGACATGTTCCAGCCAAGGCTCATCCGATCACTTGGCAATCCCTCAGTTATCGAGTCAGGCAAATATTCATAATTATGCTCCTCAGTTACTTCACGTCTTTGTTCTAATTCCACGCCTTGCTTTCGCGCTCGCGTTCATGACACTATTCACGTTCATGATCGTATTTTGGCTTACGATTTTGCGTTCATTTCTTTTCTCATTCTGGGTAGTTTGCAAGAACTTGAGAGACCAGACCCAAGTTTAGTATAACTCTCCATCATCAGATAGATGTTTCACGTCATATTCCACGTCTCACCTTGTAGCGTTTGATGTTACCGCCATTGTATTCTATGATCACGATATGTTTCACATGTCATGTTCATTCCACGTTCCTCATATCATGATCAAGATATGTTACACGTATCATGGATCACGATATGTTTACTCATACTACACTCGCCATATCTCCACGTAGCACGTTCAAAATTTTTCACGTATTACGTTCAAAATTTTTCACGTACTACGTTTCTTTATGTCTCGTGCATCGTTTCTAGTTATCAGTTAAGCCAGATTGTCTTGCATCGTAAGATTTCAGTTAACCTAGCACGTTAACTCTTATTTTCCTTTACCTTCCGTTGATAACCAAGAATTTCTTCGTATTCCATGTCAAGGTCAGGAGGACCAAGATTTATCATTAGTGTCAAGATCTCCTGAAGGAAGCGTTCCAAGAGGGAGGCCACTTGGAAACGGACAAGTTCAACCAGACTTCCTATCCGTTTTTCTCTTATCAATTAGATATGTCCTTTCAGTCACGTCACGTTTCATGTCCTTTCAAGACATGTCACGTTCCGCGTTCCTTCTGCCAGGTCACCTGTACGTTTATTTACCTTACATACCCTCTCAGTTTGATTCGGGTATGTTTCTCTTTCAGTTACGTTATCTATAATTCGGGGACGAATTATTCTTTTTAGGGGGGAAGAGTTGTAAAACCCGCATGCTTTTACCATGAATAGTACCCTTAAGATCGTATGTACTAGATTAAAACTTTCCTTTTATAGTACGATTACGTTTACGTGTTAGGATTTTACGTATTACGTACGTGTTAGAACACGATAAGTATTTATTACGCACGGACACGCAATAATTATTTGACGATAATTAATCACGAACATGCGATCATGAAATCATGAACGTAATTAAAACACGAACTATCATTAATTACGTATATATATTTATTACGAGCGTAATTATATATATTAGATCACGGTATTTACGTAACGAGAACATTTAAAACACGAACACAAATAATCACAAACGTTACGGAAAAAGGTACGGGTACCCCAAGTGGGGTCCCTACCCGCGGCCAACAAGGGCAAATGGGCCAAGCCCATTTGTCAAAATTACTAAAGGGGGTTATTATTTTTTTTACTACTCAATTAAACTTTATAGAAGATTTTTAAGAAAACTTAAAAACCTCCTTCCTCCTTTCTCCTTTGTGCCGCCACCCTACAACCACCATAAGAGGTGATTTTTGATCTTGGATCTTTAAGTTTTAGTGATTGATCGTGTTGGTTCTTCGTCCTTTTGATCCACAAATTCGGTAAAACTTTTTTAAACCTTTTCTTTTGATTTAATCTTTGTATAAATCAAGAACATGTGTTGTTTTTATAAAAACATAATAATTAAACATGGATCTAACATGATTTGGTGTTAATTAAAATCAAAAGGGTGTTCTTAAGGGGTGTTTGTTTTGGCCGTAGGCTTCACCGAACCCAAAAGGGGTTCCGGTTTGCCAAGCCGACCACCACCAAGACCATATGGTCTTGGTTGGTGCGTGTGGGTCCCACGGCAGCAGTGAAACAAGGGGTACCCCGAGTTGGTTCGGGGTACGATGTTGATTTCATGTCCGGTTCATGCTTTTTAGTCTAGATCTGGTTCATGGTGTATGTTAGTTTTTTTTTATGTTTATGATCTTATGTTAAAATTAAATTAATAAAATGATGTGATTAATTTAATAACATGACTTAGGTTATTTAATTATTAATGATCATGAAATTATTTTAACCTAAGTATTTATATATTAATACTTATAATTAATTAATTATTTTAAAACCATGGATATAATTAATTAATTAACATGACTTAGGTTATATTATTAATATATAATAATACATATTTTAACTTAAGTATTTAACTTATTTAATTAAAAACATGTTATACTTTAATTAAATATTTTAACCTATAGTTTAATTTAATTACATGAAATAATTATTAAACTATATATTATATCATATGACTTAGAAAATAATCATGAAAACACTTAGGCTTATATACTTAGCTTATTTAACCAGCTTATTTCTAAATATGGAAACCATCTATTTTTAGAAACTTATTTATTTCAGGCAGCTAATCTATTAATGGAAACTTATTTAATTAAGGCAGCTAATCTATTTTTTGGAAACTTTCTATTTTTGGAAACTTTCTATTTTAGGAAACTTTCTATTTTTGGAAACTTTCTATTTTTGGAAACTTTCTATTTTAGGAAACCTGCTATTTTTGGAAAGTTACTTATTATTACACAGTAAGTATAATAACACATGAAATACCAGAAATACTTAATCAGATTAACCAGAATATAAGATAAACATAGTTTAAGGCTTTAAAACAGTAAAACATGGTAAGAACACATAAAATAAGCTAAGACATGACATAAAACCAACTATGTATTTAGTAAGTAGATACTTATTCACGTACGTATTTATGTAGCACTAGTGATTCGGAAGTAGGATTCCTCGCAGTTCATCTTTCTCGTTCACTGGACATTCTTTCCTTATTAGGATTTCCCGTATGCAGCCAACTGTTTTCCCGTAGTATAAGTTACGTGTTTGATTGCTTATGTTTAATTAAGAATACCTATAGCCATATACATGCATGACCAGTTTCACCTAGTTATGGAGGTACCATAACCATAACATTAGAGGCACTGATGTTATGACTTCACCACGGCGGAGTGATTGCTCGTGGCGTCCCTTCAGCTTTTGGTCATTTATATTATATTTATCATGTGGGGCGTATGGGTGCATCCTAGTTACATGCTTTTAGTCAGGATTTCATGGTGAATGTGGTGTGTGCCTTGCATCCTTCACAAGGAGCTGATCCCTCCTACCAAAAAAAACTAGTATATAAAATTAGAGGCAGCCCCTCTAATTTGCATGATGAGGTCACCTCTCCAAGTATTCATGCACGGTGGATTTTCATGACCTATATTGGCTAATGGTAAAATACGTTAAACAGTCTTCATAAGATAAACATAAGGCTTTTCAAACTATAAAACCAGTTTTATGAACATGTTCCAGGTTTTCCAGGACTTATACATTTCCGCTGCTATTAAGTCTTTATTATGTTTTAGTCATTCATACTATGTCTATATCCGTGCACTGAGCGTTTTGCTCAGCCGTTACTTTCCTTTCCATGTCCGAAAACGGCAGGTACCCAAGGACGGACTCAAGCATTTGGAGGACATGCATAGGATAGAAGCTGTCATAAACTTCTTCTGCTTTTGCCTTTATATACTTATGCTTGTTTAGTCTTTCATTCATTTCTTTTGATTTATTATGTTTTGGGCTTATGTTTGGGAACCGATGTTTGATTCTGGTTATCCCTATGGTCATGTAATGTTTTAGACATTTATCCTTGTATGTTTTGATGACACGCCATAATTTCACTTTACATTCCATTTATCAAAATGGGGTGTTACAGAACCGGTAATGCTAACGACTAATTATAACGTAGAATTAGCCGATGGGAAGATCGTTAGTACAAATTCTATACTAAGAGGGTGTACCTTGAAGTTAGGGAATTACGCTTTTGATATCGACTTAATGCCCATAGAGCTAGGATCGTTTGATGTGATCGTTGGGATGGATTGGCTAATGGCGCATAGTATCGTGATTGTTTGTGGAGAAAGATTAGTTCAAATCCCGTTGAGGAATAGGGTTTTGACTGTGAAGGGAGATGAATGCACCTCTCATTTGAAAGTGATATCTTGCTTGAAAATGATGAGGTATGTAGAAGATGGATGTGATGTGTTTCTGGCACAAGTTTTTAGTGATGGTGACTTAGAGGCAAGGTTAGAAGAGGTACCTGTAATTCGAGAATATCCGGAAGTTTTTCCTGATGAGTTGTCGGGTTTACCGCCCACCCGTGAAGTCGAATTTCGAATCGGTTTGATGCCGGGAGCTACACCAGTTGCTCGTGCACCCTATCGATTAGCACCATCAAAGTTGAAGGAGTTATCGGATCAATTGAAAGAGTTGATGGATAAGGGATTTATTCGACCGAGCTCATCACCATGGGGAGCACCAGTGTTGTTTGTGAAGAAGAAAGATGGGTCGTTTCGGATGTGTATCGACTATAGAGAGCTCAACAAGTTGACGGTTAAGAATCGGTATCCATTGCCGAGGATTGACGATTTGTTTGATCAATTGCAAGGTTCCTGTGTGTACTCAAAGATCAACTTGAGATCAGGGTATCATCAACTGCGTGTTAGAGAGTAGGATATTCCTATAACTGCCTTTCGTACGCGGTATGGACACTTTGAATTCCGAGTGATGCCTTTTGGGCTGACAAATGCGCCTACAGTATTCATGGACCTTATGAATCGAGTGTGTAAGCCGTATTTAGATAAGTTTGTCATTGTATTCATCGATGATATTCTTATTTACTCCAAGAGCAAGGAAGAACACGAGAAGCACCTGAGGAAGATATTGGATCTGCTGAAGAAAGAGAAGCTGTACGCGAAATTCTCAAAGTGTGAGTTTTGGTTAGAATCTGTGCAATTCCTTGGGAACGTAATTGATAGCAAAGGAGTTCGCGTGGATCCTGCCAAAGTCGAGGCAATCAAGGAATGGTCGGCATCGACAACGCCGATTGAAGTTCGACAATTTCTTGGTTTAGCTGGGTATTATCGGAGATTCATTGAAGGATTTTCGTTGATTGCAAAGCCGTTGACAAAGCTTACTGAGAAGAATCGGGTGTATGAATGGGGAGATGATGAAGAATTCGTTTCAAAACATTTAAGGACAAATTGTGTTCTGCTCCGATATTATCATTGCCAGAAGGAATCAAAGACTTCATGGTGTATTGTGACGCGTCTCGTAAGGGTTATGGAGCTGTGTTGATGCAGCGTGGGAAGGTGATTGCTTACGCGTCGAGACAATTGAGGAAGAATGAAGAAAACTACACTACGCATGATTTGGAATTGGGAGCTGTAGTTTTTGCGCTTAAATTATGGAGACACTACTTGTATGGGACGAAGTGTGTTGTATTCATTGACCACAAGAATTTGCAGCACATTTTAGACCAAAAGGAGTTGAATATGAGACAAAGGCGATGGGTGGAACTACTGAGTGACTATGACTACGAGATTCGCTACCATCCTGGGAAGGCGAACGTTGTAGCGGATGCACTTAGTAGGAAGGATAGAGAGAAACCTTTGAGAGTCAGAGCATTAGTGATGACTGAGGGTGTTGATTTAACCGAAACAATATTGAAGGCTCAAGAGAAGGGATTAATGAAAGAAAATGTTGGTGCTGAGAATCTGGGGAGACTGTTGAAACCTCTTTTTGTGGTTAGGTCAGACGGGCTGAGATATTTTGAGACCCAGATTTGGTTACCGTTGTGTCCATCCGAGGAAGGAATGCTTGGAGTACGAGATTTAGTTATGAACGAGTCTCATAAGTCGAAGTACTCGATACATCATGGAGCGGATAAGATGTATCATGATCTGAAGAAAGTCTATTGGTGGCCGAATATGAAGGCGGAGATTGCTCGTTACGTCAGTAAGTGTTTGACTTGTGCGAAGGTTAAAGCCGAACATAAGAAACCGTCTGGGATGTTGGTACAACCAGAGATCCCAGAATGGAAATGGGAGAGGATCGCTATGCATTTCGTGACGGGTTTACCTAGAACTCCTAGTGGATGTGATATGATTTGGGTAATAGTGGATAGATTGACAAAATCTGCTCACTTTTTACCTATGAAGAAGACGGATAGCATGGAGAAACTTGCCAGTGTGTACGTGAAGGAGATTGTTTGCAGACATGGTGTAACTTTATCGATCATTTCGGATCGCGATAGTAGGTTTACTTCGGAATTTTGTAAATCTCTTCAACGTGCGATGGGCACTGAATTGAGTTTGAGCACGGCCTATCACCCGGAGACTGATGGCCAAAGCGAACGAACTATTCAGACGATGGAGGACATGCTACGAGCATGCGTGATTGATTTTGGAGGAAGTTGGGAACGCCACTTACCTTTAGTGGAGTTTTTGTATAATAACAGTTATCATGCGAGCATCAAGGCTGCACCATTCGAAGCGTTCTATGGAAGGAAGTGTAGATCTCCTGTGTGTTGGAGCGAAGTAGGAGAGAGTCAGTTGACTGGACCCGAAATGGTTTTGGAGACGACAGAGAAGATTGTGAAAATTAAGAACCGGTTACTTGCTGCAAGAAGCCGACAGAAGAGTTATGCCGATAATAGAAGAAAACCATTGGAATTTGAGGTCGGAGACATGGTTATGCTTAAGGTTTCGTCGTTGAAGGGTGTGATTCGTTTTGGTATGAAAGGAAAGTTGAGTCCGAGGTATATTGGACCATTAAAGATTGTTAAACGAATTGGACCGGTAGCATATAAGTTAGAATTGCGGAATGAGCTTAGTGTTATTCACGACACGTTTCACGTATCAAATTTGAAGAAGAGTTTAGCGGATAAGGAATTGGTGATTCCTTTGGACGAGATTCAGCTGGACGATAAAATGCATTTCGTGGAGGAACCAATGGAAATTATGGACCGAGAGGTTAAGAGGCTGAAGCATAGTAGAATTCCCATTGTGAAGGTTCGATGGAATACTAGGCATGGACCGGAATACACTTGGGAACGTGAGGACTTTTTCAAGGAGAGATATCCTCATCTGTTCCAGCGGCACGAAATGTGAGTATAAGAAGAGGCGAGCGCCGGGACGTCGCTCTCTTTAAGGAGGGGTGGATGTGATACCCAGAAACCGAGGTCACTTACCTTACCCTAAATTACGCCTATTTTTGAAATTTTGAAGAAATTTTATTTACTATATATTTTATCGTTTTGGTTGAAACTAATGTTTGAGGTCGTAATCTTGACGATTGACGATTTAAGAAGAACGATGACGACTACGATCCCGATGGATGCCCAAATTTCTATGTTTTTTGTCGTTTTATCGATATTATAATTTTTTGAGGATTTTACTTTCGGTTCGTGTTAAGTCGAGTCGGGTGCGTTTTATTGCTTTCCGGGTGCATTTAAATTGTCCTAAAAGTATTTTTGGAGTGTTCGGGATGACCCCCGACTCCCGAAAATTTTCCAAGTCGACTAGTGAGTCATTCCCGCAAACATTTGAGGTCGTTTTCATACAAGTCCAAAAGAATTCCAATATTACACACAAGGACCTCCTAATATTACAAAAGGGATAAACAACACACACACAACACAAACACACACTAAAAAATTTCCACTCTCTCTCTCTCTTCTCTCTTTAGGCCGACGGCCAAACCACCACACCACCACCACAATTTTTTTCTACTTTGTTTTGATTAAAACCAAGGTTAGACCACATATAGGTTAATCATTTCAAGTTTTTTGATGTGTTTAATCCAACATGCATTCATAAAATTTTTTCAAGAATCAAATGGGTTTTTCAAAAATTTGTTTTGATGTTAATAGAGTTTATGCATGTTTAATTGTAGTGTAGGAGATGGATAATCACCCAACAAACCAACCAAAATCAATTTGGTTGGGGTGTTTTGATCACCCACACCCCACGCCAATATGGGGGTGTTTGGTGGATCTTGGTGATTGATGTTTTGCTTGTGAGTTTATGTTTAATTCATGGTTTTAGATGTTTTTGAGTGGGTAAAGCTCATTTCATGTTTGATTTAGTGAATGGGTTTTAGGATGGATTTGTTATTTTTTGTGTTAAGGACTGATTAGGATGATTAGTAATGGTTAGGAGTGATTAAGTTGAGGCTAGGTGTCGATAAAATGGTTTGGAAACGAGTGTTGGATTGATTTTGAGAAGGGTAAATTTAGGCAGATTGTTTAGGCTTGTTTTACTAAGTTTGATTTGGTAAACAGGTCATGAGACTAGGATATAGTTTTAGAGCGTCGTCTTATCTTCGATTTGGTATAAGAAAGAGCTTACGACTCCTAACGAGTCAAAAGTTATGATGTTTTGAAATTACGTGTACCAGGAGATGAGAACCTACATAATCCGAAATTATGTTTGGTTTTGGGTCAAATCCCGGGGACCATAGATATAGTTTGGTAATTGATTAAAGGTTGATTTTTGGTCTCAAACCTGCATTTGTGAGTCTATTATTAGGCTTAGGTGTTGAACGGCTCAATGGTATATTTTAAATGGGTCAAACAAGTCCAACATGGTCAATGTGCAAAATCAGTCCAAAAAACGTATGTTTAGTAATGTGTTGAGTAACGGGTCATAAAAGTGAGAACTTTTAATGGGATTAAAAATGGGTTTTCTACAGGTCTTAAGGTATTTTTTTTAATTTTCCCAAATTTTATAAAAGGGTTTAAGTCTAGGAAAACAGCCCATACTTTTGGTGAGTATCGGCGAAAAACGTAAAAAGGGTAATAACGTTAATAACGTAGATGAATAGTATAAAACTAGTAACAATTATCCGTTTGGTTTTGGCGTGAGTTTGTAATTATCACAATTGACTAATATGTACATATTATACAGTACTTGAAGTTTATAAATGTGATTTACTCATTACGCGTTATTGTTTGTTAGGTGTTGAATTCCCCGGGCATCCTCATCATCGTCAGTGATCGTCATTCGAAATCGTCGACTACTCTATATACATAAGGTGTGAATTTGTAACCTCGCTTACTACTGTTTTTAAATTGTTTTTACCCGCGAGGGAGATGCATGCTAGTTTTCTAAAATGAACATATGTCATGAATGATTGTTGGACCCGAATGTTGCCTTAAATTGTGTTGAGTACCTAGTTGCAAAAGACCCTATATTCATGAACTATTAACTATTTTTTAATCCTTGTGTGGATTGAAAATAGCCGCTTATACAATTGATAGTACAATGGGGTTGACGACCCTATCCGAGACGAGGGCTAGTACGTTGAGTACCCCCTGCGGACGGATAACTTGTGATAAGAGATAAGGTATAATTGCAACTGATGCCTTTAGAAGGGGCAATTGTTTCATCTTAATCACGCCGGTAATTATTACGCGGGTGATTGAGTTAACGGATTAGTGTCATGAGCTTAAACACAATTGTCATAACCTTGAAAATACATTGTTTGATCGACAATTCTATGAATGATCGTGAATGATTTTTATAACACATATGTTCAAAATGAGATTATAAAACCTATGAATTCCACTCAACATTATTTGTTGACCCAATTTAGCATGTGTTTCAGGTAATCGATAAAGTATAGCATGAAGCATGCAATGGATGGGAGTTGTGTATGGCTTGGCGTCTACTTGTTTTCCACCCATATTTAAATTGAACACCTTTAATTTTTCTGTCATGTTAACGAAAATGTATCTTTTGGGGTTGAGATTCGTGGGGACCAAAACGCTAACTCTGTGTTGTATCATCTTGGGTTTTGGAAAACCGTAGACATGTATGTTTTTAACAATTCTTAATTTATGTTAAAACTTTTACGTCTCTTTGAGTCGTTTGATATATCTTGTGTGTGATGATAACTGCCTAGCACCCAAATGTTGTAGTTCCGCTGCGCATAGCATTTGTGGGGGTGTTAGAAAACATGCCTAGGATAAGGATCAACCTGGGATAACCTTAACTAACAAGAACTTATCAAAAGGGATTTTTGATAGTTCTGGTGAGGTAGATGATACAACTGAAAATGATAGATATGCTGAAGGAATGAAGGCAGTTCCTCCACCAGTATCTGTAATTTTCATGCCCCCTTGTAATGATACTAGTATAGAGTTAGAAGAACCTAAGATTAATAATGTATTTAACTCTAGTACTGTGTCTCAAGAAAATACTGATGTGACCAAGAATATTGTTTATCCGCCTTTAATGAACAACTTTGTGTCTGAGGAATCTAAGACTAGTTCTGCTCCCAAGCAGGTAAAAACTCCTAGCAAGATATTAGAAAACAATGAACAACATACTAAAACCAAAAGGGCTGGGCTAGGTTTTGAAACAGTAAAGTCAAAACAACCTTTTGGGTCTTCTTTAAGAAGAAAAGGATGTTATGTTTGTGGTAGTCTAAGTCAATTTATCAAAGACTATACATTACATAAAGATAAAATTGTGAAACAAAAGGCTACACAAAGGGTCATGAAAAATAGTAATGGGAAAAATGCACAGGGTAATAGGAAACAGAAACTTAAAGATGACAAACCTAAGTTTGACCACACAAGGGTAGTTAAACAGGTTAAAAATAATCCTACCAAAAGTTTTGTTCCTAGGGCAGTACTTATGAAACAAGGACTTGTATCCTTAAAGTCTGGTAAACCAAGTACCGGTAAGCCAAAACCTACAAGTACTGCTAGACCAAACTCAAGTACTGTTAGTTTAAAGTCTGTAAAACCAATCTTCTCCAAGACTTCTAAGAATGTTTTTGAAAAAGTTAAAACACATAGAAGTAAGGACAAGAAAACCAGTACAAATGTGGGTTCCTAAAAGAGATATACCATGTGTTAAAGAAAGTACCGCTAAAGCAGTACATAAGTCAAAGAAGTCAAAGCACATAGAGTCACCTTATGAGTTTAACTACATTAATGAAACCATGAAGTATAAGAGTAAAAGTAGCATTACTGGGAATGCTTCAGTACAAAATCTTAAATGTGTAGGTCCCACAAGATCCGAGCCAAATGTGGCTTGGGTCCCTGTTAAAAACTAATGAGTTTTATTTGTGTGCAGGGGCATCTCATTGATGAATTAAAAGATAAAGGAATTGTAGATAGTAGATGCTCAAGACACATGACAGGGAACAAAGATTTTCTTGCTGAATTTGAAGAATTCAGAGGAGGTCCAGTAGCCTTTGGGGGTAGCAAAGGTAGAATCACTGGCAAAGGGAAAATCAACACATGAAAGTTAGAATTTGAAGATGTTTTCTTTGTAAAAGAATTGAATGAGTTCAATCTCTTTTCTGTATCACAAATTTGTGATAAGAAGAACAAGGTGCTATTCATAGACAAATACCGCTTGGTGTTGTCCAAAAACTTTGAGATGCCTAAGGAATCTCAAATACTGCTTAAAGTACCCAGGCAAGAAAATATGTACACCTTTAATCTTCATACTATTACTCCAACAGGTGGTATTACATGTTTGCTAGCTAAGGCTTCTTTAGATGAGTCAAACTTATTGCATAGAAGGTTAGGTCATGTGAATTTCAATAATCTTAATAGATTGGTAAAAAGGAATTTGGTTAGAGGTCTACCTAACAAATCTTTTCAAAATGATTTCACATGTGCTGCTTGTCAAAAAGGAAAGCAACATAGAGCCTCTTGTAAAACCAAGACTATAAACACTGTGACAAAACCGTTACATCTCTTGCATATGGATTTATTTGGTCCAGTTTCTATAAGAAGCATTAGCCATAAGACCTTTTGTCTAGTCATAACTGATGATTATAGTAGATTCAGTTGGGTTTTCTTTTTAGCCCTTAAAAGTGAAACAAGTGAATTACTACAGGATTTTATTACATTAGTTGAAAAGTAGTTCACTAAACAGGTTTTAATCATTAGGACTAATAATGGAACAGAATTTAAGAATTTTGCAGGTCTAAAGGAATTAAGAGGCAATTTAGTAATCCTAGAACTCCACATTAGAATGGAGTAGCTGAAAGGAAGAATAGGACATTAATTGAGGCTGCTAGAACTATGCTGGCTGATTCACTTTTGCCAAATACCTTTTAGGCAGAAGCAATCAATACTGCATGTTATGTGTTAAATAGAGTCCTAGTAACTAAGCCTCAAAACAAAACACCTTATGAACTCTTGACTAATGTAAAGCCTAACATAAGTCATTTAAAACCTTTCGTGTGTCATGTGTCCATACTAAATACTCTTGATTATTTGGGAAAGTTTGATGGAAAGTCTGATCCAGGATATCTTGTAGGATATTCATTGCAAAGTAAAGCATATAGGGTTTACAATTTGGCAACTAAGAAAGTTGAAAAAAATGCTCATGTCAATTTCTTAGAAAATAAACCCAATGTTCTAGGAATAGGTTATGCTTGGATGTTTGATTTAGATTATCTAACCAACTCCATAGATTACTACTCTTTGCAAGAGAATTGTCAAACTAACAATGCAGGTGAGGAGTCAAGTGCAACTAATGCAGGTACTCAAGAAGATGTTTCTTCATCAGATGAAGATGTTCATATCTATATGCCAAACATGCCTACTGTTACTCCCATGTCTGTAACTCCCAAGAAGCAAACCATGCAATCAAATGATGATCAAGCCTCCCAGGAGCTTCAGAGGCTTCAAGATCAAGAAAAGAATGCTACATCTGCTAATGAGCATTCAGGAGAAGAATCTTTTGAGTCACAACACTCAGCAGTACATACTATACCTAGCAGTACTTCATCTGCAAGTACTGCTATGTCAAAATCTGCTAAGTCTGCTGACTCACTAGAAGAGATTTTGCAAGCATTGGACGATGAAGACTTATATGCCAGTCCAGCTGAAGGAATCTTCTCCAAAGCTTCCTATGATTAGCAGGGTGCAGTAACTGATTTCAACAATTTGGAAACAGAAATTCCAGTCAGTTCTATTCCCACTCATAAAGTCAATAACAACCATCCTACTACATAGATTATTGGTGATCCAAAATCTGCTGTACAAAACAGAAGACAACTACAAACCTATATTGAAACTCTAGCACTAGTGAGTTATGTGAAACAACAACAGAGAACAAATCAAAAAGATACTCAGCATTGTTTGTTTGCCTGTTTCTTATCTCAAGTAGAGCCCAAAAATATCTCTCAGGCTCTTGATGAAGAAAGTTGGCTAGATGCCATGCAAGAAGAATTAACACAATTTGAGCTACAAAAGGTTTAGATTCTTGTGGATGTTCCCTCAGGTAAAAGAGTCATTGGTACTAGATGGGTCTTCAAGAACAAGAAGGATGAAAGAGGAGTTGTTGTGAGGAACAAGGCAAGACTTGTTGCTCAAGGCTACAGACAGGAATAAGGGATAGACGATGATGAGGTTTTTACACCAGTGGCAAGGATAGAAGCCATTAGGTTATTTTTGGCCTTTGCATCATATATGGGATTTATAGTCTATCAAATGGATGTGAAAAGTGCCTTTCTATATGGTACTATTTCAGAGGAGGTATATGTCTCACAACCTTCAGGTTTTGTAGATCCTAAATTCCCCAATAGAGTCTACAAAGTTATCAAAGCACTTTATAGTCTGCATCAAGCTCCAAGAGCCTGGTATGCAACTTTATCCAACTTTCTACTAGAACATGGATATAGGAGAGGAACCATTGACAAAACTCTGTTCATCAAGTAAAATGCCAAAGACATCATTCTAGTTCAAGTCTATGTTGATGACATCATTTTTGGTTCTACCAAGAAGACATGGTGTGAAGAGTTTGAAGCTTTGATGTAAGGAAGATTTCAAATGAGTTCTATGGGAGAACTAACTTTCTTTTTTGGACTACAAGTCAAACAAAGGAAAGATGGAATATTTATCAGCCAAGTTAAATATGTTGCGGAAATCTTAAAGAAATTTTCATGTATGGATACAAGGATTATAAGCACACCTTTTGAAGCCAAGAAATCTTTATCAAAAAATAAACATGGAGAAGATGTTGACATTCATCTCTATAGGTCAATGATTGGTTTATTGAAGTATCTTACTGCTTCAAGACCAGATATAATGTTTGTTGTGTGTGCCTGTTCAAGCTTCCAAGTTCATCCAAAGGTTTCACATCTATATGCTGTGAAGAAGAATTTTAAATATCTTAAAAGTCAGCCTAATTTAGGATTATGGTATCATAGAGATTCCACCTTTGAGCTAGAAGCTTACTCAGATAGTGATTATGCTGGAGCAAATCATGATAGGAAATCCACAACAAGAGGTTGTCAATTCCTAGGCAGAAGACTCATATCATGGCAGTATAAGAAGCAAACCATTGTTGCTACTTCTACAACTGAAGCTGAATATGTAGTTGATGCTCATTGCTGTGGACAAGTACTTTGGATTCAAAATCAATTGTTGGACTATGGGTTTTGACTTTATGAACACCAAGATTTACATTGATAATGAAAGTACTATATGCATTGTCAAGAATACAGTATTTCACTCCAAGACTAAGCATATTGAAATAAGACATCACTTTATAAGAGATGCTTATGAGAAAAAGCTTATTCAACTCTTGAAGATTCATACAGACAACAATGTAGCAGATTTGTTGACCAAGGCATTTGATGCAAAGAGATTCGAATTCCTGGTGACACACATTGGTATGCTCAACCAATAACATGCTGCATATGTTGAGGGGAGGTAATAGCTGTACAAATTTTTATAATTTTTATTGTATAGTCTATGTTTTGTGTTTTTGATGTTATTGCAGTTTATAGAAAAATATAAAAGAGGTTACATGTCTAGTGGAAAGCATGAACTGGTCAAAACTGTGAGGTACCGTTGTCACTCCAAGTACCGCTAGCACAAAACCAAGTACCGCTTATGTTCCATGTACCACTACATGTCCGTTGTACCGTTAAGGGTCTCTTTTGTAAATTTGGCGGTTTCTTCGCGCTTGGGTTTGTTATTTACTTAAATACTTACCCCAATTACACAATTGATTCACCTAATCTTTTATTTTACTCTCTTGATTCTATAACCTTCTCTCTAATCTTTCGATCATCAAAAATACTAATGGCTGCTTTACAAAGTAATCTCTAAGCATAATTTGGTTGCGAATCTTGCTACGAATGATGACTCTCTTGGTTTCCAAGAGATGCTTGGTTTCCTTTCTCGAAGTCATGTTCGCTTCGCACTCCGTGTAAGTCCAGTTGTCTCTATACCCATTGTTGAACAATTTCAAGATACTGCTGTTTTAGGTACTCGTTTTGATCAACCTTGCATTAAGGCTAGGGTAAATCATAGGAATATATATGTCACTGAAGTACTACTACGAGCAATTTTGAGACTTAATGATGAAAATGGACTTAGTATGCTTAATAATACAGAGATTCATGATGGCCTTGCACCCATGGGCTATGGGGGTGGTAGGGAAAGTCTTACTTTCTTTAAAGCATTATTTTTACCTCAATGGAAATTGCTTTTTCATGCTATTATTCACTGTTTAAGTTCAAAAAGTACATCTTTTGATCAAATACCTGCTGCATTGGCATCTGCTGGTATTTGTCTAGCAAATAACAGGGTTTTTAATTTTTCAAAATTAATTTTTGAAGCCATGACTAGGAATTTGGAAGGGACTAAGAAGTTTTTAATGTATCCAAGATTCATTCAGGCTTTAGTTAGTGACCAAATACCTAACCTACCAACATTAACTGATACATGGGATGTTCCTTCATTCCCAAAGAGAACTTTATCTTTCTTAACCAAATAAGGCAATGCCTTTACAGGAATAGTAACACCATTGTTTGCTTATATGTTAGCCCAACCTGCCAATCAAGAAGGTATGGAACCTATCAATGCTAGTGCTTCTCAGCAAACTCCTTCTCACCAGAGCTCCCACTCTCTAGAAGATTCACAATCTTCTTCTCACAATGTTGGTATTCCACCAAACACTGATGAGATGATCCACACACCTGCTGCTTCTATTGCTGCTAGTGGTTCACCACAAGCACAAGCACCAGAGGTGGTGGATGGTGCAAATTTAACTGCTTTGTGTACAAGTTTGTCCCAACAGGTACATGTATTGCAGAAAGATAAGCTTGTTCAAGACAAGAAAATTGCTGAATTAGAAGCTAGCCTACTCAAGTTAAGGAACAAAGTGTCATCTTGGATGAGGCAATATAGATCAGTTAAGAAATCTGCAATCAAGAACCAAAGACTCAGGAACCTCAAGAAAAGGCAACTGAATGCAACCAAACAAGGGAGGAATAATGAAGAACAGGGAAGGAATAATGATGAACAACCACCTTCTTCTGATAATCAAACAAGGATCTCTAGAAATAACATCAATTTTGAATTGGATGAAGATGTCATGGGGACTTTTAAATATGGAACTGGTTTGGAGACTAGTGTGGATGGACCTTCAGATATGGAGATTCAACAGCAAGACCCACAACCTACTCCAGAGGAACCACAAGTTCAAGAACAAGTTCAAGAAAACACTTATCCTTTCTCACTTAAAACAAATAAAAACGAGACCAAAGCGTGTGTTTAATGTCGTAAAAGTCGGAATTACGCATGGTTTGTGTTTTTGTTGTGTTTTATGACAAAAAGATGAAAAAGGAAGAAAACACGGGATTTCGCGAGCTTTTATCAAAGATAAAGACAAAAGACAAGTCAAAAGATCAAAAGTGCAAAAGAACGGAAGTCAAAGGCCTATTCAGAAGAATTATTGAAGAAAAAGACCAAATACGGAAGTTTAACAAGTCGAAGAACCAAATATAATAAAAGAAGAAATTAGAAGACGGGTTCAGTTTTATTTATCGACAAATCCCACGATAAAGTCGAGAATGACAAATTTATTGTCAAGATGAAAAGACAAAAAGAAAGAAAGAAGCACAACACCAACCACTCTCCACCTATATCTAGACCTCATCTCCTTCATTTGTATTAGTTAATTTTATTTTTAGGTAATTAGGAGTATGTATAATTTTAATTTTGCTCTCATCTTATTACGTTTTTCATCTTTTATGTCTTAATCTTTCTTTAATCATCCATTGTTAAACCTTTAATCTGAATCTTTTCATTAAGTTTTTCATTAATCTCATTCTTCCTTTCTTGTTTTTATTTGTGTTTCAGTTGATTAATTTTGTTAGCTTATGTGTGCTTATTGCTTATTTGATTGTGTTGCTTATTTCTTGTTTTTATTACTTTTGATGTGGCTGATTTTATAGCTTATTGATCTTATTGCTTATTTCATGTTTATGCTTATTGTTGAGTGGATTTGATAGTTTATTGTTTTTAGATTAGATTTTATTGTTTTGTTTAATTTGGTGATATTAGAGTTTTATTTTGTGTTGTGTTTGGCTTATTTTAAAAATAGTTTTGCTTATTTTAGCTTATTTGCTTTAATTAGTTTTGGCGTATTTTTCCGTATTAGATCTTTAACTAAACCCTTATTCTGAATTCTATAGTGTTGTTTTATTCCGACATATTAAAATTTTAATATATTCCGACTTTATAATTCGACTCTAGTATTCCGACCTTAGTTTCTTTAAGAATTCAGACATTTGCTTTATCCGAATTTTTTCCTGACATTTGAAACTTATAATATTCCGACTTTATTTTCATTACAGAAGCCGAATTTTTTTAATATATAGATTCCGACATAAGTGTGATATGTCACTTTCCCACATAAATATCAAATGTTACTTTCAGACATTTTAACATGTCCTTTTCAAATTCCGCATTTTAGCAATTGAAATCCGACTTTTATACCATTACATTTTCTGACATTTATAACATTTTACTATTCCTATTTTAATAAAATGGTATTCCGACATTTGGTCAATATGTCACATTCCGACATATTTTCTATTTGCATTTAGGATTCCGAACTTATGTTTTCCCTCCATTTTGTTTTCCGACTTTTTTTATCAATTGAAAATTCCGACTTTTGACTTTATAGCATCTTGTATTCCTACTTTTTAGAATCAGTTTTTTTTTCTTTTTTAGCATCTTGTGTTTTGACTTTTTTCTACAAAATAAATTCCGACTTTAGATATTTTTTTTATATATTCCGACTTTAATATTTTTTACAAAATACCGACTTTAATATTTTTAACTCATTTTGTATTCCGACTTTAAAAATATTTTTAGATTCCGACTTTTGTTATTTTTTACTTATTCCGACTTTCATTATTTTTATATCTCAAATTCTTTTCTTGCATTTTTCTTTATTACTTTTTAATAAGTTTTAGTTTGTTTATTTTTTTAATATATATTTTGTCAAGTTTTACATTTTGTCAAATTTTACTTTTTAGTAGCTATAGATAACCAAATTTCTTTTATTCACCAAAAATGACTAAGTCCAGCTTTGAACCAGAGATCAATTCGATAAGATTTCAAGAGACGATAAGACTCATCAAGAACAAATTTTTGTATTAAAAATTCAGTTATTAAATTGCCATCATTGTATTATTAGCGTAGTGTATAGGTTGAAAGTGTTTATTTATTCTTTGTCTCAAAACAGCCCCCACGACATAATCACTAGCATCACACATGAGCTCAAAAGGCAAATCCCAATTTGTTGAAACCAAAATTGGAGCCTTAGTCAATTTCTCCTTAAGGATCTCAAAATACTCTAAACATTCTTGTGTGAATATGAAAGGAGCCTCTTTTTCTAAGAGGTGGGTCATGGGTCTAGCTATCTTAGAAAAGTTTTCTATAAAACGTATATAGAAACCCGTAATAGCTCCCGGTTGTGTTTCACTCAGAGTCTGTGGACTTGCATTGATATTGCTATCATTGTTTGTCTCCTCGTTTGAATTACTAACCACGAGAGGCTGTTCCGGATACTCAGACACTTGCTCAACTTGATAAGGTACAATACTAGTATCATTGGCAGTATTTGGTACCTCAGAGATTGTGTTAGCTCCATAAAGTGAAAGATTTGCCATAGAGCTACCTTGGTGGTATTTAGATCATCACAGTCTGAATCGTATGCATCAAGATCATCGCATTGGTATGTTGCATTGTTGGTAGAAGCTACTGTGAGTCCTTCAGTATCTGCAACTCCTGGATCTGCTAGAAATGCTAACTCCTCTTCATCGAGTTCTCGAACTTATGCTTGAGCATTCACCAAGTAAATATTTTCTTGAAACCAGGTACCATCCCTCTTCCTCTTTGGCTGCTTACATTCCCTAGCCATGTGTCCTTCACTTTTGCAGTTATAGTAGATAATCATCTTCACCTTGCCACTGTTGTTTCCTCTTGGAGCTGTGTTGAATGGGCATGCAACAGTATTAGATGAGCTTGGAATCCCCTGAAGTGGTTTCACGGTAACTCTACCATCTTGAATTGTTGCTTGTTGACGAGAGTTAGAAGAAGTTCTCAACTGATTGTTTGTTGGAGATGGTCCCTCTATAACCTCTTTTGTTTAACGTTTGAGTTATGTAGGCAGACATTTATGCTAGTACATCAGTAGGATTATCCCCTTGTCTGAACTCGGGAATTGGAACCTCATCATCATAGTAGAAAAATGGTGCTAGTGGAGCCACATACACACTTGAAGGAGTACTAACATGTTGTGAGTAGTGAGGTTGAGGAACTTCATGTTGCTGGTAAGTGATAGCAGGATTTGTTGGTGGTTGATAAGGAGAGTATGGTTGTCGAGCACGTTGTGATGATAATGCTGGTTGATGATATGATGTAGGTGGTTGTGGTAGAATTGAATACTGACGAAAGCTCAGAGTTTGATACAAGGGCTGATATGAAGATTGTTGTCCCACAACATACGGAGAGTTGCTATATGACAAAGTTGGATGATTTGCCATTAACGCCAATGGTTCGGAATAAGATCCTTGAGAGATGCGTTTCTGGATCACGTGCTTCTCGTGTTGCTTCAAGAAAGCATAGAGTTGATCTAGATTTGATTTGTGCAAATCCCAAATCATTTTGACATTAGTGACATATTGGCTCCACTCTGGGGGTAACGTATTCAAGAACTTGGTGTTGAGTTGAAACTGAGCAATCCTTAGATTATACACATTCAAATCATTCATCATTGTGGTGAAGCGCTAGTAGTAGTCATGAAGTGTTTCTCCTGGAATGTATGTGAAACTATCGAACAAGTCATAAAGTTGACACTCTCGTTCCTGCTTGGTGAGTGAAGTCCCTTGTAAAAAAACAGTTAAGCGATCCCAAAGTTCCTTTGCCACCTTGTGTTCTCTTACCATTCGATAAATATCGGGTGGAAGAGCTTGAAGTATGGTCTGAACGGCCCTTTCACCCGCGTCGGCAATGATTTTATTTGCATCTGTTAATTCATGAAATAACCTTGGCCGAGTCACATTGTCTATAGTAACTTCTCCCTAATCGAGTGGACCTTGCCCAATGGATTGAACCATAAGTCTCCCATTGGGTTTACCCATAATGTAAGTCCTCATGTGACCTTGCCATGCTTTAAATAAGTCTTTGATGAGCAACAGTGGGCGGGTATCGGTACCCGAGATGATAGAAATATAGGTAAGCGATGTCATTGTCGGCATAAATGAAGGAGGATTCATTTTTGATCACTTAAAAGAAAAAAGATTATCCTTTGATCTCCAATGAAATAATTTATGTAAAACAGTGTTGTTGTTGTCAGTTTTGGAAAAAATGAATAAAGTGAGTTTGGATAAATTTAATGGTGAGTAGGTTTCAGAATATAATGAACTTTCGTAACTTTTGGTATTTGGAAACTCTCGGAACTGTTGATTGTGAAACTTTCAGAACAAGTTGATAAGATGAAACTTTTGTAACAATTTGATATGATGCACCTTTCAGAAGAATTCTGATGTTTTAACTTTCGGAACAATTTTATCTTATGATACTTTTGGACGAATTGTGATGTTTAAACTTTCGTATGAAAACCCTTCGTAACAAATCAAACTCTCACAAGAAACGAACTTTCGGAACCAATATTTCGTAAGAAAAGATCTTTCGTAACCAATTAAACTCTCGAAAGAAATGAACTTTCGGAACCAATCTTTCGTAAGAAAAGATCTTTCGTAACCAATTAAAGTTTCGCAAGATAAGAACTTTCGGAAATTTTGATATACTATAAACCCTATTCCGAAAGATCAACTTTTGGAATTCACCTAAAACCCTTTTACGAAAGATGAAAAGCAATCTTAACTGAACCTTAAGTTTTGCAAACAAATACAACTAAAACACCATACGGATCGATTTTTTTTTTTGTGATTTCTACCAAAACACGTAAACCAAATCACTACCACAACTTTGTAGATGATTTTTTTACAAACCTAAACCATAAAATCACAAAACATTTCAATATTTGAGATAAACTCTCCTAAACCCCACTAATATAATCAAAAACTAAATAACAACACGAATCAAAACCTTAAATCACCCCATGGCTCTTGATACCAATTGTAGGTCCACGTTTTCTTATGAATGTTACAAGTGTTGTTAAGATCTAAATAGTGGGAGAGAGAGAAAGAACTAGAGAGAGAAAGAAGAGAGAGAAAGGAGAGGATTAGAGAAAGAAAGATATATTAACGAAAAGTGAGTGAATAAACAATGACCAACCCCTCCTAACATGCTAGGAGGGTGTATATTTAGCCCATCCTACATGTGGGCTTGATGGGCTATATTGTTTACATATTGGATCACGAGCCCAATCTACGTATATCTAGTTGGAGTGATCGATCCTTTCTAAATACGTAAAAACGTATTTCCAACAATATCCCCCTAAGGGAGGTCACTCCAAGTTATAATGTCCTAAATAGTCTATAGCTCGTGATCTATGCTAACAATGATGTGACCGAGACTTTCTTTGGAAAAACATATTTCCAACAATCTCCCCCTAAGGGAGGTCACACCATTTTAAAATATCTTAAATCACCCCATGGCTCTTGATACCAATTGTAGGTCCACGTTTTCTTATGATTGTTACAAGTGTTGTTAAGATCTAAATAGTGGGAGAGAGATGAAGAACTAGAGAAAGAAAGTAGAGAGAGAAAGGAGATGATTAGAGAAAGAAAGATATATTAATGAAAAGTGAGTGAACAAACAATGACCAACCCCTCCTAACATGCTAGGACGGTGTATATAGCCCACCCTACATGTGGGCTTGATGGGCTATATTGTTTACATATTGGATCACGAGCCCAATCTACGTATATCTAGTTGGAGTGACCTATCCTTTCTAAATACGTAAAAACATATTTCCGACAATCTCCCTCTAAGGGAGGTCACTCCAAGTTACAATCTCCTAAATAGTCTATAGCTCATGATCTATGCTAACAATGATGTGACCGAGACTTTCTTTGAAAAAACATATTTCTAACAATCTCCCCCTAAGGGAGGTCACACCATTTTACAAAATCTTAACCCTAGCATACTATGCTTGAGTCGTCGATCTTGTTCTTGTGAATATGTAGATGAGATCTTTGACTTTAGTCTTGAGCTTGTTTCC
Source organism: Glebionis coronaria (assembly GCA_025667525.1). Classification (NCBI taxonomy): domain Eukaryota; kingdom Viridiplantae; phylum Streptophyta; class Magnoliopsida; order Asterales; family Asteraceae; genus Glebionis; species Glebionis coronaria. The sequence continues at coordinate 295,863,381 of CM046875.1, forward strand.
TTGCCTAGACCTTGTGCATTCATTACTTGTGAAATTTGCCTCCTCGTGACTTCATGTTCCACATATTTATACTTTTATAAATTCTTGAAAGATTTAGAGTTTGATAAAGCGAAAGACTTGACTTTTAGACTTTCTTGAATTTGTTGAAGTATTAAGTGCATACACTATAAGCATGTGTTGACGACTTCTTCTGGATTGTACACCGTAATGCCACCTTATTGTTACGCTGCATAAGACAGTTGGCAACAAAACATATACATGGATGAATATCCTTGAACATTTCATTCTAATTCGGTAGCATTTTACCTCTGGCCGGTGAAGACCGTTGGAGGATATTAAATATCGTACTTGTGGTAGGTAGTTTCAATTAAGAACCTCCTTGACAAGATTTCGCGGGTAAACCCGTTCTCTTTACTCGACCGTCCAAAGCTGACTGCGAACGTAAAGAGTGAATCATTTGGATAGAATTATCCACATGATTGAAGCCGTCAAATCATGTTCCTAGAACAAGTGAAATTCAATTAAGAACCGCACCATCGTTGCTTTCCAGTTTTCACGAGCTTGATTCATATAGAATCTTGTAAGTTACCTACCAAGTGCTGTTTAAGGTTAACACTAGAAGGATTTCCACTCATCACTGTGAACACTAAGGTATCACTCTGAGTGTTCTAGCAAGATCACTAAGATAGTGCGTAGAGACATGGAACATGTTCAAATTCAGTTAAGAATTAAACCACTGTTGCTTTCTAGTTATCACAAGCTTGATTCATAAAGAATCGCACAAGTCACCTACCATGAGCTTTTTGATATTCGCTCAAGAAGGATTTCCATCTTCATTGTAAATACTTTCGTATTACTCGGATGTCCAGGAAAGATCATGAAGATTTTGCGTAGGACTCTTAAGATCTTTCTTACTTTTCATAGTGTGTGAAGAAACAAGGAATCATGAAACTGTGTCCTAATGAGATATTTGATGATCTCAAATATCTCTAGAATCGATCGTGCATTTTGTATTTTATTAATCGGGGGCTGGAGAGGAGTGCCACCATTTCAATACCAATTTATTCGGAGTGAATAAATCAATAGATAATGTGTTGTCTCTGTGTGATTAAAACAAATATCTTTTGAGAGATATCTGAGTTAGCTGGGATAGGTTGTGCATTGCATCACTTGGTCCATGATGTCTATCTTTAATATCGAGAATCATTAAAAAATGATCTCAATAGCATATGTATTGACCCGGTTTCTGCCTAAGGTTGTAAAGAGGGCTTCTTTCTTTACACCCTTTATCTTTACAATTCTTTTTTATTCTTCAGCCCCTTCAATGCTTACCAATACATCATAATTAACACCTTGTTGTGATTGTTCCAGTGCTAACTTAAGTACTTGGTCGGCATTCAGCTATGTTCACAAACTTTCTCCATCTTTCCTAAGGACTACTATTTCTAGCTATGGAATGTCCTTGGGAAGATTTCTCCGGTTTTGGAAGAATCATTGGATTTAACATATCCTACCGTCCTTATGTCACCACAATCTTCATCATCGTGAAATAAATGGGTTGTGGGTAAGTATAAATCACCATTAAATCCATTTTGATGTGCAAACCATTTTGCTCCCCCTTAACATATGCCACGATATTCGAAAACATTTCGCACATGTCGGGATGAGCTATCACGTTAAGTCAGACCATTTGTGATTAATCATTTCCCATATTAAATCACATTTTCTCCCCCATATTTATTAACCCAATCGATCTTTTTAATATCAACTGATTTAATAGCATTTTAAGAAAATTTGGGAAGAAAAATGCAAATCCAAGTATCTTCATGATTTTTACAAGCTCCCCCTCAAATTAATGAGGATGTACTTGAGACGTAAATTAAATACCTTCTAAACACAAGTGTAAGGTACTTATCACGTGTAAAGATCATATATGATAATGTATTCACAAGATTAGAAATTTACGAGGTTGGACCTGAATGATGGAGAACATCATATGATAGAATCACATGGTTCTTGTTCACGAATGTTGGTCGCCTCGTCACGTATGAAGTTATCTCTTGACACGATGTGTACGATTGATATCGTTGTCTTGACACCAATTAGTGACCTTGGCATTTTCGGCATCAAAGATTCTGAATCCTGGACAATTGCTCCCCCTCAATTGTTGGCCCGTGTTCTATTGAAAGAGCTGTAGTCGCCATTTGAGTAGTCGCATCGTCGAGCATGTAGATATCAATTGTAAATTGTTGTGGATTGTGGAGATGATAATTTCATAAAAACAAGATTTCTCTTGTTTTAACAAATAAATGCACTGACACGTACATATATTCGTGTTAGATTGTGTTATTACGTAAACACAATCACTTACATGGTTATAAAGTAAACCATGCCCGAGAATATTAATTCCCGTTGTTGAGTCAAAGCTTTCCGGTGAAATGCTTGACTTTAATATGAAAAGCGGGTTACTATCAGAAATAATAGGAAGCCATTTTGAGCATGTTTTAAAACATTTGAACTTCTTCTCGAACTTTATTTACAACCCCGTGTCATTATTGAATGTCATTTCTAGTGTCGTAAATATTATCGATTCCAGAAGACATGCTCTTTTTATCAAAACATTTTTGAACACACAATTTTGAAAGATTTAGAAAAACTTTTGAAAAATTCTTGAACAATTGTGTTCAAAGTTTTGAGAACCAATTACTTGAGCTTAATAATTTGAATATCTTACTAAACGAGCTCAAGTCCGAGAAGTTGTAAAGTTCCCGTTGTTAAGGATAAGTTACCATCGGCGATAAACTTTCCTTTTATACTGAAGAACGAGTCCTAAGTTGATATTTACTTAGAAGTCGTTTTCATGAGCTTGAAAAACTTTTGAATTTTTTAACGTAAAGCTCATGACCGAGAAAGATGAATTTCTCGTTATGAGGAAAGGTTCTCTTATTTAAAAGATACACTTTCCTTTCTGAGCTTTAAAACTTGGAATGTTTTAATACAAGCTCATGACCGAGAAAAATAAATTTCCCATTACGAGGATAAGTTATCATTAAACATATGCTTTCCTAAAAAGGAATTCCGAGTTACAGTATGATATTTAACTGTAAGTCATTGTGCATAAGCTTAAAAACTTCGAATGTCTTTAATATTAGCTCATGCCTGAGAAAAATTAATTTCTCGTTGTAAGAATAAGTTTATCATCGGCGATAAACTTTCCTTTCTTTGAGGTCCGGGTCATCATCTGAAATTTAACAATGAACCATATACACGAGTTTAAAAAACATTTCCGAGAAAATTAAATTTCTCGTTAATGAGGAAAAGTTTATAATTGGCGATAAACTTTCCTTTATTTGAAGTACGGGTCATTGTCTGACATTTAACAATGAACCATGTACACGAGCTTAAAACCTTTGAATAGTTTTAATTTTAGCTCGTGTCCGAGAAAATTTAATTTCTCGTTTTTGAGGATATGTTTATCATCGGAAATAAACTTTCGTTTATGTGAAGTTCGGGTCATCGTCTGAAATTTAACGATGAGCCATATACACGAGCTTAAAACCTTTGAATGGTATTAGTGAAAGCTCGTGTCCGAGAAAAATTAATTTCTCGTTTTGAGGGTAAGTTATCGTTGACGAGATAAACTTCCCTTTCTTTGAAGTTCGGGTCACAGACTATGATTTAACTGTGAGCCATGTACACGAGCTTAAAAACATTGAATAGTTTAAATGTAACTTCATGTCCGAGAAAACTTAATTTCTCGTTTGTGAGGATAAGTTTATCATCGGCGATAAACTTTCCTTTCTTTGATGAACGGGTCACAGACTGTAATTTATCTACAAGCCTTATACAAGAGAATTTCCTTATAAAACATATATAGAAACCCGTAATAGCTCTCGGTTGTGTTTCACTCAGTGTCTGTGGACTTGCATTGATATTGCTATTATTGTTTGTCTCCTCGTTTGAATTACTAACCACCGGAGGCTGTTCCAGATACTCAGAAACATGCTCAACTTGATAAGGTACCATACTAGTATCATTGGCAGTATTTGGTACCTCAGAGATTGTGTTAGCTCCATAAAGTGAAAGATTTGCCATAGAGCTACCTTGGTGGTATTTAGATCATCACAGTCTGAATCGTATGCATCAAGATCATCGCATTGGTATGTTGCATTGTTGGTAGAAGCTACTGTGAGTCCTTCAGTATCCGCAACTCTTGGATCTGCTAGAAATGCTAACTCCTCTTCATCGAGTTCTCGAACTTGTGCTTGAGCATTCACCAAGTAAATCTTTTCTTGAAACCGGGTACCATCCCTCTTCCTCTTTGGCTGCTTACATTCCCTAGCCATGTGTCCTTCACCTTTGCAGTTATAGTAGATAATCATCCTCACCTTTCCACTATTGTTTCCTCTTGGAGCTGTGTTGATGGGCATGCAACAGTATTAGATGAGCTTGGTCTCCCCTGAAGTGGTTTCACGGTAACTCTACCATCTTGAATTGTTGCTTGTTGACGAGAGTTAGAAGAAGTTCTCAACTGATTGTTTGTTGGAGATGGTCCCTCTATAACCTCTTTTGTTCAACGTTTGAGTTATATAAGCAGACATTTATGCTAGTACATCAGTAGGATTATCCCCTTGTCTGAACTCGGGAATTGGAACCTCATCATCATAGTAGAAAACTGGTGCTAGTGGAGCCACATACACACTTGAAGGAGTACTAACATGTTGTGAGTAGTGAGGTTGAGGAACTTCATGTTGCTGGTAAGTGATAGACGGATTTGTTGGTGGTTGAAAAGGAGAGTATGGTTGTCGAGCACGTTGTGATGATAATGCTGGTTGCTGATATGATGTAGGTGGTTGTGGTAGAATCGAATACTGACGAAAGCCCGGAGTTTGATACAAGGGCTTATATGAAGATTGTTGTCCCACAGCATACGGAGAGTTGTTATATGACAAAGTTGGATGATTTGCCATTAACGCAAATGGTTCGGAATAAGATCCTTGAGAGATGAGTTTTTGGATCACGTGCTTCTCGTGTTGCTGCAAGAAAGCATAGAGTTGATCTAGATTTGATTTGTGCAAATCCCGAATCATTTTGACATCAGTGACATATTGGTTCCACTCTGGGGGTAACGTATTCAAGAACTTGGTGTTGAGTTAAAACTGAGCAATTCTTAGATTATACACATTCAAATCATTCATCAATGTGGTGAAGCGCTAGTAGTAGTCATGAAGTATTTCTCCTGGAATGTATGTGAACCTATCGAACAAGTTATAAAGTTGACACTCTCGTTCCTGCTTGGTGAGTGAATTCCCTTGTAACAAAACAGTTAAGTGATCCCAAAGTTCCTTTGCCACCTTGTGTTCGCTTACCATTCGATAAATATCGGGTGGAAGAGCTTGAAGTATGGTCTGAACGACCCTTTCACCCGCGTCGGCAATGATTTTATTTGCATCTGTTAATTCATGAAATAACCTTGGCCGAGTCACATTGTCTATAGTAACTTCTCCTTAATCAAGTGGACCTTGCCCAATGGATTGAACCATAAGTCTCCCATTGGGTTTACCCATAATATAAGTCCTCATGCGACCTTGCCATGCTTCAAATAAGTCTTTGATGAGCAACAGTGGGTGGGTATCGGTACCCGAGATGATAAAAATATCGGTAAGCGATGTCATTGTTGGCATAAATGAATGAGGATTCATTTTTGATTACTTAAAGGAAAAAAGATTATCCTTTGATCTCCAATGAAATAAAGTTATGAAACAGTGTTGTTGTTGTCAGTTTCGGAAAAAATGAATAAAGTGAGTTTGGATAAATTTAATGGTGAGTAGGTTTCGGAATATAATGAACTTTCGTAACTTTTGGTATTTGGAAACTCTCGGAACTGTTGATTGTGAAACTTTCAGAACAAGTTGATAAGATGAAACTTTCGTAACAATTTGATATGATGCACCTTTCAGAAGAATTCTGATGATTAAACTTTCGGAACAATCTGATCTTATGATACTTTCGGAAGAATTGTGATGTTTAAACTTTCGTATGAAAACCTTTCGTAACAAATCAAACTCTCACAAGAAACGAACTTTCGGAACCAATCTTTCGTAAGACAAGATCTTTCGTAACCAATTAAATTATAGAAAGAAACAAACTTTCGGAACCAATCTTTCGTAAGAAAAGATCTTTCGTAACCAATTAAAGTTTCGCAAGATAAGAACTTTCGGAAATTTTGATATACTATAAACCCTGTTTCGAAAGATCAACTTTTGGAATTCACCTAAAACCTTTTTACGAAAGATGAAAAGCAATCTTAACTGAACCTTAAGTTTTGCAAACAAATACAACTAAAACACCATACGGATCAAATTTTTTTGTGATTTCTACCAAAACACGTAAACCAAATCACTACCACAACTTTGTAGATGATTTTTTTACAAACCTAAACCATAAAATCATAAAACATTTCTAGATTTGAGATAAACTCTCCTAAACCCCACTAATATAATAAAAAACTAAATAACAACACGAATCAAAACCTTAAATCACCCCATGGCTCTTGATACCAATTCTAGGTCCACGTTTTCTTATGAATGTTACAAGTGTTTTTAAGATCTAAATAGTGGGAGAGAGATAAAGAACTAGAGAGAGAAAGAAGAGAGAGAAAGGAGAGGATTAGAGAAAGAAAGATATATTAATGAAAAGTGAGTGAATAAACAATGACCAACCCCTCCTAACATGATAGGATGGTGTATATATAGCCTACCCTCCATGTGGGCTTGATGGGCTATATTGTTTACATATTGGATCACGAGCCCAATCTACGTATATCTAGTTGGAGTGACCGATCCTTTCTAAATACGTAAAAATGTATTTCCAACAATATCCCCCTTAGGGAGGTCACTCCAAGTTACAATGTCCTAAATAGTCTATAGCTCGTGATCTATGCTAACAATGATGTGACCGAGACTTTCTTTGGAAAAACGTATTTCCAACAATCTACCCCTAAGGTAGGTCACACCATTTTAAAAAATCTTAAATCACCATATGGCTCTTGATACCAATTGTAGGTCCACGTTTTCTTATGATTGTTACAAGTGTTGTTAAGATCTAAATAGTGGGAGAGAGATGAAGAACTAGAGAGAGAAAGTAGAGAGAGAAAGGAGATGATTAGAGAAATAAAGATATATTAATGAAAAGTGAGTGAACAAACAATGACCAACCCCTCCTAACATGCTAGGACGGTGTATATATAGCCCACCCTACATGTGGGCTTGATGGGCTATATTGTTTACATATTAGATCACGAGCCCAATCTACGTATATCTAGTTGGAGTGACCTGTCCTTTCTAAATACGTAAAAACATATTTCCAACAATCCCCCCTAAGGGAGGTCACTCCAAGTTACAATGTCCTAAATAGTCTATAGCTCGTGATCTATGCTAATAATGATGTGACCGAGACTTTCTTTGAAAAAACATATTTCTAACAATCTCCCCCTAAGGGAGGTCACACCATTTTACAAAATCTTAAACCTAGCATACTATGCTTGAGTCGTCGATCGTGTTCTTGTGAATATGTAGATGAGATCTTTGACTTTAGTCTTGAGCTTGTTTCCTTGCCTAGATCTTGTGCATTCATTACTTGTGAAATTTGCCTCCCCGTTACTTCATGTTCCACATACTTATACTTTTATAAATTCTTGAAAGCTTTAGAGTTTGATAAAGCGGAAGACTTGACTTTTAGACTTTCTTGAATTTGTTGAAGTATTAAGTGCATACACTATAAGCATGTGTTGACGACTTCTTCTGGATTGTACACCGCAATGCCACCTTATTGTTACGCTACATAAGACAGTTGGCAACAAAACATATACACGGATGAATAGCCTTGAACATTTCATTCTAATTCGGTAGCATTTTACCTCTGGCCGGTGAAGACCGTTGGAGGATATTAAATATCGTACTTGTGGTAGGTAGTTTCAATTAAGAACCTCCTTGACAAGATTTCGCGGGTAAACCCGTTCTCTTTACTCGATCGTCCAAAGCTGACTGCGAACGTAAAGAGTGAATCATTTGGATAGAATTATCCACATGATTGAAGCCGTCAAATCATGTTCTTGGAACAAGTGAAATTCAATTAAGAACCGCATCATCGTTGCTTTCCAGTTGTCACGAGCTTGATTCATATAGAATCTTGTAAGTTACCTACCAAGTGCTGTGTGAGGTTAACACTAGAAGGATTTCCACTCATCACTGTGAACACTAAGGTATCACTCTAAGTGTTCTAGCAAGATCACTAAGATAGTGCGTAGAGACATGGAACATGTTCAAATTCAGTTAAGAATTAAACCACTGTTGCTTTCCAGTTATCACAACCTTGATTTATAAAGAATCGCACAAGTCACCTACCATGAGCTTTTTGATATTCGCTCAAGAAGGATTTCCATCTTCATTGTAAATACTTTCGTATTACTCGGATGTCCAGGAAAGATCGTGCATTTTGGATTTTATTAATCGGGGGCTGGAGAGGAGTGCCACCATTTCAATATCAATTTATTCGGAGTGAATAAATCAACAGATAATGTGTTGTCTCCGTGTGATTAAAACAAATATCTTTTGAGATATATCTAAGTTAGCTGGGATAGGTTGTGCATTGCATCACTGGGTCCATGATGTCTATCTTCAATATCGAGAATCATTAAAAAATGATCTCAATAGCATATGTATTGACCCGTTTTCTGCCTAAGGTTGTAACGAGGGCTTCTTTCTTTACATCCTTTATCTTTACAATTCTTTTTTATTCTTCAGCCCCTTCAATGCTTACCAATACATCATAATTAGCACCTTGTTTTGATTGTTCCAGTGCTATCTTAAGTACTTGGTCGGCATTCAGCTATGTTCACAAACTTTCTCCATCTTTCCTAAGGACTACTATTCCTAGCTATGGAATGTCCTTGGGAAGATTTCTCCGATTTTGGAAGAATCATTGGACTTAACCTATCCTACCATCCTTATTTCACCATAATCTTCATCGTCGTGAAATAAATGGGTTGTGGGTAAGTATAAATCTTCATAAAATCCATTTTGATGTGCAAACCATTTTGCTCCCCCTTAACATATGCCACGATATTCAAAAACATTTCGCACATGTCGGGATGAGCTATCACGTTAAGTCAAACCATTTGTGATTAATCATTTCCCATATTAAATCACATTTTCTCCCCCATATTAAAAATATTAACCCAATCGATCTTTTTAATATCAACTGATTTAATAGCATTTTAAGAAAATTTGGGAAGAAAAATGCAAATCCAAGTGTCTTCATGATTTTCACAAGCTCCCCCTCAAATTAATGAGGACGTACTTGAGACGTAAATTAAATACCTTCTAAACACAAGTGTAAGGTACTTATCACGTGTAAAGATCATATATGATAATGTATTCACAAGATTAGCAATTTACGAGGTTAGACCTGAATGATGGAGAACATCATATGATTGAATCACATGGTTCTTGTTCACGAATGTTGGTCGCCTCGTCACGTATGAAGTTATCTCTTGACACGATGTGTACGATTGATATCGTTGTCTTGACACCAATTAGTGACCTTGGCACTTTTGACATCAAAGATTCCGAATGCTGGACAATTGCTCCACCTCAATTGTTGACCCGTGTTCTATTGAAAGAGTTGTAGTCGCCATTTGAGTAGTCGCATCGTCGAGCATGTAGATATCAATTGTAAATTGTTGTGGATTGTGGAGATGATAACTTCATAAAAACAAGATTTCTCTTGTTTTAACAAATAAATGCACTGACACGTACATATATTCGTGTTAGATTGTGTTATTACGTAAACACAATCACTTACATGGTTATAAAGTAAACCATGTCCGAGAAAATTAATTCCCATTGTTGAGTCAAATCTTTCCGGTGAAATGCTTGACTTTAATATGAAAAGCGGGTTACTATCAGAAATAATAGGAAGCCATTTTGAGCATGTTTTAAAACATTTGAACTTCTTCTCGAACTTTATTTCCAACCCCGTGTCATTATTGAATGTCATTTCTAGTATCGTAAATATTATCGATTCCAGAAGACATGCTCTTTTAATCAAAACATTTTTAAACACACAATTTTGAAAGATTTAGAAAAACTTTTTAAAAATTCTTGAACAATTGTGTTCAAAGTTTTGAAAACCAATTACTTGAGCTTAAGAATTTGAATATCTTACTAAACGAGCTCAAGTCCGAGAAGTTGTAAAGTTCCCGTTGTTAAGGATAAGTTACGATCGACGATAAACTTTCCTTTTATACTGAAGAACGAGTCCTAAGTTGATATTTACTTAGAAGTCGTTTTCATGAGCTTGAAAAACTTTTGAATGTTTTAACGTAAAGCTCATGACCAAGAAAGATTAATTTCTCGTTATGAGGAAAGGTTCTCTTATTTAAAAGATACACTTTCCTTTCTGAGCTTTAAAACTTGGAATGTTTTAATACAAGCTCATGACCGAGAAAAAATAATTTCCCATTACGAGGATAAGTTATCATTAAACATATGCTTTCCTAAAAAGGAAGTCCGAGTTACAGTATGATATTTAACTGTAAGTCATTGTGCATAAGCTTAAACACTTCGAATGTCTTTAATATTAGCTCATGCCCGAGAAAAATTAATTTCTCTTTGTAAGAATAAGTTTATCATCGGCGATAAACTTTCCTTTCTTTGAGGTCCGGGTTATCATCTGAAATTTAACAATGAACCATATACACGAGTTTAAAAACCATTTCCGAGAAAATTTAATTTCTTGTTAATGAGGATAAGTTTATAATTGGCGATAAACTTTCCTTTATTTGAAGTACGGGTCATTGTCTGACATTTAACAATGAACCATGTACACGAGCTTAAAACCTTTGAATAGTTTTAATTTTAGCTCGTGTCCGAGAAAATTTAATTTCTCGTTTTTGAGGATAAGTTTATCATCGGAAATAAACTTCCGTTTATGTGAAGTTCGGGTCATCGTCAGAAATTTAACAATGAGCCATATACACGAGCTTAAAACCTTTGAATGTTTTTAGTGAAAGCTCGTGTCCGAGAAAAATTAATTCCTCGTTTTGAGGGTAAGTTATCGTTGACGATATAAACTTCCCTTTCTTTGAAGTTCGGGTCACAGACTATGATTTGACTGTGAGCCATGTACACGAGCTTAAAACCATTGAATAGTTTAAATGTAAGCTCGTGTCCGAGAAAACTTAATTTCTCGTTTGTGAGGATAATTTTATCATCAGCGATAAACTTTCCTTTCTTTGATGAACGGGTCACAGATTGTAATTTATCTATAAGCCTTATACAAGAGCTTAACTGCAAATCCCCTGAGAAAGTTGTTTCTTAGATATCAGCTTCTTCAGCAACCAGACTCTGAGAATTTCCTTAATTGAATGGTATACAACGATTGGAACGCTGTGTTCTTGTTGAACATTAACTTTGGTACCTGCATTCTCATTAGAAAGTTTGATGCTTTTATGTGGGTTAGCGATATCTATTTTAACACCATGTGGGGGTTCACAGTTGGACTTACTTGTCTCAGAGGTGACCTGAGGAGATGATTCACTTGTCTTAGTTGGCAAACGTTTCCTTTTATAGATAACCTTAAGTTCAGGCTTAAGTGATGTCTCATTCTTTTCAATTTCCTCCCTAGTAGTCTTAGTAGAATTGGAGACTATCCTAGTTAAAGGACACTCGTTTCCTACAAGAGTGAAATTTCTACCAGTGGGGCGCCACATTTTACCAATGGGTTTGATTTTAGCTACCCACTTGGATTTAAGTCTAGCACGGGAGTTCACCTCATTAAGTAATTTCTTGACACAAGAATCATGATTGGCTTTAAAGACACATTTCTTACATGTTTTACAAGTAGCATATTTAATGTCCAAGTAAGATCTATAATTCCCAGATGATTGATTGATGTTCCTAGGATATGACATGCTACGGTTAACAGTGTTGGGTAAACTAGAAGGCATCTGACTAGGTTTTAAATTCCTATCTCTTACTTGTGTCTTTTGCTTAGCTTCCCTTAGACCAAATGTATGGCGAACGTCATTTGAACTAGTTTGAGACGTGTTCTTTGGACTATGTCTACGGAGGCTAGATGCAATCATGTGATTAGGTCTTGCAAAAGCTGTTTTAGTCACATTGGGCCTAGATGGTGGAGTGACTGGTATAGAAAGATGAACCATATCAACTTGGGAGGCAAACCGCAGTCTCTAGGATTGTGGTCTCACGGATCTAAGTGCAGTCGGTTGTCTAACGGACTGTTTTATAGGCAGTTTCCCCAAGATTGATGGTTTTTCAAGCTTAGTGTCCACACTAGTTCCTTTATTTTTCCTTAATTTGTTTTTCAACGCAGCTATAACAAAGACCTTTTCTTGAACTTGAGCCTTTAAAGTCTCATTTTCTTTGAGCAATTCATCTTGGAATGTCAACATAGATTCAAGAAACTTAATTTGTTTCAAAAGATTATCCTTTTCAACTTTAGAATCTAGAACTGTTTGATCCAATTTTCGTTCAAGAACAACGTTTTACTTTTCAAGTTTTTCAAAATACTTTTAAAAATTTTCCGTTTTCTTTGAAATTCAACTTTGCCATCCTCAAGCTCTTTTGATTGCTGAGCTAAAATCGTTTCAAGCTCTTCAATTCTTGAAGCAGAATTGGTTAAAGAAGGAGTCTAAAAACAATTAGAAGGATTGTTAATTACCGCATTCATTTCAGACAACATATGAAGAACATTATCTATACCTGACATGCTACTTGGTTCCTGTTTTCCTTCTGATTCAATTCCCTTGTGACTTCTTCCTGTATCGTCTTGCAATTCTCCCTCTCGAGATGTCGAATTTAACAATTCCATTGAAATTTAATAAAGATCAATACGAGATTTTATAATTCGTGGAGAAAACAATGACATTCGCGGGATTTGACAGAACTCAATGAAAGATCCGTAAAAAACTCAAATTCGTTTATCGGAAGATGTAACTCTAATTCGTCACCTTGTCTCGAAATTCTTTCCGTGTCGAAGCCCGAATAAAAAATCAACTAATATATCCTTACACCCAATATTCGAATATATAACTTTTCAAAATCAAACAATGTTATATTTTAAAATCAACCCATGTTATATTTTCAAAATCAAACACTATTATATTTTCAAAATCAAAAATATATCTTATTCTAACCGTTGCAATTGTAGAATAAAAAACGTGTGGCCTTCAATCAAATATTGTTACCACACATGGCAAAACACAATATAACTTGCACAAGATACTCTCTAAACGTGACAGTTATGCACTTTATATAAATCTCTACTTATATAGAAACCTCCGCCTAATTTTCCTCTCAATTAATAAAACTGTTCGTCGTTTCTTGTTTCCTCCGCCCACCTTTTTCTCTCACAAACCCAGATCTTCAACTGTCAAACATATCACCTCAGCAATCTCAATAACAGTAAACAATCTCCATGACCGAATACACCATAAATCACTCTTTTCAACTCACAAATCCCTTTAATGAATCATCAGCGAATCATCCATCTCTGAAGAAAACAGAGACAAACTTCATCCTTTTATGTTTTATCACAAATTCTCCTCTAATAAATCCTCTCAACCAACATACGCAGCCACAAAACTTCTAAACAATTATCCTCTAAACAATTATCCTCTAAAAAACTCACAACAGAAAGACCAAGAAGTCGAGAATCAAGATGATTTAATCTTCAAGAACCTTGATTAAAGGGGTCTCGAGTAGGTTTTACATTTTATGTTTTCTTTTTGGTTTTTGGACCGATGAGAGTTTTTTAACTAAGATATGTAAGGTTGTTTTTTAAAAAGAAATGTGAGTCAGTTTTGTTTGAGTGATTGTTCGAAAGTCATTATGAAATGGTTGTATTTTATGATTCGGTGTTTGGGTGTGTTTGTGCAAGTCTTGTGGGAGAAAGATGTTGTTAAACGTGGTGTTGTGTTGAGAAATTATTTGGATGTTGACGTGTGTTAGTATCGAGTCGAGTGTCTGCGTTGTCAGTGTATTCGAGTGTTTGTGTGGGTCGATGTTTCGAGATCTTTTGAGTGTTTCTGATTTTTGTTGGTCGAGTCAAGTGTTGATCTGTTCGAGGGTGTTCGAGGCTGGGTCGATGTAGAGTCTAGGTTTTGGTTTTCAACGAGAGTGTTTGAAATCTTTCGTAATGAATTAGAGTCTAGGTCTGGTGTTCAACGAGAGTGTTTGAAATCTTTGTAATGAAGTAGAGTCTAGGTCTGGTTTTGGATCTCAACGAGAGTCTGGGTCGATGTTATGTGTTATAGGAAACTCTTTCGTTCAAATCTTTCGCTAAAAACTTTCGATGAAATCTTTCGATGAAATCTTTCGTAGAAATCTTTCGTAACAATCAACTTTCATAGCAAAAACCATTCGTTGCAAAAACCTTTAGTAGCAAAAACCTGTCGTAGAATGTTAAGTTTCGTAGACAGTTAAGTTTCGAAGAAAATCTAGTTTCGTAGAAATCTAACTTTCGTAGAAAACATACTTTCATAGAAAATCGGTCTCGTAGAAAAACAATAGCCAACTTTCGGAGAAATGCCAAACAAGATTTTTGAACTTTTGTAGCTTCGGACTTTCGTAACTGTTTTTATAAAACTTTCGTAGGAATTAAAACTTTCGAAGAAATATCCACTTTCGATGAATACAAAAATTCAAAAATATCATGAGTGAATTGCCCACTTTTGTTAAACTTTTGTAGAAATATCCCAAGTGAATGGCATACTTTCGTGAGAATTATGAAACCCACTTTCGTTAAATACAAAAATTCACTTTCGTCAAATATCAACAGCTACTTTCGGAACAAAATTTGACTTTCGGAACTTGAAACCGTGTTACGAAAGTTTAAAAATGATAAGACGAAACATGCTGAAATACGCATTTAACTCACTGTTAACCGAAAAATACCCCGAAAATCACCTAAATAACAAAACATTTTGCGATTTTGACCAAAACAATTAACCCAAATCACTACAACAACAATGTATTCGTTTTGGCTATAAACTTAAACCATAGAAACGCAAAAAATTTCAAGATTTGAGCTTGATTAAATCAAAACCCACCAAAATCAATAAAAAACAAACACAAGAACAAATGAATCAACCATGTCTCTTGATACCAACTGTAGGTCCACGTTTTCTTATGATTGTTACAAGTGTTATTAAGATCTAAATAGTGGGAGAGAGATGAAGAACTAGAGAGATAAAGTAGAGAGACAAAGGAGAGGATTAGAGAAAGAAAGATATATTAATGAAAAGTGAGTGAACAAACAATGACCAACCCCTCCTAACATGCTAGGAGGGTGTATATATAACCCACTCTACATGTGGGCTTGATGGGCTATATTGTTTGCATATTGGATCATGAGCCCAATCTACGTATATCTAGTTTGAGTGACCGATCCTTTCTAAATATGTAAAAACGTATTTCCAACAGCATGTCCCAAAAATCTCCTAACTTCTTTCACCGTGGTTGGTGGGGAAATTTTGGCAATAACATCTACTTTAGCACGATCCACTTCTAGTTCTTTCTTATAAATCTTATGCCCCAAAACAATTCCCTCTTTAACCATGAAATGGCACTTCTCCCAATTTAGAACAAGGCGGGTTTCTTCACACCTTTTACGCATACGTTCTAAATAGGAGAGACAATGAGTGAATGAATCTCCAAACACAGAGAAATCATCCATAAACACTTCCATGGTGTGCTCTATCATGTCATTAAATATTGCCATCATACACCTTTAAAATGTCCCAAGAGCATTGCACAAGCCAAAAGGCATTCTCTTGTAAGCAAATGTGCCATATGGACAAGTGAATGTGATATTTTCTTGATCTTTTGGATCAGTGGGTATTTGGAAACAACCTGAGAATCCATCAAGAAATCAATAGTATTCATTTCCCGCTAAACGATCTAGCATTTGGTCCTTGAAATGTAAGGGAAAGTGGTCTTTCCTAGTGGCATCATTAAGATTTCAATAATCACTAGAGACTCTCTAAACCGTGACAAGTCTTGTGGAAATCAACTCGTTGTTTTCATTCGGAACAACGGTGATTCCACCCTTTTTAGGCACACAATGCACCAGGCTAACCCATGGTGAGTCGGAAATTGGGTAAATCATACCCGCATCAAGGAGTTTTATAACTTCCTTTTTGATGACTTCATGGGTTTTTGGGTTAACCCTTCTTTGGTTTTGAATGGCGGGTTTGTAATCATCCTCCATAAGGATTTTGTGAGTACAAAAGTTAGAATCAATCCCCGTTATGTCGAATATTTTCCAAGCAATAGCCTTTTTGTGCTTCGGAAGAACTCCTATAAGCTTTTTCTTTTCATCTTTCTTTCAAATCCTTAGCAATGATAACGGGTAGCTTATCTTTTCCCTCTAAGAAAGCATACTCAAGGTGTGATGGAAAATCCTTAAGCTCAAAAGTAGGTGGACTCTCAATAAAAGGTTTCACTAATGATGGATCATCATTGGTAACTTCCTTATGAGTATGTGGAGAAGTATGGTCTTTAATGAGAATTTTCTTAATGGTACAAATATCTTCTTCCCAATCGGTGGGATAATCGTCATATGGTAAATCCACATCTCGTAAACTTGCCTTAAATTCTTGTAGAAGAAAATCACTTGCTCCAAAAGGAGTCAAGGAAGGGGCAATGGAAGCTACGGTCTCAACATGTTGAATTTCCTCATCACTACTCTTACAAGCCTCGTGAAATTTTTCGACACATACTTCATCAAGAACATCCATAATATTAACGGTTTCACAACCTTGAGATTTCTTAGTTACTTTCCCATCTTAAAAAGAATTTTCTCATCCTCTACCCTCATAATGAGTTCCCCTTCTGCCACATCAATAAGAGTGCGTCCGGTCCTTAAGAAAGGTCTTCCTACAATGAGGGGAACTCTAGGGTCCATATCATAGTCAACAACTACAAAATCCGTGGGGAATGTGAACTTATCAACTCCTACAAAAACGTCTTCCGCAATCCCCACCGGATAAGCAATTGAACGGTTTGCTAATTCGATTGTCATTCTAGTAGGTGTAAGCTCGGGAAGAGAGAGTTATTTCCAAACCAACAAGGGCATCAAATTTATGCTAGTACCAAAGGTCCCCCAGTGCCATGTAATTCTCTACCCCCGGGAAAATTACATGGAATTAAGAACCGTCACGGATCACTAAGTTTAATAGGTAAAGTCTTCAACAACACCGCGGAACAATTCTCATTCAATGAAGTGTTAGGCATATCAACCAAGTTTTCTTTGTTTGAGAGAAGGTCCTTAAACATCTTGGCAAACTTGGGCATGTAATCTAAAGCCTTTGAAAAAGATATGTTGATATTCAATTGCTTAAACATCCTCAAGAAGTTGGACACTTGAATGTCATCTTTGTTCTTTAGCTTCTCTTTCCTCAACCTAGAAGGGTATGGTAGATTTGGTTTTGGTAAAGGTTGAGTAGAGGGTGTTGAAGGACTCTCTTCTTAGTTTTCTTCAAGGGTAGGCTTCGAAGGTGAAGGATTGGTCGGTGTAGGATTGGAAGGTGTAGGTTTGTCACAAGGAGGAACCGTGGGAGGAGTCACCAAAATATGTGTAGGAGGAATGGAAGGTTCCATGGTGGTTTTCCCACTCCTTGTAGTGATAGCATTGACATTGGCCCTTGGATTGGTTTTTGTATTGGATGGTAAAGTACCTTGAGATCTTTGGTTTAAGAGCAACATGAATTTCTTGTTTGTCTCCTCTTGCATTGCCCTCAATTGATCTTGAGTTCTTCTTTCACTCTCGCGGATCCTTCTTTCATTCTCTTGATTCATCTTATGAAGTAGCTCAATGGTTTCGTTTTGTCCATTCCCTTAATTATATCCTTGGTTTTGTAAAGGAGGAGGTGGATGGTGAAACCCTTGGTTATTTCCATGAAAGTTGTTCCCTTGGTTTTGAAAGTTATTTGGCCCTCTATTGTTGTTATTCCGTTGATAATTTCCTCTTGGCCCTTGGTTTCTATTGAGTATTTATGGATTGTGTGGTTGGGTTTAGGTGGATTGTTGCGGAGGGAAACCCGATGGAGCAGTGTAATTGTTGGATTTATATGAAAGGTGATTATGATTGATGTTTGGTTTAAAGTGTGCTCTTCCATCATCATTGTAAGCATAACATTCTCCTTGATACCCTTGAACTTTGTTACATTGCAGGTATGAGTGAGGGCCTCCACATGTCTCACAAGATAGGGTGATGGCATTGACATTGTTGGTAGAAGAGTTGTTCAATTGAAGTTTCATAAACGCTTGGAACATATCATGAGACTGGTTAAACTTATGAAGGATTTGTTCATCAATTGATTTAGTAGCATTCCCTTGCACAACATGTAACACCTCTTCTCTATCCCTATTGTTTTGAACCATGGATTTTTGTTTATCCCAAACTTAGATCGATTTAGCTTTTATGTAAACAAGATTAAATCAAGTTAAACACTTAGAGAAACTTTGTTGTGTAAACAATTCAAGTACTATGCGGAATTAATACTTGAATGAAGAACAAACGAAACAAATAAACCAAACTTTTACTTTGATAGATAATCGAACTTGTGTACAATGAAAGTGTAAAAACATATATTGAACTAAAGCCTAAAGGCCTCCTTTTATAGATTAAGGAACCTTGTACAAGAGTCTACGTATCAGCTATTTTAGGTAAAGATAAACATAGAAAATACATTGTCGAACATATCTTTACTAGAAACATAAAACGTGGAGACTAAGTATTCTATCAGTGCTTGGACTTCTTCTCATCAGCGCTTGATTTCTTCTTGTCAACGCTTGATCTGACAATGCTTGATTTCTTCCTATCAACGCCCAATTAACTCTTGTCGGCGTCTAAGTGTCTTGGCTCATTTTATTCCCAACAATCCTCCCCTAAACTTGATATCTACTCTAGTAATCAAGTTTCTGCATAAAAAATAAGTACAAAGAGGATTCTTACAAATACAAATCACTTTTTAATTAGGAAATAAATAAACCTAATTAGATCTTTGCCAATATCACTTGTGTAATCCATTTCCAACTGTGTTGACACCATTTTCTTCAAAACTTCCATGGACATAGGATATTCAGCATCCACAAGAAGATACTCAGAAAACTTTGTAGTACACAAATGATAAACACCAGTTGCTGAATGTAGACGCCATTGAAGTCCAATGATATCATCCAGATCCAACCATATTGGATCTTCATCATTTGGCTCACACATTCTTTTGAATGTGGACCAAATCTTTATTCCATTGACTGAAGTAGGTGCTTCAGTCTCATACTTGGTCTTCATCAATCCCCAAAGATCTACCAAGTCTTCCCTATCCAGGCTTGCAAACAAAGAGATAAGAGTGGTGAAAGTATGTACCTTCTTTCCATATCTGCCAATCATCTAAAACCCACTTGCATCTTCTTCATAGTGAACTATATGGTTTCTAGAATCATAAGGTAATACCTATGCAATATGTAAAGCTTCCAAAGGTGAGATCTTAATACTCTTTCTAATAACTGCTTCACTAGGATTCACTCTATCCAAATTCTTTGGGAACTCAATTGGAAGTCCCTTCTTCAAAGGCCTTGGTGCAATTAAAGCCTTTTGGATCTGCATCTCTTCTGCAAGTTCTTCCTTTCTTTCATCTGAAAAAAGTCTGATAGTATTCTGCTCTTGAACACTTGCCCATATGAGATAAGTACGGAATTCCAACTCATCAAATGACAAATCCTACAACTTCTTGAAAGTCTAACCCCCTTGATGACATCTAAGAAGCATATAGTAAAGCTCCCTTATATCCTTCTTAGTCTGTGAAAAAACCTTGCTAGCCTTATACTTCAAGATTACCTTGCAATCCCATTGAACTCTTAATAGAATCTCCAAACCCCAAATTTGATCTGGAATTGTCATCTCTGGATTCTCCATAACCTTATTCTCCCATGCAAAGTACATCTGGACTACTTATGGCATCTCATAATCAACCTGCATTTTCAACTCCTCAAGCCTTTCCTTAGCCAACACATCACCATATTTAAGCCTTTCTGGATCTTCAATGATCATCACACTTGAATCAGTACTCTCATCATCACTGCCTCCCTTATTACTTTCAGAAGTAGCCACAAACGGTGACTCAACATTAGTCTTCTTCTCCTTTTCCTCAAGTTGTGTAGCCAAAATGAATCAAAATGCACTTAGGCTGCATCCTTAGGAACTTCTACTTCTACCATAATCCCTTTACATTTGTCCAATACATAAATACTAGGTAAAGAAGTTGATGGTACATGTGTAGACACATCCTTGATGATAGCTAATGATTGGGATACATCAACCACACCTGTAGGTTTATCAACGTACAAAACCTGAATGTCAATGCTTAACTTACTCTTGTCAGCGCTTGGCTTTGTGAACTGCTCCAACATTTCAGTAAAAGAAAATTTTTAATTTGTAGGGATAACCACTGAAGCATCAAAACCTGGTTGCCTCTTCAAATCTGTTAGAGGATCAGCTAAACCCAAAGAATCACCTTCATGTGAGCCTTTATCACTCACATGTACATGCTCATCCTCCCTTTGGAAGAATCCTCCTCCCTACACCTAGTGTTAGCACCTTCCAAAATATCAATTATCTCCCTCAATTGCTTGAGTTCAAGTCCTTGTGTGTTGACAGTATGTACAAGGTCTGCATTTTTCTTTTGCAAGCTTATGCAGACAACCGACAATTCCAAAATTGTATAAGGTTCCAATCTGCCCCATCTAGAATAGGAATTTTACCTCCCAAAGTAGATTCATGGGGCATAGATGGGGTCTTAAGTACGTTAGGACTGCCTTGTCCTGCTCCTAAGCTAGAGCCAATAGTCCCAGCCCCACCCATGTCACCAACCACTCTTGTGGTGGTGGTTCTCTTTGCAACATGGCTAAGACCACTAGAGGAGAACACTCCAGCAGTCCTTTGGCGTTTTACCAACCTAAATTCAAGGGGTGTAGAAGATGTAGTGGGTGGAGAGTCTACTTTAAAGTTAAGGGGTGTTTGGGTTTGTGGTAAAATAATGTCAGCGTTTGGATTTGGAGTGTCAATGCCAACATCTAAAGTGTCAACGTTGAATGGATCTTGGTCAACGTCCATTTTCTAGGGTGACGGTGGGTGTGCAGGCAATGGGTCTGGTTGTGGTTGTGGGTCTATTTGTGGTTATGTTGCTGAAATAACAGCAAGCATGGCTTGGGTAAGGGGTAAGTCTCTATAAGGTTCAGAGTTCATCTTCCCAAAAATTGCTTTCTTTTGAAAAGGGATCGTATAAAAATCATTGTGATCCCTATTGCAGTATCTTTGTAAATCAAACACCATTTTTAAAAACCTTGGGGTAAGAAAGACTCATCTTGTTACCCTTGTTATGACACATGCCATCAAAAATAATTTTCGAAAAGTTATGTTTTTGCCCAGTTGCTATACACACAATGGCACTCCCAATAGATTGGTTGATTTCATTGTGTGCAGTGCATTTGGGACTCAAACATTGAAGAATGACATGTATTAAGTACTTCCAAGCTGGGGGAAATTCCTGTTTTGTATATTTGTTTAAATGGCCTTCTTCAGGCAAAGGATAACCCAAAGCTTAGAGTCCATGTTCTAGCTCTCCAATGGGTAGGTGGTTATACCATCTGCATCATTAAGATGCAAAGCTTGGCGAACCAAATCTTCAGTAACCACCCATGGAACCCCATGAACAATAGCAGTCAATGTAGTCACGTCATTAACTATTGAGGAAGTGAAAATATTCCAAAACTGTTTAATGTGTGTGACAGGCATAAGAGGAGCATGAGAAAGTGCATACCTTAAAGGGGATGCATTCAAATACTCAACCATCTAAGTATACTGGAGAAATAGAGCATTATCAGCTTGTAAATAAGCTACCATGTTATGTTGACTCCTGAACCCCAATTCCAAATCTCTAGGTTTAAACATAGGTGCCATTGATGTAGAAAGCTGTGATAAAAGTTATGGAAGATGAAGGTTTGAGAAAATTTAGTTAGACAAGAATAAGCAGTTACCCTGTTTCAAAGAAATGAGCCAAAGATATAGGAGAGGTGAAAACATGAGGCAGTTATATTCATAATATAATGACGAAAATCTTGAAAATATATAACTTATCTCAAGCATTAATAAAAATTTACCAACTCCTAAAATTACGGCCCATATTTTCGTCAAAAATAACAACTGGGTAGGACCCAATGTTTATCAACGGTAAAAAATAACTTATCAACGCCCAACGTCTATATTCTTGTCAACGTTGGAATTTGCCACGTCAATGCCAAAATTTGTCTTAACAGCGTTTGGAAAGAAACCTGTCAGCGTCCAAAAATAAAAATAATTTAAAAGAAAATGGACCTTAACGAATTAATTTATCCTAGTAAAGATAACTTATAGACTGAAAATCACTATAGGGTGGCAAGCACTGTCCAATCATGCACACTTGCTTAAGCAAGATAGACATAATTGTCCTCAAGTGTCCCTTGCTAACCAAATTTCTTAACAATGAAGTTATCTCATAAAATCCCTTGTTACTTCACAGGTAAGCCCAATAAAATCATACCCAAGTCTCCCAACCGACCACATCCAATTCTAGGCCAAAAAGTCTTGGCAGCGTGCATAGTATTTCAACTTTGCATGCTACAGTGCCTCACGATTTAGTAAACTAACTCGTACTCACCAGTGGACCAATCTAGAATTGTGATAAGAGTATTATAAGAATACCCAAAAAGTCCTAAAGATTTCCTAAGCCTCCCCTTTAAATATGATATACAAGTTGCCAAAAATAAAACATGCAATAAAACTTTATGTTAAGATAAGAATCTACACACTCCAACCATCATCCACAACCTTGAACACACTCCTAGTAAGTTCCAAAGATCCATAAGCAACTCTGTATCCATTTGTACAATGCTCATAATGCCTGCATAATTAGATCAAAAACCACAAAACTAACATGTTGCTGTCAACGTCCATTTTAACACTTATCAGTGTTAAAATAATCTTTGTCAGCTTTAGACAAATAAAGTGGAAAACCTAATTTTATACAAGACCAATGACAGTGCCTATCTTGTACATACTGTTACAATAAGTTTCAAAAACACATATTAGGTAGATTGATCATTCCAATACTTGTTACCAAATATTGAAATCTCCCAACATCAAAAGGTTTAGTTAATAAACCTGTAACATTTTCTTATGTGTCAACCCTATCTGGTTGTATTAAACCTTTTTCAAAACAATATCTTATAAAATGATGTCTAATTTATGTGTGTTTTGTTTTAGAATGATGTACAAGATTCTTAATAATGCATAAAGTACTGTTATTGTCTAAAAAATTCTTGGTAGGCATAAAATTATACCCATAATCCAACAGTTGGTTCTGAATCCATAAGACTTGTCCATAATAAGCAGTTGCAACAACATATTCTGCTTCAGTTGTAGAGTTGGCCACCACCGTTTGTTTCTTACATTGCCAAGATATCAACCTACTCTCAAGAAATTGGCATCCACCAGTTATGGATTTTTTATCAAACTTGTCACCCCCCATAATCACTGTCTGAATAACCAATAAGATCCAATGGATAATCCTTTAGATACCATAATCCCAAGGTGGGATAACACCTAAGGTATCTAAAGATCCTCTTGACAGCATGAATATGACACACTTTGGTAGTTACTTGATGGCGTGCACATGCACACACAGCAAACATAATGTCAGGTCTGGAAGCTGTAAGATACATCAATGATCCAATCATTGACCAATAATGCCTAACATCCACTTCTTTTCCATCTCCAATCTTTCCCCAAGGGTGTTCCCTATCCATGGGTGTGCTAGCCTGTTTTTCATGTGGAGAAAAGCCAAACTTCTTCAAGATTTCTGCTACATATTTGTCTTGAGAGATGAAGATACCATCTTCTTTCTGTTGAACTTGAAAACCTAGAAAGAAGTTCATCTCTCCCATGGCACTCATCTTGAATTTGTCTGTCATGAGCTTTTAAAAGTCTTCACTCATCTTTTGACTTGAAGAGCCAAAAATGATATCATCCACATAGACCTGAACAAGTAAAAGTCCTTACCAATCTTCTTGGTAAATAAAGATTGATCTATGGTGCCCCTCTTAAATCCATTTTCCACCAGATAGGTGGACAATGTGCCATACCATGCTCTTGGGGCTTGATTAATTCCATACATTACTTTCTTCACCCTATACACCTTGTCTAGATGTTCTGAATCCTCAAAACCAGTAGGCTGCATTACATAAACCTCCTCTGCAAATATGCCATAAAGAAAAGCACTCTTCACATCCATTTGATAAACTGTGAAGCCTATGAAAGAAGCATAGGCTAGGAAAACCTTATTGCTTCAATCCTTGCAACAGGTGCAAAAACTTCTTCATAGTCTATCCCATCCTCTTGTGTATAGCCTTGAGCAACTAAACATGCTTTGTTTCTGACTACAATCCCTCTTTCATCCTTCTTGTTTCTAAGAACCCATCTTGTCCCTATAGGTCTTACATATGTAGGACAATCCACTAACTCTCAAACATCTTGAATAGCAAATTGGTGAAGCTCATCTTGCATTGCTTCCACCCAACTTGGTTCTTTGAGAGCATCAACAATCTTCTTAGGTTACTGCTGTGACAGAAAACATGCAAACAAGCATGCATGTACAAGAGGGGTATCAACCTTCTTGTGGATATTGGCAATAAAACCTCCTTGATTATGATGAGACCTTCTTGTTTGAACAGGAGACAACACATCACTAATGATTAGAGAAGGAGGATGATTTCTGATAGTAGATGTAAGTATTCCCCCTTCAAGAATTGTGTTGTCTTCAATTTCAGTCTCCATGTTGCCAATATCATCTTCAAGTTCTCCTCCATTATCACCAAAATGAACCTCTTCATGTACTGTGGAAGGTTCACCTTGTTCAAAAACATTAGAAGAGAATAAATGGTTAAAAGGGTTGTCAACGCCTAAAATAGGCATGTCAATGTTTGAGCCATCAACACCTGAATTTGACCTGTCAGTGTTGATCCCAAACTTAGATCGATTAGCTTTGTGTATACGAGATTGGATCAAGTAATACACGTAGAGAAACCTTTGTATATGCTTTATGAATCTAAGTGTTATGCGGAATTTAACACTTAAACAAGAACACACAATGATATAAACAAACTTTCACTTTGATTATCAATATCAAACTTGCTTACAATGAAAGATGTTTACGAATGAAAACTTATATAAAACTTATATCAAACATTAACATAAAGGTCTTCTTTTATAGACATAAGCAGCCTTGTACAATAATCTACGTATCAGCTATTCTAGGTAAAGATAAATATAGAAAATACATTGTCGTTTCTATCCTTACTAGAAGTATTCTAGAATATAATAAACGTGTAGAATATATCTTCCATCAGTGCTTGTCTTCAATGTGTCAACGCTTGACTTTAACTTGTCAACGCTTGAGCTATCAGCGCTTGTTTTGTTCTTGTCAATGCTTGTTTTGTTCTTGTCAGCGCTCAAGTGATCTGGCCTTAATTTATTCCCAACAATCCTCCCCTAAACTTGATATCCACTCTTATGATCAAGTTTCTGAATAAGCATTAAGGACTAGGAGGAATCTTACAAACCTTCTCATATTGGTAATGAATAAATCTGATCAAATCTTTTGCCACGTTACTTGAATAATCTATTTCCAGCTGAGTGTCCTTCATCTTTTCCAAAATAGCCTTGGATATGAAATACTGAGCATCCACAAGTAAATACTCAGCAAACTTTGTAGAGCTCAAATGGTATACACTAGCAGCTGAATATAACCTCCATTGAAGACCACTGAGGTCATCTTCAAGATCCTTCTAAATTGCAGGATCCTCATCTTTTGGTCCACACATTCTTTTGAATGTGGTCCAAAGTTTTATTCCATTGGCTGAAGTTGGTGCTTCAGCCTCATACTTGGTCTCCAGTAACCTCCAAAGGTCCACCAAGTCTTCTCTATCACAACTTGCAAACAAAGATATGAGAGTGGTAAAAGTGTGTACTTCTTTGCCAAATCTGCCAATCTTCCAGAACCCACATTCATCTTCTTCATAGCTCACAATTGGGTTCCTGGAATCTAATGGTAAAACTTGTACCATATCTGAAGCTTCTAATGGGGAGAGCTTGAGGCTCTTTCTTATAACTGCTTCACTTGGATATAGT
This sequence comes from Glebionis coronaria, assembly GCA_025667525.1. NCBI lineage: Eukaryota > Viridiplantae > Streptophyta > Magnoliopsida > Asterales > Asteraceae > Glebionis > Glebionis coronaria. The sequence goes on from CM046875.1 coordinate 295,889,691, forward strand.
GGATCCATATCTTTTGGAAACTCAAATGAAATTCCCTTCTTCACTGGCCTGGGAACAATCATAGCTTTCTTGAGTTCCATTTCTTCTGTAAGTTCTTCCTTTCTTTCATCTAAAAGAAGTCTGAGAGTGTTTGCTTCCTGCACTCTCACCCAAATGGGATAAGCCCTGTTTTCCAACTCATCAAATGTCAAAGCCTTCAACTTCTGATATGTCCATCCAACTCCATGACATCTGAGCAACATAAAGTAGAGCTCCCTTCTATCCCTTTTCAACTCTGAGAGAATATTGCTTGCCTTGTGTTTCAAAATTACCTGCCAATCCTTCTGAACTCTAAGAAGAAGCTCCAAACCCCATATTTGATCTGAAATGGTCAAGTCTGGATTATCCATGCATCTTTCTTCCCAAGCATTGTACATTTGAACCACCTCTGGCATGTCAAAGTCAACCTGCAATTTCAACTCTCTCAGCTTCTCTTTGGCCAACTCATCCCCATACTCAAGCCTTTCAGGTTCTATAATCATCACACTTGAGTCTGAGCTAGTTCCATCACTTCCTTCTTCAGAGGTCACAACAAATGGTGACTTTTCCTTTTCATCCTGTTCCATGATTTGTGCAGCCAATCTTCTATCAAATTCAACTTGAGTTGCATCCTTTGGAACAATCTCCTCTACCATTATACCCTTACCCTTATCTGATGGTGCAATGGTTGGTAAGGTAGATGGTAATACCTGAGTAGAAACCTCCTTGATGATAGATGATGACTGGGATACATCACCTTCATGTGCAGGTCTGTCAACGCCCAAATTTGTCCTATCAGCGCCCAAAATACTTCTATCAGCGTCCAAATTTTCCTTGTCAATGCTCAAATATCTTTCCTCAGTGCCTTGTGTAACCTCTCTCAACATAGCTGTAAATGATAAATTTAAGTTTGTGGGAGAGACTAAGGACGTATCAAAACCTGTTTGTTTCTTCAAAGTTGTAAGGGCCTCAGTAACATCCATTGATTGACCATCATGGCTACCCTTATCACTCAGATTTATATCTTCCTCCCCTTTGGAAGATTCCGCCATACCCCTCCTAGCACGATCACTTTCCAAAACAACAATCCTCTCCCTCAATTGCTTGAGTTCAAGGCCTTGTGAGCTGACAATTTGTACTAAGTCTACATTTTGCTTTTGCAAGCTTATGCAGACTGCCGTCAATTCCATAAGAGTCATTGGTTCCAGTCTGCCCTCGTCTAAAATTGGGATTTGACCTCCCAAGTCAGATTCATTGGGCATGGATGAGGACTTAATGATGGTGGGACTGCCTTGGCCAGCATCTAAGCCAGAACCAATAGTCCTAGCCTCATCCAGGTCACCAGCCACACTTGTGGTGGCAGTTCTCTCTGCTTCATGGCTAGGACCACCAGAGGAGAACACTCTAGTGATCCTTTGGCGTTTCATCAACCTATATTCAGGGGGTGTGGAAGATGGTGTGGAAGAATGGGTGGATGTGGGTTGGTTAAGGGGTGTTTGGGATTGTGAAGGTTGTGTGTCAGCGTTGGAAATAGGCACATCAACGCCAACATGTGATGTGTCAGCGTCGAATGGTTCTTGTTCAAGTTGCATGTGTTCAGGTGAAGGAAAAGGTTCAGGAATGGGTTCAAGTTGTGGTTGAGGGTCAATTTGAGGTTGGGGGTCTGGTTGGGGTTGTGCTGCTGCAATAACAACAAGCATGGCTTGGGTTAAAGGTAGGTCTCTATGGGGTGGTGAGCTCATCTTCATAAAAATAGCTTTCTTTTGCTCAGGGATTTTATAAAAATCATTGTGATCCCTTGAGCAGTAACCTTGAACATCAAAAACCATTTGCAGAAAACGGGATAAGCTAAAGTCATTTTGTTCCCCTTGTTTTTACACATCCCCTCAAAAATCATTTTAGAATAGTTAAACTTTTGCCCTGTTGCAATGCACACAATAACACTGGCAATGGATCTATTGATCTCATTGTGTGCAGTACATTTGGGACTCAAACATTGAAGGAGGACATGTATGAGGTACTTCCAGGTGGGGGAAATTCCTGCTTATGATACTTATTTAGAGTACCTTCATCAGGAAAAGGATATCCCAAAGCCCTAAGCCCTTGTTCTATTTCATTTATGGGAAGGGTGGCTATAGCATCAGCATTATCAAGATGCAAGGCTTGGCGTACCAAGGCCTCAGTAACCACCCAAGATCTCCCATGAACAATAGAAGTCAATGTGGTCACTCCATTAACTGTTGAGGAACTAACGGTGTTCCAAAACTGCTTAATGTGTGTGACTGGAATGAGTGGTACATGAGAAAGATCATACCTTAATGGGGATGCGTTCAAATACACCACCATTTGTGTGTATTGAGGAAACAGAGTATCATCAGCGACAAGATATGCAATCATGTTGTGTTGAGATCTGAACCCCAATTCCAATTCTGTTGGTTTAAACTTTGGTGCCATTGATGAAAGCTGTTAATTTTAAGTAAAGAAGATGAAGTTGATAAGAGAAATTTGTTAGACAAGAATTATAGATACCATGTTTAAAATAGGAGCCAAATTTATAGGAGAAAAAGAATGCATGTGATTGGCCCAAAAATAGGCAAAGATTTTCAAAAATCAATCATGAAAATATTGAAAAATTTATAAGTTATCTCATGCATTAAATGAAAGTAACAACTCCTAAAACTACGGCTTGAAAATATGTCAAAAAGTAACAACTGGGTAGGTCCCATTGAGTGTCAACGGTCAAAAATAACCTATCAACGCCCAACGGCTATAATCTTGTCAACGTTTGCCTATAGCCATGTCAGCGTCCAATTTGGTCACAACAACGCTTGGAAAATTCTTGTCAGCGTCCAAAAATAAAAGTGTTTTAAAAAATGAAAAATGACCTTAACAAGTAATTTATCCTAGAGAAGATAACCAAAAGCTGATAATTATTATAGGGCGGCAAGCACTGTCCAGTTATGCACACTTGCATAAGCAAGATAGACATACCAGTCCTCTAGTGTCCCTTGCTAACCAAAACTCTTAACAACCAAGTTATCTCATAAAATTCCTTGTTACTCCAAGGTAAATCCCATATCAAAATCATTCCCAAGTCTCCCAACAGACCACAACCAATTCTAGGCCAAAAATGTCTTGGCAGCATGCATAGTATATCAACTTTGCATGCTACAGTGCCTCATGATTTAGTAAAACTAACTCATACTCACCTGTGGACACAATCTAGAATTGTGATAAGAGTATCATATGGATACCCAAACATCCTAAAGGTTCCTAAAACCTCCCCTTAAACTATGATACAAAAGTTTGCTAAAATCATGCATGAACATAAAAAATTTATGTCAAGATAGGAATGAAACATTCCAACCATCATCCATAAAGAAAAAACTTGTCCAAATGCTTCTCCATTGATCCATAAGCAACTCTGTATCCAATGGTATACTGCTAACACCATCTGCACATTTAGATTGAAAACCACAAAACTAACATTGTTGCTGACAACGCCCCGATAACACATGAGAGCGTTGAGGAAAGCTTTGTCAGCGTTAGAAAATTATATTGCTGACAACGTTGCAAAAACACTTATCAGCGTTCAAGCAACCTTTGTCAGTGTTAGAAAAATATAGTGGAAAATCTAAATCATCAATAAGACCAATAATAATGCATCATTCTGTACATACTTTTACAAAAAGACTCCAAAACACATATTATGTGAGATTTACCATTCCAATACTTGTTACCAAGTATTGAAACCTCCCAGCATCAAAAGGTTTAGTTAATAAATCTGACACATTTTCCTCATTATCAACCCTATCTGGTTGTATTAAACCTTTCTCAAAGCAATCTCTTATAAAATGGTGTCTAATTTCTATGTGTTTAGTTTTAGAATGATGTACAGGATTCTTAATGATGCATAAAGTACTATTATTGTCAACAAATATCTTAGTATGCATGAAATTGTACCCATAGTCTAATAGCTGGTTCTGAATCCACAACACTTGGCCACAACATGCAGCTGCAGCCACATACTCTGCTTCAGTTGTAGAATTAGCCACCATTGTTTGTTTCTTACATTGCCAAGATATCAACCTGCTCCCAAGAAACTGACATCCACCAGTTGTGGATTTCCTATCAAATTTATCACCTCCATAATCACTATCTGAATATGCAATCAGCTCCAATGGTGAATCCTTTGGGTAGCACAAACCAAGACTAGGATAGCATCTTAGGTACCTAAAGATCCTCTTCACAGCATAAAGGTGACATTCTTTAGGAGTCACTTGATGGCGTGCACAAGCACACAACAAACATGATGTCAGGTCTGGAGGCAGTAAGATACATCAAGGATCCAATCATGGATCTATTGTGCCTGACATCAACATCTTTCCCATCTCCAATCTTTCCCCAAGGGTGTTCTCTATCCATAGGAGTAGTAGCCCTCTTTTCATATGGAGAAAAGCAAACTTCTTCAAGATCTCAGCAACATATTTATCCTGGGAGATGAAGATACCATCCTCTTTCTGCTGAACATGTAAACCAAGAAAGAAGTTCATCTCCCCCATAGCACTCATCTTGAATTTGTCTGTCATAAGCTTGGAGAAACCCTCACTCATCTTTGGATCAGTAGACCCAAAAATGATATCATCAACATAGACCTGCACAAGCAACACATCCTTACCTTTCTTCTTTGTAAATAGTGTCTGATCTATGATGCCCCTCTTGAATCCATTGTCCACCAAATAGGTAGACAAAGTACCATACCATGCTCTTGGGGCTTGATGAAGGCCATACATAGCCTTTTTGACTCTATACACTTTATCTGGATGCTCTGGATCCTCAAAACCAGGAGGTTGCATTACATATACTTCCTCAACAATAGTTCCATAGAGGAAAGCACTCTTGACATCCATTTGATAGACAGTGAAGCCCATGCAGGATGCATAAGCCAAAAAAATCCTTATAGCTTCAATCCTTGCAACTGGTGCAAAGACCTCCTCATAGTCTATCCCCTCCTCTTGTGTATAACCTTGAGCCACTAACCTTGCCTTGTTTCTGACCACAATGCCTCTTTCATCTCTTTTGTTCCTAAGAACCCATCTTGTCCCTATAGGACTGACATATCTGGGACAATAAACCAGCTCCCAAACATCCTGAATTGCAAATTGGTGAAGCTCATCCTGCATTGCTTCCACCCAACTTGGTTCTTTGAGAGCATCAAATATTTTCTTGGGTTCTTCTTGTGACAGAAAACATGCAAACAAACATGATTTCACAAGAGGGGTATCAACCTTCTTGTGTATATTAGCAATAAACCCACCAAGACCTTGATGAGATCTTCTAGTCTGAACTAGAGTCATAACATCACCAATGATCTGGGAAGGGGGTGATTCTTCATTGTGGAAGTGAGAACTCCTCCTTCAAAAAGTCTTGTGTCCTCAACCTCATTCTCCATGTTGCTAATATCTTCTTCATCAGACTCTATTACATCAACATGAGGATGAACCTCTTCATATATATTGGAAGGTTCACCTTGTTCAAAATTGGAAGAGAAAAGATGGGCAGAATTGTTGTCAACGCCTGAATCTTGTTTGTCAGCGCTTGGGCTAACAACGCTTGAAGTGTGGTTGTTAACGTCTGAACCATCAACGCCTGAATTGGTCTTGTCAGCGCTAGATTTGCCTTTGTCAGCGCCTGAAGGACCATGCATGTTTGTATCTGGTGGTATTTGGAAACCACCATTATCTTGTCCAGCAGCAGCAGCAGCAAAAGCATCTGTCCAAATGGGAAATGTGACATATTCTAATATAGGAGATGCCTTTTCTGCTTGTGATCCAACCCTCTTATGAACCTGTGTACCTGAAACATCAACAACTTGTTCCTCTACAACATTTGAAGTTACCTTCACAATGTCTGGATTAGTGACAGGCATATAATTTAAAGTTCTAGATAAGGGTTCCAAATCAAACAACCAATTAGGACCACTTTCAGGAACACTAGGTTTATTCTCTAAAAACCTAACATGTACTCTTTCAACTATACGTTTGTCCTCTTTAAGATAAACCCTATATCCCTTGCTCTGCACTGAATACCCCATGAAGTAACCCTCATCACCTTTTGCACTAAATTTCCCTAAGGCATCACTAGTATCCAACACTACTACATGACAACCAAAAGGTCTGAGAAAACCAATATTAGGTTTTCTCCCCCAAAGTAACTCATAAGGTGTTTTGTTCTGAATTTTGTTAACCAATGCTCTATTTTGCACATAGCAAGTTGTGTTAACAGCCTCAGCCCAAAAGGCTATAGGAAAGTGAGCATCAGCCAACATTGTTCTGGCTGCTTCAATTAGGGTTCTATTTTTCCTCTCAGCAACCCCATTTTGTTGTGGGGTTCTAGCAATGCTAAATTGCCTAGTAATTCCTTTCCTGGCACATAAATCATCTAACTTCTTATTCCTAAATTCTCCACCATTATCACTCCTAAGCATTTTAACCTCATTGCCAGACCTCTTCTCAATCTGAGTGATAAAATCAATAAGAACATCAGCTGTGTCACTCTTCATAGCTAGAAAGAATGTCTAAGTAAACCTAGAAAAGTCATCTGTGATAACAAAGCAATATGACTTACCATTCAAACTTTCTATATTTGTTGGACCAAAGAGGTCCATGTGAAGCATATGAAGAGGTCTAGAACTAGTATGCACCTGTTTGGACTTGAATGAGACCTTGTGCTGCTTGCCTTTAAGACATGCAACACAAGAGTGGTCATTGTGGAAGGCCTTCTCAGGCAAACCATCAACTAAACCAAGTCTCACAAGTCTATTTATATTTTTAAAATTTATGTGCCCTAGTCTCTTGTGCCACAAATTACTCTCATCTACTGAGGCCTTAGCATAAAAACAAGACATATTGGTATTCATTTTAATCCCATTTAAATTCACATTATATATGTCCTTATGCCTAGGTGTTCTATACTCAATATATTTCTCATCAGGGATCTTAAAATCCTTGCTTAACACCAAACACTCAGTATCAGTAAAAAGAACTTTATTTTTGTTATCACAAACCTGTGATACACTAAACAAGTTGTAATCAAGTTCTTTTACCAAGAAGACGTTCTCAAAACGTAGATTATTGGTGAGAAGGGTTCCTTTGCCTGTGATAGTTCCATATCCACCTCCAAAGTATACCTTATCACCATCTTTAATAGGAGTGAAATTCGTCAGATAGTCTTCCTTCCCTGTCATGTGCCTTGAGCATCCACTATCCCAATATCCATAATCATTGATCTGTCTTTGAATGTCCTGCACATAATGAAAACAAATTAGTTTTCTTTAGGAACCCAAGTCTCAAAAGACTTGGATTCATCTGGTTGTTCAATAAGAACAGACTTAGTTCTCACAACAACCCCATTCTCATCCTTCTTAGGATGAAATACCCAGTTAACCCCAATAGGTTTTGTAATGACCTTTGAAATGTAATTAAATCTATTGCAAGTCATTGAAATCCCATTATCATTAGGGTTTTGATCTTTCTTGGGTCTCCATGTTAAGCTTGAAGAAGCTTTAGACCCCTTACCTTGTGGTTGCAAATATTTAGGTCTGGTCACGTTTCTGTCAGCGTTAGAATTTGTCCTGTCAACGCTGAAATTACACTTGTCAGCGTTGAACCTAGGGTTTGCTACAGAAACCCATTGCCTATTAGACCAGGTGTTTGTCTTTTGAAATGGTATTTGTCCATGAGTGTTAGACCCTCTAGTAAAGAATGGAGCAGGTCTAATCACTTGTGGACTTTGCTGCACACAAGGTTTGGGTCTGACAACGTTTGACTTTCTAACAACGTTGACTTTATTCCTGTCAGCGCTGAAATTATTCCTGTCAGCGCTGGCTTTGAGAGCGTTGACACACTTGTATGCCAAGTGTGAAAAGCTACCACAAATATAACAGGCTTTCTTAGACACAAACTTAGGTCTAGAAGAGAAGAAACCTGTTCCATGATTGCTAACTTGGCTCTTGGGTGACCTAGTATTCCTATTCATCTCTGCATATTTAATGCTAGGTTTTCTATCAGTGTTTGAGCCTAGGTCAACAGCTTTACCAGTGATTGGGTTAGTGACCTTAATGGGTGTTGACTCAATTGGACTTTCACATAGCAAGTCACCCTTGACAAATAAAGTAGGGTTAGCCTTTTTCCACTCATTCAGGTCAGTCAGTTTTTGTTGATACTCTTCAACTGGAGTGACAACTCTTGGGGGAGGAATGAATTCCTCCTCTTGAAGCTCTGGCAAACCCGTCCAAGATAAGTTCTTTTTTTGGACACCATAGAAGTCACCAGCTGGGGGTGGAACCAAAGAGTAATCATTCATCCTAATCCCAGTCATGTCCTTAGGATCCCTTTGTTTAGCTACATAGTCTCCTAGGGTTTGGGTGGCTCTATCAAATCTTTGAATTTTAAGGCCAACATTGTCTTTATTTTTAATAGCCTCATCTAACTTAGCCTGTAACTCACCATTAACCCTTTCCATGATATTTCTAATATCCATACTAGCATCTAACTCATGTTTTAAGATATTGATTTTATCTTTTAAATCAAATTCCATTTTCTTGTATTCAGAAACGGTTTTCTCAGTTTTAGTAAGAGCTAGTTGGTAATTAGACAATTTACATCTTTCAGTACTTATATCATCTAATAATCTTAACACCTCCTTGTTAAGTCTTTCAGTATTTAACCTACACCCTTTGCTACAAAAAGCATCATCATATACCTCATTATCAGATGAAGAGGAGGAGTGTGCCATGAGAGCATATTCAACATGCTCTTCTTCTTCAATATCAGCAACCAAAGCTTTGTCCTCTTCAACATTCTTAGCCAGATAGCTCCAATCCCATCCCATACCATCAATTCCTTGAACTGCAACCATGGCCTTGGAATCCTGAGCTTTAACAACCTGACTTGAGGGTTTACCAGCATCAGATCTTCTAGGAGATCTGCATTCCCTCATGAAGTGCCCCATACGATGGCAGTTGTAGCATTCAACTTTGGATTTGTCAAATCCAGCTGTGTCTTTAGCATTGAAGGTCATTTTCTTCATAAACCTTCTGTTCCACCTGTTTGCTCTTATACTAGCAAGGGCCATGTTCCACTTGATGTCCATCTCTTCCAAGTGCTCATCACTTATCTGCTCAAGGTCCTCATAAGTAATCACTGAACCATTGGGCAAAGAAGCAATGTAAGCACAAACAGTATCTAAATTCAAACCAGCAGGTGTAACTCTTGGGGAGTCACTCTTGAATGTGTCAGCGTCTGAATAGGAGACGTTGACAGGACTTGTTCCAGCGCTGACATATGATGATCCAGTAACTGGATGCACGTAAGAGTCCTTCTGATTGAATTGACCTTCACTATGAGAGAAGAAGGCCATGTTGCTGGTAGTAGACTTGCTTCCATGTTCTGAAAGAGTTTCATCCCCAACAGCCTTAGTTTGTTGTAGATGTCATCAAACGAGGAGCTCTTGTAAGTATTGTTGGCAAGAATAGATCTTGCCTCAATCTTCCATGCCTCACCAAGACTTTTAAGAAAGGTAGCTTTAATATCAACATCACCAACTTGTGTCCCCATGAAGGACAACTTGCTTGTAATGTCAAGCAATCTGCTTCTCACACTACTTAGTTTCTCATTGGGTTGAGCCTTAAAGACAGCATAATCATGCATGAGTTGCTTTTTCTTCTCTTCCTTGGTGTCTGCATTGCCACCATGTGCAACTTCAAGAGCTTCCCAAAGGTCTTTAGCAGATTCATAACTTCTGTATTTATGCTGATTCTCTTGTCCCAAAGAGAGCTTCAGTATATTTAGGGTTTTCATGTCAACCCTTCTCTTTGCTATGTCTTCAGCAGACACAACTCTACCATCATCAGGTTTTTCCCTCTTGTCAGCTTCTGAACATCCAGCAACAGCTGTTCTTGTAGAAATAGCATTAAGAATCTTTTGAGCCTTATTGAATGTGTTTTCATATTCAATAACCTCCCAGAGTGTGTAGTCATAGATCCCCAGATATTGTTAAAAATTGAACTTCCACTGATCAAAGTTGGTTGCATCAAGCATAGGAATCTTGATGTTTGGTAAAGGTGAGGAGGAAGAGTTGGTGATTTCTGGAGTTGACATGATGTTGTTAGGGTTTTTGAGAAAATTAGGGTTTTGGTGATTTTTAGGGTTCTGGTGTTCTTTAAGATCAAAAGTTCCTCAACAAGCTCTAATACCACTTGTTGATCCCAAACTTAGATTGATTAGCTTTATGTATACGAGATTGGATCAAGTAATACATGTAGAGAAACCTTTGTATATGCTTTATGAATCTAAGTGTTATGCGGAATTTAACACTTAAACAAGAACACACAATGATATAAACAAACTTTCATTTTGATTATCAATATCAAACTTGCTTACAATGAAAGATGTTTACGAATGAAAACTTATATAAAACTTATATCAAACATTAATCTAAAGGTCTTCTTTTATAGACATAAGAAGCCTTGTACAATAATCTACGTATCAGCTATTCTAGGTAAAGATAAATATAGAAAATACATTGTCGTTTCTATCCTTACTAGAAGTATTCTAGAATATAATAAACGTGTAGAATATATCTTCCATCAGTGCTTGTCTTCAATGTGTCAACGCTTGACTTTAACTTGTCAACGCTTGAGCTGTCAGCGCTTGTTTTGTTCTTGTCAACGCTTGTTTTGTTCTTGTCAGCGCTCAAGTGATCTGGCCTTAATTTATTCCCAACAATCAGCGCCAGATTTTCCTTTGTCAGCGCTTAAAGATTCATGCATGTTTTCGTCAATTGGTTTTTCTTGTGGACCAACTTTTTCCTTTCCAGCAGCAGCAGCAACAACAAATCCATCTGTCCATATAAGGATGGTAACATTCTCAAGTATGGGGGCTGATTTGACTTCATGTGATTCTACTTCCTTGTCAACCTGTTTACCTAAAATTTCAACAACTGGTTCTTTCACAACATTTGAATCCACTTTCACAATGTTTGGATTAGTAACAGGCATATAATTAAAGGTTCAAGATAAAGGTTCTAAATCAAAGAACCTATTTGGTCCACTCTCAGGATCACTAGGTTTAATTTCTAAAAATTTAACATGTACCTTTTCAAGTATACATTTTTCTTTCTTAATGTAAACTCTATATCCTTTACTCTGCACGGAATAACCCATAAAATAGCCTTCATCACCTTTAGCACTAAACTTTCCTAAGGCATCACTGGTATCAAGTACCACTACATGACATCCAAAGGGTTTTAGAAAACCAATATTAGGTTTCCTATTCCAAAATAGCTCATAAGGTGTCTTATTGTGGATTTTGTTGATCAATGCCCTATTCTGAACATAGCAGGCTGTATTCACAGCCTCAACCCAAAAAGCAATGGGAAAATGAGCATCAACCAACATTGTCCTAGCTGCTTCTATGAGTGTTCTATTTTTCCTTTCAGCTACCCCATTTTGTTGTGGGGTTCTAGCTACACTAAACTACCTAGTAATCCCTTTATTAACACAGAAGTCATCTAACAACTTGTTTCTAAACTCACCACAATTATCACTTCTAAGAATTGTAACCTCGTTCCTAGTCTTTTTCTCAATCTGGTTAATAAAACTAATCAAAACAGCGGTAGTTTCACTTTTCAAAGCCAAAAAGAAAGTCCAAGTAAATCTAGAAAAATCATCAGTTATGACAAAACAAAAAGATTTACCATTTAAGCTTTCTATATTAGTTAGACCAAACAAGTCCATATGCAGCAAGTGAAGAGGTATAGAACTAGAGTGCACAAGTTTTGACTTAAAGGAGACTTTGTGTTGTTTGCCTTTAAGGCATGCAACATAAGAGTGATCATTGTGGAAAGCCTTTCAGGCAAACCATCAACTAAACCATGTCTCACAAGTCTGTTTATGTTCTTAAAGTTTATGTTCCCTAACCTTCTGTGCCATAGATTACTTTCATCAACTGAAGCCTTAGCATATAGACATGACAAATTATTATTCATCCTAATTCTATTAAGATTCACAATATAAATGTCCTTATGCCTAGATGTTCTATAATCAATAAACTTCTCATCAGGTATCTTAAACACTTTGTTTAACACCAATCATTCAGTATCAGTGAAAAGAACCTTATTTTTGTTATAACAAACTTGTGATATACTAAACAGATTATAGTTAAGTTCTTTTACCCAAAATACATTCTTAAAACGCAAATTATTGGTGATAAGAGTGCCTTTGCCAGTAATTGTACCATATCCTCCTCCAAAGTACACTTTGTCACCATCTTTAATGGGTTTAAAGTTTGTCAAATAATCTTCCTTCCCCGTCATGTGCCTAGAGCATCCACTATCCCAATAGCTATAATCATTTACCTGTTTTTGAATGCCCTGCACATAAAGAAAACAAATTGGTTTTCTGTAGGAACCCAAGCCTAAGCAGACTTGGATTCATTTGGTTGTTCAACAAGAACGGATTTAGTCCTTATAACAACCCCTTGTTCATCCCTTTTTGGATTGAACACCCAGTTATCCCCAATTGGTTTAGTTATGACCTTTGAAATATAATGAAATATGTTATAGGTCATAGAAATCCCATCTGAATTAGGGTTTTGGTATTGTTTGGGCATCCATGTCAAGCTAGAAGAAGCTTTAGACCCCTTTCCCTTTGGCTGCAAGTATTTGTTATTACTTGGTCTAACAACGTTGGAAACATTCCTGTCAACGTTAAAATTTTTCTTGACAGCGCTGAATTTACACTTATCAACGCCAAAACTAGGGTTTGCTACAGGAGCCCATTGTCTGTTAGACCATTTATTAGTCTTTTGAAAAGGCCTTTCTCCATAAGTATTAGACCCTTTAGTAGAGAATGGAGCTGGTCTAGTAACTTGTGGACTTTGCTGGACAAAAGGTCTACTTTTGACCATGGTTGACTTTTTGTCACCGTTGACTTTTGAAGCATTGACACACTTATACGCCAAATGTGAAAAACTCCTACAACTATAACAAGATTTTCTAGATATAACCCTAGGTCTAGATGAAAAAGAAACTTGTACCATTATCACTTACTTGACTTTTTGGTGACCTAGGTTTTCTATACATTTCTGCATACTTAACACTAGGTTTTCTATCAACATTTAAGCCAAGGTCAATAGGTTTTCCAGTAGAAGGGTTGGTCACTTTTATGGGTGTGGACTCATTTGGGCTTTCACTAAGCATGCCACCTTTAACAAACAAAGTAGGATTGGCTTGCTTCCATAGTTCTAAATCAGTCAATTTTTGCTTATATTCCTCTACTGGGTAAGTACTCTTAGTGGAGGAATGAATGCCTTTTCTTGGAGTTCTGGTATACCAGTCCAAGAAAAATCCTTTCTAAGGACACCATAAAATTTCCCAGCAGGTGGTGGAACATCAACATACTATTTCATCCCAATTCCAGTCATATCCCTAGAGTCTCTTTGTTCACTAACACATTTTTCTAGGGTTTGAGAAGCTTTATCAAATCTTTGAATTTTAAGCCCTACACTATCTTTGTTTTTAATAGCCTCATCTAACTTAGCTTGTATGACTCCTTTGGATCTTTCCAAAATGTCCCTAAGGTCAATACTAGCATTCAGGTCATGAGACAAAACGTTAATTTGATATTTTAGGTCAAGCTCCATTTTCTTGTATTCAGCCACAATCTTTTCAATTTGAACAAGTATAAGTTTATAATTAGATAACTTGCATTTTTCATCAAAAACATCTGATTTTAACTTTAAAATTTCTTTGTTAAGTTTTTCGGTGTTTAAACGACAACCTTTACTACAGAAAGCATCATCATATACCTCATTATCTGATGAAGATGAAAAATGTGCCATGAACGTATAGTGAACATGCACATCTTCTTCCTTCTCTGCAATCAAGGCCTTGTTCTCTTCCATCTCCTTGGCCATAAAGCTCCAATCTCAACCAACACCATCAATTTCTTGCACGGCAGCGATAACCTTTGTGTCTTCAACCTTGATGATTTGGCTTGAAGGCTTTCCAGCATCAGATCTTCTTAGAGATATCCATTCTCTCATAAAGTGACCCATTCTATGGCAATTGTAACACTCAACCTTGGATTTATCAAACCTAGCAGTGTATTTAGCATTAAATGTCATCTTCTTCCTGAACCTCTTATTCCATCTATTAGCCCTTATGCTTGTAAGTGCCATATTCCACTTTATGTCCATATCCTCCAAATTCTCATCACTGATTTTCTCAAGTTCCTCATATGTAATCACTGAACCATTGGGAAATGCAGCAATGTATGCACACACTATATCTAGATCAATACCAGCAGGTTTAATCCTTGGTGAGTCAACATTGTATGTGTCAGCGTCTGAATGTGGGGCGCTGACAATGCTTGATCTAACGTTGACACAAGGGTATCCAGTAACGGGGTGCAGGTATGACTCCTTTTGATCAAACTGGCCTTCACTATGTGAGAAGAAAGCCATGTTTCCAGAGGTAGATTTGCTTCCTTGATCCAAAAGTATTTCATTCTCTACAATCTTCAGTTTATTGTAGACGTCATCAAAAGTGGAACTTTTGTGAGCATTGGTAGCAATAATAGACCTTGCTTCAATCTTCCATGCATCACCAAGGCTTTTAAGGAAAGTGGTAATGTGATCAGCATCATCATACACTGTTCCCATAAAGTACAATTCGCTTATGATGTCAAGAAGTCTGCTTCTCACCCCACTTAGCTTTTCATTGGGAAGAGATTTGAACACAGCATACTCATGCAAGAGTTTCTTCTTCTTCTCTGAGGCAGTATCATCATTACCACCATAGTTGACTTGAAGGGCTGCCCAAAGCTCTTTGGCAGACTCAAAACCTCTATACTTGTGTTGATTGGCTGGTCACAAAGAAAGTGTGAGAATGCTTAGAGTTTTCATGTCATTTCTTCTCTTTACAATGTCCTCAGTTGAGACAGCTCTCCCATCTGAAGGTTTTTCTTTTCGATCCTCTTCAGTTGAGCCCTCAACTGATCTTAATGTAATAGCAGCTTGAATCTTGGCAGCCTTATCGAATGTGTTTCCATATTCAATAATTTCCCATAGAGTGTGATCATGAATCTGATGATACTACTCAAAATTGAACTTCCATAGCTCAAAATTGTCAGGGTCTAGCATGGGGATTTTTAGATTGTGGCTAGAGGAAGAAGTCATATCTGGAGTAGACATCTTGTCTGGTTTTCCGGGTTTCTTGAAAAATTAGGGTTTTTGGTGATTTAGGGTTTTTAGAGTTTTGTCTTCTTTAGATCAAAGTGCCTAAACAAGCTCTTATACCACTTTTTGATCCCAAACTTAGATCGATTTAGCTTTTGTGTAAACGAGATTAAATCAAGTTAAACACTTATAGAAACTTTGTTGTGTAAACAATTCAAATACTATGGGGAATTAATACTTGAATGAAGAACAAACAAAACAAATAAACCAAACTTTCACTTTGATTGATAATCGAACTTGTGTACGATGAAAGTGTAAAAACGTATATTGATCTACAACCTAAAGGCCTCCTTTTATAGATTAAGGAACCTTGTACAAGAGTCTATGTATCAGCTATTTTAGGTAAAGATAAACATATAAAATACATTGTCGAACATATCTTTACTAGAAACATAAAACGTGTAGACTAAGTATTCTATCAGTGCTTGGACTTCTTCTCATCAGCGCTTGATTTCTTCTTGTCAACGCTTGATCTGAAAATGCTTGATTTCTTCGTATCAACGCCCAATTAACTCTTGTCAATGTCTAAGTGTCTTGGCTAATGTTATTCCCAACAGTTTTGTCTCAATGATATCCCATGCATCTTGAATGGACTTAGCAAGAATGTTTCTACCCGTGACCGAGTTAAGGGAATCTTGATGGTGTGGTCTCCAACCATTGTAGAAGGTGTTAATTTGGTGAACTTGATCAAAACCATGGTTAGGGCACTTTCTTAAAAACTATTTGAACTCTTCCCAAGCTTCACTAAAGGTTTGGTCTCTCTTTTGTTGAGAGCCTATGATTTGGTTCTGAAACTAAGAATTTTTCAATTCTTTTTATGTCTATTTTTCGTTCCTCGACTCGACTCGAATTGATTTCCAATTTTAACACGAGATTAATTGTTTTTGGTTATAATACTTGTTTGGAGATCTATTTCTATTTAAGCCCAAAGCAAGCAAAAAGGTAAAAATAATATTATGAATACGTAAATACTTACTATTGCTAAAACAAAGTGCACGTACAAACAATTAAGCTAAAAGTACAACTAGAAAATGCAAGAAATTTAAATCTATATGAGACTAGTTATTTCTATGATGCAACAAAATTAAACTAAGAATAAAAATTAATTAAACTATATGAAAATTACGCTAGATGCAACACGTAGTAACAAGCAAGAAAAATTTTAAAAAATTTATAAACTTAAAATTAAAGCATAAAGCTTTAACCTTTTTTAGCTTAATAACCTTATTAGATGATAAAGCTTGAAGCTTTATACACTAATAAGCTTAAAAAAGAAAGAAAGGTGTAAACTTTAAACTAAAAATAAGTTTTTTGAAATAAAAACTACTTTTTAAAACTATTTTTAAAAGAAACAAAATAACTTTAAAACATAAAACTTAGAAAGCGAGATTTTAAAATAAAATAGATATATTTTGAAAACAATTTAAACAAAATTATTCTATAAAATTAAGCTACAACTATTATGCTAGAAATTTAAAAAGGTAAGAACGTAGTACCCGTGGTCTGTAGAAAAACGCTCTAAACAAACAACATCAACAACATAAACAAAATACGGCCCGTTAAGTACACAGCCTCCCAATACCAAAACTATCAAAAGCGTAACCCGGCCCGTAAAGTACACGGCCAACCAAATTAATCTCTAACCAAACTAATCAACCATATCAACTTGAACCAAATTAATCAACTATAAGCTCTTCTTAGAAAATGATAGATCGATACGCCGAGATCAAAGAAAACATAAAAGGTTAGAATAATAAGCAATAATTATTAAATGATAAAGATATTTAATTAAAACTTATAGATCTAAAATATTTTTTTATGTTTTATAAAAGTATTTTAAATTTTAAAGCTAAAAATTATAGATCTACTTAATCAATTTAAAAACCTAATAGATCTAACTATTTTTTTAAGGTTTTATAAAAATACTTTAAATTTTAAACTCTAAACTTATAGATCTAAACTTTTTAATATAAAAAACTAATAGATCTAACTATTTTTTTGGTTTTTTAAAAATATTTTTAATTTTTTTAAAGCTTAAACTAATAGATCTAAATAACTAATTAATAAAAACTAAAAGTGCTTAAATAAAAAGCTAGCTTATAAATAAGTCGTAAGCCTAAGCTTAGGACTTATGAGATTTAAAAAGCTAAAAAGCTAATTAAATGATTACTCCACAAATAAGCTAGATCTACTAATAGGCGACAATAAGCTTGAAATAAAATTAATTATTCCAAACTTTATATAAATCTAATCTTATTTGGAAAAAAGTTATAAAAACTTATCCCAAAATAATAAGATAGATTATAAGATTAAAATTAAAAAGAAAGGAAGAATGAGAATATTATGAAGCTAGAACTAGACTTTTATTAAAAACTTGAAGATTACAAGGCTTGAAAAAGTAAAATTACATTTATAAAATAAAAGTAAAAAAAAAAAAACTAGAGAGAATACTAAAATAAAACTAAGCTAACTACTCAAATACAAGGAAATGGGAGCCTTTTATAAGCATCCAACGATCAGGGTAAAATCGTCCTTTCAAACCCTTTATTTCTTTTCCTTCTTTAAGTTGTGGGTACTTTCGTCATTTTCTTCCTTATTTTTCCTTGTTAATAACGCCTCTGCCTTGTTTTCTCCGAAAGTGGGATACAGCTGCCTTCATTGGATCAACCGCCCCCATAATTGCTTCTGCCAGCCTCTG
The DNA here is from genome assembly GCA_025667525.1 of Glebionis coronaria. Lineage (NCBI taxonomy): Eukaryota > Viridiplantae > Streptophyta > Magnoliopsida > Asterales > Asteraceae > Glebionis > Glebionis coronaria. The sequence goes on from CM046875.1 coordinate 295,907,706, forward strand.
GCCTCGTCCTGACGCGTGCCAGGTGCCACGTGGCATGCTCCCATTGGCCAGCCGCCTGACGTGTCTGCCACCTATTACATGCATAAATGACAAACAGTCAGTGCCACGTGGCGCGCTGGCATTGGCCAGCCGTCGCCACAGGGATGCTGACGTCAACATGACGTCACCCGGTTTGAACCGGGTTGAACCGGGCTTAACCGGGTCTGGTTCGTAATTGGACCGGCTGGTCTGAACCGGTCCGGTCTGATTCTGGTTTAAGTCTGGACCGGCCGGTCTGATTCTGGTTTGGGTCTGGTTTTGATTCGTTTCTGGACCGGGTCCGCCACGTGGACCACTCAGAGAGTGCCACGTGGCACTGAGTATATATTACCCAGCATTTGCCATACCAAGAATCGAACCCTGGTCAATTCTGCCAAGGTTTGAAAGTGTTAGCCATTGGGCTAAGCATACTTTCAAGTATGTATGTGCAAAAGAAATCCTATAACCCCTTTTTGTTTGGTTTGACTGACCATTGACCCCTCCTTTTGACCATTTGACTTAGTTTATTTAATAATATTAATAATAACAATAATAATATATATATTACGAAAATAAATATTAATTTTAATAAAAACTTTATTTTATTATTTATTTTCGGAAATTATTTAATATATATTATTAATTTATTAAAAACTATTTATTTATTTAAATAAAACTAATTAACTTTATTTAAAAACTAATTAAACTTAAAAAATTAATAGAAAACAAACAGTAAAGAGTTACGACGCGAGGTCGGGACCGTTGGCTTCGTAATTTTGAGCTTTTCAATGTGATTTATTAGTGGATGACTTTGGAGATTGGCAAAAATGGTCCTTGTTGTAAAATCTTTATCAAATCTTCATTTTTAGTCCTCCAAACTTCATTCTTTTGGCACTTTTTGGTCCTTTGACTTTATTTTTGACTTTTTCTTCGATAAATGACCGTGAAATCCCGTGTTTTCTCTTCTTTTGATCATTTGTACCTATTTAATACACAAAACACAAAACCACGCGTAATTCCGACTTTTATGATATAAAACACATGATTAGGTCTTGTTTTTCCTTGATTTTAGTGGCAAAAGGATAAGTGTTTACACACTTATTAAATCCCCTACAATTGACCATTGCAATGACCCCATGAAATGCATAATTTCAAAGCATAAAGTTATATTTTTCTCATAATTAATCCATCTCGGCCTTTATTACTATTACTACTACTACTACGACGAAAAGATAAAAACTTAAAAAGGAGACAAAAGTTATAATCATTTATTAACTTGGATTAGGGCTTTAGTGTCATGAATATTAATCACCCTCAAGTTTCACGTTCCCCATACCAAGCTTAAAAACGAGATCATTGAAACTACAAGTTAGCACAACTAACACTTACTCATGTGGTTTAATTAATCACTTAGACCCCCTTATTCCTATGGTGTATCTCTTGTATTTTATTTTTGCCTTGAATGATCACGAGGATGCATTTTTGACTTATTTCGATAATTTATTAAGGCCGAAAATAAAGTGGGACGATTTAATCAATAGTTAGCTAAAGGACAAAATCTTTTAAAACGGCTTCTCGAAACCTCATAAAGTTCATATCTTGGCATAACTCGTTTCACGATTTGAGACCTTTCTCGGACCGATATTTGGCTTGTACTTCAAACTTCAAATCTTGAGAGACGATCTTGAAATTATGGTATTCTCTTCATTTTGGTATACATCTTTATTAGGAGTGAAAGATGCTTCAAACGTTGACCACGACTTCTTCATCTATACTCTTCTTTATTTAGGATTTTGATATACAACGATCCGCCTCCTTTTCGGACTTGGATCTATTTATCCTCATACCTTGTTAGGTTCTTTTTGGATAGACTTCTCCATGATCTTTAGGGGAGTAATTGCTTCTCGTCGTGTGTCTTGATCCATCATATTGATTTGGATTAATGATCTTCACAATCTCTTAGGATCTTTAGCAAAAAAAAGTGAATCCTCATGCCTTGTGAGGGCCTTTTTGGACTCGGGTATCCTCATGCCTTGTTAGGGCCTTTTTGGATAAGCCAATCTTCGCGTCCCGCTTCAATAAGTTATGCCTTGGCTATGAACTCTAATTAATACCGAGCAACTTTTAAACGATCTTGTGCTAGAAGCTAAGTAACTTTTCAAATCGTACAACCTTATTTATTGCAAATATATTTATTAACAAGCGATGGGAGAAAAAGCTCATAACTAACTCACATAAGTTAATGAAAGAATACCAAACTTATAATTAACTCTATCATCTCTCGTTCTCCACAATTTAAAATCTCAAGAAATGAGACTCGTAGATGCTTAGCCTAATAAACCAATTAAGGTCCATGGTTAAGGATACTAGCTAGAGTAAACTCGGATAAGTAAACTCGGGTTGAGTCAAAATATTCACGACGGGCCTAATATATCAAAGATATCTAAACTTGTTAAAACCATTTTTATTCATTTATTTATTTTTACTTTATTCTTGAAGTGAAAAATATAAATACGATGCGATTATAAAAGGAAAGAACATAAATAAAAATACTACTAGGCAAAAATAGATCAAAAATTTTGAAAAACGTTGAAAAAATTTTAAATTTTCCGGTAAAATAGGGTCAAATTCATGTAAAAGGCCACTAAAATTTTGACAGAAATCCCCCCTACACTTAATATAAACATTGTCCTCAATGTTTAAGCATGTGGGACAATAAACTCCCCTACACTTAGGACATTGAGTACGTTGTTTAAAATCAAGCTAAGGAAAGGACAACTAAAGTGATAACATTTATTCGTTTTATTTATATACAAGATAGAATCACAGTAGCAAAAACTTATCGAAGGAACCGGGTACACGGGAACACGGGTCTCTTCAAAAGTACCAAAAGTGGATCATTAAGCACATGTCCCTGCACACAACATCACAACACAAACAACAAGAAACCTACACGGCTCCCCCCCACACTTATTGGTGAAAATGGGTGAAAGCGAAAAAAAAGGTAAAAAGGGTGGAAAAGGTAAAAATCTAACCTAGTTAAACGATGCTTGATTTATTAACACGAGTCTCTAGCTCGACTCGAATTCCCGAATGTCATCATTCAAATGGGAAAATCATGGGAAAAACCGAGATTTCCAAGGGAGGAAAATCTCTCCATGATAGAGGGTGAAACAAATTCATATAAGGCATACCCCATAAAAATCCACCCGGGTCAAACACATAATTTCCATCACAAAAGAAAATAAACCACAAGGTGGTACGCAAGTCATAGAGAAGTGGGGTATCCTTAGGCAAAAGTCTCTTACAAGGAAAGGTGTTATGGAGATATGGCAATGAAAGCACAAAAGTCTCTATTCCGGGATCAAACACCGATTTCTTAATGGGAAAATAGCAAGAGGTAGTGACATTTAAGCTCAAAACATCATCAAAATCCAATGTGGGAAAGTCATCCTCTTCCAAACTTGATGTGAAAACATAAGTATCGTCGGAGTCATAGGAAAACTCTTCCTCGTGAGGAAAATAGGTATTTAGAAAAATATCTAAATCCTCCTCAAATGGAATAACCTCTAAATTAGGTATGATCTCAAAGAGTGGGGGATCCTCCTCATAAGTCATGACTTCTAAAAGTGGAGTATAAAAGTCAAAAGGAATCTCCATGGAAGAATCACTCATCGAGATATGAGGTGCATTAAGATCATGGGGTGGGTCATCAAAGTTGATGAGATCACTTAAGGAAGTGTCATCATCGTAAGTATCAAAGATTGGGGTATCATAAATGGGTGGGTCAAAAGACGAGTCGTCTAAGCCGAAGATAGTGTGACCACTTGAAGAAGTGTCATCACTATCGGTGTCATAAATGGGAGTATAAAAAATTTGAGGCTCTAAGGGAAGGGATGAAGTTGTCACAAAATCATTTTGATTAGACTTTTCAATTCCTAAAGGATTAATAAAAATCTCTTCATTATCGTAATTAAGAACATCAATCATATTGATAGACTCTTTTCCATTTGATTTTGTTGTGATTTTTCCCATTTTAAAAACTTGTTGTTCATCCCGAACCCTAAGAATTAACTCCCCTTCGGCCACATCAACTAAGGCTCTTCCGGATCGTAAGAATGGTCTACCAAGTATTAACTGAATACGAGGATCCATCTCATAGTCGACGACGACAAAGTCCACGGGAAAAGTAAAAGTACCGACTCTAACAAAAACGTCTTCGGCAATACCAACGGGGTATGCGAGAGTTCGATTAGCAAACTCTAAAGTCATACGAGTCGGTACAAGGTCGGGTAATGACAATTGTTTCCAAACCGAAAGTGGCATAAGATTGATGCTAGCGCCGAGATCCGCTAAAGCCATACAATCATCGATTTGAGGAAACGAGCAAGGTAACACGAATCTTCCGGGATCTCCTAGCTTTTCGGGAAGCTCTTTGAGAAGAACCGCGGAACAATTTTCATTTAAACGAGTGTTCACGAGCTCAACCATTTTTTCTTTCTTATTAAGCAAATCTTTAAACATTTTGACAAATTTTGGCATTTGAGCAAGTGCTTCAATAACGCTTATGTTAACATTCACATTGGAAATCATTTTCAAAAAGTTAGAGACATGAACGTCATCTTTGGTGAGCACTTTAGTCTTGCCTAACCTAGATGGATAAGGTATATTCGGCTTAGACTTTGAAGGTTGAGAAGGAAAAGGACTCGCTTCTTGAACAACCGTAGGGATAGGCTCTTTCGGCAATGGAGGACTAGAACTAGGAGTGGTAGTGGGCGGAATCACCGGAGGGGGAGTAGGATTACTCATTATGACCTCCGGGCCTTGTCTCTCCTTTATAGGCGAAGAGATGGAAGGTCCCACTAAAGTGGCTCCACTTCGAGTATTGATAGCACTCACATTAGCACGAGGGTTAATCTCGGTATTGGATGGTAAGGCACCTTGGGGTCTAAGGGTTTGCAACATAGTCAAAAATCTCTTATCGTTGGACTCTTGCATTTGTCTAGTGGATTCTTGCATTGATTTCATGATTTTCTCATGTTCGGTCAATTTTTGTAGAACCAAGTCCATTTGAGGATTTTGCATGTTCATTTGATTAAACCCTTGATAAGGAAAACCTTGATTTTGAGATTTAAAACCGTTGTTATTATAAAAACCTTGATTATTATTTTGAAACCCTTGGTTTGGACCATTAAAATTCCCTTGATTAGCATTCCCTTGAAAATTACCCATTTGAGGACCTTGGTTCCTATTTTGGTATTGGGTATTTTGGGCGGGTGAGGGTGGTCTTTGTGGTGCTACAAAACCCGGGGGAGCCAAATAATTAGTACTCTTGTAAGACAAATGGTTAACATCAACATTAGGTTTAAATGGAACCCTTTCATTAGCATTAAAAGCACAAACTTGTTGTTGTTGATTATTGTAAACCTTGTCACAATTGAAATATTAATGTGGTCCACCACAAGTCTCACACGTTTCACTATTTTCTTTCAAGGCATTAACTTGACCATTTAAGGCATCGGTTTTTAGAGCAAGTGTTTCAACAAGCGAAGTGAGTTTATCGATTCTCTTGTCACTCTCACTAGAACTAGCACTCGCCATAGTGGCCCTAACACTTTTGGTTTGTACTTTAGCCTTGTTTTCAATTATGGACCAAGCCTCGTTCATGGTTTTCACAAGAATATTGCCTCCCGCGGCACTATTAAGTGAGTCTTGGTCATTTAGAGTTAAACCATTGTAAAACGTATTTATTTGATGCACTTTGGTGAAACCATGTTGTGGAAATTTTCTCAAAAGCTCTTTAAATCGATCCCAAGACTCACTAAAATTTTCCCCATATTTTTGCTCAAAGGTGATTATTTCATTCCTTAAATAAGTGGTCCGTGATGGTGGGAAAAAGTAATTAATGAACTTGGTCTCTAAATCAATCCATGTTGTAATACTTTGGGGTGGTTCCTTATCAAGCCAAATCCGGGCTTGTCCCTCGAGGGAAAAAGGAAAAAGTTGTAGGCGAACGGCCTTCTGTGGCACCCCATTGTATTTGACGGTATTAGCTAATTGGATAAATCTCATGATATGATCATGGGGGTCATCTTGGGAACGACCCAAAAATGGGATAGCGGAAACCATTTTAATTAAATCCGATTTGAGATTAAAATTATTTGCTCCAATTGCGGGGACAACGATGGCGTCATCGTTTCCTTCAACGTGAGATTGCAAAATCTCGAGCATAGGTCGGTTATCTTCCATTGTATTGTCGAAAGCACGATTCTCGGGATCGGCCTGAATGATGGTTTTTTTGTTTTTCTTCTTCTTCTTCTTTTTGGAAGAATTGGAAGAATTTGGTACACCACTCGGTATGTATGTACGCGCGCGAGTGCGCATACAATTAAAACTTGGCATGAGGTAGGTGACCTCGGTCGACTTTGAGAGGAAAAGGATTTTCCCTCTCGATGAGCAATATGAAAAAGCTACAAAAATATATACGTAAACACTACTTGAGTTGGCAAACCAATAATCGGTCGTCCCTCTCAATATACGCACTAGCAAGCGGGGAAACGAGGTGGCACAAATCACTTAAAAACTTTTTTCCTTAGACGGCCTTTTATAGCGCGTCTCCTTATACCCACCTTATAGTTTGTATATATCGAGTACAAACGTCTTACTAGTATTTTTCTATTTTGCCTTTTTATTTCGTTTAGGATTCGACTACTATAGTTAGGTGATGAAATCCCAACTAAGGCTTATTTGAAAAGTAGGTAAGTTATTCTGCTACGTAATAGAATATAGTAAATGAAAAATCTTTTTGTATTTTTTTAGAAAAATATATATTCATAAGAAAAATCGAAAGAGTATTACTTTTGTATTTTAGGAAAAAGTACTTTTAGGAAAAAGTATTACTTTTGTATTTTTTTTTTAATTTTTTTGGTACAATTCTTAGGAAAGAAATTGCTTTTGTGATTTTTTAATATTTTTGTATTTTTAAGTTTTTGATTTTTTGTATTTTTGATTTTCTTGCAAGAAACGTAACGTTCAAAGAGAACGGATCCCAAAATCCAAACGTCTTCACGAAGAATCGTCAATCGTACGAGCGAAGCGGCAGCAGCGCCATTTTGAAACTAAGAATTTTTCAATTCTTTTTATGTCTATTTTTCGTTCCTCGACTCGACTTGAATTGATTTCCAATTTTAACACGAGATTAATTGTTTTTGGTTATAATACTTTTTTGGAGATCTATTTCTATTTAAGCCCAAAGCAAGCAAAAAGGTAAAAATAATATTATGAATACGTAAATACTTACTATTGCTAAAACAAAGTGCACGTACAAACAATTAAGCTAAAAGTACAACTAGAAAATGCAAGAAATTTAAATCTATACGAGACTAGTTATTTCTATGATGCAACAAAATTAAACTAAGAATAAAAATTAATTAAACTATATGAAAATTACGCTAGATGCAACACGTAGTAACAAGCAAGAAAAATTTTAAAAAATTTATAAACTTAAAATTAAAGCATAAAGCTTTAACCTTTTTTAGCTTAATAACCTTATTAGATGATAAAGCTTGAAGCTTTATACACTAATAAGCTTAAAAAAGAAAGAAAGGTGTAAACTTTAAACTAAAAATAAGTTTTTTGAAATAAAAACTACTTTTTAAAACTATTTTTAAAAGAAACAAAATAACTTTAAAACATAAAACTTAGAAAGCGAGATTTTAAAATAAAATAGATAAATTTTGAAAACAATTTAAACAAAATTATTCTATAAAATTAAGCTACAACTATTATGCTAGAAATTTAAAAAGGAAAGAACGTAGTACCCGTGGTCCGTAGAAAAACGCTCTAAACAAACAACATCAACAACATAAACAAAATACGGCCCGTTAGGTACACGGCCTCCCAATACCAAAACTATCAAAAGCGTAACCCTGCCCGTAAAGTACACGACCAACCAAATTAATCTCTAACCAAACTAATCAACCATATCAACTTGAACTAAATTAATCAACTATAAGCTCTTCTTCGAAAATGATAGATCGATACGCCGGGATCAAAGAAAACATAAAAGGTTAGAATAATAAGCAATAATTATTAAATGATAAAGATATTTAATTAAAATTTATAGATCTAAAATATTTTTTTATGTTTTATAAAAGTATTTTAAATTTTAAAGCTAAAAATTATAGATCTACTTAATCTATTTAAAAACCTAATAGATCTAACTATTTTTTTAAGGTTTTATAAAAATACTTTAAATTTTAAACTCTAAACTTATAGATCTAAACTTTTTAATATAAAAAATTAATAGATCTAACTATTTTTTGGTTTTTTAAAAATATTTTTAATTTTTTTAAAGCTTAAACTAATAGATCTAAATAACTAATTAATAAAAACTAAAAATGCTTAAATAAAAAGCTAGCTTATAAATAAGTCGTAAGCCTAAGCTTAGGACTTATGAGATTTAAAAAGCTAAAAAGCTAATTAAATGATTACTCCACAAATAAGCTAGATCTACTAAAAGGCAACAATAAGCTTGAAATAAAATTAATTATTCCAAACTTTATATAAATCTAATCTTATTTGGAAAAAAGTTATAAAAACTTATCCCAAAATAATAAGATAGATTATAAGATTAAAATTAAAAAGAAAGGAAGAATGAGAATATTATGAAGCTAAAACTAGACTTTTATTAAAAACTTGAAGATTACAAGGCTTGAAAAAGTAAACTTACATTTATAAAATAAAAGTGCAACAAAAAAAAAAACTATAGAGAATACTAAAATAAAACTAAGCTAACTACTCAAATACAAGGAAATGGGAGCCTTTTATAAGCATCCAACGATCAGGGTAAAATCGTCCTTTCAAACCCTTTATTTCTTTTCCTTCTTTAAGTTGGGGGTACTTTCGTCATTTTCTTCCTTATTTTTCCTTGTTAATAAACGCCTCTGCCTTGTTTTCTCCGAAAGTGGGATACAGCTGCCTTCATTGGATCAACCGCCCCCATAATTGCTTTTGACAGCCTCTGACCTCGTCCTGACGCGTGCCAGGTGCGAAGTGGCATGCTCCCATTGGCCAGCCGCCTGACGTGTCTGCCACCAAGTACCTCCATAAATGACAAACAGTCAGTGCCACGTGGCGCGCTGGCATTGGCCAGCTGTTGCGACGTGGATGGTTCGTAACTGGACCGGCCGGTCTGATTCTAGTTTGGGTCTGGACCGGCCGGTCTGATTCTAGTTTGGGTCTAGACCGGCTGGTCTGATTCTGGTTTGGGTCTGGTTCTGATTCGTTTCTGGACCGGGTCCGCCACGTGGACCACTCAGAGAGTGCCACGTGGCACTAAGTATATATTACCCAGCATTTGCCATACCAAGAATCGAACCCTGGTCAATTCTGCCAAGGTTGAAAGTGTTAGCCATTGGGCTAAGCATACTTTCAAGTATGTATGTGCAAAAGAAATCCTATAACCCCTTTTTGTTTGGTTTGACTGACCATTGACCCCTCCTTTTGACCATTTGACTTAGTTTATTTAATAATATTAATAATAACAATAATAATATATATATTACGAAAATAATTATTAATTTTAATAAAAACTTTATTTTATTATTTATTTTCGGAAATTATTTAATATATATTATTAATTTATTAAAAACTATTTATTTATTTAAATAAAACTAATTACCTTTATTTAAAAACTAATTAAACTTAAAAAATTAATAGAAAACAAACCGTAAAGAGTTACGACGCGAGGTCGGGACCGTTGGCTTCGTAATTTTGAGCTTTTCAATGTGGTTTATTAGTGGATGACTTTGGAGATTGGCAAAAATGGTCCTTGTTGTAAAATCTTTATCAAATCTTCATTTTTAGTCCTCCAAACTTCGTTCTTTTGGCACTTTTTGGTCCTTTGACTTTATCTTTGACTTTTTCTTCGATAAATGACCGTGAAATCCCGTGTTTTCTCTTCTTTTGATCATTTGTACCTATTTAATACACAAAACACAAAACCACGCGTAATTCCGACTTTTATGATATAAAACACATGATTAGGTCTTGTTTTTCCTTGATTTTAGTGGCAAAATGATAAGTGTTTACACACTTATTAGGTTCCTTAATGCGGTGGTTCGTGAAGGTAGAAAGAACTTGTTCACAAATTTCTTCTTCAAGTCCTCCCAAGTGAGAATGCTATTAGAGGGTTGTTTGTCTAGCCAAATCCTAGCATTTCCCTCCAAAGAGAAAGGGAATAAGATCAACTTAATTTCCTCCGAAGGTACCCCATTATACTTGATGGTGTTACAGATGGACAAGAATGTAACACCCCCAAATTTATACAACTCAATACAGCGGAAGACTCGTTGGTGTTACGGGATAGCACATTACTCACATCATAGACAACGCATAAGAATCACGTCGTTTAATAATAAAGCATTTCCATTCATAAATATCAGAGTTACATAGGTCCCAAGTCATTGTATTTTTATACAGGTTTTACAAAGCATTTGAATGGAAATTGTCATTTAAGTGCGGGCCATGAATTTTTGTTTTCTTCCCGAGAATTACCTTCAAGTACCTGAGATAAAACATGTTAAAAGAAAAGGTCAGCGATAACGCCGAGTGAATTCATAGTGTTTAATAAAACATAAATATATCATCGGTATAAAATTATTACCGAAAACCATTTTGTACAAATCATTTAATGGGCCATAAAATAGCCAAAGTCATTTTATATAATTCCTTATCAAAATCATAATGTAGGCTTTCGCCTTCAAAATCGTTATACGAACCAATGTCGTAAAAATATCATACAATACGTTTTATAACCTTGTATGGAGTTAAATAAAAACCGTTATATGATTATGGTTATGAAAACCAAAACACGAACATAATATCAATAGTAAGACCCCGTATTGCTAGTCAGGCAATACATCGTAATTTGATGCTTAAAGCAGTATTTCGTTAACTGGATTATTACAAGCCGCATGACATTGTTATCTTACTACAACAAACAACGGGTAGCTAGCCCGAAACTCATTTGCCCATCTAAATTAACGTGTCGTCACAAAGGTCACGCTATGTAAATCTTCTCATACATAAATTCGCTTACCAATCAATGTGGCACGACGGGGATCAACCGTCAAGGCGCGAACTGGGGTGATCGTCCCCAAATAGTACTATTATATGCATAAGCGTCTACCAAATCCTGGTAGTTCACAATTCATGCTAATGGGACTATTAGTGACATAACCTAACTTTAATAATCCATTTTTATTTCATTTATCGGGTCATTTAATCATTCATAGGGTCATACAATACCCCGGGTCCAAATCAATAAACAAACAATCGGGACAAATGGTGTCCTATTTTATAAAATCTAACATGTTATCTCCCTCACGGGTTTATAAAATATTTCATAAAAACATTTAACAGAGTACGAGGCTATGAACTCATGTTGATGTGGGAAAGCGGGTTATCGGCAATTCAGATGTACGGTACGTGCTTCAATCACGGAAACCTAGACAAATAATACTCGTCTTAGACTCATGTCCAATGAATTTAAAAAAATAACAATTATGTATACATATGATGATTTTATATGATGATCAAGTGGGTTGACATATTCTCATTTACTCATTTTTGTGTTTATGTATTGGTAACTTCTTACTAGTTTACTAGTTTTACCTATTTACGTGTTTTAGGTCCAATAAGTCTATTATAAGTTCATTAACTTGTATTAATCCATTTCATACTTGTATTATCAGTATTTATACTTTAGATGTTGGGCCTAAATGGGTTAAGCCCAATATAGAAGTTTATAAGTGTTTTAGCCCATTTTGTTGTATTATTAGTCCAATAACGTTAACTTAGCCCGTTAATGTCCATATGCTTTATAGTTCGGATTTTATCGGTTTTTACTTGTTATATATGTTTATATATCAGTATATGAGTTAATAAAAGTTTACATTAGACGGGTCCAACCGTCTAAGTTTTATTTAACAAAAACGTTAATTTTGCGGTAATAGCCGAAAAAGTCGTAAAAATCATGTTTATAGTTTTATAACTTATAAAACTTATCAAACTACCATTTTTATAAAATGTCCATTTATTTGTCCTTATACATATTTATATAAATGTATTATATATGTTAGTGGGTTTTAATTCTCATTTTATACTATTTTTATTTGAGTGCTTATATAATACTATTATACTTTAATTTCCCAAAATCTGATTTTTATTTTCATGTTCACCAAAACAGTCATATCTAGAGTTCTATATGGAGATAGAAGCTCAAATTTTTATGACATAAACTACATTATGTGTGATCCATTTAACTCTACTATATCTACTGTTGAATAAGCCTCTAAGTATTTTCTAAAAATCGTCCAAAACAGTGAACTCAGATTTGTACTCTAAACTTGTTTTGATCATATCTCACTCATTATAATGATTCCATTGCATGGCCAACTCTCACATGTGTACAAGACATATTACTTACTGTATATCCATTAATCTATGCCATTTTATCAGTTCATCATATGATTATTTACTGTTTTATAGAGCCTACTAAATTAAGCAAGATTAACCATTTTTACATATAGTTTTTCATCTTTTTACCCATGATTATCAACACCAAATCCCCACACAATGTTTTTATCATCATATATTCATCATATACATATATAATAGGAAAGAAAATACATGATTACATAATCAAAATAACAAGAGGATGAGGAGAACAATCATTATACCACCATGATGATGTAGGTTGTGATTAAGACATGGATTTTGATAGAGAAACTTGTGATAAATCAAGACCATATTCAAGACCACCAATCTTCAAGAACTCCTTGTGGAAAATCAGCCCTAGGACTTCATAGAAACTCCTCCTTGGATGTTAAAACTTGCACCAATCTTCATCTCTTGGAATGGAAATTAACATATGTTAATTATAACAAATGTTTGTGGTTAAAATTGATCAAATGAGGGTGTTCTTGGTTGAATAGTGGACGGCAATAGGGTGAGAGTTGAGAGAGTTTGAGAGTTGTTTGCATGTGTGAATGGTGGTAAAATGAGTTAGCTAGTTGTTTTGTGAATGGAAGTAGCTTAAGTGTAAGGCTAAGCTTACACTTGTAAGCTAAGTGATAAATGATGCCACATCTTTGATGTGGTGTCTATGTTTGGGCCATCCCATAGTTAGTGGGGTGGGATAATTTATTTTGTCCCATCCCGCTAATTTACGGGTACTCCTCGATTCTAGTTTCCTCGATTTGCGTGCCCTCGGGTCGTTTTACGAAAAACGTTTTTATAAATTATGAATCAACGGCACAAAACGAATCTAATAAAAATTGTCTCATCAAAAACAGAGTTCGAAAACGTAAATACGTAATCCTAAGGTTTCCGTTTTAGTCGTAAAGGACGTTAAATTAAAATCGTAAGTCCTAATCTCTTCTCGTAAATTTGTGAGTTTATGAACCAACACAAATTTAAAATCTCAAAATAATATTCACGGACAAATTTATTTTCTGAAATGTCGGACTGTCACCAAAACGGTGTATGTAAACGTAAGCACGCAACGTAGAATCCTCCGGTTTAGACGTAGTCGATGCTACTTCAAGACGTAAATCCAAATTTCTTCCCAAAAATAAGTGAGCTCATAATGTAACATTAAAATAATGTTTTTAAATAATATTTGAGAATAAAATATCAACCATAAATTGACGGATTGTCACAAAGAATCTCTTGATATGGTCATGAGGGTCATCCATAGGTCTCCCTAGAAAAGGTAATGTAGAAACCATTTGTATCATACATGTGTTAAGCTCAAAATTGTTGGCGACTATCTCGTGAATGATTATGGCATCCGCGTTCCCATCCACATTGGATTGAAGAATCTCAATCAATGGTTTAGTGTCCATGGCTTCGTTTAAGTTGTCGAAAGCACGATGCTCGGGATCGACTTGATAGACGGCTTTGTTCTTATTTCTCTTCGTTTTGGGAGGAAGTATGTGACAATCCGTCAATTTGAGGTCGCTATTTTATTCTCAAGTATTATTTTAAAATCATTATTTTATTATTAATTTATGAACTCACTCATTTTTGAGAAGAAATTGGCGTTTACGTCTTAAAGTAGCATCGACTACGTCTAAGCCAGAGAATTCTACGTTACGTGCTTACGTTTACATACACCGTTTTTGTGACAGTCCGACATTTCTGGAAATAAATTTATTCTCGAAGATTATTTTGGAATTTTAATTTATGTTGGTTCATAAACTCACAAATTTACGAGAAGAAATTAGGACTTTCCTGCATAATTTAGCGTCCTTTGCGATTAAACTGGAAACCCTAGGTTTACGTATTTACACTTTTGAACTCCGTTTTTTGATGAGACCATTTTTATTAGATTCGTTTTGTACCGTAGATTCATAATTTATAAAAATGTTTTTCGTAAAACGACCTGAGGGCACGTAAATCGAGGAAACTAGAATCGAGGAGTACCCGTAAATTAGTAGGGATGAAACAAGTATACACTTGTCTCACCCCCACTATGGGTGGAAAGACAAGCTAACAACACCACCCTTTGGTGGCAAGTTAACATAAACTAAGAGGACACTTGTCCTCCTAGCCTTCCAAAACTATTTAACCAAAAACCAACTATGTTGGGAATAAAATGTAGCCAGTCCACTTGAGCGCTGACAAGAGGAAAACAAGCGTTGATAAGAAGAAAACAAACGCTGACAGATCAAGCGTTGACAGTAAGAAGTCAAGCGTTGATAGGTTGAATACAAACACTGATAGAAAGATATGGTCTACGCGTATTATGTTTCTAGTTTGTTTCTAGTCAAGATAGGATCAACATTGTATTTTCTATAATTATCTTTACCTAGAATAGTTGATACGTAGACTCTTTTACAAGGCTTCTAATGTCTATAAAAGAAGACCTTTAGGTTATGTTTCATATATAAGTTTTCATAGGTTAAACACTTTCATTGTAAGCAAGTTCGTTATTATCAATCAAGTGAAAGTTTGTTTTACATCTTTGTGTGTTCGTGTTTAAGTGTTAATTCCGCATAACACTTAGATTACTTTATACATAAACAAAGTTTCTCTACGTGTATAACTTGATCTAATCTCGTTTACACAAGCTAAATCGATCTGAGTTTGGGATCAACAAGTGGTATCAGAGCTTGTTGAGAAACTTTGATCTAAAAGAACACAAGAACCCTAAAATCACCAAAACCCTAATTTTCACAAAACCCTAAAAACATCAAGTCCACTCCAGAAGTAACCTCCTCCTCCTCAAACCACAACATCAAGATTCCCATGCTAGATGCAAACAATTTTGAGCTGTGGAAGTTCAACTTTGAGCAATATCTGCAAATCCATGACTACACTCTCTGGGAGATTATTGAATATGGAAACGCATTCAATAAAGCTGAAAAGATTGTAGATGCCATTGCTACAAGATCAGCTGTTCAAGGATGTTCTGAAGAAGATAACAAAGTAAAAGCTGACGATGGTAGAGTTGTGTCTGCTGATGACATAGCAAAGAAAAGGGTTGATATGAAAACCCTAAGCATTCTGAAACTTTCTTTAGGACATGAAAATCAGCACAAATACAGAGGTTATGAGTCTGCAAAAGACCTTTGGGCAGCCCTTGAAGTTGCCTATGGTGGTAATGTTGATACTAAGGAAGAGAAGAAGAAGCAACTCTTGCATGAGTATGCTGTTTTTAAGGCTCAACCTAATGAGAAGCTAAGCAGTGTGAGAAGCAGACTGCTTAATCCTACAAGCAAGCTGTCCTTCATGGGGACAGTAATTGGTGATGTTGACATTATTTCCACTTTTCTTAAAAGCCTTGGTGATGCATGGAAGATTGAGGCAAGATCTATAATTGCCAATAACACTCACAAAAGTTCTACTTTTGATGATATCTTCAACAAACTGAGGCTGTTGGAGAATGAAACTCTTTTGGAGCATGGAAGTAAGTCTACCAATAGTAACATGGCCTTCTTCTCACATAGTGAAGGTCAATTTGATCAGAAGGATTTATACATGCACCCAGTTACTGGATCAACATGTGTCAACGCTAGATCATATCCTGTCAACGCCTCACATTCAGACGCTGACACATATAAAATCGACTCACCAAGAGTTAAGCCTGCTGGTTTGGATCTGGATACTGTGTGTGCATACATTGCTTCATTTCCCAATGGTTCAGTGATTACATATGAGGACCTTGAGCAAATAAGTGATGAGCACTTGGAGGAGATGGATATACAGTGGAACATGGCTCTTGCAAGTATAAGAGCAAACAGGTGGAATAGAAGGTTCAAGAAGAAGATGACCTTTAATGCAAAGGACACTGCTGGATTTGATAAATCCAAGGTTGAGTGTTACAATTGTCATCGTAGGGGGCACTTTATGAGGGAATGCAGATCTCCAAGAAGATCTGATGCTGGAAAACCCTCAAGCCAAATTGTTAAGGCTCAAGATCCTAAGGCCATGGTGGCAGTGCAAGAAATTGATGGTATTGGATGGGACTGGAGCTATTTGGCTAGGGATGAGGAAGAGGATAAAGCTTTGGTTGCTGAGTTAGAAGAAGAAGAGCATGTTCAATATGCTCTCATGGCACACTCCTCATCTTCATCAGAGAATGAGGTATATGATGACGCTTTTTGTAGTAAGGGTTGTCCTTTAAATACTGAAAAACTTAACAAAGAGGTTTTAAGATTGTTAGGAGATGTGAGTACTGAGAGATGCAAGTTGTCTAACTATCAAATTGCTCTCACTCAAACTGAAAAGATAGTTTCTGAGTATAAGAAAATGGAGCTTGACCTAAAAGATAAAATAAATATCTTAAAACATGATTTAAATGCTAGTAATGATGTTAGAAACATCATGGAAAGGGTCACTGCTGAATTACAGGCTAAGTTAGATGAGGCTATCAAGAAAAAGGATAATGTTGACCTTAAAATTCAGAGATTTGATAAAGCCTCACCAAGCTTAGGAGAATGTGTTAGTAAACAGAGGGATGCTAAAGACATGACTGGGATTGGGATGAAAGACTATACTGGTGTTCCACTACCAGCTAGGGACTTCTATGGTGTCCAAAGAAAGGACTTATCTTGGACTGGTTTACCAGAACTCCAAGAAGAGGAATTTATTCCTCCACCAATAGTCCTTACCCCAGTTGAGGAATATAGGCAAAAGTTGACTGACTTGAATGAATGGAAGAAAGGCAACCCTACCTTATTTGTCAAGGGTGGTATGCTTTGTGATTGTCCAAATGAGTCGACCCCAATCAAAGTAACAAACCCAATCACTGGCAAGACTGTTGACCTTGGCTCAAACACTGTTATGAAACCTAGCATTAAGTATGAAGAAATGTATAGGAATACTAGGTCAGCAAAAAGCCAAGTTAGTGACAATGAAACAGGTTCCTTTTCTTCTAGACCTAGAGTTGTGTCTAGAAAAGCCTGTTACACTTGTGGTAGCTTTTCACATTTAGCATATAAGTGTGTTAACGCTTCCAAGGTCAACGCTGTTAAAAGGTCAAACACTGTCAGACCCAAAACTTTTGTGGAGCAAAGTCCACAAGTTGTTAGACCAGCCCCATTCTTCACCAAAGGGCCTAACACTCATGGACAAAGACCTTTTCAGAAGACCAATACATGGTCTAATAGGCAATGGATTCCTGTAGCAAACCCTCGGTTCAACGCTGATAAGGGTAAATTCAGCGTTGACAAGACCAAATCAAACGCTGACAGAAACGTTGCCAGACCTAAATATTTGCAACCATAGGGAAAGGGGTCTAAAGCTACTTCTAGCTTGACATAGAGACCTAAGCAAGATCAAAACCCTAATTCTAATCGGATTTCTATGACCTGCAACAGATTTAATTATATTTCAAAGGTCATCACAAAACCAATTGGGGTTAACTGGGAGTTTCATCCAAAAAGGGATGAACAAGGGGTTGTTATAAGAACTAAGTCTGTTCTTGTTGAACAACCAGATGAATCCAAGTCTGCTCAGGATTGGGTTCCCAAAGAAAACTAACTTGTTTTCTTTATATGCAGGGCATTCAAAAACAAGTGAATGATTATTGCTATTGGGATAGTGGATGCTCTAGGCACATGACTGGGAAGGAAGATTATCTTACTAACTTCACTCCCATTAAGGATGGTGATAAAGTTTACTTTGGAGGCGGATATGGAACTATCACATGCAAGGGAACTCTTCTCACCAATAACTTGTGTTTTGAAAACGTGTTTCTGGTAAAAGAACTTGATTATTCACTCCCATTAAGGATGGTGATAAAGTTTACTTTGGAGGCGGATATGGAACTATCACAGGCAAAGGAACTCTTCTCACCAATAACTTGCGTTTTGAAAATGTGTTTCTGGTAAAAGAACTTGATTATAATCTTTTCAGTGTATCACAAGTTTGTGATAACAAAAATAAGGTTCATTTCACTGATACTGAATGCTTGGTGTTGAGCAAGGATTTTAAAATACCAGATGAGAAATTTATTGACTATAGAACACCTAGGCATAAAGAAATTTATAATGTGAATCTTAATGGTATTAGGATGAATAATAATATGTCATGTTTTTATGCTAAAGCTTCAGTTGATGAGAGTAATCTATGGCACAGGAGACTAGGGCACATTAACTTTAAAAATATAAACAGACTAGTGAGACTTGGTTTGGTTGATGGTTTGCCTGAAAAGGCTTTCCACAATGACCACTCTTGTGTTGCATGTCTTAAAGGCAAGCAGCACAAGGTCTCATTTAAGTTTAAACAGGTGCACTCTAGTTCTAAACCACTTCAATTGCTGCATATGGACCTGTTTTGTCCAACTAATATAGAGAGTTTGAATGGTAAATCATACTGCTTTGTCATCATAGATGACTTTTCTAGGTTTACTTGGACTTTCTTTTTAGCTATGAAAAGTGACACTGCTGATACTTTAATTAACTTTATTAATCAGATTGAGAAGAAAACTGGTAATTAAGTTAAAATGTTTAGAAGTGATAATGGTGGTGAGTTTAGAAATAAGCTATTGGATGATTTTTGTGCCAAGAAAGGGATTACTAGGCAGTTTAGTGTTGCCAGAACCCCACAGCAAAAGGGGGTTGCTGAGAGAAAGAAAAGAACCCTAATTGAAGCAGCCAGGACTATGTTGGTTGATGCTCACTTTCCCATAGCTTTTTGGGCTGAGGCTGTGAATACAGCTTGGTATGTTCAGAATAGAGCATTGGTCAACAAGATACATAACAAAACACCTTATGAGTTACTTTGGGGAAGGAAACCTAATACTGGTTTTCTTAAACCTTTTGGTTGTCATGTAGTTGTACTAGATACTAGTGATGCCTTAGGTAAATTTAGTGCTAAAGGTGATGAAGGCTATTTCATGGGTTATTCAGTGCAGAGTAAGGGATATAGGGTTTACCTTAAGAAGGAAAAACGTATACTTGAAAAAGTACATGTTAGGTTTTTAGAGAGTAAACCTAGTGATCCTGAAAGTGGTCCAAATTGGTTGTTTGACTTGGAACCTCTATCTAGGACTTTGAATTATATGCCTGTTACTAATCCAGACATTGTGAAGGTAACTTCAAATGTTTTGGAAGAACCAGTTGTTGATGTTTCAGGTACACAGGTTAATGAAGAGGTTGGATCACAAGCAGACAAGTCATCTCCCATACAAGAGTATCTCACTATTCCCATATGGACAGATGCTTTTGTTGCTGCTGCTACTGCTGGAAAGGAAAATGGTGGTCCCCAAGTATCACCAGTTAAAAACATGCATGGTCCTTTAGGCGCTGACAAAGGAAAATCTGGCGCTGACAGGACAAATTCAGGCGTTGATGGCTCGAACGTTGACAACACCATTTCAGACGTGGATGGATCAAACGCTGACAACCTTGGTTCAGGCGTTGAAAACTCTTTTGAGCATATTTGCTCTTCCAATTTTGAACAAGGTGAACCTTCAAGCAGACATGAAGAGGTTCATACAAATATTGATGGAAGAGATTCTGAAGAAGATATTGGTAATTTAGATGATGAGACTGAAGACAATAGACTTTTTGAGGGAGGAGTTCTCACTTCTACCATGTAGAATCACCCCACTTCTCAAATTATTGGGGATGTCATGTCTTGTTCAGACTAGAAGATCTCATCAGAGTCTTGGTGGATTTATTGCCAATATACACAAGAAGGTTGATACCCCTCTTGTTCAAGCATGTTTTTTTCCTGTTTTTTTGTCACAACAGGAACCCAAGAAGATTTTTGATGCTTTAAAAGAACCAAGTTGGGTGGAAGCAATGTAGAATAAGCTTCACCAATTTGCTATTCAGGATGTTTGGAAGCTGGTTGATTGTCCCAAATATGTCAGACCTATTGGGACAAGATGGGTTCTAAGAAACAAGAAAGATGAAAGAGGCATTGTGGTCAGAAACAAGGCACGTTTAGTGGCTCAGGGATATACACAAGAGGAAGGGATAGACTATGTAGAGGTCTTTGCACCAGTTGCAAGGATTGAGGCTATAAGGATATTTCTAGCCTATGCTTCCTGCATGGGCTTCACTGTCTATCAAATGGATGTGAAGAGTGCCTTCTTATATGGCACAATTGTTGAGGAGGTATATGTTATGCAGCCTCCTGGTTTTGAGAATCAAGAACATCCAGACAAGGTAGATAGAGTCAAGAAAGCTATGTATGGACTTCATCAAGCCCCAAGAGCATGGTATGGTACATTGTCCACTTATCTGGTGGAAAATAGATTCAAAAGGGGCACCATAGACCAGACATTATTTACAAAGAAGGCTGGTAAGGATGCCTTACTTTTTCAGGTTTATGATGATATCATCTTTGGTTCTACAAATCCAAAGATGAGTGAAGACTTTTCCAAGCTTATGACAGACAAATTCAAGATGAGTGCAATGGGGGAGATGAACTTCTTTCTATGGTTACATGTTCAGCAGAACGAAGATGGTATCTTCATCTCTCAGGATAAGTATGTAGCAGAGATCTTGAAGAAGTTTGGCTTTTCTCCACATGAAAAGAGGGCTACTACTCCTATGGATAGAGAACACCCTTGGGGAAAAGTTGGAGATGGAAAAGAAGTGGATGTCAAGCACTATAGATCAATAATTGCTTCATTGATGTATCTCACAGCCTCAAGACCTGACATTATGTTTGTTGTGTGTGCATGTGCACGCCATCAAGTGACTCCCAAAGAATGTCACCTTTATGCTGTCAAGCGAATCTTTAGGTACCTTAGATGTTATCCAGATTTGGGATTATGGTATCCAAAAGATTCACCATTGGAGCTTATTGCATATTCAGACAGTGACTATGGTGGTGATAAGTTTGATAGAAAATCCACAACTGGTGGATGTCAGTTTCTTGGGAGTAGGTTGATATCTTGGCAATGCAAGAAACAAACAGTGGTGGCCAATTCTACAACTAAAGCAGAGTACGTAGCTGCAGCTGCTTGTTGTGGACAAGTCTTATGGATTCAAAATCAGCTGTTGGATTATGGGTATAATTTCATACATACCAAGATTTTTGTTGATAATAACAGCACTTTATGCATTATTAAAAATCATGTACATCATTCTAAAACCAAACACATAGAAATTAGACATCATTTTATAAGAGACTGTTTTGAAAAGGGATTAATACAACCAGATATGGTTGACACAGAAGAAAATGGGTCGGAGTTATTAACTAAACCTTTTGATGCTGGAAGGTTCTAATACTTGGTAACAAGTATTGGAATGATCAATCTCACTTAATATGTGTTTTGGGATCTTATTGTAAAAGTATGTACAGGATAATGCATTGTTATTGGTCTTTTGAGGAGTTAGATTTTCCAGTATATTTGTCTAACGCTAACAAAGGTTACTTTAATGCTGAAAAGTGTTATCGTGGCGTTGTCAGCAACAATGTTAGTTTTGTGGTTTTTGATCTAAGTGTGCAGGTGGTGTTAGCATTGTACCATTGGATACAGAGTTGCTTATGGATCCTTGGAGAATCATTTGAGCATGTTTTCATTTATAGATGATGGTTGGAATATTTATATTCCTATATTGACATAAATTTTTATGTTCATGCATATTTTTGGGCAACATATGTATCACAGTTTAAGGGGAGGTTTTAGGAACCTTTAGGACTTTTGGGTATTCTTATAATACTCTTATCACAATTCTAGATTGTGTCTGCAGGTGAGTATGAGTTAGTTTACTAAATCATGAGGCACTGTAGCATGCAAAGTTGATATACTATGCATGCTGCCAAGACATTTTTGGCATGGAATTGGATGTGGTATGTTGGGAGACTTGGGAATGATTTTATCATGGGTTTACCTGGGAGTTACAAGGAATTTTATGAGATAACTTAGTTGTTAAGAATTTTGGTTAGCAAGGGACACTAGAGGACTGTTATGTCTATCTTGCATAAGCAAGTGTGCATAATTGGACAGTGCTTGCCACCCTATAATAATTATCAATTTATAGGTTATCTTCACCAAGACAAATTACTTTGTTAAGGTCCTTTTTCATTTTTATTACCTTTATTTTTGGACGATGACAAATATTTTTCCAAGCGTTGTTATGACCAATTTAGGCTGACATGGCTTTGGCAAACGTTGACAAGAATATAGCCGTTGGGCGTTGATTGTGGTAAATTACACCTCTTGTTTAGGAAAACAAAGGAGGGTAAATGAGCGGTAAGTATTGAACAAATGACTTTAGGAAAAATCAAGTGTTAATGACCCAATGAAGTTCGTTTCCCAAGGAGGTATATGTGTGTGAAAAACTTGTTAAATGTTTGTGATTAATGATTGGTTTAGAATGGGATGAGAAAAGAAGATGAAGAAGTCGTAAAAATAAAAATAAATACTACTAGAAAGTTAAAACGTAGAACCTTAAAAACCACAAAAATAAAAATTAATTCTAAAAATTACCAAAAATTCACCAAAAATCAAAATAAATAAACTAAGAGTTTACCAATGATCAAAACTTTTTCAAACCTTTTAAATAATTAAATATTCAATTTTTAAATGCTAATTAAAGCCCTAAAAATCAAGTAAATTATCAAAAAGCCCAAATAAAGATTTTTCAATTGGTAAACCTCTAAAATGACCTAAAAAGATTAAAAACTATTTTTAGAAATTTTAAAACTAATGAAAACTATTTAAAATGATTTAAAAACTATTAAAACTTAAAATAATTATAAAAATTAATCTAAAAGAGATAAAATTATTCTAAAAGATGCTAAATTCCTATTTTAATGTATTGAACCTAAGAAAAATATAAAAAGTTGAAAAATGTGAAATTTGAAAAATAATAATAAAATAATATTAAAAATCCAAAAATTCTAAAAAATTCTAAAAACTTGAAACTAGTTTATTTTAACCTAAATAATCAGAAAATCAAAGTAAAATTACCAGAATACCCCTATTGGGCCCTCAAATGGGCCAAAACCAAAAACAGTCAAACCAAATGGGCTTTTGGGCCCAAAAAGTCAAACTTGGCCCAATTGACTTGGAAAAGCCCTATCTGACTCAAAATTCAATTCTAAGAACAAAAGTCTAAAGGCCCAAAAGCTGAATATGAGCTTATCACAGCTTATTAAGCACACAGCTTATTCTTATTGGGCTTTTCAGCCCATTAAGTAATAAGCTAATGCCATAAGCTCTAATTTGACACACAACCTTCTTTTGGGATGCTTATGAGATCTGTAAAAAGAAATTTTGAAAAAGTTCACTCAATAAGCCAGAAATAAGCAAGGGATTATTTCACAAAACGACAAAATAGTCGTTTTTGAGAAATAAGGCACCTCAGGACTTGATTCAACTTGCAAAAGATCACAAATGGACTCAATAAGCCAAATCAATCAACAAAAATCCAATAAGCACAACCAATAAGCCAGAATAAGCACAAATGAACTTATGAAAAAGTCAATGAAGTTGGTTTTCTAGTCAAACCCTAAAGTCAACCCACCAAATGCTCCAGTATGAACAAATGGGTCAAATAATGAGCACCTATTACAAAAACAAAGTTGTTGCTGGTTAAAATAAGCTATTATAGCTTATTGATAAGCTGACACCAATTTTACCAAGCTTATTTGAAAGGAGTTCCCACTGATTTGACTATTTGACCAAGCTTATTTGAAAGTTCTGGTTGGATTCAATTGGAAACAAATGCACCCTTGTGATCAGTGAATCACAAGGAGTCAATAGCAGTCACCAGATATGCACCAGATATGGAAATAAGCAGTTAGGCACTTAATAAGCAGATTTAGCAAGAATAAGCCAACCAAACTTAACAGGATGCATACACAAGCTATATAAACTAAGAACAAACACAAAGCAACAAGAATCAAACACTGAATCAAAGTAAATAACAAGATCAAAGCATAAAAAGTTTCTGATGAACAATGAACAATATGCAGACAAGTTTTGCTGATCTATTTGACACTTGATCCAAATTCAAGCCTCAAATCCTTCTTCCCTGGTGTGATTAACTAAGGTTTAGCGCTTGTTAGCCCTAGCCAAAGCTTAGATCTAGGTGTCCTCAAAATCCTAGTTAATTTTACCAAGTATGAAAGATTTTATAGCCTATTTATGAATCTATGTGTTTCAAACCTTCAAACCTGCAAACATATGAACACTAGCACCCAAATAACAGATACCAACTCTTGCAATCACAATACAAGCACTTAGCAAACCACAAATCCAAAACAAGCAGTAGATCCAAACACCCCTTAATCTACCACTTAACAAAGAAACTTGTGATTTTAACTAATAACCTACTGATTTTAATGATCAAAAACACTCACTAGGTAGCAACTAACACAATCAAACTCAAAAATCACCACTACAAACACAAATACTCAAAATCAAAGCACCAAATCAAAATCAGTCATAAACATGAAATTTTGAGAGGAATCTTAACAAGGGATTATACCTGCCTTCCACAACATCCTAGGAAGGCCAGCTATGCTCCTTGGACCTTGTTCAACAACTAGAACAAGACAAAGGTACTTCAACAAAGGAGATGCAAACTGCCTTGGTTGACGGTTCAAAGTAGAACCTCAAGGACTTGATGTCTTTAACACAAGCAGCAAACAAACTCAACCAAAGGCTTAGAACCCTTCTCAGGCTTGGTGTCAACAAGCTTGAAGGAGCTCAAGGCTTATGGCTAAGGGTTAGTACACAAATATAAGCCAAAATCAGAAACAAGGATTTCAAGGCCTTTGAACCTTGAAAACCTTTCAAACCTAGACGTGCCTTAACCACAAGGTTAAGGAAGGTCTATTCAATCAAATGGAACTCAGAATTAGGCTACTCAAAAACCAACTTTTAATCAAATCAAAAAAAGAGATTTCAAAATTTCAGAAATTCAAATTTTATTTAAACTTAAAAAGGAATTACAAAGATAATAGCCTAAAACTGGAACAAAGGGACTCTCACATGTTGAGGTCTCCTTTTATAGGCAAATGCCTGGCTAAACACTATTCACAAACCCTAGCAACTGAAATTCCTATTCTATCCTTGCAGAATCTTCTAGGTGTGTTGCCAACTGTTTTGGTTGAATCTTGGACGTTTGTTGAGTGCTTAGGGACCAAGTAATGATTTGCAGCCCTTGATTTTGCCAAGTAAGGATCAAATGCCAGGTGTCGTATTGTGAGTGGGGATGGGGGTATCGTTCTGGTAGTGGGATTTGAGGTTTAAGGTGTGGGATGTGATTGAGGTGATGTGAATCACACGTGGGATTAATCAATTTTGATTTCCCCTTTGTTTTACTCCTTTTTAATCCTGGGTAAAAACTTGTTCTTGCCTGGTAAAAATCCCAACAGTAAGTGTTTGGCGCATTTTTAGGGATTTAAACTTTTGAATTGGCAGTTTAGGTCCTTGTGTTTTGGGAAAAGTTGTATAACAAGTTATTTTGCAAACAAAACGTGTTTCCTTTGTATTTAACTTTCACCACTTGGCAGTTTTGGCACAAACTTTCCAAAAAGTGTTTCAAGGGTTATTTTTGACACTTTTGCATATTTCAAGTGCTGATTTTGGACAATGTTGATCTTCAAAGGTCTTTAATTCAACTTAAACTTCATGAGGGACTATTGTTGGCAATTTGGATTTGTTGAGGGACTAATCTTGCCATTTCTTCAAAGTGGAAGGACCTTTTGTGTAATTTTGACAAACTTAAGGGACCAATCTTGTAATTATCAACATACAAGGGTTTTAAGTATCATTTCTTCAATAATTGAGGATCAAACTTGCACATCTTTAAGTCTTCAAGGATAAATGTTAATATTCCATGAATTAGGGCCCGGTTCTTTGTACGGCTTCGTTTCTCATGTCCGTTTTTCCTTGTAACTTGTGATCTTTTGTCTTTTTCATGATATCCATACCTAAAATACACAAGTAAACAAACACAAGCGTATATATGGTATTTTATGACATTTTTATGTATTTAAAGCCCGAAAATAACGATGAGATCATGTATAAATGCCATCTCATCACTCCCCCATACTAAGCCATTGCCGTGCCCTCACGCAATGCTAGAATAAAGTATCTAAGCATCACCAAAGTTCAATTTTATTAACTTTTATTGAAGAGTAAAAGACTTGCAAGATACTACGAAGATGTGTAAAGACATAATGTATGATTTTCATCGCGAAAGTGACTTTTGGGTTCAAAGAATAGAAACAAGTAAATGTCCCTTAGAGTAAACTTCATCATCCTTGATTGTCATACATTCCATGCTAAGTGCAAAAACGAGATCATTGTTGGTACAAGTCACAATGCTAACACTACTCATACGTTCAAATTGTGTAATACCTTTTCTCCCCGCAATCCTAGTTATTATAAAAGAAAATGGGTTACTAGCATTTTTTATCTATTTGTCATGGATCACAAGTGATTCATATTGACTTATTTAAGTATTTATTAGTCCGAAAGCAAAGTAGCACGATTTGATCAATAGTTAGCCGAAGGACAAAATCTTTTAAAACGGCTTCTCGTGTATCTCCTTAAGTTCATATCTTGGCATAACTCGTTTCACGATTTGACACCTTTCTCGGACCCATATTTGGCATGTACTTCATACTTCAAATCTTGGGAAGACGTTCTTGAAATTATGGTCTTCTCTTCATATGTTTGGAATTTATTCACTTGACGTTTTTGAGAGATTCTTCATATTGGACCACGACTTCATCATTTTTCTTTAATCTTTACTTTGGATTTTGATATACAACGATCCGCCTCCTTTTCGGACTTGGATATATTTATCCTCATACCTTGTTAGGGTCTTTTTGGATAGACTTTCTCCATGATCTTTAGGGGAGTAATTGCTTTTCGTCGTGTGTCTTGATCCTTCATATTGATTTAGGAATAATGATACTTCACATCATCTTTTGATCTTTAGCAAAAATAGAGATCCTCATGCCTTGTTAGGGCCTTTTTGGATGATCGCCAATCTTCGCGTCCTGCTTCAATAAGTTATGCCTTGGCTATGAACTCTATTCAACCCCGAGCAACTTTTAAACGATCTTGCGCTAGAGGCTAAGTAACCTTTCAAATCGTACGACCTTACTTATTGCAATTATGATTTATTCCTAATGCATTGATCTTATGGGAAGAAAAAGCCACAATTAAAAACATATGAGTTTTTGAAAGAACATTTTCATGTTCTACGTTTAGCATCATCACTTGTCTAACTCTATCATTTCTCGTTCTTCACTATATAAAGACCTCTAATTAAAGAGACTCGTGAATACTTAGCCATGCATGTCTAAATTAGGCCAAATTTGGATTCGCTTTCATTAAGACTATATCAAATCAAAGTTTTGGGTTTTCAATCCACCTATAGGATCTTGCACTTTCTTGGACTTTTTCAAGTTTAGAGAATGCATTTTAAAGTTCCCTTGATAAGTGACTTTCTAGGATCAATTATAGGAACTTGTGAAAAGTTCTTGTTCTTAACCCGTATGAATTAATACTTTCGCGTTTTAAAGCTCCCTATATAAAAGTATAGCAAAACTTGAAATGAGCGGGTTAAGGATGGCTCCAAATGCCCATCAAGTCAAAAATTAACTCTTATTCTACCCATCGGAAAATATACATTCGTGTCTTAAAAACACTTATGAAAACTAAGAAAAATTTTTAAAGTTTGGCCATTTTTAGCCTTATTAGAAAAACATTGAAAATTGGAAAGCGTGAGGGCATAGCAAAGCAAGTATCTATTAACCCCCCATACTAAAAGCAAACATTGTCCTCAATGTTTCAAGTCTAAAGATGGAGCACCCCCATACTAGAGACGAAGAATCGAATGCTTAGGATCTAGCATGGAAAGGGTGATCAACAATATATCTAAAGCCGTTTATTAAGTATGCTAAAAGATAATTGTTAGAACAATAAAGGATATGTCATGGATTCGTGAAAAACTTCTTCAAGCAAACGATGGAGGCTCACGTAAACGAACACGAGAGTCTTCAATCGTAGATGATGATGATCTAGATAACACAGTCACAAACAACCACGAGACAACGAGTTAAAAAGGGTACAATTCCCCTTATTAGTGAATATTGAGCATAAAGGATAAGCATGGGATCTCCCCTACGAGGCACCTCGTTTTTGATTACCGAGTCGTGAGCTCGACTCGATCCCCTCAATGCTAATTATCATTAGGGAAGGTGACTTGGTCGAGGGCAACCATTGAAGGAATTTCCCCACCAAAGTAGTGCTTAAGCCTATGTCCATTCACCTAGAAATTAGGACCATCATCTTGAGCTAGCTTAATGGTCCCATATGGAAACACTTGTGTAATGGTGAACGGACCTGACCAACGAGATTTCAATTTCCCGGAAAATATCTTAAGACGAGAGTTAAAAAGCAACACTTGATCACCAACGTTAAAAACCCGGTTTTTAATCTTTGAATCATGAAACTTTTTAGTCTTTTCTTTAAAAATTAATGAATTTTCATAAGCATTATCTCTTAATTCATCCAATTCATTCAATTGTATTTTCCGGTGATCTCCCGCGGTCTTCAAGTCAAAGTTTGCATGCTTAAGGGCCCAATATGCCTTGTGCTCCAACTCAATGGGCAAATGACAATTCTTCCCATAGACTAACTTATAAGGAGTGCAACCGACAGGTGTCTTATAAGCGGTCCTAAAGGCCCATAAAGCGTCATCGAGTTTGTCGGACCATGAAGCACGGTTTTCTCCAATTGACCTCTCTAAAATCCTCTTCAAAGCTCGGTTCGAAACCTCGACTTGCCCACTCGTTTGTGGGTGATAAGCCGTAGAAAGACGATGAGTAACTCCATATTTCTTTAGAACCTTTTCGAATTGGTCATTACAAAAATGGGTTCCACGATCGCTTATAATAGCACGAGGGGTTCCGAACCGAGAGAATAGTTGCTTCAAAAACTTCACTACCACACGAGCATCATTAGTAGGCAAAGCCTTAGCTTCCACCCACTTAGAAAGGTAGTCCACCGCGACGAGGATATATTTGTTGCCATGAGACGATGGGAACGACCCCATAAAGTCTATTCCCTATATGTCAAAAATCTCACACACTTGATTTATGTTTTGCGGCATTTCATCACGTTGAGACGATTTTCCTTGACTTTGGCACGAATCACACGATTTTACAAGTGCGTGTGCATCACGATAGATAGAAGGCCAAAAGAAACCGGCATCGAACACTTTCTTAGCCGTGAGATTAGCACCGTGATGACCACCCGTGGGTCCCTCGTGACAAGCTCTAAGGATATTAGAAGCTTCGGCACCAAACACACAACGTCGAACAAGTTGATCCGCACAAATCTGAAAGAGATAAGGGTCGTCCCAAAAATAGAACTTGACGTCACGAAAGAATTTTCGTTTTTGTTGTGTCGTCATACCCTTGATTATGAAATTGCTCGCATGGTAATTTGCAATGTCGGCAAACCATGGGGTGGTGTCTTTAGAATTCACTACACCGAGAGTCTCGAGAGGAAATGTTTCGGTGATTTCCTTGTTCTTGAAAACATCTTTGTGAGGATCTTCTAGACGAGAGAGATGATCGGCCGTTAGATTCTCGGCTCCTTTTTTGTCAAACACGGTGACATCAAAATCTTGGAGGAGGAGCATCCAACAAAGCAATCTCGGCTTAGCATCTTGCTTAGCTAAGAGATACTTGATAGCCGAATGGTCGGTATACACGATGCTTTTAGTCAAGACGAGATAAGGTCAGAATTTCTCAAAAGCATAGACCACGACAAGGAATTCCTTTTCCGTTGTGGTGTAATTTATTTGAGCCTCGGTCATCGTCTTACTAGCATAATGGATAGGACGGAAATGCTTGTCATAACGTTGCCCTAAAACGGCCCCTATAGCATAATCACTTGCATCGCACATGATTTCAAAGGGTAATTCCCAATTAGGAGCAACAAGAATGGGATCTTCGGTAAGTTTCCTTTTGAGAGTTTCGAAAGCCTTAACACAATCCTCATTGAAGTTAAAAGGAGCATCCTTCTCGAGAAGGTGTGTCATAGGTCGAGAGATTTTCGAAAAGTCCTTGATGAAACGATGATAAAAGGCCGCGTGGCCTAGGAAACTCCTAACTCCCTTAACGGTTTTGGGATGAGGTAACTTGGCGATGACGTCTACCTTAGCTTTATCGACCTCAATCCCCGCCTTTGACACCTT
This sequence comes from Glebionis coronaria, assembly GCA_025667525.1. Lineage (NCBI taxonomy): Eukaryota > Viridiplantae > Streptophyta > Magnoliopsida > Asterales > Asteraceae > Glebionis > Glebionis coronaria. Next base: position 295,938,431 of record CM046875.1, read on the forward strand.
ATGTCCTAAGACGATTCCTTGTTTACACATAAAATGACATTTTTCCAAATTAAGCACAAGATTGGTTTCTTCACAACGTTTTAGCATTTGCTCGAGATTGGATAAACATGACTGGAACGAATTACCAAACACCGAGAAGTCATCCATAAACACTTCCATCGACTTCTCGATCATATCGTGAAAAATCGCCATCATACACCGTTGAAACGTTCCCGGTGCATTACAAAGTCCGAAAGGCATCCTACGATAAGCGAACGTTCCATAAGGACACGTAAACGTAGTATTCTCTTGATCAAAGTAACCGGAAAAACCATCTAAAAAGCAATAGAATTCATTTCCCGCAAGTCGCTCCAACATTTGATCCATGAAGGGCAAAGGAAAGTGGTCTTTACGAGTGGCGTCATTTAACTTTCGGTAGTCAATACACACCCTCCAACCGGTCACAACACGAGTGGGAATTAACTCGTTGTTTTCATTAGGCACAACGGTCATTCCTCCCTTTTTAGGGACACAATGGATTGGGCTCACCCATGGGCTATCGGATATAGGATAAATCATTCCCGCGTCAAGGAGTTTAAGGACCTCCTTTTTAATGACATCGTGAATTTTGGGATTTACCCTTCTTTGACTTTGAATTGCGGGTTTGTAGTCCTCCTCCATTAAAATCTTGTGAGTACAAAATTTTGGGTCAGTACCCTTAATGTCGGATATTTTCCACGCAATTGCCCCTTTATGAGCCTTAAGAACTTTCAAGAGCTCGGTTTTTCTTTATTAGCAAGATCTTTTGCAATAATAACCGGCAACTTGTCATCACCTTCCAAGAATGCGTATTCAAGGTGAGAAGGAAGATCTTTCAATTCAAGGATAGGTGGTTCCTTGATTGAAGATTTTGGTTCAACACTCATAACTTCCATCGGCGAAAGAAATGGTGGAATATAAATTTCATCACTAATCAACACCTCATCTTCATTGTCGATTTCATTTGAAATGAGATCGCCTCCTTTGAATGGAGTGAGATTTGGTGTGGAATTAGCAAGAATCGGATCCAAAATAGTGGGATTTCCACTTGACGAGCTATTGGAAAAACCTAACACTTCTTGTGAAAACTCATCGCAAACCACATCAACGATGTCAATGTGATTGATGGTAGCGATTGCATAAACATGAGAAGGTTTCGAGTTTTGAGTAGCGTTTATAACAAGTTCCTCTTCGTTGAATCTCAAAGTGATAGTTCTTGCATGAACATCGATAAGTAATACAAGGCTTTTGACACCCCGTATAAAAATTAAAGTTCTAATTCTCGATATCTTAACGAATTGATCTAGGTTCTCTAAGTGACTCAGTTGTTCTTGGTGAAACAAATATTTTTGGTTGTTTTTAAAATAAAGGTGCAAAAACAATTAAAGTAAATGACTTTAAAGTAAATCTAAGTCTAATTAAATGTAAATGGTGCAAGTAATTAAAAGCGTGACGAGAATTAAAAGGCACTGAATTAAAATAACGCAAACTTAAATCTAACTAAGGCAAACTTAAAACGCAACTAGAACTAAATCTTAAACTAAGGAAAAACTAAAATAAATCTAAGGCAAGTAAATTTAAAGTGCGATTAAAGAAAAAGGCGGGAAAAATAAAGCTTGAAATAAAAAGGCAGAAAATTTAAAACTAAGAATAAAGAAACTAAAAATCACCCCTATCCGGAATAAAACCCTATCCGGAATAACTGTCCTTATTCGGAATAAAATCTTATGCGGAAAAAGATCCCCTATTCGGAATGTAGGCCTATGCGGAATAGTGAGACTATTCGGAATACAGTGCCTATGCGGAATAATGCCCCTATCCTGAATATTGTCACTTATTCGGAATGTGGACACTATTCGGAATACACTACCTACTCGGAATAAAATGCCTATTCTGAATAAAAGTTCTATGCGGAATCTAGTCTTACTCGGAATAAAACCACCATTCGGAATATTCAATATTCCGAATAGTCATCCAAATAAAAGCTTTACTCGGAGTATTTGCACTATGCTGAATATTTCCTCAACGCGGAATACTCAATATTCCGAATAGACCTCCTATAAATTCCTTCGTTCGGAATATTGCTGGGCTTGTTTTCCTGGGAAAGTCAGTAACAATAATACCGAAGAACAAGGAAAGTAATATAGCACGAATTAAATCAAAACAAAGCTAAAACAATCACAAGGATAAATCAAACTATCAAATAAGCATCTATTAATCATAAACAATCAATCCAAATCAATCAAACTCACAAAACTTAATCAAAATAATCAAAACCCACTTAAATAAATCAACAAAAATTAAGAACATGAACATAAACAAATCAACACAAAGATTAAAGAAAGGTAGAATGAGATTAGCAAGATAAAGATAAAGATTAACAAGGATTAAAAGAAAAACTTACTTGAAATTAAATGATAATTAAGGTGCAAGACAAGGTAATTAAATGGACAAGTATTTAAATGACAAGGTAATTAAAAGTGGAAGAACTAATTGTCACTATTAGCCAACAAAGAAAAATGATTAACAACTAATCTATATATATATAGGGGAGGATTAAGGAATGCTTAGGAAGCTTCCTCCCCTCTTTCCTTTCTCCTTAATTGCATCATTAGGTCCTTCCTTCTTAATCTCTTTGTTAATTGCACCATAAGTCCTTAAGCCTTTAAATCTTCTTTAATCTTGGACTTATATGACTTTTGGCTCGGGATTTCTTTGAACTCGTCTTTTAATTCTTCAATAAAATAGACTTGAGTTCTTCGGCTTTAAGTAAACTTCCGTCTTTCGACTTTTTCTTCGATAAATCTTCAGAATTGGTCTTGGACTTCCGTTCTTTTTGCACTCTTGACTTCTCGACTTCATTTTTCATCTTTTTCTTCAATAAAAGCCCGTGAATGCCCGTGTTTTCTCCACTTTTCACCTTTTCGTCCTAAATCACAACAAAAACACAAACCACGCATAATTCTGACATAAAAGACATAAAATACACGTTTTGGCTCGGTTATTATTGTAATTAAGTGGTAGAAAAGATGGGTGTTTACACACCTATCAAATTCCCTACACTTGACCATTGCAATGTCCTCATGCAATGCATTAGTTACAAAGCAAGATTACATTTTGCATCATAATCAATCCATAATGGCCTTTATTAAAGAGATAGAAACTATAAACATTCAAAGTAAAGAAATCAAAAAGCATACCTTGGGTTTTGGAAATGTTATGAATAATCATCATCCTCAAGTTTTCAGTTTCTCCAAACCAAGCTTAAAAACGAGATCATTGTTATTATAAGTTAGCAAACTAACACGAACTCATGTGGGCCAATTAATCACTTAGACTCCCTTATTCCTAGGTGTATCTCTTATATTTTATTATTGTATTGAATGATCACGAGGATGCATTTTTGACTTATTTCGATAATTATTTAGGCTGAAAATAAAGTGAATGATTTTATCAATAGTTAGCTAAAGAACAAAATCTTTTAAAACTGCTTCTCGGGACCTCATAAAGTTCATATCTTGGCATAACTCGCTTCGCGATTTGAGACCTTTCTCGGACCGATATTTGGCATCGACTTCATTCTTCAAACCTTGAGAGACGTTCATGAAATAATGGTCTTCTCTTCATATAGGAATTTCTTCACTTGAAATTTCGAGAGATTCATGCTTGGACCACGACTTCTTCATTTTTCTCCAATCTTAATTTTGGACTTTGATATACAACGATCCGCCTCCTTTTATGACTTGGATCTATTTATCCTCATACCTTGTTAGGGTCTTTTCGGATACACTTCTCCATGACTTTCGGGAAGTTTTTGCTTTTCGTCGTGTGTCTCGATCCTTCATATTGATTTTCGATAAATGATTCTTCACATCACTTTGGATCTTTAGCAACAAAATATAGCCCTCATGCCTTGTTAGGACCTGTTTGGACTCGCCAATCTTCGCATCCCGCTTCAATAAGTTATGCCTTGGCTATGAACTCTAATCCATACCGAGCAACTTTTAAACGATCTTGGGCTAGAAGCTAAGTAACTTTTCAAATCGTACAACCTTATTTATTGCAGATAAATTTATTAGCAAGCGATGGGAGAATAGGCTCATAATTAACTCACATAAATTCACGAAAGAATACCGAACTTATAATTGGCTCTATCATCTCTCGTTCTCCACAGTTTAAAATCTCAAGTAATGAGACTCGTGGATGCTTAGCATATTAAATCAAAGTTTTGGGTTTTCAAGTCGCCTATAGGATCTTGCAAACTCTTAGACTTTTTCAAGTTTAGAAATCGCATTTTAAAGTTCCCTTGATAAACGACTCTCTAGGATCAATTATAGGAACTTGCAAAAAGTTCTTGTTCTTAACCCGTGAGAGTTAAGACTTTCGCGTTTTATAGCTCCCTATATAAAAGCCTAGAAAAACTTGACTTAAACACGTTAAGGTTACTAGCTAGAGTAACTTAAGATAAATAAACTCGGGTTGAGTCAAAAGATTCACAACGTTTGAAAATTAAAACCACTTTATTAAGCATTTATTCTAGCAAAGAAAAGAAAATAACTATACAAAGGGAAAAACTAATAGGCCAAAATAGATCAAAAATTTTGAAAAATGTCGAAAAATTGATTTTCCGGTTAAAATGAGGGCAAATACAAGGAAAAGAGCCACTTAACTTCGATAGAAGTCCCCCCTACACTTAACATAAACATTGTCCTCAATGTTTAAGTATGTGGGAGTAAACTCCCCTACACTTAGGTCATTGTGCACGTTGTTTAAATCTCGCTAAGGGAAAGACAACTAAAGAGATTCCTATTTTAATATTGAGAAAATATAAAATAGTGAATCGAAAAGAGTTTAGGATAGAACCGGGATGAAGTAGAACACGGAATCACGGGTCGTCAAGAATCATCAAGAGTGTGTCTTTGAAGCTCGAATCCCTGATTGTAAGAGAGGAGAGAGCAAACACCAACTGGTCTCCCCTACACTTATGATAAAGAAAACGAAAAGATAGATGCATGGGTTACCTCCCAAGAAGCGCTTGATTTTTGTTAACCGAGTCATTAGCCTGACTCGACCTTGATCATCAACGGAAGAAGCATGAAACATATCCACCAGGATCGAAGACATCGTTTTCGTCCATCAATAAGCACAAGCTTAAGGCGAACAAGGCAAGCCAAAGATGAGTAGGCAAGGTTCCGTTAAGCAGCGATGGAGCACGGTGGAAGCAAGGTTGAAGTGGTGCAAGCAGATTTCCATAAGTTCCAAAGATATTTCCTTTTATTTCATCAGGTGGATACTGAGATGGCTGCAGAATGTCAATACCGGGGTCGAACACCTTTTCCTTTAGGGGAAAATAGCACTCAGGTTCAGCAGAGTGTGAAGAAGATCCGCGAAGAAGCACAACCTCGTCCTCAGAAGTGGGACAAAGAGGTGTTAAATCATATGTGCTGCGGATATTGGTGTCGACCGGTTTCTTCTCCTTAGAAAGAATGTGCTTCAAATCCAAAGTAGGATCAAGACGATAATCTTCAAAATCATAAGGAGGAGCATCACTCTCATGAGGGAAGTAAGTGTTGAGAAACGTAGATAAGTCTTCCTCAAATGAGTAATCGTCCAAAGTTGGATCGAGTGATGGCGGAGGGTCTTCATCATGTGAAGAATCACTCGAAAGAGTATCGGCCTCATCGAAATCATCAAAAGTGGGCATCTCGGGATACTCGGAAGTAAGGTCATCATAATCATCCGAATCTGAGCTAGACTCATCATCATAAGCATCAAAGACCGGTGGAGAATCATAAATGGGGGAAGCGTCCAAATTGGATAGAGAATCATCTACATCATCATGAAAAAGTGGATTATCGATGCAAGAATCAAATAGAGGATTGTTGTAGACGACAAAATCATCGAGCACGTTAATCATATTCACTGATTCTTGTCCATAAGATTTGCTTGTAAGCTTTCCCATTTTAAAAACTTGTGAATCATTCCCGACTCTTAAGATTAAATCACCTTCGGCCACATCAACTAAAGCTCGTCTGGTTCTCAAGAATGGCCGACCAAGTATTAAAGGAATACGAGGGTCCATTTCATAATCAACTACCACAAAGTCGACCGGGAAAGTAAATGTGCCAACTTTAATGAACACGTCTTCGGCTATACCAACGGGGTAAGCGAGAGTGCGATTTGCAAGTTCAAGAGTCATCTTTGTTGGAGTAAGGTCGGGCAATGATAGTGTTTTCCAAACACTTAAAGGCATAAGATTAATACTGGCCCCGAGATCAGCAAGGGCAGTAAATTCTTCAGTTTTGTTGAAAACGCAAGGAAACACAAAACGACCGGGATCTCCAAGCTTTTCTGGAAGTTCTTTAAGAATAACTGTAGAGCAGTTTTCATTTAAGTGTGTGTTGGCGAGTTCAATCAGCTTCTCCTTCTTGCTAAGCAATTCCTTGAATGCTTTGACAAATTTCGGCATATGGACAAGTGCTTCAACAAGGCTAATGTTGATGTTCATTTGAGATAGCATCTTCACATATTTCGATACTTGACAGTCATTCTTGGTTAGCTCGTTGGTCTTGCCTAAGCGAGAAGGGTATGGGTTATTGGGTTTATAAGTGGAGGGTGAAGGTGTAGTCGGTAAAGGTTGAGATGTTGAAGGGTCGTTCCTAGGAACATCGTCATGACGAGGCGGAGACGGTAATGGTGCACTAATACTAGGTGTAGGAGGAGTAGGGATACATTGTGGTGGAGGAGGTGTAGATGATGGGGGTGGGATTGGTGGTCCTACGATGGTAACTCCACTACGAGTAGTAATAGCACTCACATTTGCTCGCGGATTGGTGACGGTGTTTGAAGGTAGAGAACTCGAAGAAGAAGGTTGAGCGGCGGGCAAGAAACTAGCCAACAGATTTTTTAATTCATTCGTTTGAGTGCTCAAGGAGGATTGAATATTATCACGAACCTCGGACCTTATCTCATTTCCTTGCTTCGTGATATCTCCTTTCAAATTGATTATTTGGCTATGTAGATTCTTGATTTGCTCACCTTGGGTTCTCATAATGGCTTCAACATCGGGGTTAATGGGTGGGGTTTGTTGGGCGGGTTGGTGATAAGGATTAGAAGCTCTTGGTGGGATTTGGTTGCTTCTATTGTAGTTGTTGGCGGAGTTTTGGTTTTGAGGAGAAAAACCGGGTGAAAGGTAGTTGTTAGATCGGTAGCTCAGCAAATTTCTATCCCCTTGAGGTCGAGCTTGGTAATTTTCTGGTGAATAATTACCATAAGCTGCATACACATTTTCCGGATTTCCTTGTGTCGAAGGACAATCGGTGTATGAGTGAGGACCACCGCATGTTTCACAAGGATTAGCAACCGCTTTAACTTGTTGTTGTTGTTGGTTTGAAGCAAGAAGCGTGATACTTTTTCTCATTTCAGTCATCATGCGGGTGAGTTCGGTCATCTCAGGGTTTGCTGAGGTGGAAGAAACATTGACTCTCGGATTGTTCCTTGAAGAAGCAGAGGAATCCCAGTTTTTATGATGAGTAGTCATGTTCTCAATTAGCTCTCTACACTCCTCGGGTCTCCTTTTCATGAATGTGCCACCGGCGGCTGCATTAATCGTATCACGATCTCGAAAAGTCAAACCGTTGTAGAAAGTGTCAATTAAGGTCACAGGGAGCATGTTGTGGTTTGGACAACGATCAATCAAGACATTATATCTTTCCCAAGCATCAAAAAGAGATTCATCGGGGTCTTGCATGAAACCGCTGATTTGATTGCGAAGGCTCGTGACCATGGATGGTGGAAAGTAGCGCGACAAAAAGCGTTTAGTCATGTCATCCCAAGTATGAATAGAATTCTTCGAGAGACGATCAAACCATTTCTCGGCATGATGCGATAAAGTATGTGGAAAGAGGTAGGCGAAGAACATCCATTGTGGCCCCAGGCAACTTCATGCTTTGAGTGATTGTAATGAACTTGTCGAGGTGTTTGTTGGCATCATCATCAAGCAATCCACGGAATGGGTTAGTTTGCACTTGCTGAATCATGTGGTGCTTCAACGAAAACTCAGGAGCGTTGTTTTGCATCGGCGCAATCGGTCCTCCTCGTCCAAACATGGTAGGTTGACAAAGTTCCTCCATTGTCCAAAGATCGGGCTGTGGAAGAACATTGTTGTTATTATTGAGGTGCGGTGGAATGTTGTTGTTGACACCTGACATAATTAAATCTTCTTGAGTCTCGGGCTCTTGATAATTAGAAGATCTAGTACGCATACACCTGAAAATACAAAAGAAAAAGAAACCAAACACAAAGACAATATATATACACAATAAAGATAAAATCTTTTTGGACTTTTGAATTTTTTAATTTTTTATGGATTTTTATCAATTTTTTAATTATTTATGATTTTTTGGATTTTTTTTTTGTGCAAGCAAAGTAACGCTCACAAGTGAACGGATCCCAAAAAGCAACGCGTCTCTCACAGAAAACCGTTAATCTTTACGAAAAGAGCCGGCAGCGGCGCCATTTAATACAAGGCTTTTGACACTCCGTATAAAAATTAAAGTTCTAATTCTCGATATCTTAACGAATTGATCTAGGTTCTCTAAGTGACTCAGTTGTTCTTGGTGAAACAAATATTTTTGGTTGTTTTTAAAATAAAGGTGCAAAAACAATTAAAGTACATGACTTTAAAGTAAATCTAAGTCTAATTAAAAGTAAATGGTGCAAGTAATTAAAAGCGTGACGAGAATTAAAAAGGCACCAAATGAAAATAACGCAAACTTAAATCTAACTAAGGCAAACTTAAAACGCAACTAGAACTAAATCTTAAACTAAGGCAAAACTAAAATAAATCTAAGGCAAGTAAATTTAAAGTGCGATTAAAGAAAAAGGCGGGAAAAATAAAGCTTGAAATAAAAAGGCAGAAAATTTAAAACTAAGAATAAAGAAACTGAAAATCACCCCTATCCGGAATAAAACCCTATCCGGAATAACTGTCCTTATTCGGAATAAAATCTTATGCGGAAAAAGATCCCCTATTCGGAATGTAGGCCTATGCGGAATAGTGAGACTATTCGGAATACAGTGCCTATGCGGAATAATGCCCCTATCCTGAATATTGTCACTTATTCGGAATGTGGACACTATTCGGAATACACTACCTACTCGGAATAAAATGCCTATTCTGAATAAAAGTTCTATGCGGAATCTAGTCTTACTCGGAATAAAACCACCATTCGGAATATTCAATATTCCGAATAGTCATCCAAATAAAAGCTTTACTCGGAATATTTGCACAATGCTGAATATTTCCTCAACGCGGAATACTCAATATTCTGAATAGACCTCCTGTAAATTCCTTCGTTCGGAATATTGCTGGGCTTGTTTTCCTGGGAAAGTCAGTAACAATAATACCGAAGAACAAGGAAAGTAATATAGCACTAATTAAATCAAAACAAAGCTAAAACAATCACAAGGATAAATCAAACTATCAAATAAGCATCTATTAATCATAAACAATCAATCCAAATCAATCAAACTCACAAAACTTAATCAAAATAATCAAAACCCACTTAAATAAATCAACAAAAATTAAGAACATGAACATAAACAAATCAACACAAAGATTAAAGAAAGGTAGAATGAGATTAGCAAGATAAAGATAAAGATTAACAAGGATTAAAAGAAAAACTTACTTGAAATTAAATGGTAATTAAGGTGCAAGACAAGGTAATTAAATGGACAAGTATTTAAATGACAAGGTAATTAAAAGTGGAAGAACTAATTGTTCTAATTCTCGATATAAAAATTAAAAGTGGAAGAACTAATTGTCATTTAATACAAGGCTTTTAACACCCCGTATAAAAATTAAAGTTCTAATTCTCGATATCTTAACGAATTGATCTAGGTTCTCTAAGTGACTCAGTTGTTCTTGGTGAAACAAATATTTTTGGTTGTTTTTAAAATAAAGGTGCAAAAACAATCAAAGTAAATGACTTTAAAGTAAATCTAAGTCTAATTAAAAGTAAATGGTGTAAGTAATTAAATGAGTGACGAGAATTAAAAGGCACTAAATGAAAATAACTCAAACTTAAATCTAACTAAGGCAAACTTAAAACGCAACTAGAACTAAATCTTAAACTAAGGCAAAACTAAAATAAATCTAAGGCAAGTAAATTTAAAGTGCGATTAAAGAAAAAGGCGGGAAAAATAAAGCTTGAAATAAAAAGGCAGAAAATTTAAAACTAAGAATAAAGAAACTGAAAATCACCCCTATCCGGAATAAAACCCTATCCGGAATAACTATCCTTATTCGGAATAAAATCTTATGCGGAAAAAGATCCCCTATTCGGAATGTAGGCCTATGCGGAATAGTGAGACTATTCAGAATACAGTGCCTATGAGGAATAATGCCCCTATCCTGAATATTGTCACTTATTCAGAATGTGGACACTATTCGGAATACACTACCTACTCGGAATAAAATGCTTATTCTGAATAAAAGTTCTATGCGGAATCTAGTCTTACTCGGAATAAAACCACCATTCGGAATATTCAATATTCCGAATAGTCATCCACATAAAAGCTTTACTCGGAATATTTGCACTATGCTGAATATTTCCTCAACGCGGAATACTCAATATTCTGAATAGACCTCCTGTAAATTCCTTCGTTCGGAATATTGTTGGGCTTGTTTTCCTGGGAAAGTCAGTAACAATAATACCGAAGAACAAGGAAAGTAATATAGCACGAATTAAATCAAAACAAAGCTAAAACAATCACAAGGATAAATCAAACTATCAAATAAGCATCTATTAATCATAAACAATCAATCCAAATCAATCAAACTCACAAAACTTTATCAAAATAATCAAAACCCACTTAAATGAATCAACAAAAATTAAGAACATGAACATAAACAAATCAACACAAAGATTAAAGAAAGGTAGAATGAGATTAGCAAGATAAAGATAAAGATTAACAAGGATTAAAAGAAAAACTTACTTGAAATTAAATGGTAATTAAGGTGCAAGACAAGGTAATTAAATGGACAAGTATTTAAATGACAAGGTAATTAAAAGTGGAAGAACTAATTGTCACTATTAGCCAACAAAGAAAAATGATTAACAACTAATCTATATATATATAGGGGAGGATTAAGGAATGCTTAGGAAGCTTCCTCCCCTATTTCCTTTCTCCTTAATTGCATCATTAGGTCCTTCCTTATTAATCTCTTTGTTAATTGCACCATTAGTCCTTAAGCCTTTAAATCTTCTTTAATCTTGGACTTATATGACTTTTGGCTCGGGATTTCTTTAAACTCGTCTTTTAATTCTTCAATAAAATAGACTTGAGTTCTTCGGCTTTAAGTAAACTTCCGTCTTTCGACTTTTTCTTCGATAAATCTTTAGAATTGGTCTTGGACTTCCGTTATTTTTGCACTCTTGACTTCTCGACTTCATTTTTCATCTTTTTCTTCAATAAAAGCCCGTGAATGCCCGTATTTTCTCCACTTTTCACCTTTTCGTCCTAAATCACAACAAAAACACAAACCACGCATAATTCTGACATAAAAGACATAAAATACACGTTTTGGCTCGGTTATTATTGTAATTAAGTGGTAGAAAAGATGGGTGTTTACACACCTATCAATAAGCGATCTCGAAGTGTCTAAAAATGAACGGCCTAAAATTAGAGGAACTTGAGGATCCGCGGGGATGTCAACTACTATAAAATCGACGGGGTAGTAGAACTTCCCCACTTTCACGAAGACATCTTCGGCTACTCCACATGCCATAATCGTAGAATGATCGGCCATTTCGATAGACATGTTCGAAGGAATAAGAGCCGGAAGCGAAAGCGATTTCCAAATGGAAAATGGTATCAAATTAATGCTCGCACCAAGATCGGCCAAGGCGAGGCATTCTTTCATATCTTGTATGTCACAAGGAATGAGAAACTTTCCGGGATCACCAACTTTTTCCGGTATGCGGTTAAGATAAACCGAAGAACAATTAGCAAGCTTTGAAAGTTTTTCCTTATCGCTCATCATAGTTTTAAAAGTGGAAGCGAAACGAGGCATATACAACAACGCGTCGGCTAAACTCACATCAAAATGCACTTGTTGAAACATTTTTATAAAAAGCTCGATTTTTTGTTTGTTACGTTCTGGCATTTTCTCTTTGTTTCGTCTCGAAGGGTAGGGTAAAGGTGGTGTGGGTTGGTCATTAGGCAACGACCTTGGAAACTCGGGTTCCACAATTGGTATTGGTTCAACCGTAGGTGTGGTTTGAGCGGTACTTCGTGGAATTGTAATGTGTCCTTTTCGACCATCGCCTCGGGTTCTTTCTCGATTTCCTTCTCCGTAGAAGTACTTGGACGAGAGATTGGTTCCTTGAAAGTTTTACCACTTCGTGTAGTAATAACCTTCATTTCTCCCTTCGGGTTTGCAATGGTATCACTAGGAAGACCACCCGAGGAAGAGGGTTTACACATGATTGCTTCAAACATCTTAGCCATTCGGTCCTCAAATTTTGATTGCCTAGCATCCGCTTTTAATAACTCTTGCTTAATCTCAAGTTGTCCTAATTCCATCTTTTGTTGAAGACGTTGGACATTTCCTTCCATTTTGTTTGCATGAGTTTTAAGTTCATTAGCAAGTTCATTTTTTAGCTCGTTTTTCAACTTGGATCTTAAGCTAATCATCTCACGTTGCATGTTATCAAATTTAGCATCATTTGCTTTAGCATAATCCAAAAATTCTCCTTGCAAATTTTTAGTGTGAGCATTTTGAAAACCTTGTGTATTGTTTTGAAAATCACGGTTTTGGTTTTGATTAGAAATTTGTCCATTCCCATTTTGATAATTCCCTTTGTTGTAATTGCGTGAATTGCCTTGGTAATTACCTTGGTTGTTGTTTCGACAATTATTAACATTTTGGTTTGGTGGAGCTTGATTTTGGCGGGAACCTTGACCCGTTTTGGTTGTAAGTTCCCGTTGCTACATAAGCACTCGAAGTGTTACCGTCCGCGGTAATGCACTCAGAAAGATCATGAGCTCCCCCACAAGACAAACAACTCTTAGCAACCGCTTTAACCGAAGCGGAATTGGAAGCTTCTTGAGCTTTCCAATGGGACATTAGATTAGCAAATCTATCAAAAAACCGATTTTCCTCATTAGCTTCATCATGTAAGGCATTAATGCTACGAGACGATTGTGACGATGATGAAGAACCCAAATTGGCAACACTCGGTGTGTTACGAGGACTATAAACCTTAGATCTATTCTCGATGATTTGTAAAGCCTCATTTGTCGTTTTGCACAAAAAATTACCACCCGCGGCGGCATTCAAATAATCTCGTTCATGATCATTAAGCCCATTATAAAAAGTATCGACTTGATGAAATTCCGTAAAATCATGGTGTGGACATTCATGTAACATTTCTTTAAAGCGTTCCCATGCCATTGAAAAACTTTCATTATTTCTTTGCACAAATCGTGAAATCTCATTTTTCAAGTGTGTTATTTTAGATGGTGGAAAAAACTTGTTCACAAACTTAGAAACGAGATCGGCCCATGTCAAAATCGAATTTGGCGGTTCTTTCTCAAGCCAAATTTTTGCGGGTCCATCTAAAGAGTATGGAAACAACATCATCTTAATGGCGTCATGTGGAACATCCTTAAACTTGCTAGTGGCGGTGAGACGGTTAAAATTCCTAATGTAGTAATGCGGGTTGTCTTTCTCGTGACCTCTAAACTTATTTGCTTGCAACATCGACATTAAACCCGTCTTAATCTCGAAATTCTCCGCAAGGATGGCGGGAATCACAATAGCCTCTCCAAAACCCTCGGTGGGTGCTTGTAGCAACTCCATCATTGTACGATTAGCCATGACGACTTCTTGTTCTACAATAGGTTCAACAATTGAAGGTTGTTCAACAATCAACGTCTCTTAATTGGCTTGCTTTTGAAGACGTTTACGAGCTCGTTTTGCTTGATTACGAGTGATCATAAACTTCACGAAGAATGGGAGGTGAGCAAAGAAGATTCTTTTTGGGTGTTTTGTGAATTTTCAATTTTTTTTTTGTATTTTTGATGATATTTAATTTTTTGGATTTTGGTGTATCTTCGTACACAACAATCTACAAAATCTCTCCTCGAATCAAACTCTTGATTAAAGAAGCCTCAAAGGAATGAAAACGATCACGTGGAGTGAACGCCTTCGAATGACTTTAGAACTTTGGTGAAAACCAAATTTTTCAAGAGGGTTTAATCACAAAGAAACCAAGCAAATATACTATACGTAATAATACTTTGGGCGGTAAAACCCTCGATTAGCCTTCAATTTCAAAATACTCACAAGCAAGCGGGGAAATGAGGCGGCGCGAAGCACTTAAGAGCCTTTTTCCTTAGGGTATATTTTATAATACCCGCCTTATACCCACCTTATAGTTTGTATTTCTCAAAATCGAGCTTCACGAAAGTATTTATCTATTTTTGCCTTTTTCTTTTTGTTTGAGATTCGAATACAATAATTGAGTGATGAAATCCCAATTAAGGTTGTGTTTTCACACTTTTGGAGATATTGTTTATTGATTGTGATACTTAATACAATATAGTAATAATATTTTTACAATAAAAACCAAGAAAACCGATAATACGTATTAGTAGAGTTCTACTAATACAAATACTATTTATGGTTAATATTAAAAACAACAATACAAATCAATCACGACACACCTCCCCGGCAGCGGCGCCAAAATGATTGTGGTAAATTACACCTCTTGTTTAGGAAAACAAAGGAGGGTAAATGAGCGGTAAGTATTGAACAAATGACTTTAGGAAAAATCAAGTGTTAATGACCCAATGAAGTTCTATTCCCAAGGAGGTATATGTGTGTGAAAAACTTGTTAAATGTTTGTGATTAATGATTGGTTTAGAATGGGATGAGAAAAGAAGATGACGAAGTCGTAAAAATAAAAATAAATACTACTAGAAAGTTAAAACGTAGAACCTTAAAAACCACAAAAATAAAAATTAATTCTAAAAATTACCCAAAATTCACCAAAAATCAAAATAAATAAACTAAGAGTTTACCAATGATCAAAACTTTTTCAAACCTTTTAAATAATTAAATTCTCAATTTTTAAATGTTAATTAAAGCCCTAAAAATCAAGTAAATTATCAAAAAGCCCAAATAAAGATTTTTCAATTGGCAAACCTCTAAAATGACCTAAAAAGATTAAAAACTATTTTTAGAAATTTTAAAACTAATGAAAACTATTTAAAATGATTTAAAAACTATTAAAACTTAAAATAATTATAAAAATTAATCTAAAAGAGATAAAATTATTCTAAAAGTTGCTAAATTCCTATTTTAATGTATTGAACCTAAGAAAAATATAAAAAGTTGAAAAATGTGAAATTTGAAAAATAATAATAAAATAATATTAAAATAATATTAAAAATCCAAAAATTATAAAAAATTCTAAAAACTTGCAAACTAGTTTATTTTAACCTAAATAATCAGAAAATCAAAGTAAAATTACCAGAATACCCCTATTGGGCCCTCAAATGGGCCAAAACCAAAAACAGTCAAACCAAATGGGCTTTTGGGCCCAAAAAGTCAAACTTGGCCCAATTGACTAGGAAAAGCCCTATCTAACTCAAAATTCAATTCTAAGAACAAAACTCTAAAGGCTCAAAAGCTGAATATGAGCTTATCACAGCTTATTAAGCACACAACTTATTCTTATTGGGCTTTTCAGCCCATTAAGCAATAAGCTAATACCATAAGCTCTAATTTGACACACAACCTTCTTTTGGGATGCTTATGGGATCTGTAAAAAGAAATTTTGAAAAAGCTCACTCAATAAGCCAGAAATAAGCAAGGGATTATTTCACAAAACGACAAAATAGTCGTTTTTGAGAAATAAGGCACCTCAGGACTTGATTCAACTTGCAAAATATCACAAATGGACTCAATAAGCCAAATCAATCAACAAAAATCCAATAAGCACAACCAATAAGCCAGAATAAGCACAAATGAACTTATGAAAAAGTCAATGAAGTTGCTTTTCTAGTCAAACCCTAAAGTCAACCCACCAAATGCTCCAGTATGAACAAATGGGTCAAATAATGAGCACCTATTACAAAAACAAAGTTGTTACTGGTTAAAATAAGCTATTATAGCTTATTCATAAGCTGACACCAATTTTACACTATCAGTGGCAACTAGCAGGGGAAAGGAGTTCCCACTGCTTTGACTATTTGACCAAGCTTATTTGAGAGTTCTGGTTGGATTCAATTGGAAACAAAGGCACCCTTGTGATCAGTGAATCACAAGGAGTCAATAGCAACAAGAAAATCACAATTTGGTTCACACAATAAGCCACAATAAGCCAAACAGTCACCAGATATGCACCAGATATGGAAATAAGCAGTTAAGCACTTAATAAGTAGATTTAGCAAGAATAAGCCAACCTAACTTAACAGGATGCATACACAAGCAATATAAACTAAGAACAAACACAAAGCAACAAGAATCAAACACTGGATCAAAGTAAATAACAAGATTAAAGCACACAAAGTTTCTGATGAACAATGAACAATATGCAGACAAGTTTTGCTGATCTATTTGACACTTGATCCAAATTCAAGCCTCAAATCCTTCTTCCCTGGTGTGATTAACTAAGGTTTAGCACTTGTTAGCCCTAGCCTAAGCTTAGATCTAGGTGTCCTCAAAATCCTAGCCAATTTTACCATGTATTAAAGATTTTATAGCCTATTTATGAATCTATGTGTTTCAAACCTTCAAACCTGCAAACATATGAACACTAACACCCAAATAACAGATACAGACTCTTGCAATCACAATAAAAGCACTTAGCAAACCACAAATCCAAAACAAGCATTAGATCCAAACACCCCTTAATCTACCACTTAACAAAGAAACTTGTGATTTTAACTAATAACCTACTGATTTTAATGATCAAAAACACTCACTAGGTAGCAACTAACACAATCAAACTCAAAAATAACCAGCACAAACACAAATACTCAAAATCAAAGCACCAAATCAAAATCAGTCATAAACAAGAAATTTTGAGAGGAATCTTAACAAGGGATTATACCTTCCTTCCACAACATCCTAGGAAGGCCAGCTATGCTCCTTGGACCTTGTTCAACAACTAGAACAAGACCAAGGTACTTCAACAAAGGAGATGCAAACTGCCTTGGTTGATGGTTCAAAGTAGAACCTCAAGGACTTGATGTCTTCAACACAAGAAGCAAACAAACTCAACCAAAGGCTTAGAACCCTTCTCAGGCTTGGTGTCAACAAGCTTGAAGGAGTTCAAGGCTTATGGCTAAGGGTTAGTACACAAATATAAGCCAAAATCAGAAACAAGGATTTCAAGGCCTTTGAACCTTGAAAACCTTTCAAACCTAGACGGGCCTTAACCACAAGGTTAAGGAAGGTCTATTCAATCAAATGGAACTCAGAATTAGGCTACTCAAACACCAACTTTTAATCAAATCAAAAAAAGAGATTTCAAAATTTCAGAAATTCAAATTTTATTTAAATATAAAAAGGAATTACAAAGATAATAGCCTAAAACTGGAACAAAGGGACTCTCACATTTTGAGGTCTCCTTTAATAGGCAAATGCCTGGCTAAACACTATTCACAAACCCTAGCAACAGAAATTCCTATTCTATCCTTGCAGAATCTTCTAGGTGTGTTGCCAGCTGTTTTGGTTGAATCCTGGACGTTTGTTGAGTCCTTAGGGACCAAGTAATGATTTGCAACCCTTGATTTTACCAAGTAAGGATCAAATGCCAGGTGTCGTATTGTGAGTGGGGATGGGGGTATCATTCTGGTAGTGGGATTTGAGGTTTAAGGTGTGGGATGTGATTGAGGTGATGTGAATCACACGTGGGATTAATCAATTTTGATTTCCCTTTTGTTTTACTCCTTTTTAATCCTGGGTAAAAACTTGTTCTTGCCTGGTAAAAATCCCAACAGTAAGTGTTTGGCGCATTTTTAGGGATTTAAACTTTTGAACTGGCAGTTTAGGTCCTTGTGTTTTGGGAAAAGTTGTATAACAAGTTATTTTGCAAACAAAACGTGTTTCCTTTGTATTTAACTTTCACCACTTGGCAGTTTTGGCACAAACTTTCCAAAAAGTGTTTCAAGGGTTATTTTTGACACTTTTGCATATTTCAAGGGATGATTTTGGACAATGTTGATCTTCAAAGGTCTTCAATGCAACTTAAACATCATGAGGGACCATTGTTGGCAATTTGGATTTGTTGAGGGACTAATCTTGCCATTTCATCAAAGTGGAAGGACCTTTTGTGTAATTTTGACAAACTTAAGGGACCAATCTTGTAATTATCAACATACAAGGGTTTTAAGTATCATTTCTTCAATAATTGAGGATCAAACTTGCACATCTTTAAGTCTTCAAGGATAAATGTTGAATATTCCATGAATTAGGGCCCGGTTCTTTGTACGGCTTCGTTTCTCGTGTCCGTTTTTCCTTGTAACTTGTGATCTTTTGTCTTTTTCACGATATCCATACCTAAAATACACAAGTAAACAAACACAAGCATATATATGGTATTTTATTACATTTTTATGTATTTAAAGCCCGAAAAGAACGATGAGATCATGTATAAATGCCATCTCATCAGGCGTTGATGGGTTTTTTTTTACCGTTGACACTCATTAGGACATACCCAGTTGTTACTTTTTGACGAATTTTGGGGCCGTAATTTTGGGAGCAGATAACTTTTAATTAATGCATGAGATAACTTATTTTATTTTCAATATTTTCATCATTATATTTTTAAAATAGTTGCCTCATTTTTGACCAATCACATGTACCTATTGATATTTGCATTTTTGTATGGGTTTCTCTAAATTCTATCGAAATCCTCTCGAATTGATCTTGGTTCTAAGTGGAATGATTGTTCTTGGTTACTAAAAAAGGGGGTTTGGTTTTCTAATCTACTAAAAGATTTAAATGCACGAAAATGTAAACTTCAATTTAAAGGCAATTATATTAATAACAGTTAATAAAAACTAGAATTAAAATATGAAATAAAAATTAAGAAACAGTAACACTAAAGAAACAGTAACAATTAAAGATGCTCAAAAGAAGATTGATTCGGAAGTTTGACCTTGATTCGGAACTTTTCACTCGGAACTTGGTTCAGAACCCTTGATCCGGAACTTCGTTCGGAAGTTTACTCGGAACCTTCACTCGGAACTTTACTCCGAACCTTCACTCGGAAGTTGATCCGGAACTTTCTTCGGAAGTTGATTCGGAAGTTGTTGATCTGGAAGTTCACTCGGAACTTTTGATCCGGAAGTTGGTTCGGAACTTTTGGCTCGGAAGTTTATTCGGAAGATTTGGAAAGAACATTCATTCGGAACTTTTTGAAAGAAAGACTCATTCGGAACTTTAAAAACGAAAACTCATTCGGAACTTTTGGAAATAACATTCATCCGGAACTTTAGTTCATTCGGAAGATTTAGTTCATCCGGAACTTTCTAACTGACTCGGAACTTTTAAAAAGAAAACTCATTCGGAAGATTTGAAACTCATTCGGAAGTTTGGTTCATTCAGAACTTTTGTGTTCATCCGGAAGTTTTGTGTTCATCCGGAAGTTTTGTTCATCCGGAACCTGGGAACACTCAAGAACAGTAACTTCTACCGAAGAACAAGGAAAACGATTTTAATCCAAAATCAAGCTAAATAAGCAAAAAGGTTTTACCAAATTAACCACAAATCATCTACCAAGTACAAGGATCAAATCCCAATCACAAAAACACAAATTCAACAACTTTTTAAAATCAAAACTCAACCAAATAAGAACTTAAGAACTTGAAATAAAAGATGACGATGAACAAGATGAAATGGAAAGATTAAACAAGAACTTGTATTGATGATTAAAGTTTTAACAATCACAAAACAAGATTAAAATTACAAGATTAAAAAACAAAGATCAAAATCACCAAACACCCTAGTGGTGTTGGTGATACCTACGAACAAGAAGGGAGAAAAAGATGGGGAAAAGAAAAAAAACTAAAAAACTGGATGGAAAGTGTGAGGGGATCCCTTTATATAGGTGTCCCCTTTGGTTGGTGAGTGGGCTTTCTCCCGTTCTTCTTGTCTTCTCGTCTTTTCAGAAAAGTTGACGTTTTCGATTCTGATTCGGGATTTGTCGTCGATTAAATTCAACTCGTCTTTTAATTTCTTCGTTTAATAGACTTGAGTTTCTTCGACTTATGTAAATCTTCCATCTTTGGTCCTTTTCTTCGATAAATCTTTGAATAGGCCCAGTGACTTCAAATCTTTTGCATCTCTTGGACAATAGACTTCGTCTTGAGTCTTTTTCTTCGGTAAAACCCGTGCAATCCCATGGTTTCTTCAATAATCATCCGGTTGGCTCTGAAAACACAATAAACACAAAAACCACGCATAATTCCAAGCAAATGATATTAAATACGCGTTTTGGTCTTGTTTTAGCCAGAATTAAGTGGTAAAAGGATGGGTGTTTACACACCTATCAAATCCCCTACACTTAACCATTGCCATGCCCTCATGCAATGCTTAGTGATAAAGCAATTTTACACTTCTCTCATAATTAATCAACCTTGGCCTTATTCAAATACTACAAAACAAAAATTAAAGTACTAAAAGAAATTAAAACTTTAAAGGAAACAAAAGGATAGAAAACCATTTTCACTTGAAAATAGCTACATGGAAATAACTTGCAAAAAGATCAAGGACTTACATTAGGGCTTTGGTGCTGCGAAGATTTATCACCCTCAAGTTTCACGTTCCCCAAACTAAGCTTAAAAACGAGATCATTGTTATTTTAAGTTAGTAAATCAAACACTTACACACATGGCTTAATTATATGCTTAAACTCCCTTATTCCTAGGTGTATCTCTTATATTTTATTTTTGTCTTAGATTGATCATGAAGATGCATTTTTGGACTTATTTCGATAGTTTATTTAGGCTGAAAGCAAAGTAGGACGATTTGATCAATAGTTAGCTAAAGGACAAAATCTCTTAAAACTGCTTCTCGGGATATCAAAAAGTTCATATCTTGGCATAACTCGGTTCACGATTTGAGACCTTTCTCGGGCCGATATTTGGCATGTACTTCATACTTCATATCTTGAGAGACGTGCTTGAGATAATGGTCTTCTCATCGTAATAGAGTTTCTTCACTTGGAGACTTTTGAGGGGTTCTCCAACTTTGTTGACCACGACTTCATGATTATTCTTCAATCTCTAATTGGGATTTTGAGATACAACGATCCGCCTCCTTTTCGGACTTGGATCTATTTATCCTCATACCTTGTTAGGGTCTTTTCGGATAGACTTCTACATGATCTTTATGGGAGTTGATTGCTTTTCGTCGTGAGTCTTGATCCTTCATATTGACTTTGGGAATAATGCTTTTCACATCACCTTGGATCTTTAGCAATAAAATGGATTCCTCATGCCTTGTTAGGGCCTTTTCGGACTCGCCAATCTTCGCGCCCCGCTTCATAAGTTATGCCTTGGATATGAACTCTTATCATTACCGAGCAACTTTTAAACGATCTTGGGCTAGAAGCTAAGTAACTTTTCAAATCGTACGACCTTACTTATTGCAGATAAATTATTAGCAAGTGATGGGAGAATAGGCAAATAATTACGCCAAGTGAGCTTGTGCAAGAATACCGACTTATAATTGACTCTATCATTTCTCGTCCTCCACAATTTAAAATCTCAAGTAATAAGACTCGTGGATACTTAGCCTAATAAACCAATTAAAGTCTACATGGTTAAGGATACTAGCTAGAATAAACTTAGATAAGTCTATTCAGGTTGAGTCAAAATAATCGCAACGGGTCTAATATTGTCAAAGATTTCTAAACTAGCTACACCACTTTATTAAAATTTGACTTTATTGCGAGATATATACATACGAAAGCAACGATAAAAATTTAAAAATTACGACTAAATGGCCAAAGTTAATAAAAATTTTGAAAAATGTTGAAAAATATGATTTTCCGGTTAAATGAAGGCATTTTCATGGAAAAGTCCACTTAAAACTTCGATAGAAGTCCCCCTACACTTAAGATAAACATTGTCCTCAATGTTTAAGCATGTGGGAAACGTCTCCCCTACACTTATGACATTGTGCACGTTGGTTAACTCAAGTTAAGGAAGAGACGACTAAAGTGATCAATTTCAAATGTGAGTATGAAGCAAATTGAATCACGATAGTTGAGAGATAGAACCGGATTTCGGATAACACGGGAGCACGGTTCTTCAAAGTTTCCAAGAGTGCACTTATCCCTGTAATCACATCACCACACAAATACAAAGAACCTATAGAGGTCCCCCTACACTTAGGTGGTTAAAACATAAAAGGATAGATACTCGGGCTGCCTCCCGAGGAGCGCTTGTTTTTTATAACCGAGTCACGATCCTGACTCGACCCAAATTTAGTTCATGGGAAACGTGGTGAGGGATGGAATCACCTCCTGAGAGGTGTCCTCACGAAATTACAACTTCACTCGTTGGCCATTCACCTTAAAATTAGGTCCATTAGGTTGAGTGAGCTCGAGAGTACCATATGGAAAAATTTGGGCAATGGTGAATGGGCCGGACCAACGAGATTTCAGCTTGCCCGAAAATATTTTCAACCGAGAGTTAAAAAGTAAGACTTTGTCTCCAACATGGAACTCTCGGTTCTTAATCTTAGAGTCGTGAATGAGCTTAGTCCTTTCCTTATAGATCAAAGAATTTTCATAAGCCTCATTACGGAGTTCATTGAGCTCATTGAGTTGGATCTTGCGTAGGTCACCGGCTTTGTTGATATCAAAATTAGCCCACTTCAAGGCCCAGTAAGCCTTGTGCTCCAACTCAATTGGGAGGTGGCACGCTTTCCCGTACACGAGACGATATGGTGTACAACCAATCGGAGTCTTGTATGCAGTACGAAAAGCCCACAAAGCATCATCAAGTTTATCAGCCCATGTGGCACGATGCTCTCCCACGGTCCTTTCAAGAATTCGCTTTAGTCCTCGGTTGGATATTTCAGCCTGGCCATTAGTTTGTGGGTGGTAGGCCGTAGAAAGACGATGATTTACACCATACTTAGCCATGACTCTTGCGAATTGGTCATTGCAAAAATGAGTCCCACGATCACTAATAATGGCACGAGGCACACCGAATCTAGTGAATAGAGCTTTCAAAAAGTTACAAACCACCCTTGCGTCATTGGTAGGTAAAGATTTAGCTTCAACCCACTTTGAAACATAGTCAATGGCTACAAGGATGTATTTGTTTCCTTTGGATGAAGGGAATGGCCCCATAAAGTCGATACCCCAAACATCAAAGATTTCACATTCTTGAATGAAATTCTGAGGCATCTCGTCTTTATGTGTGATCGTGCCTTGTTTTTGGCAAACATCACATCGTTTAACCATATTGTGAGCGTCACGATATATGGAGGGCCAATAAAATCCCGAATCAAACACTTTTTTGGCGGTGTAGTTGGGACCAAAGTGACCACCGGTGGGTCCTTTCTGGCAAGCATCAAGGATTTCCAAAGCTGCCGGTCCATCAACACATCGGCGAATAATCAAGTCGGCACATTGTTTGAATAGATACGGGTCATCCCAAAAGTAAGTCTTAATGTCTTTGAAGAATTTCTTCTTTTGTTGGGATGTTAACCCGTCAACAAGAATTCCACCCGCCAAGTAGTTTGCAAAGTCCGCAAACCACGGGGTTTTATCAGAATTCGAATTGATAGACATTAAGGTCTCCAAGGGAAAAGAATCATTTATTTCTTTGTTTGGATGATCCCCTTGGTAAGGATCCTCAAGTCTACTGAGATGATCCGCGGCTAGGTTTTCAGCTCCTTTTTTATCACGAATTTCGATTTTAAATTCTTGGAGAAGCAAAACCCAGCGAAGAAGTCTTGGTTTGGAATCTTGGTTTGGAATGATCGGTGTAAACGATAGTGCTGGAAAAGACAAGATAGGGGCGAAATGTTTCAAAGGCATAGACAATAGCTAAAAGCTCTTTTTCGGTTGTCGTATAATGCAATTGTGCCCCTGTCATTGTCTTGCTAGCGTAATGGATTGGTTGGAAGTGTTTGTTCACTCTTTGTCCCAGAACCGCTCCAATAGCAAAATCACTAGCATCGCACATCAACTCGAAAGGCAGCTCCCAATTAGGGGTAACCAAGACGGGTGCCTTAGTTAGCTTATCCTTAAGCGAGTTGAAGGCTTCAAGACACTCTTTGGAAAAGATAAAAGGAGTATCTTTTTCCAAGAGGTGGGTCATCGGGCGAGCGATTTGAGAAAAATCTTTGATGAATCGACGATAGAAGCCCGCATGACCCAGAAAACTTCTCACACCCTTCACGGTTGAAGGTGGAGGCAACTTCGCGATAATATCAACTTTAGCACGGTCTACTTCAAGACCGGCTTTGGAAATCTTGTGTCCTAGCACGATGCCTTCTTTTACCATAAAATGGCATTTTTCCCAATTCAGAACAAGGCGAGTGTCTTTGCACCGCTTAAGCATACGTTCCAAATTGGCAAGGCAAGAAGAGAAGGAATCCCCGAAGACCGAGAAATCATCCATGAAGACTTCCATGGTTTGTTCAACCATGTCATGGAAGATAGCTAACATGCACCTTTGGAAAGTCCCGAGGGCATTGCATAAGCCAAAAGGCATTCTTTTATAAGCAAATGTGCCATAGGGACAAGTGAATGTTGTCTTCTCTTGATCTTGGGGATCGATGGGTATTTGAAAATAACCCGAGAAACCATCAAGAAAGCAGTAATATTCATTACCCGCTACACGTTCAAGCATTTGGTCCATAAAAGGTAGAGGGAAATGATCCTTTCTCGTGGCATCATTGAGTTTGCGGTAGTCTATACAAACTCTCCACCAAGTAACGAGACGAGTGGAAATCAACTGGTTGTGTTCATTGGGAACAACGGTTATTCCGCCCTTCTTGGGCACACAATGGATTGGACTAACCCATGGTGAATCCGAAATAGGGTAAATCATACCCGCATCAAGAAGTTTGATAACCTCTGTTTTGATGACTTCATGTATTTTTGGATTCACCCTTCGTTGGCTTTGAATTGTGGGCTTAAAGTCGTCCTCCATGACAATTTTATGTGTGTAGAAGTGAGGATCAATTCAACGAATGTCGGAGATTTTCCAAGCTATAGCCTTCTTATGATCTTTAAGCACGGCGATGAGGCGAGTTTTCTCTTCATCTTTCAAGTCCTTTGCGATAATGACGGGCGACTGCTTATCTTCTTCAAGGAACACATACTCGAGATGGGGCGGCAACTCTTTAAGTTCTAAATCCGGAGGATTTTCGACGGGAGGCGTATTCGAAGTCGGAGTATCGATAGCAATGACCGTGGGAGATGGAGGAGAAGGATTGTCTTCGTTGAGAAGGTTATCAAAGAAATGCATGTCTTCATCCCCATCGGTGGGAGAATCATCATTAGCTAAGTTCACATCTCCCATGGTGGCTTCAAGATTGTTCCAAAACAAATCACTTTCTCCAAATAGAGACAGCGATGAATCAATAGAGGAAACGGTTTCAACATTGGGAAGAGAGGTAGGAATATTTTTACAAGCATCATTAAAGTGTTCTTCACAAGCCTCATCCAGAACGTCAATAAAATTAACACTCTCGTATGAATAAGGTTGTTTAGACAACTTTCCCATGTTGAAAACGATTTTATCATCACCCACTCTCATGATAAGCTCACCGGCTTCAACGTCGATGAGAGTTCGACCGGTCCTCAGGAATGGACGACCCACGATCAAGGGAACACGAGGGTCCATCTCGTAGTCGACGACGACGAAATCGGCAGGAAAAGTGAATTTGTCGACTCCTACAAAGACGTCTTCGGCTATCCCCACTGGATAAGCAACCGTACGGTTAGCTAATTCCAAAGTCATTTTGGTGGGGACTAGCTCAGGGAGAGATAATTGCTTCCAAACGCTTAGAGGCATTAGATTAATACTGGCACCTAGGTCGGCTAGGGCCATGCAATTCTCTACTCCCGGGAAATTGCAAGGGATTAAGAAACGACCCGGATCACCAAGCTTGGTTGGCAATTTCCTTAAGAGCACTGCAGAGCAATTCTCATTAAGTTGGGTGTTGGCAATATCAAGAAGTTTTTCCTTGTCACTCAGAAGATCTTTAAACATTTTTGCGTACTTAGGCATGTGAGCGAGAGCCTCAGCGAAGGAGATGTTGAAATTCAATTGTTTGAACATCTTAAGAAAGTTTGAAACCTTAATATCGTCCTTGCTTTTGAGCTTCTCTTTCCTCAACCTAGATGGATAAGGTATATTGGAAGAAGAGGAAGGCTTTGGGAGAATAGGATCACTCACATCATTGGGTGGAGGAGGGGTAGAAGGAAGAGGTGGAGAAATTGGGGAAGGAGAAGGATGAGGAATAGGAGCAAGTGACTCGTTCTCCTTAGTCACAATCACCGATGGAGGTATAGGAAGCTCGGGTTCCTTGGTACCTTTGCCACTACGAGTAGTGATTGCTTTCATCTCCCCTCTTGGATTCGCAAAGGTGTTACTCGGAAGAGTACCCGGAGAAGAGGGTTGATTACCTTGGAAGAAACTAGCCATCATGTTCTTCAAGTCATTTATTTGGCTATCCAACGTGTTTCTCATGTCGGCTCTCAGATCGTTCCCTTGTTTGACCAGGTCTGCTTTCAAGTTGAGCACTTCCCGCTGAAGGTTTCCCATGATCACATCGTTAGTCCTCATATAGGTTTCCAATTCTTGGTGTAAAGCATTGGGTTGGTTGGGAGGAGCATTGTATGCGGGTGGTTGATAAGCAGGTTGCTGGTATACTTGGTTGTTTCGTTGAGGTGGTTGTTGCTGCTTGTGAGGTGGTATGTATGGTGTACGAGGTTGTTGTTGTTGTTGAGGAGGGCGATTGAGGTTTTGTTGTTGGTTTGGGTTGTTTGGAGGGAAACCGGGTGGTGATAGGTAGTTGTTGGAGCGGTAGCTAAGCAAATTACGATCACCTTGAGGTCGAGCTTGATAAGCAGGTTGAGGATAGGTGCCATAAGCTGCATTCACATTTTCAGAAGGGTAGTCTTGGGTGGCAGTACAAGTGGTGTAAGAGTGAGGACCCCCGCATATCTCGCATGGTTGGCTAACAGCATTGACTTGAGTGTTTTTAGCGTTGTTGCTGTTGGTGTTGCTGACGGTGTGGGTAACAAGCGATTCAAGAAGCGTAGTGATTTTGTCAAGTCGCTTGTCGCTGTCACTAGTACTAGCACTAGCAACATTGGTCTGAACACTCTTGGTTTGCACACGAGACTTATTCTCAATGATATCCCAAGCAGCATTGGAAGTCTTAGCCAAAAGATTACCCCCCGAGGCACTGTTTAGTGAATCTTGGTCACTCATGCTTAAACCATTGTAAAAAGTATTAATTTGATGCACTTTGGTAAAACCATGTTGTGGGCATTTTCTCAAAAGATCTTTAAAACGGTCCCAAGATTCACTGAACGACTCATCGTACTTTTGTTCAAAATTTATAATTTCATTCCGCAAAGCGGTAGTACGAGAGGGTGGGAAAAAGTAATTGATAAACTTGGTCTCCAAATCCGTCCACGAGAGAATACTCTGTGGCGGTTCCTTAGCAAGCCAATGTCGGGCTTGTCCCTCTAAAGAAAAGGGAAAAAGTTGTAGACGGATTACCTCTTGTGGAACCCCATTGAACTTGACCGTATTAGTGAGTTGTAAGAATCTCTTGATGTGGTCATGTGGATCATCAATGGTACGCCCCAAGAATGGTTGAGCAGAGACCATCTGGATAAAGCCTGATTTGAGCTCAAAATTGTTGGCTGCAATCGCTAGTATAACAATTGGATCAGTGTTGCCATCTACATGAGCTTGCAACTGTTCAATCATCTGGCGATTATCCGGTAGAGGCTCATTGTTGTTGTTATTGTTCATGTTGTTGAAAGGTGGGTTGTTGTTGTTATTATTGTTGTTTGGAGGTGGTATGTTGTTGTTGTTTTGTACACCGGCCATGTCTAAGTTATCGAGAGGCTCGGGCTCTTGATAAGACGTGGAACGAGTGCGCATACACCTGCAAAAGAACTAACAAGGGAAAAACAAAGCAAAAATATTTTTGGTTTTTATGTTTTTTAATTTTTAGGATTTTTTGAAAATTTTATATTTTTTAGTGTTTTTGAAATTTTTTATGAAAAAGTAACGTTCACAGGGAACGGATCCAAAAATCCAAGTTCTCACAAAAAACTTTTGATCTTAACGAGAAGAGCCGGCAACGGCGCCATTTGATATTTGGTTTTTGTTAGGTTCAATTATATTCTCTCGATATCCTCTCGAATTGATCTTGGTTCTAAGTGGAATGATTGTTCTTGGTTACTAAAAAAAGGGGGTTTGGTTTTCTAATCTACTAAAAGATTTAAATTCACGAAAATGTAAACTTCAATTTAAAGGCAATTATATTAATAACAGTTAATAAAAACTAGAATTAAAATATGAAATAAAAATTAAGAAACAGTAACACTAAAGAAACAGTAACAATTAAAGATGCTCAAAAGAAGATTGATTCGGAAGTTTGACCTTGATTCGGAACTTTTCACTCGGAACTTGGTTCGGACCCTTGATCCGGAACTTCGTTCGGAAGTTTACTCGGAACCTTCACTCGGAAATTTACTCGGAACCTTCACTCGGAAGTTGATCCGGAACTTTCTTCGGAAGTTGATTCGGAAGTTGTTGATCCGGAAGTTCACGCGGAACTTTTGATCCGGAAGTTGGTTCGGAACTTTTGGCTCGGAAGTTTATTCGGAAGATTTGGAAAGAACATTCATTCGGAACATTTTGAAAGAAAGACTCATTCGGAACTTTAAAAACAAAAACTCATTCGGAACTTTTGGAAATAACATTCATCCGGAACTTTTTTTCATTCGGAAGATTTAGTTCATCCGGAACTTTCTAACTGACTCGGAACTTTTAAAAAGAAAACTCGTTCGGATGATTTGAAACTCATTCGGATGTTTGGTTCATTCGGAACTTTTGTGTTCATCCGGAAGTTTTGTATTCATCCGGAAGTTTTGTTTATCCGGAACCTGGGAACACTCAAGAACAGTAACTTCTACCGAAGAACAAGGAAAACGATTTTAATCCAAAATCAAGCTAAATAAGCAAAAAGGTTTTACCAAATTAACCACAAATCATCTACCAACTACAAGGATCAAATCCCAATCACAAAAACATAAATTCAACAACTTTTTAAAATCAAAACTCAACCAAATAAGAACTTAAGAACTTGAAATAAGAGATGATGATGAACAAGATGAAATGGAAAGATTAAACAAGAACTTGTATTGATGATTAAAGTTTTAACAATCACAAAACAAGATTAAAATTACAAGATTAATAAACAAATATCAAAATCACCAAACACCTTAGTGGTGTTGGTGATACCTACGAACAAGAAGGGAGAAAAAGATGGGGAAAAGAAAAAAAACTAAAAAACTGGATGGAAAGTGTGAGGGGATCCCTTTATATAGGTGTCCCCTTTGGTTGGTGAGTGGGCTTTCTCCCGTTCTTCTTGTCTTCTCGTCTTTTCAGAAAAGTTGACGTTTTCGATTCTGATTCGGGATTTGTCGTCGATTAAATTCAAC
Source organism: Glebionis coronaria (assembly GCA_025667525.1). Taxonomy (NCBI): domain Eukaryota; kingdom Viridiplantae; phylum Streptophyta; class Magnoliopsida; order Asterales; family Asteraceae; genus Glebionis; species Glebionis coronaria. The sequence continues at coordinate 295,968,190 of CM046875.1, forward strand.
TCGTCTTTCAATTTATTCGTTTAATGGACTTGAGTTTCTTTGACTTATGTAAATCTTCCATCTTTGGTCCTTTTCTTCGATAAATCTTTGAATAGGCCCAGTGACTTCAAATCTTTTGCATCTCTTGGACAATAGACTTCGTCTTGAGTCTTTTTCTTCGGTAAAACCCGTGCAATCCCATGTTTTCTTCAATAATCATCCGGTTGGCTCTGAAAACACAATAAACACAAAAACCACGCATAATTCCAAGCAAATGATATTAAATACGCGTTTTGGTCTTGTTTTAGCCAGAATTAAGTGGTAAAAGGATGGGTGTTTACACACCTATCACCTATCTCTCCTATATATTTGGCTCCTATTTTTTAAACAGGGTACCTCATATTCTTGTCTAACAATTTTCTCCTATCATTCATCTTTCTAAATCATTCACAAACAACTTTCTTCAACAATGGCACCAAAATTTAAACCAAGTGATTTGGTATTGGGATTCAAGAGTCAACACAACATGATTGCATATTTGGACGCTGATGACACTCTGTTTCCACAATACACCCAGATGGTCGCGTATTTGAATGCATCTCCTATTAGGTATGCTCTTTCTCATGCTCCTCTCATCTCTGTCATGCATATTAAACAGTTTTGGAACATTGTTAGTTCTTCAACAGTTAATAATGTGACTACATTATCAGTGATTGTTCATGGGCGTACATGGGTGGCTATTGAAGCCTTGGTTCGCCAGGCTTTTCATCTTAATGATGTTGATGGTATAACCACCCTTCCTATTAATGAAATAGAACAAGTACTAAGGGCTTTGGGGTATCCTTTCCCTGATGAGGGCACTTTAAACAAATATCATAAACAAGAGTTTCCCCGAGCCTAGAAGTACCTCATACATGTCATCCTACAATGTTTGAGTCCTAAATGTACTGCACACAATGAAATTAATAGATCAATTGCTAGTGCTATTGTGTGTATCGCAACTGGGCAAAAGTTAAACTATTCTAAAATAATTTTTGATGGCATGTGTAAAAACAAAGGGAATAAGATGACTTTGGCTTATCCCAGATTTTTGCAAATGGTTTTTGATGTGCAAAATTACTACACAAGGGATCATGATGACTTTTATGAGATCCCTGTGCAAAAGAAAGCTATTTTTACCAAGATGAATTCATCCCCTCACCGTGAATTACCCCTCACCCCAGCTATGCTTGCTGTTATTGCAGCAGCACAACCCCAACCAGACCCACAACCACAACTTGATCCAATACCAGAACCTTTACCTTCACCTCAACGCATGGAAATTGACCAAGAACCCTTCAACGCTGACACCTTAAATGTTGGCGTTGACACAAGTAATCCAGACGTTGACACCTTTCTTTCACAGACCAAAACACCCTTTAACCTTCCCACATCCACTCAATCCACATCATCTTCTACCCCACCTCAATATAGGTTGCAAAAACGCCAAAGGACTACTGGAGTGTTCTCCTCTAGTGGTCCTAGCCATGTTGCAGAGAGAACCACCACCACGAGTGTGGTTGGTGCTATGGATGAGGCTGGGACTATTGGTTCTGGCTTAGATGCGGGCCAAGGCAGTCCTAACATCTTTAAGACCTCATCCATGCCCCATGAATCTAACTTGGGAGGTCAAATACCTATTTTAGAGGAGGGCAGATTGGAACCATACACATTAATGGAATTGACGGCTGTCTGCATTAGCTTGCAAAAGCAAAATGCAGACTTGGTACAAATTGTCAGTACACAAGGCCTTGAAGTCAATCAATTGAGGGAGAGGATTGTCATTTTGGAGAATGCTAGCACAAGGCGTGGGATGGAGGAATCTTCCAAAGGGGAGGATGAGCAGATTAATGTGAGTGATTAAGGCTCACATGATGGAGAATCTTTGGGTATTACTGAGGCCCTAACTGAATTGAAGAAGCAACCAGGTTTTGATAGATATCTAGGAACTCCTACCAATTTAAACTTGTCTTTTACAGCTATGTTGGAGCAATTTACAAGAGGCGCTGAGACAAGTAATTTGGGCGTTGACAAGCAAAATTTGAACGCTGACACACCAAGCGCTGACATGAGCAAATTAGGCGCTGACACAAGGAATTTGAGCGTTGACAGACCTGCAGATGAGGTTGATGTATTCCAGTCATCAGCTATCATCAAAGAAGTATCTTCACATGTATTACCATCATCCTTACCCATCATTGATCCATTAGATAAGGGTAAAGGAATCATGGTAGAAGTAGAAGTTCCTAAGAATGCAGCACAAGTAGAGTTTGATTCAAGGTTGGCTGCACAACTTATGGAACAAGAAAGGAAGAAGGTTGGTGAATCACCATTTGTTGTCACTTCAGAGGAACAAGAAGGAAGTGATGAAGCAAGTTCTGATTCAAGTGTGATGATAATAGAACAACCAGAAAGACTTGAATATGGTGATGATTTGGCAAGAGAGAAGCTTAGAGAGTTGAAATTACAAGTAGATTTTGATATGCCAGAAGTTGTTCAGATGTACCATGCTTAGGAGAATAGGTGTATAGAGAATCCAGATTTGACTATTTCAGACCAAATTTAGGGTTTGGAGATTCTTCTAAGAGTTCAAAAAGACTGCAAGGTAATTCTGAAACACAAAGCTAGCAATGTTCTCTCACTGCTAAAGAAGGATAGAAGGGAGCTTTACTACATGCTACTCAGATGTCATGGAACAGGATGGACCTATAAGAAATTGTTGGGATTATCCTTTGAAGAATTGGAGTATAAGGCTTATCCCATTTGGGAAAAAGTGCAGGAAATTAATACTATCAGACTTTTTTCAGATGAAAGGAAAGAAGAACTTGTAGAAGAGATGGAGCTTAAGAAGGCAATGATTGTTCCAAGACCTTTGAAGAAGGGAGTTCCTCTTGAGTTTCCTAAAGATATGGATAGATTGAAGCCCAGTGAAGCTGTTATAAGAAGGAGCATCAAGCTCCCACCCATGGAAGCTTCAGATATGGTACAAGTGTTACCTCTTGATGCTAGAAATCCTATCATAAGCTATGAAGAAGATGCAAGTGGGTTTTGGAAGATTGGCAGGTATGGGAAAGAGGTACACACATTTACTACTCTTGTGTCTCTTTTTGCAAGTGTGGATAGAGAAGACTTGGTAGACCTTTGGAGGTTGTTGGAGGACAAGTATGAGAATGAAGCCCCTACTTCAGTCAATGGAATAAAACTTTGGTCAACATTCAAGAGAATGTGTGGACCAAAAGAAGAAGATCCTGCTGTTTGGAAGGATCTTGAGGATGATCTCAGTGGTCTTCAATGGCGTTTGTATTCAACTGCTGGTGTGTATTATTTGAGCTCTACAAAGTTTGATGAGTATCTTCTTGTAGATGGTCAGTATTCCATGTCCAAAGAAGTTTTGGAGAAGATGAAGACAACACAGCTGGAGATTGACTATTCAAGTGACGTAGCCAAAGATTTGATCAGACATGCTTATTACCAATATAATAAGATTTGTAAGATTCCTCCTAGTTCTTAATTTTTATTTAGAAACTTGATTACTAGAGTAGATATCAAGTTTAAAGGATGATTGTTGGGAATAAAATGTAGACAGTCCACTTGAGCGCTAACAAGAGGAAAACAAGCGTTGATAAGAAGAAAACAAACACTGACAGATCAAGCGTTGACAGGAAGAAGTCAAGAGTTGATAGGTTGAAGACAAGCACTGATAGAAAGATATGCTCTACGCGTATTATGTTTCTAGTTTGTTTCTAGTAAAGATAGGATCAACATTGTATTTTCTATAATTATCTTTACCTAGAATAGTTGATACGTAGACTCTTTTACAAGGCTTCTAATGTCTATAAAAGAAGACCTTTAGGTTATGTTTCATATATAAATTTTCATACGTTAAACACTTTCATTGTAAGCAAGTTCGTTATTATCAATCAAGTGAAATTTTGTTTTATATCTTTGTGTGTTCTTGTTTAAGTGTTAATTCCGCATAACACTTAGATTACTTTATGCATAAACAAAGTTTCTCTATGTGTATAACTTGATCTAATCTCGTTTACACAAGCTAAATCGATCTGAGTTTGGGATCAACAAACTAAACCAAAACCATTTCTCATACATGAAAAACAAGAAAGTTTTCAATCTCTCTTCCTCTCTCTCTCAAATTTCGTCCAAACACCACCACAAATCACCATCCTCATCAACTTTTCAACCATAAACATCATCTATATTCAACATATGTTGATAATCATTTAAAAAGATGATGATTTGAGGTGTCTATAACATGTGAAAAGGAGTTTCCAAGGAGGTTTAGGCCTGATTTCCATGAAGGTGTTCATCCACTTGAAGATTTCAAAAAGTCCATTGCTAAAGTTGAAGATTTAGTAAGAAGAACCAAGCCTTGTTCATCAAAATCTCATATTTTCATCACTTTGGTGGTATAGAAATTGTTTCTTCCTATCATCTTGCTATTTTGTAAAAGTAATCATGTATTTTCTTTATAAATGTATATGTATGTGATGATGAATGATGATCAAAATGTTATGTGGGGATTTTGGGTTAATAGATTTGGTTAAAAAGGCTAAAATCAACTAGTAAAGATGTTAATATCTTAGTTAGATTAATAGGTTGTATCAAACAGTAAGTATCAATATGATCACTTGGTAAAATAGCTTGGATTATTAAATATACAGTTAGATATATGATGTTTACATATGTGGTGAGTTGGCCACTCAATGAAATCATTAAAATGAGCAAGATATGATCAAAAACTATTGAGGTACAAATCTGTATAGTCTATTTCGGACGAATTATTAGAAATACTTAGAGGATGATTGAGCAGTATCTATAAAAGGAGTTATTTGTAGCACATATCATGTAGTTTGTGCTGCTCAAATTTGAGCTTCTATCTCCTTGTAGAACTCAAGATATGGCAAAAATGGTGGAATGGACTTTGATGATCATATTTGTAAATAAAACTATATAATATAATAAGAGCACTCAAGTAATATTATTATAAAATAAATACATAAAACCCACTAACTAATAATAATTATTATAAAATGAGTTATATACTAAAATAAATAGACTTGTCGTTTTATAAAAGTACAAACTCAAATGTTTTCTAAAGATATAAAACTATACATAAGTTTTACGTCTTTTCGGCTAAAACCGAAAGATTAACGTTTTCGCTAAATAAAACTTAGACGGTCGGACCCGTCTAATGTAACCTTTTTATAACTCATATACTGATATGTAAGTACATTTGACAAGTAAAAACCGATAAACCTGAGCTTTATAACTTATGGACCATAATGGGCCAAAGTAGCCTTATTGGACCATTAGCCCAACTAGTTTGGCTAAACACTAATGGACTTACTCATGGGCTTAACCCACTTGGGCCCAACATATGAGTATAGGCCTGGTATTAGAAGTATAAAAGGGCTAATATAATTAATTGAATTCTTAATGGGCTTATTGGGCCTTAATATGTAATTGGGTTGAAACTAGCATAACTAGTCTAAATTGACTAACACATAACAACTATAATGTTGTATGAAGAGATAAAATTCCACTTGATCATCATCATACTTATAATATCATCATATATACATAACCATTATTTTTATAAAGTCATTGGACAAGAGTCTAAGACCGAGTATTATTTGTCTAGGTTTCTGTGATTGAAGCACGTACCGTACATCCAAATCGCCGATAACCCGCCTTTCCCAATCAACGTGAGTTCATAGCCTCTCACTCTTTTAAATTTTTTATGAAATGTTTTATAAACCCGCGAGGGAGATAACATAATTAGTTTTAATAAAAATAGGACACCAGTTGTCCCGATTATTTGCTTATTGATATGGACCCGAATGATTATGTGACCCGACGAATAAAATGAAATGGATTATTATTAGTTAGGTTATGTCACTAAAAGTCCCATTAGCATGAATTGTGAACTACCAGGATTTGGTAGACGGTTAAGCATATAATAGTACTATTTGGGGAAGATCACCCCAGTTCGCGCCTTGACGGTTGATCCCCGTCGTGCCACATTGATTGGTAAGCGAATTTATGTATGAGAAGATTTATATAAGCGTGATTATTGTGACGACACGCTAATTTAGATGGGCTAAAGAAATTACGGGTTAGCTACCCGTCATATGTTATAGAAACGTAACAATGTTATGCGGCTTATAATAATCCTATATTGAAAATACTGATATACAAATTGAATTATGATATATTGCCTGACTAGCAATACGGGGTCTTATTACTGATGTTATGTTCGTGTTTTGGTTTTATATAACCATTTTCATATAACAGTTTTATTTAAACTCTATACAACGTTATAAAACGTATTGTATGATGTTTTTACGACAATGGTTCGTATAATGGTTTTGAAGGCAAAAGCCTATATTATGATTTACGACAAAGATTTGTATAAAATGTCTTTGGCCTATTTTATAGCCTACGACAAAGATTGTATAAAATGATTTTGGTAATGATTTTATACTGGTGGTATAATATATATATATATATATATATATATATATATATATATATTAATGGTTTTTATTAAACTCTATGAATTCACTCGGCGTTTTCACTGACCTCTTTTTAACATGTTTTATCTCAAGTACTTGAAGGTAATTCTCGGGTAGACCACAAGAATTTATGGCCAGCATTCAAATAAAATTTCCATTCAAATGTTTTGTAAATTTGTATGACATATTATGACCTGAGGACCTATGTAATTTGATATTTATGAAAGGAAAATGCTTTATTATTAAACAACGCGATTTTTAAGCGTTGTCTATGATATGAGTAATGTGATATCCCGTAACACCAACGACTCTTCCGCTGAATTAAATTATGAATATTTGGGGGTGTTATAGTTTGGTACCAGAGCTCTCATTATAGAGAACGAAAGATTTTAAAAACCAAGGTTTTCAACCAAACATTTCAAAAACCTTTTAACTATAACTATTTTTAAGTAAATATTTTGATTAAAATGTTTAAAAATCTTTTGACTATAACGGTGTCGAAGAATTCCTGAGTTACCGACAAGACCAGACTGAGAAGTGTTATTTATATATATATATATATAACTTGGATTATATATATATATATATATATATATATATATATATTTAAAAACCAAGGTTATGAACAAAACATTTCAAAAACCTTTTAACTATAAATATTTTTAAGTAAATATTTTGATTAAAATGTTTAAAAATCTTTTGACTATAACGGTGTCGAAGAATTCTCGAGTTACCGACAAGACTAGACTGAGAAGTGTTATTTTAATATATATATATATATAACTTGGATTATATATATATATATATATATATATATATATATATATATATATATATATATATATATATATATATATATATATATATATACATATATATAATATATATATATATATATATATATATATATATATATATATATATATATATATATATATATATATATATATATATATATATATATATATATATATATATATATATATATATATGTATATATATATATATATATATATATATATATATATATATATATATATATATATATATATATATATATATATATATATATATATATATATATATATATATGTATATATATATATATATATATATATATATATATATATATATATATATATATATATATATATATATGTATATATATATATATATATATATATATATATATATATATATATATATATATATATATATATATATATATATATATATATATATATATATATATATATATATATATATATATATATATATATATATATATATATATATATATATATATATATATATATATATATATATATATATATATATATATATATATATATATATATATATATATATATATATATATATATATATATATATATATATATATATATATATATATATATATATATATATATATATATATATATATATACTAGCCTTTAGACCCGTCCGGTGGACGGGCTAGCTTTAAATGTATATTTTATAATGAAAATTGAAGTTATGTGTGTTTGTATTAGAAGTTTAGTATATGTGGTGTTAGTTATAACATTAATATTTTAATAATGTAGCACTGACTGGACAAAAATAACGTAGTTTAAGATATTTTATTTATTTAAGAATATTATAAGTTAATTGAATTTGCATACGTTAATGTTATGAATAAGTTTGTTACATTAAAAATTTTTAGATTTTTAATAATATTGTATAAATATTTTATGTATTTTTGAATTTATGAGGTAATAAATTTTGTATATGTTAATGTTACGCATAACTTTTTACATTATTTTTTTTGAAATTAATACTATTGTTAAGTTTTTTTTAGCAAAAACATTATAGTTAAATATTTTTTAGAAATGATTTTGTGTCGTAAATTTTGGGGTAAAGTGTATTCTAGCAAAAGTAAGCCCAAAAAGCACATTCATGATATTATTTTTTTCACGTGTATAATATAGCAACATTATATAGCTCAGACCAAAACTTGACAGTCCGAATATCTAAAAATATTTTCATTTTAGTAAGTCAAACTATTGTGAATCATTTGTAATTTCTATTTTCTTTTTGAAACATTTTATAGAAACCCTTTAATGAATTACATGTGTCATTTTTTATAGAATTTTTATTTAAGGCATCATTTGTAATTCATATTTTCTTTTTAAAGCATTTTATGGAAACTCTTTAATGAATTACATGTGTCATTTTTATAATTTTTTATTTAAGGCATTATTTCACCATCCTTCCATATATATTTTTTTATAGAATTTTGTATTTAAGGCATTATTTATATTTTATATTCTCTTTTTGAAGCATTTTATAGAATTTTGTATTTAAGGCATCATTCCTTATATATTTTTATATATTTTGTATCTAAAGCATCATTTGTAATTCCTATTTTATTTTTGAAGCATTTTATGGAAACTCTTTAATGAATTACATGTGTCATTTGTATAGAATTTTGTATTTAAGGCATTGTTTAACCACCTTCCTTATATATTTTTAAAAAATTTTCTATTTAAGGCATCATTTGTAATACCTATTTTCTTTTTGAAGCTTTTTATGGAATTTTATATTTAAGGCATTTTTTCATCATCTTCCCTTATATATTTTTATAGAATTTTGTATTTAAAGCATCATTTATAATTTCTATTTTCTTTTTAAAGCATTTTATGGAAACCCTTTAATGAATTACATGTGTCATTTTTATAAAATTTTGTATTTAAGGCATTGATTCACAATCATTTCTTATATATTTTTATAAAATTTTGTATTTAAGCCATCATTTGTAATTCCTATTTTCTTTTTAAGCATTTTATAGAATTTTATCTTTAAGGCATTGTTTCACCATCCTTCCTTATATAATTTTATAAAACTTTGTATTTAAGGCATCATTTGTAATTCCTATTTTCTTTTTGAAGCATTTTATGGAAACCCTTTTATGAATTACATGTGTCATTTTTATAGAATTTTGTATATAAGGTATTGTTTCACCATCCTTCCTATATAAGGATTTTTGATTTGATTTGATATATATATACATATATATGTATATATATATATATATATATATATATATATATATATATATATATATATATATATATATATATATATATATATATATATATATATATATATATATATATATATATATATATATATATATATATATATATATATATATATATATATATATATATATATATATATATATATATATATATATATATATATATGTGTGTGTGTGTGTGTGTGTGTGTGTGTGTGTGTTGTAATTTGATTACATGATTGTTTGATGACTATTTTAATACTTATACCAGGTATTTATACGACGTAGATTGTCACAAGGAACCCTAACTCCCCTAGCAAATCAATCGAAGCTATTTCTGTAGGAATTCTAGCTATTCCAGATCTAAACCAAGTTGTGGATGTTTATAATCCCAACAGAATGGTTGATATTCGTAGAAATATTCATATTAGTTGATTATGATCTTGGAGAAGAATTGGTGAGATTAAATCCGATATCGATGTCATGACGATCTTTCCTTATAGAGTGGAGTTTGATAAAACCTTACCACCTATAAGGGTGTCATCTAATTCAGTGTCACCCAATTCTTAATTTGAAATCGAAAAGGTGAATGTTGCAGTTAAGGCTGTCATTGGAACCATTACCCAAAAGCCTTATGCCACTAGTACCTTTCCGAGAACTGTAATTGAATGTGTGAGTCATTTCATACTAGTGAATCATTTGATATCTATTGTTGTAAGAGCTATAGGATTGGAAATTAAGTGTTGTTCATATCGAGCTTTTATTGCCCTTTCAAGGTCTAAGAATAAGGTTGAAAGTATTGGAGAATGAGGTAGGATGTCGCATTGAGTATAAGTTGATTGAAACTTGAATAAAGTCAAATTTAACTCGTATGGAATATGAGATTATTAAGAGGAAGTCATTGAATCCTGTGATTGAATTATAAAGTTTTAAATGATTGTTTGTTCGTATTAAGGGTTGTTCCTAGGCCATTGTCCACTAACGAGAATGCCCAGTGTCCAAGAAATAAATTGAAGAAATCTTCTTCTGAATTGGGACCGATGGATCTTCCGGGATAGGTGGAACACCTAATGACTCTTGTAGATTAGTATTCATTGTGATATCTTTTAAAATCCCTAACTTAACTGAGACATCAGTTGGTAGGATGAGTCCTTGGAATTGTATGACATGGCGACACGTAATGTGTTGCGATACAATTTTTGACTTGTTTGTGATTAATGATGATAGGTGTGAAAAAACCCATCCTTTTACCACTAATAATAACCAAGCCAAAACGTGTATTTTATGTCGTAAATGTCGGAATTATGCGTGGTTTGTGTTTTTATTGTGTTTTAGGACCAAAAGATGAAAAAGGAAGAAAACACGAGCTTTCACTGGCTTTTATCGAAGAAAACGAGAAAAGACGAAGTCAAAAGATCAAGAGTGCAAAAAGAACGGAAGTCCAAGGCCAATTCTGAAGATTTATCGAAGAAAAAGTCTAAAGACGGAAGTTTAATGAAGTCGAAGAACTCAAGTCTAATTATAGAAAAAAATTATAAGACAAGTTCAACTTATATCGACAAATCCCGAGACGACGTCGAGAAAGACAAAGTTATTTAGTCGAGTCGAGTCGAGAAGAAAGAAATTAGATAGCTTAAGCATGTAATCTCCCACCTCCTATAAATACCCTCCTAATGTGTCATTAGGAGGGTGTTAGGTGTTTTAGTTTTTTAATAGTTGTAGTTTTAATTTTTAAGTGTGTTTTATTTTTCTCTCTCTAGTTTTTCTTTCAAACTTGTTAATCTTTCCATTAATCTTGTAATCTTTTTATATTCATCTTTAATCAATCAAGCTTATTTTCTTAATTCTCATTCTACCTTTCTTAATCTTTTTCTTGATCTTGATAATCATGTATTTAATATCATCTCTTTGATTAAGTGATTGTTTTATTCATGTGATTGATCTTGTAGTTTTAATGTGGTGGATGTTTTGAGCTTATTGTGGTATTTGATCTTTTAGTGTTTGGCTTATTTTTGATTAAGTTGTTTTGATAGATTATTGGAGTTTCTTATTAGTTGATTTTAAATGTTTTGATTAATTAGTGTTTTTATCGTTTTTAATTTGTGGCTTGTTTTGTTCTTCTTAAAATTTATTTGGTTAAAGTTTTGGTTAAATGCTTATTTGGTTTATGCTTATTAGTGGCTTATATCTTAAGTTTTCTTATTTCTGTTTACTGTATTCGTCCTTCAACAATTTCGGAAAAGGATTTTAAAAATCTGAATTCGTCCCTTTCTCTGAAATAACAATTATTCCGAAAAACCTTTTTCCGAAGATATCCTTTCTCTGAAAAGTCCTTCATTCCGAAATAGTTAATATTCCGAAGATCCCATTTTCTCTGAAAAACCATTTTTCCGAAAAAACCAATTTCTATGAAAAGTGTATCATTCCGAAGACAATACTTTTTCTGAAAAGCTTGTTTTTCCGAAAATCCCTTTTTTCTGAAAATCTCTTTTTTCCTAAATTATCATTTCTTTGAATTCACTGTTTTTCCGAAAATTTCTCTGAAAACCTTCTTTTTCCGAAGACTCTTTTTTTTTCCGAAAAGACAGTTATTCCGAAGATACCAATTATTCTGAAAAGCTTGTTTTTCCGAAATTTCCAGTTTTCTGAAAATCTTGTTATTCCGAAGAAACCGTTTTTCTGAATTCGCCATTATTCTGAAGATGTCAATTTTCCTAAAATTTCAATTATCTTGTTTCAGACTTAGTTAAGTTTTTAATTTTCTCAATTGTTTTTATTTTCCAACTTTAATTTTTCCCGCCTTTTTACTTAGCATTGTTTTAACTTGTATTATCTTAAATTAAATTTTCAAGCTTTCAACGACATTTTTATTTTTATTAGAATAGATAACCAAACCTTTTTATTTTTCACCAAGAACAATTGAGTCGCACTTTTTACCAATAATCAATTCGAAAAGATCGGATTCTACGAACTTTCATAACTAAGTGAAAACCTAGTTATTAAATGGCGCCACTGCCGGCTCTTTTCATTAAGATTAAAGGTTTTAAGTGAGAGACGCGTTGGATTTTGGGATCCGTTCATATTTGAACGTTATTTTCCTTGCTTTAAAATTTTCAAAAATCCATAAAAATTAAAAATTTTCAAAAATACAAAAAAAATAGAAAAAATATAAAAACCAAAAATGTTTCTTGCATATTTTTCTTTTCCTTTTGTAGGTGTGCATGCGTACTCGTGCTCGTAAGAAGAAAGTAGCTCAAGCCAAAGTCATTACTCCACCTATTGTCAACATGGACAATCAACCAATGATCGAGCTTTTGCAATCGCACGTCGAGGGCAACACCGATGCAATTGTCATACCTGAGATTGGAGCCAACAACTTTGAACTCAAACCCGGCTTCATTTAATTGGTCTCTGCTCAACCCTTCTTGGGGCGTTCAATTGATGATCCTCATGACCATATTAAAAGGTTTCTTCAACTCACTAATACGGTTAAGTATAATGGGGTTTCACAAGAGGTAATTCTCTTGAAACTTTTTCCTTTCTCCTTAGTGGGACAATCCCGGCATTGGCTTGATAAGGAACTGCCACAAAGTATTCTTACGTGGACGGATTTAGAGACCAAATTCATCAACTACTTTTTCCCACCCTCACGTACTACCGCTTTGCGGAATGAAATCATTACTTTTGAACAAAAGTACGGTGAGACATTTAGTGAATCTTGGGACCGTTTTAAGGAACTTTTACGAAAGTGTCCAAAACATGGTTTAACAAAAGTACATCAAATTAATACTTTTTACAATGCTTTAAGCATGAATGACCAAGATTCACTAAATAGTGCTTTGGGGGGTAACATTTTGGTTATGTCTTTTAATGTCGCTTGGGATATTATTGAGAACAAGTCAAGAGTCCAAACCAAAAGTGTTCGGATCAATGTGGCTAGTGCTAGCACTAATGAGAGCGATAAGAGAATTGATAAGCTTACTTCGCTTGTTAAATCACTTGCTCTCCAAGCCGCCAACAATACCAAAGCTATCACTGCCCAAGCTAGTGCTTTGACTCAATCATGTGAAATTTGCGGGGGATCCTACTCATACACCGATTGTCCTTCGACTCAAGACAATCCGGAAAATGTGTATGCTGCCAACGGTACCTATTCTATAGGAGGCTATCAAGCACGTCCTCAAGGTGACCGCAATTTGCTCAGCTATCGCTCTAACAACTTTTTTTCACCTCCCTGTTTTCCCCCACAAAACCCAAACAACCTAAATCGCAACAATCAAAACCAACCTCGTGCTCCAAATCAATATCCAAACCAAAGAAACCCATATCCACCTCAAAGAAACAACCAAGTTTACCAACAACCTGCTTATCAACCACCTGCCTACCATGCTCCTCCCAACCAACCCACTGCATTACACCAAGAGGTTGAAACCTACATGAGGACTAATGATGCGATAGTGCAAAATCTTCAGCGGGAAATGCTCAACTTGAAAGCAGATATGGTGAAGCAAGGGAATGATCTTCGAGCTGATATGCGAAACACTTTGGCAAGTCAAACGAATTACTTAAGGAACATGATGGCTAGTTTCTTCCCAAGTAATCAAGCCTCTGGATCGGGTTCTCTTCCGAGTAACACCGTTGCTAATCCAAGAGGGGAGATGAAAGCAATCACCACTCGAAGTGGAAAAGGTTTAAAGGAACCCGAGCTTCCTACACCTACACCGGTGATTGTGACAAAGGAAAACGAGTCTCCTTCTCTGGTTCCTCCATCTTCTATTCCTCCAACTTCTACTTCTCCAATTCCACCACCTTCTACTTCTACCCCTCCACCACCCAAGGATGTGAGTGAGAATTGATAGGTGTGTAAACACCCATCCTTTTTACCACTTAATTACAATAATATTTACCACTTAATTACAATAATAACCGAGCCAAAACGTGTATTTTATGTCTTTTATGTCGGAATTATGCGTGGTTTGTGTTTTTGTTGTAATTTAGGACGATATTGTGAAAAGTGGAGAAAACACGGCATTTACGGGCTTTTATTGAAGAAAAAGATGAAAGACGAAGTCAAGAAGTCAAGAGTGCAAAAAGAACGGAAGTCCAAGACCGATTCTGAAGATTTATCGAAGAAAAAGTCCAAAGACGGAAGTTTATCAAAAGCTGAAGAACTCAAGTCTATTTTATTGTAGAATTAAAAGACGAGTCCAAAGAAATCCCGAGCCAAAAGTCATTAAACTCCAAGATTAAAGAAGATTTAAAGGCTTAAGGACTAATGGTGCAATTAACAAAGAGATTAAGAAGGAAGGGCCTAATGATGCAATTAAGAGAAAAGGAAGGAGGGGAGGAAGCTTCCTAATCCTCCCCTATATATAGATCATTAAGTTAATCTTTTCATTTTTGTTGGCTAGAGTGACACTAGTTCTTCCACCTTTACTTTTATGCACATTTAATTACCTTGCACCTTTAATTACCTTGTCTGGCACTTTAAATTTCAAGTAAGTTAATTTTATCTTTATTGAACCTTTACTTTACTTATTTGATCTCTCATTCTACCTTTCTCTCTTGCTTGATCTTTATGTTTACATGCTTATTGTCTTGCTTATTTGATTAAAGATTGTGTTTTTATGCTTTTGATTGTTTTAGATCATTGATTCTTGTAGCTTATTTGTTTTCATCTTTAAGTTTTTAAAGTTTTTATAAAAGTTGTTTTTATATAAAAGTTTGTTTTTCGTAAAGCTTATTCATTTCGTGTTTTAAAAAGTTTTTAACTTTCAGTTTATTAGCTTCTTCTTATACGGTTTGCCTTAGGAATTTCGTTGTGTGCTTATTTGATTATTAGCTTATTTTTCTAACTTATTTTGTGCTTTTTCCTCCGTATTCCGATCTGACAAATCGGAAAAGGGTTTCATATTCCGACCAGCACTTCTTGGCTTGGTCAGAAAAGGGTTTAAACATTCCGATTGGGGGTGTTTGTGGTATTCCGATCTGGGTAAGTGACTATCATTCTGATCTGGACTCTACTACACATTCCGACGAGGAGGCTTTGGTATTCCGATCAGTGTGATTTATGGGCATTCCGATTAGGGGTTGTGACAACATTCCGATTGGTGATTCATTCCTCATTCCGATCGAGGTGCTCGTTTGGTATTCCGATCAGGATAGGTGACAATATTCCGATCATAGGATTCCGATCAGCATTCCGACCAGGTCTATTCCACATTCCGATCAGAGGTAAGTTCATATTCCGATCTGGGATTTGTTTGGATATTCCGATCTGAAGAAGTGACTTATTCCGATCTGAGGTTTCCGATCAATATTCCGACAGGTAGGGTTTGACATTCCGATTGAGTCTGATCGGAATATATTCCGATTGGAGTGGTTTTTATATTTTGTCTTGTTTAATTTTTACATTCTCATTTTGATACTTTGTGTAATTTTAATTCTCGTCACGCTTTTATTTTAAGTCATTTAATTATTTTACTTTTCAAAGTTTTTAATTTTGCACCATTTAATTTTAATTAGACTTAGATTTAATTTCTTGCCATTTTACTTTAACGTCATTTACTTTCACGTCTTTGCACATTTTATTTAAAAACAACCAAAATATTTGTTTTACCAGAATCAACTGAGTCGTACTTAAAACAAGTAATCAATTCGTTAAGACACACCTAAACGAATCTTTTTAATTAGGCAAAAACCTAGTTATCAAATGGCGCCGCTGCCGGCTCTTTTCGTAAAGATTAACGGTTTTCTGTGAGAGACGCGTTGCTTTTTGGGATCCGTTCACTTGTGATCGTTATTTTTCTTGCATAAAAATTAAAAAAACCATAAAAATTAAAAATTGCTAAAAATCCATAAAAATTATAAATTTCAAAAATCCAAAAAGATTTTATCTTTATTGTATATATATATTGTCTTTGTGTTTGGTTTCTTTTTCTTTTGCATTTTCAGGTGTATGCGTACTAGATCTTCTAATTATCAAGAGCCCGAGACTCAAGAAGATTTAAGTATGTCAGGTTTTAACAACAATAATAATCCACCGCACCTCAACAATAACAACAATGTTCTTCCACAGCCCGATCTTCGGACCATGGAGGAGCTTTGTCAACCTACCATGTTTGGACGTGGAGGACCGATTGCGCCGATGCAAATCACGGCTCCGGAGTTTTCGTTGAAGCACCACATGATTCAGCAAGTGCAAACTAATCCATTCGCCGGAATGCCTGATGATGATGCCAACAAACACCTCGACAAGTTCATTACAATCACCCAAAGCATGAAGTTGCCCGGTGCCACAATGGATGTTCTTCGCCTACAACTCTTTCCACATACTTTATCACATCATGCCGAGAAATGGTTTGATCGTCTCCCGAAGAATTCTATTCACACTTGGGATGACATGACTCAACGCTTTTTGTCGCGCTACTTTCCACCATCCATGGTCACGAGCCTTCGCAATCAAATCAGCGGTTTCATGCAAGATCCCGATTAATCTCTCTTTGATGCTTGGGAAAGATATAATGTCTGATTGATCGTTGTCCAAACCACAACATGCTTCCCGTCACCTTAATTGATACTTTCTACAACGGTTTGACTTTTCGAGATCGTGATACGATTAATGCAGCCGCCGGTGGCACATTTATGAAAAGGAGACCCGAGGAGTGTAGAGAGCTTATTGATAATATGACTACTCACCACAAAAACTGGGATTCATCTGCTTCTTCAAGGAACAACCCGAGAGTCAATGTTTCTTCCACCTCAGCAAACCCTGATATGACCGAACTCACCCGCATGATGACTGAAATGAGCAAAAGTATCACGCTTTTCGCTTCAAACCAACAAAAACAACACGTTAAAGCAATTGCTAATCCTTGTGAAACATGCGGCGGTCCACACTCATACACCGATTGTCCTTCGACTCAAGGAAATCCGGAAAATGTGTATGAAGCTTATGGTAATTATTCACCGGAAAATTACCAAGCTCAACCTCAAGGGGATAGAAATTTGCTGAGTTACCGATCCAACAATTACCTTTCACCCGGTTTTTCTCCTCAAAACCAAAACCCCGCCAACAACTACAATAGAAGCAACCAAGTCCCACCAAGAGCTTCTAATCCTTATCACCCACCCGCCCAACAAACCCCACCCAGTAATCCGGATGTTGAAGCCATAATGAGAACCCACGGTGAGCAAATCAAGAATCTACAGAGTCAAATTATCAATCTGAAAGGAGATATCACAAAGCAAGGAAATGAGATTAGATCCGAGCTTCGTGATAATATTCAATCCTCCTTCAGCAATCAAACAAATGATTTGAAGAATATGCTTGCTAGTTTCTTGCCCGCCGCTCAACCTTCTACTACAAGTTCTCTACCTTCAAACACCGTCACCAATCCACGAGCAAATGTGAGTGCTATTACTACGCGTAGTGGAATTACCATTGTCGATCCACAAATCCCACCCCCATCATCTACACCTCCTCCACCACCATGTATCCCTACTCCTCCTACACCTAGTATTAGTGCACCATTACCGTCTCCGCCTTGTCATGACGATGTACCTAGGAAGGACCCTTCAACATCTCAACCTTTACCTACACCTGCACCTTCACCACCCAAACCTAATATCCTATATCCTTCTCGTTTAGGCAAGACCAAAATGCTAACCAAGGATGACTCTGAAGTGTCACGCTATGTGAAGATGATCTCTCAAATGAACTTCAACATTAGCTTTCTTGAAGCACTTCTCCACATGCCCAAATTTGTTAAAGCATTTAAGGAATTGCTTAACAAGAAGGAGAAGCTTATTGAACTCGCCAACACACGCTTAAATGAAAACTGCTCTGCAGTTATTCTTAAAGAACTTCTGGAAAAGATTGGAGATCCCGATCGTTTTGTGTTGCCTTGCGTTTTCAACAAAACTGAAGAATTTACTGCCCTTGCTGATCTCGGGGCTAGTATTAATCTTATGCCTTTGAGTGTTTGGAAAACACTATCATTGCCCAACCTCACTCCAACAAAGATGACTCTTGAACTTGCAAATTGCACTCTTGCTTACCCCGTTGGTATAGCCGAAGACGTGTTTATTAAAGTTGGCACATTTACTTTCCCGGTTGACTTCGTCATTGTTGATTATGAAATGGACCCTCGTATTCCTTTAATACTTGGTCGTCCATTCTTGAGAACCGGACGAGCTTTAGTTGATGTGGCCGAAGGTGAGTTAATCTTAAGAGTCGGGGATGATGCACAAGTGTTTAAAATGGGGAAGCTTACAAGTACGACCTTTGGAGGCCGCGAATCAGTGAATATGATTAATGTGCTCGATAATTTTACTGTCTACAACAATCCTCTCTTCGACTCTTGCATTAATAATCCACTTTTTCAAGATGATGTGGATGATTCTTGGTCCAATTTGGAACCTTCTCCCATTTATGATTATCCACCGGTCTTTGATGCTTATGATGATGAGTCTAGCTCAGATTCGGATGATTTTGATGATTGTACTTCCGAGTATCCCGAGCTGCCGACATATGATGATTTTGATGAGGTTGATACTCTTTCGAGCGATTCTTCACATGATGAAGATCCTCCGCCATCACTCGATCCTACTTTGGACGAATACTCATTTGAGGAAGATTTCTCTACGTTTCTCAACACTTACTTCCCTCATGAGAGTGATGCTCCTCCTTATGACTTTGAAGATTATCGTCTTGATCCTTCTTTGGATTTGAAGAACATTCTTTCAAAGGAGAAGAAACCGGTCGACACCAATATCCGCAACACGTATGAGTTAACACCTCTTTGTCCCCCTTCTGAGGACAAGGTTGTGCTTCTTCGCGGATCTTCTTCCCATTATGCTGAGCCTGAGTGCTATTTTCCCTTAAAGGAAAAGGTGTTCGACCCTGGTATTGAAATCTTTAAGCCATCTCAGTATCCACCTGATGAAATAAAAGGAAAAATCTTTGGAAATTTTGAAGACATGCTTGCACCACTTCACCTTTGCTTCCACCGTGCTCCATCGCTGCCTAAGGGAACCTTACCTACTCTTCTTTGGCTTGCCTTGTTCGCCTTAAGCTTGTGCTATTTGATAACAATGATCTCGTTTGTAAGCTTGGTATGGGGAACGTGAAACTTGAGGATGATAATCATTCATGACATTCCAAAACCCCAAGGTAAGTTTTTGATTTTTTTACTTGTTTTCTTCCTTTAAACATTTTGTCTCATTAATAAAGGCCAATGTGGGTTAATTATGATGAGAAATGTAATATGTGCTTTGAAACTAATGCATTGCATGAGGGCATTGCAATGGTCAAGTGTAGGGGATTTGATAGGTGTGAAAACACCCATCCTTTTACCACTTAATTATAATAATAACCAAGCCAAAGCGTGTATTTTATGTCGTAAATGTCGGAATTATGCGTGGTTTGTGTTTTTATTGTATTTTAGGACCAAAATATGAAAATGGAAGAAAACACGGGCTTTTATCGAAGAAAACAAGAAAAGACGAAGTCAAAAGATCAAGAGTGAAAAATGAATGGAAGTACAAGGCCAATTATGAATATTTATCGAAGAAAAAGTCTAAAGACGGAAGTTTAATGAAGTCGAAGAACTCAAGTCTAATTATAGAAGAAAATTATAAGACAAGTTCAACTTATATCGACAAATCCCGAGACGACGTCGAGAAAGACAAAGTTATTAAGTCGAGTCGAGTCGAGAAGAAAGAAATTAGATAGCTTAAGCATGTAATCTCACCACATTAGGAGGGTGTTAGGTGTTTTAGTTTTTTAATAGTTGTAGTTTTAATTTTTAAGTGTGTTTTATTTTTCTCTCTCTAGTTTTTCTTTCAAACTTGTTAATCTTTCCATTAATCTTGTAATCTTTTTACATTCATCTTTAATCAATCAAGCTTATTTTCTTAATTCTCATTCTACCTTTCTTAATCTTGATAATCATGTAGTTAATCTCATCTCTTTGATTAAGTGATTGTTTTATTCATATGATTGATCTTGTAGTTTTGATGTGGTGGATGTTTTGAGCTTATTGTGGTATTTGATCTTTTAGTGTTTGGCTTATTTTTTATTTAGTTGTTTTGATAGATTATTAGAGTTTCTTATTAGTTGATTTTAAATTTTTTGATTAATTAGTGTTTTTATAGTTTTTAATTTGTGGCTTGTTTTGTTCTTCTTAAAATTTATTTGGTTAAAGTTTTGGTTAATTGCTTATTTGGTTTATGCTTATTAGTGGCTTATCTCTTAAGTTTTCTTATTTCTGTTTACTATACTCGTACTTCAACAATTTCGGAAAAGGGTTTTAAAAATCTGAATTCGTCCCTTTCTCTGAAATAGCAATTATTCCGAAAAACCTTTTTCCGAACATATCCTTTCTCGGAAAAGTCCTTCTTTCCGAAATAGTTAATATTCCGAAGATCCCATTTTCTCTGAAAAACCATTTTTTCCGAAAAAACCAATTTCTATGAAAAGTGTATCATTCCGAAGACAATACTTTTTCTAAAAAGCTTGTTTTTCCGAAAATCCCTTTTTTCTGAAAATCTCTTTTTTCCTAAATCATCATTTCTCTGAATTCACTGTTTTTTCGAAAATTTCTCTGAATAACTTCTTTTTCCGAAGACTCTTTTTTTCCGAAAAGACAATTATTCCGAAGATACCAATTATTCTGAAAAGCTTGTTTTTCCGAAATTCCCAGTTTTCTGAAAATCTTGTTATTCCGAAGAAACCATTTTTCTGAATTCGTCATTATTCCGAAGATGTCAATTTTCTTGAAATTTCAATTATCTTGTTTCAGACTTAGTTAAGTTTTTAATTTTCTGAATTGTTTTTATTTTCCAAGTTTAATTTTTCCCGCCTTTTTACTTAGCATTGTTTTAACTTGTTTTATCTTAAATTAAATTTTCAAGCTTTCAACGACATTTTTATTTTTAGTAGAATAGATAACCAAACCTTTTTATTTTCCACCAAGAACAATTGAGTCGCACTTTCTACCAATAATCAATTCGAAAAGATCGGATGATAACGAACTTTCATACGAGCTTTAAAACCTTGTATTAAATGAAAAGACTACCTTTTATTGCTCAATCCTACATGTATCGATGTTATCTATCTTTTCTTGCTTCTTCCTAATGTTCGCATTAGTGATGCAACCATTGAACAAGTACTCATCTCGATTTGAGTTACGTTGTAGATTCTTCTCTTTGTATTCCTGAGTACCATCGAGGTCATGAACCTCATGATTATTTTGCTAAGCTCATTTCCTATTATATTGTAGTTAGTTCTTGGTGAACAACTTTTCATCACTCTTTTACAGATCACTCATTGTTTTTATAAGTTAAAACAGTATCCCTTGAGAAAAATTGAATTTTCATCACCATATCGATTATTTAAAGGGAGACTTATAAATAATCATTATCGAAATAAAGCTGATTATGAAACACCTTGGAAAACTTAATTGTTTCCATAACAAAGAATATCTCTATAAATTCATTTTGATTCTTATTCCAGAATTAAGCATGAAAACATTTTTATTTTAAGCATGATAACAAAATTTTGACGAACTGAGTATTGCATTGTCAATCCTAAAATTGTATATAGTTGCACGCCTACGTACAATTTGGAAGGTACCATACAAGGCTGATTAGTAGTCACCATCAAATTGTTAATAAACGTTACATTTTCTTTGTAATTGTGAAAGATTTAAATTTCTATAAGATCTGCAAGAAGTGCAAAATAGGGACATATTGATAGGGACACCTATATATGTTCCCATACAATTTATTTTTCTAAATCGAATTTAGTCATCTGTGGAAATTGTCTAATTTGACAATTGACCTCCCATTCTTGTCCAATTCTCTCGTGGTGAGATTCTTTGGAAAAGTATCTAATTACCGAGTGTTGATACCCGACTGGGTGTATCGACGTTCCTATCATTTCTTTTGATTAGATTCCATTTGAATGACATGGGTAACGATCCGAGGTGCTTTCGAATGCGTACTAAATTCATGAAAACATGGGATATATTCATATTCGTTAATGTTTTCATCTGTATCTGATTTGAAATTCTCTCCCGTAAATTATGCATTGACCTTACTCTTTTAATGGTAGTTATGTCTCCAGATATCATTGGTTTTGTGAAGGGTTATGAGTTATATTAGTGTTTTGAGAAGTTCACATCTTATCAATGGTAATGAAACTAGAAAGTTGGTAATGCCAATAGAATGGATTGATTGATTATGACATAATGTCATTGTCTTAATTGATGGGAACTCGAGTAGAATTCCCCTAAAAGATAAGATGTTGATTATCAAAAATGATCTAAATAATTCTTGATGGATGACCATATCCTGCATTTAGACTTGAAATTTACCATGAATGGTTATGAACTAGTCATAGATCTTGTAATCTAGAAAGAACCTAAGGTGAATTTATTAAAAGATGTTTCTGTTATCTGATACTTTCGGAGGTATTTGCTGGTGAATTACCTAGACTTTCTCCATTAAGGCAAGTTGAATTTTGTATTGATTATATTCCCGTTGCTGCACCTATGGCGTGTGCACTGTACGTCAGCACCATCTGAATTAAAAGAATTATCGTACAACTGAGAGAGTTGTCGAAGAAGGCTTTTATTCTACCGAGCTCGTCATCATAAAGAGCTATGGTGTTATCATTCCTTATATTTATTGATTACCGTGAACTAGGTAAACTGACGATCAAAATTTATATCCATTACCCAAGATGAAATATTTGTTCGATCATTACAAGGTTCTAGCGTATATTCAAAATTTGATCCACGACATGGTTATCATCAAATTTGCGTCCGCAAAGAAGATTATCTATTCCAATCACTACATCTAGAACTTGTAATGAACATTATGAGTTTCATGTATGTCGTTTGGATTGACCAATACACATGTAGCATTCATAAATTTGGTGAATCACGTGTATAGGCTGTAATTTGATAAATTCATGCTTGTGATCATTAAGGACCTTCTGTTTGTTTCTAAGAATAAGAAGGAATTAATAATTATTTATAGACTGCCCTGAGTTTGCCGAGCAATGAAAACCTATACCTTGAGTATTCATCATTTGATTTAAGGCTTGATCCTTTACATTATTTCACCGTGTGATTAATAAGTAATGGAATTTATATAGACTCTTCAAAGATTAGAGCCATTAAGGCTTTGGGTTATACCATAAAGAAAGTGCAAAAACGTTTTGACAGATATTTAATCAAAGGATTATTACAGGATTATTCCCTCATACCCAGATCATTTAACTAAACTCCCTTAGGAGTTAATGTTTCTGTATACCTCAAGAAAACCTAAGAGGGATTGAGGAAACCATTTAAACCATGACTTGGAATTCGAAACGACAATTTTTGCTTTTCAACTAAGGAAATTTTGACCAAAGTATAAACAAAGATTTTTTTCGAACATTTACGGATCTTATTAATTATTTTCGATAAATCAACAAAAATCGTGTTAACTAAATTCAAATTTATTTTTGAACATTTTTCTATAACTGGATGAACTCAGAAATTTAAAACTTTTTACGTTGACGTCTCATAAAATTAAATATTTATTATTTAATTACTAGTAATATTTATCGACGCTTTAAACATCGGATTGAGCAAAACTAATAAAGATAATACTTGAGACGAAACAAAACATAGAAAATATGAAGAATGAATTTCCGAGTGAATTGTGGTAATGATAATTATTTCATCAGGAAAGGAGAACGTAGATACTGACACATTATGTAGAAAGGATAAAGAATCAATTAGGATGTGTTCCTTAGTAACGACTGTGCAAAATAATTTGCCCGAACAATTTAAAAATAGTTGATGGTTGTAAGAAGAATAATATAGATAATAAAAAGTTTCCCGGCTAATGAAAACCATTAGAAATTAGAGCCGATGGTGTTAAATGTTTAAAAGGCCGCTTGTGGTTGCCTAAATATGAAGGATTTCGAGATTTAGTCATGTTGGAATCTCATAAGTTTAAGTATTCTATTCATGCCATTTCTGATTAAATGTATCTTATCTGAAGAAGTTGTACTGATGGCCAATTATGAAGGCATACATCGCAATATACGTTAGTAAACATATAACTCTTGCAATGGTCAAGGATGAACATCAAAATCCATAAGGATTGCTTCTATAGCTTATGATTCTTGTTTGGAAGTGAGATAGAACCACTATGGATTTTATCACAAATCATCCAAGGTCATCATCTGGATTTGATTCGATTTGGGTCATCGTCGATAGACTGACCAAATCTGCTAATATCATTCCCGTTAATAATAGATTCTCGATGGAGAAATTGACTCTTTTGTATTAAAAGGAGTTGTGTAAGCATGGTGTGCCTGTATCGATAATCTCTATCAAGATCCTTGCTTCACATCGAATTTCTAGAGACTTCCTCAGAAATCATTGGGGACGAATCTTGATGAGAGTACTATTTACCACCCCAATCGAAGGGACAAGGTAAAGTAACGATACAAACACTAGAAATCTTGTTTTATGTTTGAATAATTTACCTTTAGTAATGAACAAGATAATTCTTTCCTTTGGAGAGATTATCATTGATAATTATCATATTAGGATTGAGATTGAATCTTGTGAGGATATAAATATAAGAGCATTTGTAGTCAGGAGTTGGGATGAAGATACCCGACCCGCGAGACCTGAAATGATTGTAGAAATTAGGATCTGATTATTGACTGCCAGTAGTGGGCAGGAGGTTATGTGAAAATGAAATGTAGATCTTGAAGTGGAGGATGGGTAGCAAAGCTATTCCGAGAATTTTTCATCATGGAAAGATAAATGTATGATCTGAAAGATCATGGGAAACTAAGTCCCTGTTGTATGGGACCATTGAGATAATATAAAGATTTGGACTGAGAGGCATAAAGCTAGATCTACCCTAGGACTTCAAGGACTGCATGAATTATGTTTCGTATAAAGAACTTGGTAAAATGTCTATCAAGTGAAAATCTGATTACTTCTTAATAAAGTTTAGATCGGCGAAAAGTTGCATTCATAAAAAACCCGTGGACATCATGGATAGAGAAAGTAAGTCAACTTAAGCCTGATCGTATTCCCGTAGTTATGTTTGATGAAACTCGCGTATTGTAATGAATTACACCTAAGAGAAAAGACCGAATGTGGAGGAAATATCCATGTGTCTCTAACTCTATAAGAAGCGAGTAGTAAGATAAATTGATCTTTGAGGACAAAGATCCGCTTTAGGGGTAACTGTTGTGACAATCCGTCAATTTGAGGCCGATATTTTATTCTCAAGTATTATTTTAAAATCATTATTTTATTATTATTTTATAAACTCACTCATTTTTGGGAAGAAATTGGGGTTTACGTCTTAAAGTAGCATCGACTACGTCTAATCCAGAGAATTCTACGTTACGTGCTTACGTTTACATACACCGTTTTTGTGACAGTCCGACATTTCAGGAAATAAATTTATTCTCGAAGATTATTTTGGAATTTTAATTTATGTTGGTTCATAAACTCACAAATTTACGAGAAGAAATTAGGACTTGCGTGTATAATTTAGCTTCCTTTGCGATTAAACCGGAAACCCTAGGTTTACGTATTTACACTTTTGAACTCCGTTTTTTATGAGACAATTTTTATTTGAATCGTTTTGTGCCGTAGATACATAATTTATAACAACGTTTTTCGTAAAACGACCCGAGGGCACGTAAATCAAGGAAACTAGCATCGAGGAGTACCCGTAAATTAGTGGGGATGAAACAAGTATACACTTGTCTCACCACCACTATGGGTGGCAAGACAAGCTAACAACACCACCCTTTGGTGGCAAGTTAACATAAACTAAGAGGACACTTGTCCTCCTAGCCTTCCAAAACCGTTTAACCAAAAACCAACTAAACCAAAACCATTTCTCATACATGCAAAACAAGAAAGTTTTCAATCTCTCCTCCTCTCTCTCTCAAATTTCGTCCAGACACCACCACAAATCACCATCCTCATCAACTTTTCAACCATAAAAATCATCTATATTCAACATATGTTGATAATTATTTAAAAAGATGATGATTTGATGTGGTTATAAAATGTGAAAAGGAGTTTCCAAGGAGGTTTAGGCCTGATTTCCATGAAGGTGTTCATCCACTTGAAGATTTCAAAAAGTACATTGCTAAAGGTGAAGATTTGGTAACAAGAACCAAGCCTTGTTCATCAAAATCTAATCTTTTCATCACTTTGGTGGTATAGAAATTGTTTATTCCTATCATCTTGTTATTTTGTAAAACTAATCATATATTTTCTTTATAAATGTATATGTATATGATGATGAATGATGATCAAAATATTATGTGGATATTTTGTGTTAATAGATTTGGTTAAAAAGGTTAAAATCAACAAGTAAATATGTTAAAATATTTGTTAGATTCATAGGTTGTATAAAACATTAAGTATCAATATTATCACTTGGTAACATAGCTTGAATTATTAAATATACAGTTAGATATATGATTTTTACATATGTGGTGAGTTGGTCACTCAATGGAATCATTAGAATGAGCAAGATATGATCAAAACCTATTGAGGTACAAATCTGTATAGTCTGGTTTGGACGAATTACTAGAAATACTTAGAGGATGATTGAGCAGTAGCTAAGGATTTATTTGTATCACATATTATGTAGTTTGTGATGCTCAAATTTGAGCTTCTATCTCCTTGTAGAACTCAAGATATGGCAAAAATGGTGGAATGGACTTTGATGATCAGATTTATAAATAAAACTATATAATATAATAAGAGCACTCAAGTAATATTATTATAAAATAAATATATAAAACCCACTAACTAATAATAAGTATTATAAAATGATTTATATACTAAAATAAATAAACTTGGTATTTTATAAAAGTACAAACTCAAATGTTTTCTAAAGTTATAAAACTATATATAAGTTTTACGTCTTTTCGGCTAAAACTTAAAGATTAACGTTTTCGAGAAATAAAACTTAGACGGTCGGACCCGTCTAATATAACATTTTTATAACTCATATACTGATATTTAAGTACATTTGACAAGTAAAAACCGATAAACCCGAGCTTTATAACTTATGGACCATAATGGGCCAAAGTAGCCTTATTGGACCATTAGGCCAACTAGTTTGGCTAAACACTAATGGACTTACTCATGGGCTTAACCCACTTGGGCCCAACATATGAGTATAGGCCTGGTATTAGAAGTATAAATGGGCTAATATAATTAACTGAATTCTTAATGGGCTTATTGGGCCTTAATATGTAATTGGGTTGAAACTAGTATAACTAGTCTAAATTGACTAACACATAACAACTATAATGTTGTATGAAGAGATAAAATCCCACTTGATCATCATTATACTTATAATATCATCATATATACATAACCATTGTTTTTATAAAGTCATTAGACAAGAGTCTAAGACCGAGTATTATTTGTCTAGGTTTCCGTGATTGAAGCACGTACCGTACATCCAAATCGTTGATAACCCGCCTTTCCCAATCAACGTGAGTTCATAGCCTCGCACTCTTTTAAATTTTTTATGAAATTTTTTATAAACCAGCGAGGGAGATAACATGATTAGTTTTAATAAAAATAGGACACTAGTTTTCCCGATTATTTGCTTATTGATGTGGACCCGAATGATTATGTGACCCAATGAATGAAATGAAATGGATTATTATTAGTTAGGTTATGTCACTAAAAGTCCCATTAGCATGAATTGTGAACTACTAGGATTTGGTAGACGCTTATGCATATAATAGTACTATTTGGAGATGATCACCCCAGTTCGCGCCTTAACGGTTGATCCCCGTCGTGCCACATTGATTGGTAAGCGAATTTATGTATGAGAAGATTTATATAAGCGTGATTATTGTGACTACACGCTGTTTTAGATGGGCAAAGGAAATTACGGGTTAGTTACCCGTCATATAAACGTAACAATGTCATGCGGCTTATAATAATCCAATATTGAAAATACTGATATACAAATTGAATTATGATATATTACCTGACTAGCAATAGGGGTCTTATTACTGATGTTATGTTCGTGTTTTGGTTTTATATAACCATTTTCATATACCGGTTTTATTTAAACTCTATACAACGTTATAAAACGTATTGTATGATGTTTTTACGACAATGATTCGTATAATGGTTTTGAAGGAAAAATCCTATATTATGATTTACGACAAAGATTTGTATAAAATGTTTTTGGCCTATTTTATACCCTACGACAAAGAATTGTACAAAATGATTTTGGTAATGATTTTATACCGGTGGTATATATATATTAATGGTTTTTATTAAACTCTATGAATTCACACGGCGTTTTCGCTGACCTCTTTTTAACATGTTTTATCTCAGGTACTTGAAGGTAATTCTCGGGAAGACTACAAGAATTTATGGCCCGCATTCAAATAAAATTTCCATTCAATTCTTTTGTAACTTGGTATGACATATTATGACCTGAGGACCTATGTAATTTGATATTCATGAATGGAAAATGCTTTATTATTAAACGACATGATTTTTAATCGTTTTCTATGATTTGAGTAATGTGTTTTCCCGTAACACCAACGACTCTTTCGTTGAATTAAATTATGAATATTTGGGGGTGTTACAAAGTGGTACACCAATAGGTATATGTGCACGCGCTCGAGTGCGCATGCAACTCAACACGAGGAATGAGAGAGGAGCTCTCGGTCGATTTTGAAATAGAATAGATTATCTCCTACGAGGTTCAATAGTGAAAACCACAAGAAAGTATAATATATATTGAATACTAATTGGGCGGCAAAACCCCCACCAAGCCTTCCTTCTTGAAATACTTACTAGTGAACGAGGGGAATGAGGTGGCGCTAAGCTCTTAAGTACCTGTTTCCCTTAGGCTTGCATTTTATAGCAAAACCGCCTTTCTATTCACTTAATAGTTCGTATTTCTCGAATTCTTGCTTATTGAAAGTGTTTATCTATTTTTTACTTTATTTTTTTTATCAATACACGTAAATGGGACCGGAACACCCCCAAGTACGGTGTATTTCCAAGAAAATACTTATGGAAGTAGGTAGATTGGTTGATGTATCTACGTAAATGTATTTACATATAATAATATAGAGAAAATATTTTTGTATTTATTTGATTTTTTAAGAAAGTATAATATGTATGTAAAAACGAGTGAATCAAATATATACAATATATTTTTGGTGTAATCTTTTAGGAAAAAGGTTATTTTTTATTTTTTGGTTCAATTCTTAGTAAAGAATTGATTTTTGTGAATTTTTTTATTTTTTTATTTTTATATTTTTGATTTTTTTTAAAATTTTTGATTTATAATACGTAAAAGGAACGTTCACAAGTGAGCGGATCCCAAAATCCAATATGTAACAGTCAATAAATCGTCAATCTCCACGTAAAGAACCGGTAGCGGCACCATTTAATAATTGTCTTTTTGTATTTCGTTTTTGTCTCGATATCTTTACGAATTGAACGATCGATAAAAATAAAGGAACGTTCACAAGTGAGCGGATCCCAAAATCCAATATGTAACAGTCAATCAATCGTCAATCTCCACGTAAAGAACCGGTAGCGGCACCATTTAATAATTGTCTTTTTGTATTTCGTTTTTGTCTCGATATCTTTACGAATTGAACGATCGATAAAAATAAAGTCACTTTGTTGTTTTTGGTATTTGGTTGTCAAAGGTATGGTATTCTATGTCTAATTGTCACAAAACCGTCAAAAGTGTAAAATATGATCGTCTAGGTAACCGTACTAGTCTAAAAACATAGTGCACATAACAATTACAAAGCACAATGTATAACTAATTAATGCACAACAAGTAACAATGGCCAAAATGTAAAGTCTATGAAAGTATAAGGACTGAAAATGTAAATGTGTAAAGCTAAGGGACTGAAATCGTAAATTGTATAAGCTACGATCCAAAATTTAACAAATATAACAAACTTTTAACCAACTATTAACAAACTAACAAAAACCAGGGATTTAAATGAAAACCCTAACAAATTACACCAAATTACTAACAAACTAGCAACTACACTGATTTACAAGGACCAAATTAAAATTAATAAGATTTTTTTTGGAAAAAACAGGCTTAAAGAATATTAAGCTAGATCTTGAGCTCTGGTTAACCAAATAAGCTGAAAATTGTTTCAAAAGATTCACAATTCAAAATAAGCTAGCCATGATCAAGGATTTAAGTTGAATTAGTCTAAATCTCAAATAATCACTTTTGAATAAGCCACTTTTAAGAGTTAAGCTTATCTGGCAAAGCACTAGGTCCGGTTTTATCAAAATATGATTATAAGCCCAAATAATGGACATCTATCCAAGAAAATCTGAAAAACCTTTAAGAATAAGGCAGAAAATCCAATAAGCTCAAATGGGCTTATGTTGAATAGCGTTGACCAACTTTGACCAAAATTTGACCAAGGTTAAAACTTATTTTGATGACTTATGCAACAGTTTTGTGGAAGAAAATAGCTACTTTCATGAAGTGGATAATTCAGAACTGAAAATAAGCCAAGACAGAATAAATACTTCTTTATAGAGACTTAAATGAGCTTCTTGCTTATTCTACAATGAAATATGTATTATGTGGCTTATCAAGAATTAAAGATAGGTAGTTGGACTATTCAGAGAACCAAGAATCACAATCTAATTCCAATTTATGAGGGATTAAAATAGGACTGTTTTAGAATGATGAAAGTGACCCATAGTTTTTAGTGACTGATTGTTGTAAATTTAGTCAACTTACCTTTAGGAAAAAGTAAGCAACTAAAATAGGGCAAGTGCACGACGATTTAGGAAAACCGTGTGTGAATGACCCTAGGTGAGTTCGTTCTCGAGGAGGCAAGTGCGTTGTGTTAAGAGTTGATTTATGATGTTTGTGATTATGATAATTGAAAAAGAAATGAGAAAGGAAAGAATTGACGGTTACGAAAACTAATTAAACTACGACGAAAAAGGCGTGAACGTAAAACCGTAAAAGACGACAAAAATAAAAATTTTCAACCTAAGAATTAATTATGAGCTAAAACAAGTCTAAAATAATATAAATAAGGAATAAAATCCAATAAAAATATTTTAAAACCTTTTATTAATTAAATATTTAATTTTAAATGCTAATTAAAGCCCTAAAATTAAATATAATTAATCAAAATGTCCAAAATATGATTTTATTGAACAAATAACTTACTTATATTATTTAAAAACTAAAAAAGTACTTTTTGTGTATTTTTAAACACTATTTTTCTATTTTTAAATTACTAAAAACTATTTTAAAATTAAAATAATTATAAAAAATAATTAAATAGTGCTAAAAATAATCTACCAATTTTGAAAATCCTATTTTACTCTAATGAACAGTAGAAAAATGAAAAATCTTGAAAAATGTTAAATTTCTCACTAAATGACAAAACTAGTTTAATTAAAACCCTAATTAACTTAAATTAATTCTAAAATTTAATAAAAAGATGAACAGTAACTAAATTTTAAACCAAAAACCTTAAAATATTATTCTAAGTTCAAGAAAATTGATTAAACTTAAAATTATTACTTTTTGGCACTAAAAGACAAAAACAGAAACTTTAAAATTAATTAAAAATAGCTAAATAACCTAAAAATTACTAAATGAATAGTAAATAAAAATTTTATTAATCAGAAAAATCCTAAATTAAATAAAAAAAATAATGGCACTGGTTTCAAGGTCTAATTCCACTTTTAGGGCACTAAAGACAAAAAAGTAAGAAAATAGATAGTGACATGTGATGGACTTTTGTCCTTTAGCTCAGCAGTGGGAAAAAAGACACTAGCAGTGGGAAAGGAGTTCCCACTGACAGTGTAAAATTTTGATGTGATTTTCAATAAGCTTAGGAAAGCTTATCTTGATAGCTTTTTTTTGGACAATAAGGCACCCTTATACTCTTTGGAGTATAAGGAGTCTAATAAGCACAAAAAACAAGCAGCCACTTAACAAGAATAAGCACAAATTAAGCCCTAAAGTTACTGATTAAGCATCACACAGGTCTGATGAACAATTGCTGGTGTTTCATGCACAAATCTGAATTTTATGGCCTTATATCTTGGAAATAAGCTCACAAGCATGCATACAAGTAACACACAATCCTTAAACACCCTAAAATCTAGCAACCTACAAAGTTTGATAG
The DNA here is from genome assembly GCA_025667525.1 of Glebionis coronaria. Classification (NCBI taxonomy): domain Eukaryota; kingdom Viridiplantae; phylum Streptophyta; class Magnoliopsida; order Asterales; family Asteraceae; genus Glebionis; species Glebionis coronaria. Next base: position 296,001,038 of record CM046875.1, read on the forward strand.
CAAATATCTCAAAAACAGTCACACACAAGCAGTTTCTGAATTTGGCTATGTTTTACCCTTTTTAAGTATGCAAAAGTGTTTCAAAACCACTCAAACTGAAACCAAAGAACACATAGCACTCTAATATACCCTAGGTGATGTTTCTAGACAAGTTTTAACATGCAATCTTATCACAAATTCTTGCTGAACCCTTGACCCAAACACCCCTTAAAAAACTTAAAGCATCTTTTTTCAAACTAAATCAACTCAAAACTAAACCAAACTGAAACAAAGGACTTATATCATGCATATATCATCCAAATGAAACAAATTCAAGTCCTTAAACAGAATCTTAACAATTAACAAAAAAAATATCACATAAAGCAAACAAGTTTTAGAAACATAAAAAAAAGGAAAATGGGTAACAAGGGCTACCTTGTTGGGCTTACTTCCAAGCCCAACAGTGGCTGATAAGCCACCTCCTTACAAGCCCGGGCTTGTGCAGATCAAGTATGATTTGATTGGCTTGAGTACAATAGGCAAGAAAAATGATGAGAATGGACCTTGAGTGATCTTTGTTTCCTGCACACCACAACTAACAAACAGAGAAGAGACAAGCTACAAGTTATTCAATAAGCTTGGTTAAATAAGCTTATTGAACAGCTTATAGCAGTAAGCTTAAATATAAGTTTCTGAAAATTTTTGAAAACAATTGAAAATTTAAAAACAAACTTTGAGAGTTGTAAACTAGATTCAAGAAGAACAAGCTTTAAATGTAAATGCTGGAAAAATAAATGGTTCACAGTTTCATGTGGGTTAAAAATACTTTCATTAATTTGAAAAATAAAGTTACATTAAAACTGGAACAAGAGGGCAATACACATATTGTATGCTCCTTTTATAGCTAGCTAAGAAGATACTAGAAGAATAAAAACCCTAGTTGCTATGATTCCCCAATATGCCCCTTGGTCAAAGGTCTTCAAAAATCGTCAAAGTGGCATCTTGTGAGTTTTCAGGAAGCATGTGAGTATGCCAGTGATGAGAACTGATCTTGGCCATTAATTTGAGCTTGGGGAGCACTCAGTTAATCTAAAACGTTGATTTTGTCTCCTTCTTGAAATTGAGGGAAAGGGACGTGAGCAGGGTAGTGGGGTTTGGTGAGCTGGAGGTTGTTTTGAAAGTGGGGAAGTGATGTTGATAGGTTGAATCATCAATCTGGAGGTTCTTATAGATTAACCCTTTGATTAAGGGTTAAATTAAATTAGGGTTTAAGGGTGAAGGTGATGATAAACAGGCGTGTTTAAATCCATTTGTGTGGGTTATGTTTTTAAAAAACGTGTTTACCACCTTTTTTTGTAAATAAACAAGTTTAATTTAATAAGGGTTCAAAAGGGGTTTGTGATAGGGTCAAAAAAGGTTATGGACTGGTTGAGTTGGCTTGGTGGACTGGCAGGGATGACGTGTCAGCATGCAAGTGGTGTAGGGAGGTTTGTTGTCTGGTCATGAATGGCCCCTCAAGTCTCTTCACATCTTCATTTTGTATTAACAGCCTACAAAACCCATTTCCTTTGTTTTTAACTTTCAACACTTGTCATTTTTGGCACAATGTTTTTCTAAACTTGAAACAAGGACCATTTATGCAACTTCTTCATTTTCCAAGGACTGATTTTGCCATATCTTCAAACTTCAAGGCTTTGACTTGTTGGTTGACTTCTTGGAGGACCATTTTTGACAATTTAGATTTGATGAGGGACTAAATTTGCCAATTCTTCAAAGTTAAGGGTCCTTTTTGTAATTTTGACAAACTTTAGGGACCAAACTTGTAATTATGAGGATACAAGGGTATAAAGTGTCAATTCTTCAAACTTGGAGGACCAATCTTCAATATTCTTCAACTCCTCAAGGGTTTTCTTTGGAAAATTCCTCACTAGGGCTTGGTTCATCGTGCGGCTTCGTTTCCCGTGTTCGTTTTTGCGTGATTCTTGTGATCTTTTGTCATTTTCTCAATATCCGTACCTAAATTACACAAGCAACAAACACAAGCATATATTTGGGTATTTTGATGATATTTAATGCATTTTAAGTCCAAAAAGAACGATGAGACCATGTATAAAAGCCGTCTCATCACTCCCCCATACTAAACCATTGCCGTGCCCTCACGCAATGCTAAGAATAAAGCATCTCCAAAATTCATTTTATTCACTTTATTGAAATGATAAACTAGCTACACTACTACTATTGCTACTACTTGTGTTATAGACATAATGTATGATTTTCATCGCAAAATGGGACGTTTAGGTTCATAGAATAAGAACACGTGAATGCTTCGTTAGAAATAATTTCATCGTCCTCGATTTTCACTTCAATTCCATGCTAAGCGTGCAACGAGATCATTGTAATTATAAGTTAGTAATGCTAACACTACTCATATGCCCTAATCACGTACTTATTCTCCCATTATTCCTAAGTTGTATCTCTTATATTTTATGATGTCTTGAATGTTTCACGAGGATACATTGTTTGACTTATGCGATAATAGAGATTTAGGTCTAAAAATAGAGTCCTAACGGTGTAACTAAGACCATCAAATCAATAACCCCTCCTAATAGACAACGATGTTAAAAAATTAAGTTGACAAGAAGAATCGATAAACACGGTTTTATAACGGTTTTGAACATGAGACTTATTACCAAGACTTTTATACGCCCCCTAACGGAAGGACCTTATTATCTTTGGTTTACCTCCATCTTTTATTCAACTTCGCCATGAAGCTTTTATTATGACTTCGGTCTTGCCTTGCCTTTTATTATCCGCCTCATCGGTGGTTTTATTAGCCAAAGACGTATATCCTCACGCTAAAGCGAATTTTGGATCTTTAAAGCTTCGAAGATTAAGGCTTGATTCACTTTCAATTTTGCATAGATTTTAGGCCTTGTGGGGCTTCAAATTGTTTTCTAGATTTAGGTGAGCACTTGAAATCTTATTATTGGATGAAGCTTTCGATTATTAGGGTGCCAATACTTCAAAACCGTGACGCTGGCGATACCTTAATGTCTTCCCAATTTAATTACACGGAAGCTACTAGAAAAGACTAGAAACCCAACAATCCTAACTAAACCGCTAAATCAATATTTATTAAGCAATAATATTTACAAGCGAAGGGAGAATAAGCCAACAACGAGAACACATGAGTTTTTGAAAGAATACGAGTACTCTACGTTTAGCATAGTAACTTATAATTAACTCTATCATTTCTCGTCCTCGATTAAGAGACTTAGCCTAATGTGTAGTTAAGGAATCAAAGCTAAGTGCTCAACACGCACGGTCGAGTCAAAAATTACTCTTATTCTCGCCATCGGAAAATCTACATTCGTGTCTTCAAACACTTATAAAACATGAGAAAATTTAAAAATTTGGCCATTTTTAGCCTTATTTTGCAACAAAACGATAAACAAAACGATAAACTTTGGAAAGCGTGAAGGTTTGGCAAGGCCAGTATCTATTCACCCCCCCATACTAAAGTTAAACATTGTCCTCAATGTTTCGAGTCTAGGGGTGCAAACACCCCCATACTAGAGACGTAGTCGAATGCCTAATCTAGCATGGAAAGGGTGTAACCATTAAATTTAAAGCCGTTTATGAAGTGTGCTAAAAACCTAAGGTTAGAACAATAAAGGATATATCATGGATATTGAGAAATGTCTCCAAGGCAAATGATCGAGTGCTCCCATAAAACGAACACGAGAGGCTCCAATCGTGAAGATCATGATCTAAAAACCACAATGCACAAACAACCACGAAACAAAGGTTGGAAGGGCACGAATCCCCACACGTAAGCTACATTAGACTAAGAAAGCGATAATATGTACATAGGATAAGCATGGGACTCCCCCACGAGGCATCTCGTTTTTGATTACCGAGTCATGAGCTCGACTCGATCCCCTCAATACTAATTATCATTGGGGAAGGTGACTTGGTCGAGGTAGTTCAAGGATGGAACTTCCCCGCCAAAGTAGTGCTTCAACCTATGTCCATTCACCTTGAAGTTAGGACCATCATCTTGAGCTAGCTCGATGGTCCCATAAGGAAACACTTGAGTCACGGTGAATGGACCGGACCAACGGGATTTTAATTTACCGGAAAATATTTTCAATCTTGAGTTAAAAAGCAAAACTTGATCCCCAATGTTAAAAACCCGGTTTTTAATTTTTGAATCATGCAACTTTTTAGTTTTCTCTTTGTAAATTAATGAATTTTCATAAGCAATATCCCTTAATTCATCCAATTCATTTAGTTGCATTTTCCGGTGTTTTCCCGCGGTCTCCATGTCATCATTACAATGCTTTAGGGCCCAATAAGCCTTGTGTTCTAACTCGATAGGCAAATGACAATTTTTTCCATACACAAGCTTATAGGGAGTGCACCCAATGGGTGTCTTATGAGCGGTCCTAAAGGCCCATAAAGCATCGTCTAACTTATCCGACCAAGATTGTCGGTTTTCCCCCACGGATCTTTCCAAGATCCTCTTCAATGCTCGGTTTGAAACCTCGACTTGCCCACTCGTTTGTGGGTGATAAGCCGTAGAAAGACGATGTGTAACCCCATATTTCCTTAGAACCCTTTCAAATTGGTCATTACAAAAATGGGTTCCACGATCGCTTATGATAGCACGAGGGGTTCCAAACCTAGCAAACAAACCTTTCAAGAACTTAACTACCACACGAGCATCATTAGTGGGCAAGGCTTTCGCCTCCACCCACTTAGAAAGGTAGTCAACCGCAACGAGAATGTACTTATTTCCACGAGATGATGGGAACGGCCCCATAAAGTCTATGCCCCAAACATCAAAGATCTCACATACTTGAATGATATTTTGTGGCATTTCATCTTTTTGTGAGGCTTTTCCTTGTCGTTGGCACGAATCACAAGACTTCACAAGATCTTGTGCATCTCGGTAAATAGTAGGCCAAAAGAAGCTGGCATCAAACACCTTTTTAGCCGTGAGATTAGCACCGTGGTGACCACCCGTGGGTCCCTCATGGCAAGCTCTAAGGATGTTAGAAGCTTCGGTGCCAAATACACAACGGCGGATGATTTGATCCGCACAAGTTCGAAACAAGTAAGGGTCGTTCCAAAAATAGAACTTGACATCACGAAAGAATTTTCGTTTTTCTTGAGTTGTCATACCCTTAATGATGAAGTTACCCGCATGGTAATTTGCAAAAGCCGCAAACCATGGGGTAGAAGAATCAAGTTTGGAATTCACTACACCAAGTGTCTCGAGCGGAAATGTTTCGGTGATTTCCTTGGGCTCGTAAACACTTTGGTGAGGATCTTCCAAACGAGAGAGATGATCGGCCGCTAGATTCTCGGCTCCTTTTTTGTCAACGATCTTGTGATCAAATTCTTGAAGGAGGAGAATCCAACGAAGTAATCTTGGCTTTGCATCTTGCTTAGCCATGAGATACTTGATAGCCGAATGGTCCGTATACACTATGCATTTCGTCAAGACGAGGTAAGGTCGGAATTTCTCAAATGCATACACCACGGCAAGGAACTCCTTTTCCGTTGTAGTGTATTTAAGTTGAGCCTCGGTCATCGTCTTGCTAGCATAGTGTATAGGCAAGAAATGCTTATCATGACGTTGCCCCAAAACGGCCCCAATAGCGTAATCACTTGCATCACACATAAGTTCAAAGGGGAGGTTCCAATTTGGAGCAACAAGAATGGGAGCTTCGGTAAGTTTCCTCTTAAGGATCTCAAAGGCTCGTACACAATCTTCGTCAAAGACAAAACGTGCTTCTTTTTCAAGAAGATGTGTAATGGGTCGAGAAATCTTCGAGAAATCCTTGATGAATCGTCGATAAAAGCCCGCGTGGCCTAGGAAACTCCTAACTCCCTTGACGGTTTTGGGATGAGGTAATTTGGCGATGACGTCTACCTTAGCTTGATCTACCTCAATCCCCGCTTTAGAGACCTTGTGCCCTAAGACGATTCCACTTTTAACCATAAAATGACACTTTTCCCAATTGAGCACAAGGTTGGTTTCCTCATAACGTTTTAACATTCTCTCAAGGTTCGACAAACACGAAGTAAAGGAATCACCAAACACGGAAAAGTCATCCATGAAGACTTCTATCGTCTTCTCGATCATATCATGAAAAATAGCCATCATGCATCGTTGAAAAGTTCCCGGTGCATTGCAAAGTCCGAATGGCATTCTACGATAAGCATACGTTCCATATGGACACGTAAACGTAGTTTTTTCTTGATCACGAGGATCGATGGGAATTTGGAAGTAACCGGAAAAACCATCTAAAAAGCAATAGAAATCGTTTCCCGCAAGACGCTCCAACATTTGGTCCATGAAGGGCAAGGGAAAATGGTCTTTTCGAGTGGCTTCATTCAACTTACGATAGTCAATGCACACTCTCCATCCGGTCACGAGTCTCGTGGGAATCAACTCGTTGGCATCGTTTGGCACAACGGTCATCCCTCCCTTTTTAGGGACACAATGAATAGGACTCACCCAAGGGCTATCGGATATAGGGTAAATCATTCCCGCGTCAAGGAGTTTAAGGACCTCCTTTTTGATGACGTCGTGAATTTTGGGGTTTACCCTCCTTTGACTTTGGATTGTTGGCTTGAAATCTTCCTCCATTAAGATTTTGTGTGTACAAAATTTGGGATCGATTCCCTTAATGTCGGATAACTTCCACGCAATCGCCCCTTTGTGGTCCTTAAGAACATCGACAAGTGCGGCTTTTTCATCATTCGAAAGTTCCTTCGCAATAATAACCGGCAACTTGTCGTCCTTCTCCAAATAGACATACTCGAGGTGAGGAGGTAAATCTTTCAACTCGAGGATAGGTGGTTCCTCAAGTGAAGATTTGGGCTCGATACTCATAACCTCCTCGGGTGGAGGAAATGGGAAATCGTTGAGAAAATCCTTGATAATCGAGAAGTCCTCATAGTTGTCGAGGTCTTCGTCACAAGTACGTGGAACATCGAATTCTTCCAACGTAAAACCACCACCTTCGAAAGGAGTGAAGGTTGGTGTCGAATTATCGAGAATTGGATCTAACATAGTGGGATTGCCACTAGTTTCTTCATCACCAAACCCTAAAACTTCTTGTGAAAATTCCTCGCAAACCACATCGATCATATCAACGAGGTTTATGGTAGCAACGGAATAAACATGAGAAAGTTGAGAATTTTGAGTTGCGTTTATAACAAGTTCCTCGTCGTTGAAACGTAAGGTGATCTTTCTAGCATGTACATCAATTAAAGCCATAGACGTATCTAAAAACGAACGACCTAAAATAAGAGGAACTTGAGGATCCGTGGGGATGTCAACAACAATAAAGTCTACGGGATAGTAGAACTTCCCCACTTTCACAAAAACGTCTTCCGCCAATCCACATGCAAGAATCGTGGAATGGTCGGCCAACTCAATAGACATTCGTGAAGGAGTAAGATTAGGAAGATTGAGCGACTTGTCGATTGCAAGTGGCATCAAGTTAATGCTAGCACCAAGATCGGCCAAGGCATAGCATTCTTCCATATCTTGAATTGCACAAGGGATCAAAAATTTACCGGGATCACCGACTTTTTGAGGTATGCGATTAAGATAAACCGACGAACAACTAGACATTTGGTGTAATTTTTCCTTGTTGTTCAACATACTCTTAAAGTTAGCGGCAAATCGAGGCATCATGACCAAGGCGTCGGCAAAACTTATATTAAAATGCAAATCACGAAACATTTTCATAAAAAGCTCAAATTGGTAGTTGTCGCGCTCTTGTCGTTTCTCCTTCCTAAGTCTCGATGGGTAAGGCAAGGGTGGTGTGGGTTGGGGCATAGGCATAGCCTTTGGAATCTCGGGTTCCAATATGGGTGATGGGTCAACCGTAGGTGTGGCATGAGCGGTACTTTGTGGGATTGAAATATGCTCCTCTTCGACCACCACCTCGGGTTCTTCCTCAATTTCCTCCACCGTTGGAGTAATTGGTTGAGGAGTTGGTTCTTTAAGTGCCTTACCACTACGTGTGGTAATCACTTTCATCTCTCCCTTCGGGTTTGAAACGGTGTTACTAGGCAAACCACCCGAAGTAGAGGCTTTGTTCACCATTACGCATTCTAAAATTGCATTAAGCTTAGCATCAAAATTATTAAACTTCACATCTTGGCTAGCGGCTTTTTGGTCAATTCTTTGTTCAAGCCTAGCATGACTTTGCTCTATCTTGTTGTTTTGACCTCGAATTTGGTTAGCAAAATCATTTTTCAATTCATTCCTCATGGCTAGATTTTCCTTAATGAAATTAGCTAACTCCTTTACATTCTTAGCCGTCTCCTTAGCTTGATTAGCCATTTGCTCTTGAATGTTTTCCATAATCTTATCATTTGAAGTAGTGTAATTCAAAAAGTCCAATGGAAGTTCTTTGTTATTTTGAAGACCTTGACTAGCATTTTGAAAATTACGGTTTTGATTTTGATTTTGCAATTGGCTACTACTACTACTCCCTTGATTCCCATAGTTGTTATTACCCTTATAATTGTTCCTTTGATTGCTTTGGTAACCAACTTGATTGTTTCGATAATTGTTAGCATTTTGATTTGGTGAAAAACCCGGTGGAGTCAATTGATTAGTGCGAGGAACTTGACCGTTTTGGTTATAAGTTCCCGCGGCCGCGAAGGCACTCGAAGTGTTACCACCGTTGGTAATGCACTCGGAATAATCGTGAGCTCCACCACAATACATACAAGAAACCTCAACCGCTTTAATCGTAGCGGGAGCGGGTTGTTCACCAACTTTAAACTCAACTAACAAGCCTTTCACTATATCAAAAATTTTGTTCTCCAAATTAGCCTTGACTTGGCAAGCATCAACGGTGTGTGACAAACTAGGTGAAGATGAAGACGAAGCCTTACGAACACTCGACGTGCTACGAGGACTATACACCTTAGACCTATTCTCAATAATTACCAATGCTTCCTCGACCGTTTTACACAAGAAATTACCACCCGCGGCGGCATTAAGATAATCACGCTCATGATCGTTCAAGCCATTGTAAAACGTGTCTATTTGATGTAAGTCGGAAAAACCATGATGAGGACATTCGTGCAACATTTCCTTAAACCTATTCCAAGCCGTTGAAAAACTCTCATTATACTCTTGCGAAAACTTTGAAATCTCGTTTTTCAAGTGCGTAGTCTTAGAGGGCGGAAAAAATTGGTTCACGAATTTTGAAACGAGATCCTTCCACGTCAATATAGAATTGGGTGGCTCTTTCTCTAACCAAATTTTTGCGGGCCCCGCTAAGGAATACGTAAAAAGCATCATCTTAATCGAGTCGTTTGAAACATCCTTAAACTTGCATGTGGCGGTGAGACGATTAAATTGGCGAATGTGGTTATGCGGGTTGTCCTTTTCGTCCCCTCGAAACTTGTTGTTTTGAATCATGGACAACAAACCCGTCTTAACCACAAAATTCTCCGCAAGGATAGCGGGAATCACAATCGCTTCTCCATAACCCTCGGTGGGTGCTTGAAGCAACTCCATCATAGTTCGATTAGCCATGGGTGCTTCTTTCACTACAATGGGTTCGTCAATAGGAGAGTCCTCACTAGTAGGAGTGAGTGATTTGTTTCTTCGTTTACGAGCACGTCTAGCTTTAGAGCGAGTTTGCATAAACGTCACGTACAACGAGAAGGCGAGCAAAGAAGATTCTTTTCGGTATTTTTTACTTTTTCAGTTTTTTTTTTGTGGTTTTTGATTGTTTTTAACTTTTTTTGGATTTTTTGGAATGTATTGTAGACCAAAATCTACAAATCTCCTCACTAATCAAATCTCTTGATTAACGAAGCCTCAAGGAATGAAAACGATCACGTGAAGTGAACGCCTTCGATGACTTTAAAACGATGGTGGAACACCAAATCGTTCAAGAGGGTTTAATCAATAGAAACCAAGAAAATATATATGATACTTAGTAATACTTTGGGCGGCAAAACCCTCGATTCACTCTCAAAATCAAATACGCACAAGCAAGCGGAGGAAACGAGGCGGCGCGAAGCACTTAAGAGCCTTTTTCCTTTAGGTCGTGAAATACAACCGCCTTATACCCACCTTATAGTTTGTATTTTCAAAATCGAGCTTCACGAAAGTATTTATCTATTTTTGTCTTTTTCTTTGGTTTGAGATTCGAATACAATGATTGGGTAATGACCTCCCAAGTCAAGGTTGTGATTTCTCACGTATTTGGAGTACTTGTAAATTTATTGTTCTACGTATACAATATAGTAATAATATTCACACAAAAATCGAAACACGATAATACGTATTAATAGAGTGCTATTAATACAAATACTTTTATGGCTATATATAAAAACAACAATTGTTCAACCAAAACACAACACGCCTCCCCGGCAGCGGCGCCAAAATGATTGTTGTAAATTTAGTCAACTTACCTTTAGGAAAAAGTAAGCAACTAAAATAGGGCAAGTGCACGACGATTTAGGAAAACCGTGTGTGAATGACCCTAGGTGAGTTCGTTCTCGAGGAGGCAAGTGCGTTGTGTTAAGAGTTGATTTATGATGTTTGTGATTATGATAATTGAAAAAGAAATGAGAAAGGAAAGAATTGACGGTTACGAAAACTAATTAAACTACGACGAAAAAGGCGTGAACGTAAAACCGTAAAAGACGACAAAAATAAAAATTTTCAACCTAAGAATTAATTATGAGCTAAAACAAGTCTAAAATAATATAAATAAGGAATAAAATCCAATAAAAATATTTTAAAACCTTTTATTAATTAAATATTTAATTTTAAATGCTAATTAAAGCCCTAAAATTAAATATAATTAATCAAAATGTCCAAAATATGATTTTATTGAACAAATAACTTACTTATATTATTTAAAAACTAAAAAAGTACTTTTTGTGTATTTTTAAACACTATTTGTCTATTTTTAAATTACTAAAAACTATTTTAAAATTAAAATAATTATAAAAAATAATTAAATAGTGCTAAAAATAATCTACCAATTTTGAAAATCCTATTTTACTCTAATGAACAGAAGTAAAATGAAAAATCTTGAAAAATGTTAAATTTCTCACTAAATGACAAAACTAGTTTAATTAAAACCCTAATTAACTTAAATTAATTCTAAAATTTAATAAAAAGATGAACAGTAACTAAATTTTAAACCAAAAACCTTAAAATATTATTCTAAGTTCAGGAAAATTGATTAAACCTAAAATTATTACTTTTTGGCACTAAAAGACAAAAACAGAAACTTTAAAATTAATTAAAAATAGCTAAATAACCTAAAAATTACTAAATGAACAGTAAATAAAAATTTTATTAATCAGAAAAATCCTAAATTAAATAAAAAAAATAATGGCACTGGTTTCAAGGTCTAATTCCACTTTAGGGCACTAAAGACAAAAAAGTAAGAAAACAGATAGTGACATGTGATGGACTTTTGTCCTTTAGCTCAGCAGTGGGAAAAAAGACACTAGCAGTGGGAAAGGAGTTCCCACTGACAGTGTAAAATTTTGATGTGATTTTCAATAAGCTTAGGAAAGCTTATCTTGATAGCTTTTTTTTGGACAATAAGGCACCCTTATACTCTTTGGAGTATAAGGAGTCTAATAAGCACAAAAAACAAGCAGCCACTTAACAAGAATAAGCACAAATTAAGCCCTAAAGTTACTGATTAAGCATCACACAGGTCTGATGAACAATTGTTGGTGTTTCATGCACAAATCTGAATTTTATGGCCTTATATCTTGGAAATAAGCTCACAAGCATGCATACAAGTAACACACAATCCTTAAACACCCTAAAATCTAGCAACCTACAAAGTTTGATAGCAAATATCTCAAAAAACAGTCACACACAAGCAGTTTCTGAATTTGGCTATGTTTTACACTTTTTAAGTATGCAAAAGTGTTTCAAAACCACTCAAACTGAAACCAAAGAACACATAGCACTCTAATATACCCTAGGTGATGTTTCTAGACAAGTTTTAACATGCAATCTTATCACAAATTCTTGCTGAACCCTTGACCCAAACACCCCTTAAAAAACTTAAAGCATCTTTTTTCAAACTAAATCAACTCAAAACTAAACCAAACTGAAACAAAGGACTTATATCATGCATATATCATCCAAATGAAACAAATTCAAGTCCTTAAACAGAATCTTAACAATTAACAAAAAAAATATCACATAAAGCAAACAAGTTTCAAAAACATAAAAAAAAGGAAAATGGGTAACAAGGGCTACCTTGTTGGGCTTACTTCCAAGCCCAACAGTGGCTGATAAGCCACCTCCTTACAAGCCCGGGCTTGTGCAGATCAAGTATGATTTGATTGGCTTGAGTACAATAGGCAAGAAAAATGATGAGAATGGACCTTGAGTGATCTTTGTTTCCTGCACACCACAACTAACAAACAGATAAGAGACAAGCTACAAGTTATTCAATAAGCTTGGTTAAATAAGCTTATTGAACAGCTTATAGCAGTAAGCTTAAATATAAGTTTCTGAAAATTTTTGAAAACAATTGAAAATTTAAAAACAAACTTTGAGAGTTGTAAACTGGATTCAAGAAGAACAAGCTTTAAATGTAAATGCTGGAAAAATAAATGGTTCACAGTTTCATGTGGGTTAAAAATACTTTCATTAATTTGAAAAATAAAGTTACATTAAAACTGGAACAAGAGGGCAATACACATATTGTATGCTCCTTTTATAGCTAGCTAAGAAGATACTAGAAGAATAAAAACCCTAGTTGCTATGATTCCCCAATATGCCCCTTGGTCAAAGGTCTTCAAAAATCGTCAAAGTGGCATCTTGTGAGTTTTCAGGAAGCATGTGAGTATGCCAGTGATGAGAACTGATCTTGGCCATTAATTTGAGCTTGGGTAGCACTCAGTTAATCTAAAACGTTGATTTTGTCTCCTTCTTGAAATTGAGGGAAAGGGACGTGAGCAGGGTAGTGGGGTTTGGTGAGCTGGAGGTTGTTTTGAAAGTGGGGAAGTGATGTTGATAGGTTGAATCATCAATCTGGAGGTTCTTATAGATTAACCCTTTGATTAAGGGTTAAATTAAATTAGGGTTTAAGGGTGAAGGTGATGATAAACAGGCGTGTTTAAATCCATTTGGGTGGGTTATGTTTTTAAAAAACGTGTTTACCACCTTTTTTGTAAATAAACAAGTTTAATTTAATAAGGGTTCAAAAGGGGTTTGTGATAGGGTCAAAAAAGGTTATGGACTGGTTGAGTTGGCTTGGTGGACTGGCAGGGATGACGTGTCAGCATGCAAGTGGTGTAGGGAGGTTTGTTGTCTGGTCATGAATGGCCCCTCAAGTCTCTTCACATCTTCATTTTGTATTAACAGCCTACAAAACCCATTTCCTTTGTTTTTAACTTTCAACACTTGTCATTTTTGGCACAATGTTTTTGTAAACTTGAAACAAGGACCATTTATGCAACTTCTTCATTTTCCAAGGACTGATTTTGCCATATCTTCAAACTTCAAGGCTTTGACTTGTTGGTTGACTTCTTGGAGGACCATTTTTGACAATTTAGATTTGATGAGGGACTAAATTTGCCAATTCTTCAAAGTTAAGGGTCCTTTTTGTAATTTTGACAAACTTTAGGGACCAAACTTGTAATTATGAGGATACAAGGGTATAAAGTGTCAATTCTTCAAACTTGGAGGACCAATCTTCAATATTCTTCAACTCCTCAAGGGTTTTCTTTGGAAAATTCCTCACTAGGGCTTGGTTCATCGTGCGGCTTCGTTTCCCGTGTTCGTTTTTGCGTGATTCTTGTGATCTTTTGTCATTTTCTCAATATCCGTACCTAAATTACACAAGCAACAAACACAAGCATATATTTGGGTATTTTGATGATATTTAATGCATTTTAAGTCCAAAAAGAACGATGAGACCATGTATAAAAGCCGTCTCATCAGTGACATGTGCCCTTTTTGACTTATTGTTTGAATTCAAAAACTTGCACATCAATATTAGACAAGTTATAGAGTGTATTAGAACACTTTTTACCCAAGTTCATTAACTGAATCAAAATGTAGCTATTGATCCAAACACTAGTTATGACAGAAACAGATTTATGAGCTAACCAAACTAATCAAGGCTAACAAATATGGACTAAAGGATATCAAAACATATCAACAATATCAAAATGAACATGTAATAGTCAATATCAAGAAGAATTACGCTAAAACTAGGAGTGTAGCATGTATTTGACTTTTTAGTGGAAAAAGTAAACAGATTTGCACTTTTTAGCTATAGGGCCTCCTTTGATGGAAAAGAGAGTGTTGAACTCTCTTTTCAGCTTCATCAATCACCAACAACAAAATAAACACCAATCTCCATGGATCATCATCACCCTGTTACAAAAGGTGGGTATAAGACGGTTGTATTTCACGACCTAAGGGAAAAAGGCTCTTCAGTGCTTAGCGTCGCCTCGTTTCCCCCGCTTGCTTGTGCGTGTTGAGAGAAAAAGGGCTAATCGAGGGTTTGCCAACCAAAGTATTATCTACATATCTATATATTTTCTTGGTTTCAAAGATTAAACCCTCTTGGACGTTTTGGTGTTCCACCAATGTTCTAAAGTCATCGAAGGCGTTCACTTCACGTGATCGTTTTCATTCCATGAGGCTCCTTTAATCGAGAGATTTGATTTTAGGAGAGATTTGTAGATTTGTGTCTACGTAATACATCCAAAAATCCAAAAATATTTTAAAAACAATCAAAAACACAAAAAAGGTGAAAAAGTAAAAACACCCGAAAGAATCTTCTTTGCTCATCCCCACGTTGTACGTGACGTTTATGCAAACTCGTAACCAAGCAAGACGTGCACTTAAACGTAGAAACCGAAAGGAAGGAACGCCTTCTAGTGAAGAATCTCCTATTGACGAACCTATCGTAGAATAAGAAGCAACCATGGCTAATCGAACTATGATGGACTTACTTCAAGCACCCACCGAGGGTTATGGAGAGGCTATTGTGATTCCCGCTATCCTTGCGGAGAATTTTGAAGTTAAGACGGGTTTGTTTCCATGATTCAAAACAACAAATTCCATGGTGATGAAAAGGACAACCCTCACAACCATATCCGCCAATTCAATCATCTTACCGTCACTTGCAAGTTTAAGGACGTCTCGAATGACTCGATTAAGATGATGCTTTTTCCGTATTCCTTAGCGGGGCCCGCTAAAATTTAGTTAGAGAAAGAGCCACCCAATTCTATATTGACGTGGAAGGATCTCGTTTTGAAGTTCGTGAACTAATTTTTCCCGCCCTCTAAGACTACGCACTTGAAGAACGAGATATCAAAGTTTTCACAAGAGTTTAATGAGAGTTTTTCGACGGCTTGGAATCGGTTTAAGGAAATGTTACACGAATGTCCTCATCATGGTTTTTCTGACATGCATCAAATTGACACGTTTTACAATGGATTAAACGATCATGAACGTGATTATCTTAATGCTGCCGCAGGTGGTAACTTTTTGTGTAAAATGGTCGAGGAAGCGTTGTTGATTATTGAGAATAGGTATAAATTCTATAGCCCACGTAGCAAATTGAGTGTTAGCAAAGCTTCGTCTTCACCTTCATTGTCACGTACCATCGATGCTTGCCAAATCGAGGCAGATTTGGAGAACAAGATTTTTGATAAGCTTAAGGGACTTTTGATTTAGTTTAAAGTTGGTGAACAATCCACTCCCGCTATGGCTAAAGCGGTTGAGGTCTCTTGTATGTATTGTGGTGGAGGTCATGATTTCTCCGACTGCATTACCAATGGTGGTAACACTTCGAGTGCGTACGCGGCCACGAGAAATTATAACCAAAACGGTCAAGTTACCCGCACTAATCAATTGACTCCACCGGGTTTTGCACCAAATCAAAATGCTAACAACTATCGAAACAATCAAGTTGAAATGTGTATAGTGCAAGTTCGTTTTCTCAGTTCTTAACTAATAGAAAGTCCAATCAATATCAAATTTATAATTGTTTTTGGTTGTTCAAGCTTGCTTGGTAATCTATTGCTAATTCAAACAAAGCTATCTAAAAATGAAAAATATAGACCTACTTATACGTAAAACAAGTTGCAAATTCCAAATTTTATTCAAGTAAAATATTAAAATGCAAAATATAAAACTATAAGGACTGAAAATGTAATTTCTATGAAATGAAAATGCTTGAAATGTAAATTCTAAAAGTTATAAGGACTAAAAATGTAAAACAGTTAACTAAAAGGACTAAACTTGTAAAATCTTTAACAAACTAACCAAATTTAAACAAACTAACAAACTTTAAAACTGAAATTTAACAAACTAACAAAAGCAAGGACTGAATTATGCAATTACCACTAAATAAGGAAGATTAGCTAGGTTTATAAACTGAATAGAATTCTAGGGACTAAAAGGCAATTAACCAAACTTTTTAAGTAAAAACGGGCACAAAGAAAGTTTAAGCTCGTTTGAGCTTAATACTCAACCAAATAAGCTGAAACAAATTGCAAACAACTTCAAATCCAATCTAAGAAACGTGTATTCAAGGATTTTAGCTAAAAGTCCAAAACAAGCAAAAGAGTGCTTATTACTTAAGCTCAAAATAAGCTATAGCCTAATCCAAACATCCACAACTTGATTTTATTGTCAAAACTGATTAAGCACTTGATTTAAGGAAGGGGAAATCAAATTAGAACAAATTTCATCCAGTAATAAGCTAGATATCTGAAAATAAGCTCAAATGAGCTTATGTTGACCAAACGTTGACCAAATTTTGGAAAAAGCTAAAAATTTCAAAAACTCATATTCAACACTTACTAAACAGGATTGTGAAAGAAAATAGCTACTTTTATGAAGAGGATTAAGAGATCTAGCAAAACAGTAAGCCTTTCACATCAGAGAATGCAAAATGCTCAAGCCTTAACTAATAAGTTGTTTTCTAGCTTATTTCTTGATACTGTAGAATTTCCTCTTAAAGTCTGAAAGATTATGTTATAAGCTAAGACTGGAAACTGGTTTGAGCAAATTTGATCAAGTAATGAAGGAGAAATAAGCAAGTGAATTTGGCAAGTTCTGAAATAAAAGCTGATAACAACTATGACCCAAACTTTTTGTTAACCAATTGCCTTTTTGACTAATTTTATGACTTACAAATGACTGAAAACTACTTATTACCACTTAATGACTAGAAACAATCTACTTAACACCAATTTCTAACACTTGAAATCTGATTAACAACTACTCCCAAACACTCCTTAAAAGGTTATGATCAAACTTTTTCAAAGACTTTTTGAGTAATGATTAAGACTGATTAAAGAGCTATAGCAGACTTGTTTTAATGCACAAAATGAAATGTATTCAAGCTAAAAACAAGTAATAACCAAGACTAGAACTGCAAGTAGCTATTATGCTAGAATAAGACTGAAAATGAGCAGAAACTATAAAAGGAGCTTAAAACAATGAACAAGAAAGCAAGATTAAGCTACAAATGAACTCAAATCAATCAATCAACAACTTTATATCAAGAAAAACAGGCAGCCATGAAATTTATCTAGGAAATTGAGCAGGCAAGTACTTATTTAGAGGAACTTAAAAACAGAAGCTATGAAACCTATTGTAGAGATCCTTTGGGTAGAAGAGGAGCGCTGAGCTCTCTTGCCCTAGTGATACCACCACCTATCACTAGCTATCAACTCAAATCAACAATCAATTCAGCTACAAATCATCATTCTGCCATGAAACCTTCAAGAACAATGGAAATGCTAGATTTCTGATCAAACAGCAACAAGTCTTCAACAAAGTCAGTTATGATCAATGTATGATCATAACAAACTTCTAACAGCAACAATGGAATCACACAACAGCAGTAAAGTAGCAGGAATTGAAGAACAAAATTTGGCGGGAAAACTTGAATTTGAAATTTTATTGATGAAATCAGTTACAAAAGGTAGTTACAAGGTTCTAACTAACTAACTAACTCAAGAGTTTGTCAGACTCTTGAGTAGTTAGGTGAAAAGGAGGGAAAAAGGGAAAAGAGAAATTTAGAGAACTAGGTGTTTACAAAGTTAAGCTACAATGACAAATGAAGTACTAGCTAAGTATTTATAGGCAAAATAAGAAGATTCTGTTGGAGTTGTGACGTGTTTGGGCCAATCATCACTTGACACGTGGAGGAATTCTGCAAATCCTCTTTGAAGGTGATGAACTTGAATTGGGGGTTTTTGATCCAATGGATAATATGTTAAATGGATTGCACCGTTGGATTCGTCTTCCAAAATTAAGCAACTTTGATGTTTTGATCTTCTCTTGAAACGCTTTCTATCTCAAACCCGTTCCTGGTAAATATTTTGTTGAAAGAGAAGGACACGTGTCATCTTTTTATTGGTAGAGAGAGAGAGTTGCGGATTGCACTGTTATGATATGGCATTAAATGTGACGGCTGTGAGTGGAAATTTATTGTTTGATCCGTGTGAACCCTTCTCTTGTTTCTGATTGGCTTAGAGCTAATATACATGGATTCAACTTGCATAACTTTCTCATCTTGGCAGATTAGGTCCTTGTACTTGGCAGATTTCACTTTCAAGCTAATATCTTCATTCCTTTGACATTTTAGGTCCTTGGACTTCCAAAACTTGTACAAAATTGCCCTTTGACTTGAGTTGACTTTGTAGTTGACCAAATTTGACTTTAATCTTGACTTTCCATAATTTGCACTTTAAGTCCTCCAACTTTCACAATTTGTCAAGATAGGTCCTTTGACTTCAAAGTCTTGTCACTTTTGATCTTCTTTTGTCTTTTTCATCCATTTGAGCTTGGTTTTTCCTTGTTTGCTTGAAATTGTATCCTTTTACCTACATAAGATCACACAAACACAAACATACCACATAACACTGCTTTTTACAATATAAAAGGGTATTTTGCTTCATGTTTTAGGGTTATTTGTTGATAAAAGGATATGAGTTTAAGCTCATATCAAATTCCCCTACACTTGAGCATTGTCATGTCCTCATGCAATATTATATTTCAAGGCTTAAAAATTTACATTTCCCTCATAATTAATCCACCTTGGCCATATGAGATGCATCTACACTACTCTAAACTAAATGATGCATGATTTTGACTTTTAACAATGCAATGGATCAAAATACAATTCTATCTATATCTTTTTGATTTTTCTTGAAATGGTTTTGATGGAAATAACTCATAAAGAATTCAATGACTTGGATTAGGGCTTGGGTACCATGGACACTTATCACCCTCAAGTTTCACTTTCCCCAAACCAAGCTAGTAAATGGGATCATTGCATTCACAAGTAAAAAGTGCATCAACTTATTCATGACAATTAAATGTGGAACCGGTTATTATTTGAGCAAATTGCTTGTGGGCAAATTTGTCATTATTCAAGCGTGAAATATAAGAAGTGTAAAATCCAAAAATAAGGAAGCACGGTTTTAATCCTAAGTAATCCTCTCATCCATTACTTGAAAAACCGCTCACAATTAATACAAGTCCGTATTAAGAGTAATAAGTCATTCGCCTTATGTGTAAAATCCTCATGCCATGCTTTCATAAGTAACTACACACTCGCTAAGGAAAGAAAAATAAAACTCACGCAATAATTTACATCCGCATCTTTTTGAGATTTTGGATCTTCAACCCCGCAACCCGTCAAGGTAATATTGGATTGGAGCAATCTATTGAATCCCCGCAACCCGTCAAGGTAATATTGGAACTCAATAGTCACTATAATTAACACCACACTGCCCCTCTTGGGAGTCTTGCATTATTTTTTTCTTTTTCTTTTTTTTCTAGCCACTCATTTTTTTCATAAGCCGCTCTTATTTTTCTTTATTCCTCACCAAGAAATTTGCAAAGAAGAAAAGGAAAAACACCCGCTAAATATGGAGCATGACACAAGTCTAGTACACATAAAACGTGCTAACTTAGAATCTTAAGACGTACTCATATCAACCATAAATGATTAGTCAAAAATGCATAAGAGATTACAAACCAATTAAAACCGTACTTGATTATTTATTAACAATTATATACATGCGAAGAAAATAGAGATAAAGAAGAGAAGGGTTTAGCCACAAGTAATTGCCATGAAGTCTATCTAGCCCTTTTACACTTGCTTCAACTCTATCATTTCCCATTCTCCACAAATTTAAAATTTCAAAGAATGAAATTGGTGGAAGCTTAGCCTAATAGACCAATGAAGGACTACATGGTTAAGGATACTAGCTAGAGAGTGCTAAAATAAGCAAACTCGGGTTGAGTCAAAATATCCATGGCGGGCCTAATATGTCAAAGAAGACTAAACTTGTTAAAACCATGTTTTATTATATTTTTCCTTTTTATATATTTTTGATGAAAAATAAAAGAAGAAATATATACAATGCAAATGTGTTATGCAAAATGAAAAATGATTGATGCAAAATTTATGAATGCATATTTTTGGTGGCCAAAGTAGATCAAAAATTTGAAAAATGTTGAAAATTCAATTTTCCCAATTATCATGAAAGACAATGACAAGTTCTAGGTAAGGTCACTTCGATAGAAGACCCCCCTACACTTAAGCTAAACATTGTCCTCAATGTTTAAGAGCATGGAAGTATAAAAACTTCCCCTACACTTATGACAATGAATAGACTTTGCTTAACCCAAGTTAAGGAAAGGACTACTATTAGTGAAATCAAGTTTAAGCACAAGGTGTCAATGAAAAATCACTAAAGTAACGAAGTGAACCGGATACAAGGGCCTCCTCCATAAGCTCCAAAGCATGAGATGAGTGAGCAACCCTACAAACAAGCATGAAGACAAAAGAAGGTCTCCCCTACACTTATCTCCAAATCTTTGCCTTTATTTCTAACCTACAACACTCTAACCTAGTTATACGATGCTTGAGTTAATGAGTCTCTAGCTCGACTCGTCCCTCAATGAATTAATTCATGGGGAAAATGGGGACCTCTTGGACCATTTCAACGGAAATGTCCTCCCCAAAGTAATGCTTAACACGGTGACCATTCACTTTAAAATTTGGACCATCGGGTTGGGACAACTCAAGAGTTCCATATGGAAACACTTGAGCAATAGTGAATGGACCGGACCATCTCGACTTAAGCTTGCCCGCAAAAAGTTTCAATCTTGAGTTAAAGAGGAGAACCGGCTCTCCAACTTTGAACTCACGATTCTTAATCTTAGCATCATGCAATTTCTTAGTCTTTTCCTTGTATAGCAAAGAATTCTCATAGGCATTGGCTCTCAACTCATCCATCTCATTGAGTTGATCTTTCCTATGTGAACCGGCTTGGTTTAAATCAAAGTTAGCCCACTTGAGAGCCCAAGATGCCTTATGTTCTAACTCAAATGGAAGGTGGCACGCTTTTCCATAGACAAGCCTATAAGGAGTACAACCAATTGGTGTCTTAAAAGCCGTCCTAAACGCCTACAAAGCATCATCAAGCTTATCCGACCAAGAAGCTCTATGCTCTCCCACCGTTCTCTCTAAAATTCTCTTTAAACCACGATTTGTGACCTCGGTTTGGCCATTTGTTTGAGGGTGATACGCGGTAGAAAGTCGATGATTCACTCCATATTTCTTCATAACTCTCGTGAATTGATCATTACAAAAGTGAGTACCGCGATCACTTATGATGGCCCGAGGTACACCAAATCTAGCAAACAATTGTTTCAAGAACTTTACAACCACTCTAGCATCATTAGTAGGTAAGGCTTTAGCCTCCACCCACTTGGACACATAATCCACCGCCACAAGTATATACTTGTTTCCCTTAGAAGATGGAAAAGGTCCCATGAAATCTATTCCCCATACATCAAATATCTCACACTCTTGGATAAAATTTTGTGGCATCTCATCACGTTGTGTAATTTTTCCTTGTCTTTGACAAACATCACAAAATTTCACCATCTCTTGGGCATCCTTGTAAATGGAAGGCCAATAGTAACCCGAATCAAAGACTTTCTTGGCGGTGTAGTTAGGCCCAAAATGTCCACCCGTAGGTCCTTTATGACATGCCTCTAAGATTTTAAATGCCTCGGGCCCATCTACACACCGTCTAATGATTTGGTCCGCACATTGCCTAAAAAGATATGGATCATCCCAAAAGTAATACTTAACTTCCTTAAGAAACTTTTTCTTTTGTTGGTAAGTAAGACCCTCAATAAGCACATTGCCCACAAGATAGTTTGCAATATCCGCAAACCAAGGTGTAGCATCCTCTTGGGAAGAGATAGACATGAGCTCCTCTAATGGAAAGGATTCATTGATTTCTTGATGTGGGAAATCTCCTTGAAAAGGATGCTCAAGTCTACTCAAATGATCCGCCGCTAAATTCTCGGCCCCTTTTTTATCACGAATCTCTATCTTAAACTCTTGAAGCAACAAAACCCATCTCAAAAGCCTAGGCTTAGCATCTTGTTTTGTCATAAGATACTTGAGAGCGGAATGATCCGTATACACTATGGTCTTGGAAAGCACAAGGTATGGTCTAAACTTCTCAAAAGCATATACTATAGCAAGCAACTCTTTTTCCGTGGTAGTGTAATGAAGTTGTGCACCGGTCATGGTTTTACTCGCATAGTGTATAGGTTGGAAATGCTTATTAACTCTTTGTCCTAAGACGGCCCCCACCGCATAATCACTAGCGTCACACATAAGCTCAAAAGGTAATTCCCAATTTGGAGAAACCAAAACGGGAGCCTTTGTCAATTTTTCCTTAAGTGTCTCAAAAGATTCTAAACAAGCTTGGTCAAAAATGAAAGGAGCCTCTTTCTCCAAGAGATGAGTCATCGGTCTAGCTATTTTAGAGAAATCTTGTATAAAGCGCCTATAAAAACCCGCATGACCTAAGAAACTCCTCACACCTTTAACCGAGGTGGGTGGGGGAAGCTTAGCAATCACATCAATTTTGGCTCGATCAACTTCTAATCCCTTATTGGATATCTTGTGTCCTAAAACAATCCCCTCTTTCACCATAAAGTGGCATTTCTCCCAATTAAGTACCAAACGTGTTTCCTCACAACGCTTAAGCATTTTCTCAAGATTGGTGAGACAAGAGCTAAAGGAGTTCCCAAATACGGAAAAGTCATCCATAAAAACCTCCATGGTTTGCTCTATCATATCATGGAAAATTGCCATCATGCACCTTTGAAACGTCCCCGGTGCATTACATAGGCCAAAAGGCATCCTCTTGTAAGCAAATGTACCGTATGGACAAGTGAATGTGGTCTTTTCTTGATCCTTAGGGTCAATTGGGATTTGGAAATAACCCGAAAAGCCATCAAGAAAACAATAGTACTCATTTCCCGCTAAGCGTTCAAGCATTTGATCCATAAAGGGAAGCGGGAAATGGTCTTTCCTAGTTGCCTCATTAAGTTTTCTATAATCAATGCAAACTCTCCAACCGGTTACAAGTCTCGTGGGAATAAGCTCATTGTTCTCATTAGGCACCACGGTGATTCCACCCTTCTTTGGAACACAATGAACCGGGCTAACCCATGGAGAGTCGGAAATGGGGTAAATCATACCCGCATCTAAGAGTTTAATCACTTCTTTCTTAATAACCTCATGTATTTTTGGGTTAACTCTCCTTTGGTTTTGAATCGCGGGTTTATAATCATCCTCCATAAGGATTTTGTGAGTACAAAAATGTGGATCAATTCCCCTTATGTCGGATATTTTCCATGCTAAAGCTTTCTTATGTTTCTTAAGGACTTCAATAAGTTGCTCCTTCTCATCCTCTTTCAATTCCTTAGCAATAATCACCGGTAATTGGTCTTTTCCTTCTAAGAAAGCATATTCTAAGTGGGATGGAAGTTCCTTAAGTTCAATGGGAGGTGGACTCTCTATGGAAGGTTTCACTATGGAAGGTTCCTCAATGGTAATCTCTTGTGGAATAGGGGAAGGAATAGGGTCCTCATTGAGCAACTTTTGGATTGTAAGAATATCTTCTTCCCAATTAATGGGAGAATCATCATCACCAAGAAAGTTGGACTCAAATTCCTCCAAGAGGAAATCACTCTCTCCAAAAGGTGTTAAAGAGGGAGCAATTGAGGCCACGGTTTCAACATGTGGAATATCATCACTAGCATTCTTACAAGCATCATGAAAGTGTTCATTACACACTTCATCTAACACATCCACAATGTTAATCGTCTCACAAGGTCTAGACTCCTTAACCTCTTTTCTATCACAAACTTTCCCTAACTTAAACACCACTTTCTCATCCTCTACTCTCATAATTAATTCTCCTTCCGCCACATCTATCAAGGTACGACCCGTTCTCAAAAACGGTCTACCAACAATCAAAGGCACTCGAGGATCCATGTCATAATCGACCACTACAAAGTCGGCCGGAAAGGTAAACTTATCCACACCTACAAACACATCTTCCGCTATACCTACGGGGTGAGCTATGGTTCGGTTGGCTAGTTCAAGAGTCATCCTAGTGGGGGTGAGCTCGGGAAGAGAGAGTTGTTTCCAAACCGATAAAGGCATGAGATTTATGCTTGCCCCTAAATCCGCCAAAGCCATGCAATTTTCAACACCGGGAAAATTGCAAGGTATCAAGAAGCGCCCCGGATCTCCAAGTTTTGTTGGTAAGGTTTTAAGTAACACCGCGGAACAATTTTCATTAAGTGATGTGTTGGGCAAGTCAACCAATTTTTCTTTGTTTGAGAGTAAATCCTTGAACATCTTAGCAAACTTTGGCATATAAGCAAGAGCTTCCGCAAAGGATATGTTAATATTGAGTTGCTTGAACATCCTTAAGAAATTGGAGACTTGTATGTCATCTTTGTTCTTTAACTTGTCCTTTTTCAACCTTGAAGGGTATGGAAGAGTAGGTTTGGGTGTAGGTGGAATAGGTGTTGTAGTGGAAGATTTGTCTTTGTTAGCCTCTTCATTGGGAAGTGTGGAAGGTGAAGGAGAAGTATGAGGTGGTTGAGAAGGTGTGTTTGAGTGAATAGGAGCACTTTGAGGAGGTGGAGTAGAAGTAGAAGGCTTATCACAAGTAGGAGCACAAGTGGGTTGAACAATAGTAGGTGTAGGAGGTGAAGGATCCTTTGTTGTTGTACCACTCCTTGTAGTAATAGCATTGACATTGGCCCTAGGATTTGTTTGTGTGTTGGAAGGTAAAGCTCCTTGTGGTCTTTGATTTAATGCCATGAAAAGCTTATTGAATTGGTCATTCATTTTCTTGTCCATAGCTTGTAATTTCTTTTCAGTCTCTTGATTCATCTTTTGCAAAAGATCCATTGTGTTTAACTCTTGTGGCACATAACCTTGAAAACCTTGAGGTTGGAAAGGTAAAGGTTGGGAGGTAAATCCTTGATTTGGTGGATAAAAGGTACTTGCTTGAGGTTGAAATTGATTTGGTGCCTTGTAGTTATTTCCTTGATATGGTTGTCTTTGCCCTTGATTCCTTGCTAAAATTTGAGGAGGATTTGGTTGAATTTGGGTGGGTGGTTGGGGTGGAAAGCCGGGTGGAGTAAGGTAATTTTGGGATTTGTAAGAAAGGTTATTTGGATTAATGTTAGGCTTGAAGTGTTCACGGTGTTCCTCTTGATAAGCATAACATTCCCCTTGATACCCTTGCACCTTGTCACATTGTTCATAAGAGTGAGGACCTCCACAAGTAACACAAGAAATGGTGATGGCATTCACATTGTTTGAGGAATTGTTCAATGTCAAGCTCTTCAAGGCTTGAACTAACTCTTGAGTCATTTCTTGTTGTCCTTGTTTGACTTGTTGAAGGATCTCTTGGTGGTATTTAAGGAATTGGTTATCACAAGGTGTTTGAGAAGTGTTTTGGATAACATGAACTCTTTCTTCAAATGGATCGTTTGTTTGAACCATTGCCTTAGTCTCAATAATGGTCAAAGCCTCTTGGTATGTCTTGAAATGAATACTCCCTCCCGCGGAAGCATTTAGTGAATCTTGGTGATGAGGTTTAAGGCCATTATAGAAAGTATTGATTTGGCTTAGATCATCCATTCCATGATTAGGGCATCGCCTCAACAACTCACTATACTCTTCCCAAGCATCACCAAAGGATTGACTAGGTTTTTGTGTAAAGCCCATAATCAAATTTCTCAAAGCCATAGTCTTTTGTGGAGGAAAGAATTTGTTCAAAAACTTAGTGGTAAAATCATCCCATGTGGTGATACTATCGGGTGGTTGGGTGTCTAACCAATGCTTAGCACTCCCATCTAGTGAAAATGACACTAACAACAATCTAATGACATCAGGTGGAACCCCATTATGCTTAATGGTATTGCAAAGTGAAAGGAATC
Organism: Glebionis coronaria; assembly: GCA_025667525.1. Lineage (NCBI taxonomy): Eukaryota > Viridiplantae > Streptophyta > Magnoliopsida > Asterales > Asteraceae > Glebionis > Glebionis coronaria. The sequence goes on from CM046875.1 coordinate 296,027,379, forward strand.
TCTTAAGATGAGCATGGGGATCCTCATTTTGTTTTCCATAGAAAGGTGATGCAGCAACCATATTGATCATAGATGTATGTAGCTCAAATGTGTTAGCGGGATAGTCGGGAATCTTAATGGCACTAACAAATCCATGAATGTTGGTTTGCATACGTTCAAACAAAGTACGGTTATCAACAGCCATGGCTCCTTGTGGTGGTGACAAAGCACGATTCTCGTGATCGGCTTGGTGAACGATGGTGGTCTTACTCTTTCTCTTTTTCTTCCTTTTCGGAGGAAGAGGTTGTACACCAATCGGTATTTGTGCACGCCCGCGAGTGAGCATGCAACTCAATACGAGGAATGAGAGAGAAGCTCTCGTGTGACTTTGAAAAGAATAAGATTATCCTCTTCGAGTTTCGATATTAAATATCCACAAGAAAGTAACAATATATGTAATACTACTTTGGGTGCAAGACCCTCAATGAAGCTTTCCTTCTTAGAATACTCCCAAGTGAACGGGGGGTTAGGTGGCGCGAAGCACTTAAGTACCTATTGACCCTTAGATGGCATTTTATAGCACATCGCCTTTCTATTCACTTAAATGTTCGTATTCTTCGAATTATTGCTTATTGAGAGTATTTATCTATTCTTGCTTTATTTTGTTTGATCGATACGCGTGTCAAGGACCGGAGCGCCCCTCAACACGGTGTATTGCCTCGGCAATACTTATGGAAGATATGTAAATTGATTGTTCTTATACGTATACGTATTTACATATAATAATATATAGAAAATATTTTTGTATTTATTTGTTTTTTAAGAAAAATACTATATCTACGTAAAAAGCGATGAAATCGATATAATATATATTTTTGGGTGTAATCTTTTAGGAAAAAGATTACTTTTTTTGATTTTTTATTTTTTTGGTTCAATTCTTTAGGAAAAGAATTGTTTTGTTAATTTTTTAGTTTTTATATATTTTTATATTTTTGATTTTTTTTATTTGTTTTTGATTTATGATACGTAAAAATAACGTTCACAAAGTGAACGGATCCCAAAAGCCAATGAAAACCGTCAATCGATAGTCTCTCGTGTAGTCAAAGAACCGGCAGCGGCGCCATTTGAAATGTGTATAATGCAAGTTCGTTTTCTCAGTTCTTAACTAATAGAAAGTCCAATCAATATCAAATTTATAATTGTTTTTGGTTGTTCAAGCTTGCTTGGTAATCTATTGCTAATTCAAACAAAGCTATCTAAAAATGAAAAATATAGACCTACTTATACGTAAAACAAGTTGCAAATTCCAAATTTTATTCAAGTAAAATATTAAAATGCAAAATATAAAACTATAAGGACTGAAAATGTAATTTCTATGAAATGAAAATGCTTGAAATGTAAATTCTAAAAGTTATAAGGACTAAAAATGTAAAACAGTTAACTAAAAGGACTAAACTTGTAAAATCTTTAACAAACTAACCAAATTTAAACAAACTAACAAACTTTAAAACTGAAATTTAACAAACTAACAAAAGCAAGGACTGAATTATGCAATTACCACTAAATAAGGAAGATTAGCTAGGTTTATAAACTGAATAGAATTCTAGGGACTAAAAGGCAATTAACCAAACTTTTTAAGTAAAAACGGGCACAAAGAAAGTTTAAGCTCGTTTGAGCTTAATACTCAACCAAATAAGCTGAAACAAATTGCAAACAACTTCAAATCCAATCTAAGAAACGTGTATTCAAGGATTTTAGCTAAAAGTCCAAAACAAGCAAAAGAGTGCTTATTACTTAAGCTCAAAATAAGCTATAGCCTAATCCAAACATCCACAACTTGATTTTATTGTCAAAACTGATTAAGCACTTGATTTAAGGAAGGGGAAATCAAATTAGAACAAATTTCATCCAGTAATAAGCTAGATATCTGAAAATAAGCTCAAATGAGCTTATGTTGACCAAACGTTGACCAAATTTTGGAAAAAGCTCAAAATTTCAAAAACTCATATTCAACACTTACTAAACAGGATTGTGAAAGAAAATAGCTACTTTTATGAAGAGGATTAAGAGATCTAGCAAAACAGTAAGCCTTTCACATCAGAGAATGCAAAATGCTCAAGCCTTAACTAATAAGCTGTTTTCTAGCTTATTTCTTGATACTGTAGAATTTCCTCTTAAAGTCTGAAAGATTATGTTATAAGCTAAGACTGGAAACTGGTTTGAGCAAATTTGATCAAGTAATGAAGGAGAAATAAGCAAGTGAATTTGGCAAGTTCTGAAATAAAAGCTGATAACAACTATGACCCAAACTTTTTGTTAACCAATTGCCTTTTTGACTAATTTTATGACTTACAAATGACTGAAAACTACTTATTACCACTTAATGACTAGAAACAATCTACTTAACACCAATTTCTAACACTTGAAATCTGATTAACAACTACTCCCAAACACTCCTTAAAAGGTTATGATCAAACTTTTTCAAAGACTTTTTGAGTAATGATTAAGACTGATTAAAGAGCTATAGCAGACTTGTTTTAATGCACAAAATGAAATGTATTCAAGCTAAAAACAAGTAATAACCAAGACTAGAACTGCAAGTAGCTATTATGCTAGAATAAGACTGAAAATGAGCAGAAACTATAAAAGGAGCTTAAAACAATGAACAAGAAAGCAAGATTAAGCTACAAATGAACTCAAATCAATCAATCAACAACTTTATATCAAGAAAAACAGGCAGCCATCAAATTTATCTAGGAAATTGAGCAGGCAAGTACTTATTTAGAGGAACTTAAAAACAGAAGCTATGAAACCTATTGTAGAGATCCTTTGGGTAGAAGAGGAGCGCTGAGCTCTCTTGCCCTAGTGATACCACCACCTATCACTAGCTATCAACTCAAATCAACAATCAATTCAGCTACAAATCATCATTCTGCCATGAAACCTTCAAGAACAATGGAAATGCTAGATTTCTGATCAAACAGCAACAAGTCTTCAACAAAGTCAGTTATGATCATTGTATGATCATAACAAACTTCTAACAGCAACAATGGAATCACACAACAGCAGTAAAGTAGCAGGAATTGAAGAACAGAATTTGGCGGGAAAACTTGAATTTGAAATTTTATTGATGAAATCAGTTACAAAAGGTAGTTACAAGGTTCTAACTAACTAACTAACTCAAGAGTTTGTCAGACTCTTGAGTAGTTAGGTGAAAAGGAGGGAAAAAGGGAAAAGAGAAATTTAGAGAACTAGGTGTTTACAAAGTTAAGCTACAATGACAAATGAAGTACTAGCTAAGTATTTATAGGCAAAATAAGAAGATTCTGTTGGAGTTGTGACGTGTTTGGGCCAATCATCACTTGACACGTGGAGGAATTCTGCAAATCCTCTTTGAAGGTGATGAACTTGAATTGGGGGTTTTTGATCCAATGGATAATATGTTAAATGGATTGCACCGTTGGATTCGTCTTCCAAAATTAAGCAACTTTGATGTTTTGATCTTCTCTTGAAACGCTTTCTATCTCAAACCCGTTCCTGGTAAATATTTTGTTGAAAGAGAAGGACACGTGTCATCTTTTTATTGGTAGAGAGAGAGAGTTGCGGATTGCACTGTTATGATATGGCATTAAATGTGACGGCTGTGAGTGGAAATTTATTGTTTGATCCGTGTGAACCCTTCTCTTGTTTCTGATTGGCTTAGAGCTAATATACATGGATTCAACTTGCATAACTTTCTCATCTTGGCAGATTAGGTCCTTGTACTTGGCAGATTTCACTTTCAAGCTAATATCTTCATTCCTTTGACATTTTAGGTCCTTGGACTTCCAAAACTTGTACAAAATTGCCCTTTGACTTGAGTTGACTTTGTAGTTGACCAAATTTGACTTTAATCTTGACTTTCCATAATTTGCACTTTAAGTCCTCCAACTTTCACAATTTGTCAAGATAGGTCCTTTGACTTCAAAGTCTTGTCACTTTTGATCTTCTTTTGTCTTTTTCATCCATTTGAGCTTGGTTTTTCCTTGTTTGCTTGAAATTGTATCCTTTTACCTACATAAGATCACACAAACACAAACATACCACATAACACTGCTTTTTACAATATAAAAGGGTATTTTGCTTCATGTTTTAGGGTTATTTGTTGATAAAAGGATATGAGTTTAAGCTCATATCAGTTATCAAGGAAATCAAAGGAACAATTATAAGGGTAACAACTATGGGAATCAAGGGGCTAATAATCAAGTGCAAAACAAAAATCAAAACCGTGATTTTCAAAACAACAACAAAGGTTTGCAAAACTTGAAAGATCTTGCAAATGAATTTGTTGAATATGCAAATGGAAATGAAGCTAGGTTTGATAATATACAAAGGGATATCATTAGCCTAAGATCTGAGTTTAAGAATGATTTGAAAAATGAGTTGAAAAACGAGTTAGCAAATGAACTTAAGTCTCATGCAAATAAAATGGAGAGTAATGTGCAAAGATTACAACAAAACCAACAAAAGACGAAACAAGGCCAACATGAGATTAAACAAGAGATGCTGAAGGCCGATAAGAGGCAATCTATGTTTGAGGATAAAATTTCAAGTATGTTTGAGGCTATAATGTGGAAACCGTCTTCTTCGAGTAGTCTTCCTAGTAACACCATATCGAACCCTAAGGGAGAGATGAAAGTGATTACCACACGTAGTGGTAAGACCTTTAAGGAACCGACTACTCAACCAATCACTCCTACGGTGGAGGAAATTGAGGATGAACCCGAGGTGGTGGGCGAAGAGGAGTAAATCCCAATCCCACGAAGTACCGCTCAAACTTCACCTACGGCTGACCCATTACCATCATTGGAACCCGAGATTCCAAACGCTATGCCTATGTCCCAACCCACACCACCCTTGCCTTACCCATCGAGACTTCGTAAGGAGAAATTGCAAGAGCGTGACAACCACCAATTTGAGCTTTTTATGAAAATGTTTCTGATTTGCATTTTATCATAAGTTTTGCTGATGCTTTAATCATGATGCCTCGATTTGCCGCCAACTTTAAGAGTACGTTGAACAACAAGGAGAAATTGCAACAATTTTCTAGTTGTTCATCGGTTTATCTTAACCGTATAACTCAAAAATTCGGTGATCCCGGTAAATTCTTGATTCCATGTGCTATTCAAGATATGGAAGAATGCTATGCCTTGGTCGATCTTGGTGCTAGTATTAATTTGATGCCTCTTGCAATCTTCAAGTCGCTCAATCTTCCTAATCTTACTCCTTCACTAATGTCTATCGAGATGCCCGATCATTCTACGATTCCCGCATGTGGAGTGGCAGAAGACGTTTTTGTGAATGTGGGGAAGTTCTATTATTCGATAGACTTTATCGTAGTCGATATTCCCACGGATCCTCAAGTTCCTCTTATTTTAGTTCGTTCGTTTTTGGATACGTCAATGGCGTTGATTGATGTGCATGCTAGAAAAATCACCTTACGTTTCGACGACAACGACGAGGAACTTGTTATAAACGCAACACAAAACTCTCAACTTTCTCATGTTTATTCCGTCGCGATTATAAACCATGTTGATATGATCGATGTCGTTTGCGAGTAATTTTCACAAGAGTTTTTAGGTTTAGGTGATGAAGAAAATAGTGGCAATCCCACTATGCTCGATCCTATTCTTGATAATTAGACACCATCCTTCACTCCATTTGAAGGTGGTGGTTTTACGTTGGAAGAATTTGATGTTCCTCGTACTTGTAACGAAGACCTCAACAACGATGAGGACTTCTCGATTATCAAGGATTTTCTCAATGATTTTCCATTTCCTCCGGCGGTGGAGGTTATGAGTATCGAACCCAAATATTCAATCGAGGAACCACCAATCCTCGAGTTGAAAGATCTTCCTCCTCATCTTGAATACGTATTCTTGGAAGGAGACGATAAGTTGCAGGTTATTATTGCGAAGGATCTTTCGCATGATGAAAAAACCGCACTTATCGATGTCTTAAAGGACCACAAAGGGGCAATTGCGTGGAAATTATCCGACATTAAGGGGATAAATCCTAAATTTTGTACCCACAAAATCTTAATGGAGGAAGACTACAAGCCCACAATCCAATTTCAAAGGAGGGTGAACCCCAAAAGTCGCGATGTCATCAAAAAGGAGGTCCCTAAACTCCTTGACGCGGGAATGATTTACCCTATTTCTGATAGCCCTTGGGTGAGTTCTATTCATTGTGTCCCTAAAAAGGGAGGAATGACCGTTGTGCAAAACAATGACAACGAGTTAATTCCAACTCGACTCGTGACTGGTTGGAGGGTGTGTATCGACTATCATAAGTTGAATGACGCCACTCGCAAAGACCATTTTCCCTTGCCCTTCATAGATCAAATGTTGGAGCGTCTTGCGGGAAACGATTTCTATTGCTTCTTAGATTGTTTCTTCGGTTACTTCTAAATCCCCATCGATCCTCATGATCAAGAAAAAACTACGTTTACGTGTCCATATGGAACGTTTGCCTATCGTAGAATGCCATTCGGACTTTGCAATGCACCAGGAACTTTTCAACGGAGTATGATGGCTATTTTTCATGACACGATCGAGAAGACGATGGAAGTGTTTATGAATGATTTTTCCGTGTTTGGTAGTTCGTTCTCTTCGTGTCTAGGAAATTTGAAACATATGTTGAAACGTTGTGAGGAAACCAACCTTGTGCTCAATTTGGAAAAATGTCATTTCATGGTTAAGGAAGGAATCGTCTTAGGGCACAAGCTTTCAAAAGCGGGGATTGAGGTAGACAAAGCTAAAGTTGACGTCATTGCCAAATTACCTCATCCCAAATCCGTTAAGGGATTTAGGAGTTTCCTAGGCCACGCGGGCTTTTATCGTCGATTCATCAAGGATTTTTCAAAGATATCTCGACCCATTACACACCTCCTCGAAAAAGATGCTCCTTTTATTATTAGCGAAGATTGTGTACGAGCCTTATAAATCCTTAAGTGGAAACTTACCGAAGTTCCCATTCCTGTTGCTCCCAATTGGAACCTCCCCTTTGAACTCATGTGTGATGCAAGTGATTACGCTATTGGGGCCTTTTGGGGCAACATCATGAAAAGCACTTCTTGACTATCCACTATGCTAGCAAGACGATGACCAAGGCTCAACTTAAGTATATCACAACGGAAAAGGAATTCCATGCCGTGGTCTATGCTTTTGAGAAATTACAAACTTACCTCGTCTTGACTAAATGCATAGTGTATACGGATCATTCGGCAATCAAGTTCCTCTTGGCTAAGCAAAATGCAAAGACGAGATTGCTTCGTTGGATTCTCCTCCTACAAGAATTTGATGTCACCATCCTTGTCAAAAACGGAGCCGAGAATATGGCGGCCGATCATCTCTCTCGATTGGAAGATCCTCACCAAAATGTGTACGAGAACAAGGAAATTACCGAAACATTTCCTCTTGAGACACTTGGTGTAGTGAATTCTAATAAAGACTCGTCCACCCCATGGTTTGCGGACATTGCAAATTACCATGCAGGGAACTTCATCATTAAGGGTATGACGACTCAACAAAAACAAAAATTCTTTCGTGACGTCAAGTTTTAATTTCGGAAAGACCCTTACCTATTTCAGACTTGTGCTGATCAAATTATTCGACGTTGTGTTTTTGGCACTGAAGCTTCTAATATCCTTAGAGATTGTCACGAGGGACCCATGGATGGTCACCATGGTCCTAATGTCACGGCGAAGAAGGTCTTTGATGCCGGTTTCTTTTGGCCTACTATTTACCGAGATGCACTGATGAGACTGTAATTATACATAGTCTCATCGTCCAAATCGGGCTTAAAATGCTAAAAATATCATCAAAATACCCAAAAATGTGCTTGTATTTGTTCATTGTGTATTTCAGGTACGGATATCGTGAATTCACCAAAAGATCAAAGGAATCAAGCAAAAACGAACACGGGAAACGAAGCCGCACAAAGAACCGGACCCGAATCATGAATTTCCTTTGAAGTCCTTGAAGTTTGAAGATTTGGCAAGAATGGTCCCTCAACTTTTGAAGACTTGTCACCTTAGACCCTTGTAAATCTCTATTATTACAAGATTGGTCCTTAAGTTTCAAGAAAATACCATCATTAGTCCTTACAGAATGCACAATATGCATGAATGGTCCTTGGAAAAGTTTTGCAAAAGATTATATGGTCAAAGTGTGAAAACACAAAGTATACATATGAAGGAATTGGAGTTGTGGGCTGATAAAAGTTATTTGACAAAAAGAAAGAAATTCAGGGACCATAATCATCACACACAAAACTTACCTCACCCACTCATAAGTCGCCACGTCACCTCCCAGCCAACCACAACCAAACACGTCACAACCCACTCACTGCTTTTGTAAAACAGTTTTTTTAATCTGTTTAAAACTCTAAAATTATGTGGGAAACACTTTTTACTAACCTAAACTCAATTAAAACCTTTCCCTAACCCATGTTAATCCCCCATAAACCCTAGTCTCGAATCCTACTATAATCACAGGGGTTTCCCTTGAATCGCTCCAATTCACTAATTGATCATCATTTAATCCTAATCCCACCTAAAAATTTGACCCCACTTCATCCCATGTGAACGCACCCACTTCCCCTGACCCATCACCATCTCACAAAACCCCAAAACCCCGACCAAATTGACGGCTCAGAACTAATCCTTGGTCCCTACTCATGGATGGATGGTCCTGATGAAGTATTACTGATGACAACCCACATGGTCTTCCTGGAAAATCACGAGCTCATGTTTTGACCAAAGGAATCATTCAAATTGAAGGGCAGAAAAGGAAATGCATAGTTTAGGGTTTACTTACTTATGTGTAATTTAGAACAATCTATTCAGTAGTATAAAAGCATATCCGACTTGTGGATTTTGCTTGTTCCAACATTTGTAATTTTTTTTTTAATTTTATGAATATTGAAAATTTAATTTTATTAAATTTGCAAATGTTGAGTTCCAGTAGTTAAATCATTGTTTTAGTTTAAGAATCAGTATTCTCTTGCAAAATTAGATTAATTTTCAGTTTTTTTAACTTTTCCAGAAATCTGTTTTTTTGGAATTTGAGGCAAAGTTTATCAAAATCTTGTAACCAGATTTTGGATGAAGTGGTAGTGGATTTCAACATCTGGTTTGCTTGTTTTGACATTTTTTTAATCAGAAGTTTTCAAAAGTATAGTTGGTTTTGTTTAGTCTAAGAAAAAAGAATCAGTTTCAAAGGTTTCATATTTTTTAGAGCAATAAGCTGCTTACCCTATAAGCCAGCCTTATAGCTTATTTGCATTGTTATCAGATAACTTGCTCTTGTCTTCATTTCTTAGCAGGTCTACAAGGAAGACTTGTTTGTTTTGAAGATATTAGTGGTGGTGTTTGGTTGTAGTAGTCTCACCACCACCCTTTTCCCTACATAAGGAATCATCATAAGCCATCCCCATAAGCTAGCTTTAAGCTATAAGGAGAAGGCATCATCGGCCTTAGTGGGGCATGGATGTGTGTCCCACATGGTAAGAAGCTTGAACCCTCCTTTTTGGTTTTAAGTATATGCTATGTGATTGCTTGTCATGAATTGTTTTTTGTGTTAGTCTAATATTTGGTTTGTGTTCATTGATGGTTTGATGCTTGATTAGTTGCTTATCAGTTAAAGTTTAAGTGAATTTATTAATATTTCTTTGTTATTTTCTCATTAATCTGCCATAAGGTGGTGTTTGGATTTGCATTTTAGTTAGCAATTAGTGTTAGCTTTTGGCTTATAACCAGCATAGACACACTTAATTAGTGGTATTAGGATAATATAAGTAGTTGGTAGTTAGATTGGAGAGGATTAAAAGAAAGTTGTAGGTTAAAGTTTGGTAAAGAAGCCTAGAAATCAGCAAATCCGTTTTTTTCTGTTTATTTTAGCGTAAAATTTCCTTCGTACTTGTGTTAATTGTTAGAAGATAGGGTGACCTATGGTTTGCAATCTGTTATATAGTGATTTGGTTTGATATTGTACAAGTTCTTGGTTGTTAAAATCCATTTTTGTGCACATTTTGAACCAGCACTGTTCATAGAAACATCTTATATATTGAGTGACTGCTTTGGCCTCGTTTTGTGTGCACTTTGTGACTAAGCTGTGTGTTTTTTACTTATACTTGACTCCTCACACTCCACTGAGTGTGAGGGTGCCCATTGTGCCAAAAATCATCATTAAACAAGCTTGAAATCAAGCACAATTCCACCAGACCTTAAAATTAGTACTAGCAGTGGGAACTAAGTTGCCCCTGCTAGTATTAAAGTTAACACTGCCTAGCTAAAGGACAAAAGTCCATAAGTGTCACTTTCAGGTTCTTGTTTTTTTTGTCTTTAGTGAAGTAAAATAGGAATTAGGACCTGATACTTTTTTTATTATTTTTCTTATTTAATTTGTGATTTTTCAGTTTAATTTATTTTTGTGTTACTGTTCATTTGCTAATTTTAAGATTAAATAGCTAATTTAATTAACTTTTTAATTACTGTTTTTGGCATTTAGTGTAAAAAATTATTATTTTTCAGTTTTAAAAATTTTGTTAGACTTAGAAAAATATTTTAAGATTTCTAGTTTAAAAATATTTTACTGTTCACTGTTTTAATTATTTTTTAGAATTAAATTAGTTTAATTAGGGTTTAATTATTAAACTGTTTTGTCTTTTAGTGCAAAATTTTACTTTTTTCAAACTTTTTCAATTTTCTACTGTTCTTTAGTGTAATTTAGGATTTTTAAAATTGTCAAATTATTTTTGGCATTATTTTATTATTTTTATGATTATTTTAATTTAAAAATAGTTTTAAGTGTTTTAAAAATAGAAAAATAGTTTTAAAAATTTAGGAAAAATACTTTTTAGTCTTTAAATAATATAAGTAACTTATTAGTTCAATAAAATAATATTTTGGACATTTTGTTAATTATATTTAATTTTAGGGCTTTAATTAGCATTAAAAATTGAATATTTAATTAATAAAAGGTTTTAAAATATTTTTGTTGGATTTTTATTCTTATTTATATTATTTTAGACTTAGTTTAATCTTTTAATTAATTTTTAGTTTTAATTTTTAATTTTGTCGCGTTTTACGTATTTACGTTCGCGTTTTACGTCAACGTCGTAGTTTAAATCGTAGTCGTAGCTCGTCTTTACGTTTTCTCTTCTCAACCAAAAACGTCACTAATCCAAACTTGATTTCATATATATTGGCACATTAATCCACACACCTCCTTCGAGAACGAACCCGCATTTATTCGATTCTTAGGTTTTCCTAAATCGTCGAGTTTAATACTTGCCCATTATACGTTGTTTTCCTAAACACGTATTTCTACACCTATCATTTTGGCGCCGCTGCCGGGGAGGTGTTTAGTGTGCCATTATTAGTATCGTGTTTGTGTGAGTAGTGCGTTTTTGCTTTTCATTTTTGGAAAGCGTGAATATCGTACATACTCATTTTTGTTATTTTTCCTTATTATATTATAGTATCCAAATAAATCGTGTTTAATTTTCCTAAATTAAACACAAATCAATCAATTTACTATATTGTAGATATATTGGTTTTCGTTTTTCTTGTGAATATATTATTACTATATTGTATTTACGTAAGAACAATAAATATACAAGTACTCCAAAAGCGTGAAAACGCAACCTTGATTCGGGATTTCATCACTCGATCATTGTATTCGAATCTAAAGCAAAAGTTTAAAGGCAAAATAGATAAATACTTTCGTGAGACTTAATTTCAATTAACACAAACTATAACGTGGGTATAAGGCGGTTGTATTTCACGACCTAAGGGAAAAAGGCTCTTAAGTGCTTAGTGCCGCCTCGTTTCCTCCGCTTGCTTGTGCGTGTTTTGAGAAAGAGGGCTAATCGAGGGTTTGCCGCCCAAGTATTATCTACGTATATTATATTTGCTTGTGTTTTCAAGATTAAACCCTCTTGAACGTTTTGGTGTTCCACCAACGTTCTAAAGTCATCGAGAACGTCCACTCCACGTGATCGTTTTCATTCTTTGAGGCTCCTTTAATCGAGAAGATCGATTCGAGGGGAGATTTGTAGATTTGTGTCTACGTAATACATTCAAAAATCCAAAAAATTAAACAACAATCAAAAACCAAAAAAATTGAAAAATCGAAAAGCCGCAAAAAGAATCTTCTTTGCTACCACCCATTCTACGCTTAGTGCATGCGCACTCGATCGAAGGATTATTCTAATTCTAGCGACGCTTCGAATCGACGCAATCGTAATCGAAGGAATCAACGACGTAGACGAGAATTAGAAAACAACGTTCCTAATATCGTTGTTGAAGAAACCTTAGACGAGATGGCCGACAATCGTTCGATGATGGAATTGCTCCAAGCGCCCACCGAGGGTTATAGAGACGCGATCGTAATTCCCGCTATCGAAGCGGAGAATTTTGAGATTAAGAGCGGAATGCTTTCGTTAATCCAAGCTACGAAGTTTGGAGGTCATGAAGCCGATAATCCTCACGACCATATTCGGAATTTTGATCGTCTTTTGGCCACGAGCAAGTTTAAGAACGTCGACACCGATGTCGTCAAGCTTATGCTTTTTCCGTACTCGCTCGATGGTGCCGCAAAGGATTGGTACGAGAAAGAGCCACCTAATTCCATAACTACGTGGAAGGATTTCGTTTCCAAGTTCGTTAATTATTTTTTCCCACCGCCTAAGACAACGTTTTTCAAGAATGAAATTACGAAATTTGAGCAAAAACCGAATGAATCTTTAAAAGACGCGTGGGATCGTTTTAAGGAATTACTTAGGCAATGTCCTCAACATGGTTTTTCTGAGTTGCACCAAATCGATACGTTTTACAACGGTCTTAATTTTCAAGAACAAGATTCGTTGAATTCCGCCGCCGGTGGCAACTTTTTGTGTAAGACTCCGAAAGATGCATTGATAATTATCGAAAACTGATCCAAGGTTTACCAACTCCGCAACGCACCGAGTGTTGCCAATATCGCCAATGTTAGTAGTTCTAATCGCGACATTGAGAGAGTTGATGCAAAAGTCGACAAGTTGACGAATGTGTTTACGTCTTTTCTCGTTGAGATGCAAAAGAAAGACGCTCCCGCTACGGTGAAAGCGGTTGAGGTTTCGTGTACGTTTTGTGGTGGATCTTATAATTATTACGAGTGTGCGGCTACGGATGGCCAAACATCGAATGTGAGTGCGTTAAATGGAAACAACAATTTTTCTAATCAAAATAACGCGGGTCCATCACAACAAGGCAATTATAACCAAGGCAACAATTTTCAAAATCGAAACAATTTTCAAGGAAATAATTAACAAGGAAATTTTTGGAATCAAAATCAAGGAGGTTATAATCAAGGTCGTAATATAACTTGGCAAAATCGAGACAATAATCAAAACTCGAATTTTTCAAACAACAACAATCAAGGTAACAATTTTTCAAGTGGGAATCAAAACAATTTTCAAAGAAGTAATCAAAACCAAGGGAACTTTAATTCAAATCAAAATAGTTCGTCAAACGATTTTCAAACTTACATGAAAACGAATGAGGCTAATATGAGACGATTAGAGGGAGAAATTGGTACTTTGAAAAACGACTTTTCTAATACATTGAAATTGCAAAACACGAAGATTGAGCAAGGGCAAATTGATATAAAAAAGATGTTTTCGGCCATAATGAACAAGTCCTCGGGTGCGTCATCGAGTTCGTTACCTAGTGACACCGTAGCAAATCCGAAGGAACAATGTAAAGCCGCCTCGTCTCGTGAGAAAGGTCGTGTGATTACCCCTAACCTTGAAGGATTCCGTGTTGTTTATTCCTCTCAACCCTCGACTTCTAAGACGTCTTCTTGTTCTAAAGTCGATGGGGTGAACGTGGCGACCAAGGAAAAGAGTGCACACCATCGTGTACCTCAAATTCCATCCACGGTTCAAAAAGAGAGCTTTGTCGACCTTACCAAAGTAACCCTTGAAGAAACTTGTGCTTCAATCCTTCTTAAAAAACCCAAAAGACGTATGCCGAGAAAGGAAAAGGATCCGGGCCAATTTCTACTACCTCGTGATTTTTCCGAGATTGAGGGATGTTTAGCCATTGCCGATTTAGGTGCTAGAATCAATCTCATGCCTCATTCTCTTTGGAATTTGATGAGATTGCCTTCACTTACCCCCATAAACATGACAATCGAGCTAGCAAATTGTACGCCTTTAATACCAATTGGAATAGCCGAGGATGTCTATTTCAAAGTTGGAAAGTTTGTTTTTCCCGCGAATTTCGTTATATCCGATTACGAGTGTGACCCTAAATGTCCCACTATTTTAGGCCGACCATTCTTATCGACGGCTAGAACCGTAATCGATGTTCACGAGGGGAGACTTACTATGAGATATGGGGATGAGAAAATAGAATTTTTCGCTAGAAAATCCCAAGGGTTTAATGAGAATGAAAAAACCGAGGTTTCAACCTAATGATTCAAATCCTAATGATTTCAAAATGTTCACTTTAGCGGAAAGAATGAAGCTTAATGCATGTTTTGAAAGAATTAAGAAAAACGGTTTTAAAGATGATGATTTTAATGATAAAGAATACGTGTACCTAATTCAAAAGGGTATGAGTAAATTTATGGATGAAAACTCACTCTGGGATGTTTTTAGCGAAACAAGTGAAACACCAATTCCAAAGGGCGACGTTAGTGCCATCACGACAACGACCAAAATGGGCTCGTCTTCACCACCTTCGAAGGACCACGTCTTTGAGGATTCAACTTCTAACTCCATCGAAGTGCCTCCTTTGCCTAGCCCAACACCCGTTGAGGCTAAAGGGTTTATCGACATCGATCCTCTCGTTTTAGAAAAGTCACCTAAGCATAGTCATTCGACTTGTAAGACCATGGTTGTGAGTGCTCACATCGACTCTTTCTTTGACGATGACGATGGCGATTTTGTTGAGATTGATCACGTACTTCGAAATCCACATGCAATTTTTAATTCTCCTAAGAAGAAACATGTGAAGTACGATGATTATGAGTTTGATCCCGAGATTGAGGAAATCATTGAACGCGAGCTAGCTCTTATGCCTTCACTTCCACCTACGAGTGAGGTCGATCTTTCCAAAATCGAGGATGAACTAAATGAGTTGGAACGTCTTATTTTCGATGACGAACCAACTCATGTGACCACCCAAAATCCAATTCTCGAGGAGTTACCTAATCAACACTCCTCATTTGAGAATGACGTTTACCACATTCGTGAGGATCTAACTTATCAACGATCCCCACAAAAGAATGATGGTTTCGTGCTTGATCGTGATCTTTTCGAGAGAGTTTCTAAGATACTCAAGGAGGGGAATGACAAACCTTGGTTTGACAAGCCTATCTTTGATGAAGAAATCGATGAGATCGACGTTCATGAGGATGACGAGTATGTTGACCCCGAGGGGGCGGTGTTCTTTATTGACAAACGTTTTGAGAACTTATATAATCCGTCACCCCCTCCCACCAAGGACTTAAATGTGAGAATTTTTAGCGCAACTAATTTTGAACTAGAAACGCCAAATATTTTCGACATCATTAAATCGGGTTTTCATAAAGAGTTTTTAAATGATAAAAAAGGAAAAGATTTTAAAAATGTTTTAAAAGATTTTTCTACATGTTTAACTCCGTCATCACCACGTTTTATGAGTGCTACCACCTCGTCTATTCCTTTTGACGATGGTTGGTGTGGTTTTAGTGTGGGGGAAGCCCCAAATGTTCCCTCCCATTTCTCCACCGAGGACGAGATTTACGATCCCGGAATTGCTTGTAAAAGGAAATCTCGGTCTTCCACCGATGCAATAAATGGAAAATCTTTTCGTTTGCTTGGTGTGAGTCTACCTCGAGTAGCTCATTTTAGTGACTTACCTATTGCCTCATCCTTCTACTTCTCATCTCTTTTCTTCTACCTCTTTGAGGTTCTAGTTCATGTTGGAGTGGCGTTGTTTCATCTTTCATCCGAAAACGAGGACGCTATCTTTGACCCCGGTATACGTTTATCGGGTTTTTAAAGTACTCCATGTACTTTTGGGCCTTGTTTATCATCTAAGCCCCACCAAAAATGACCATACCAAGATTATCCCTAAATGATCACATTTATGGGGATCCGAGTCGAGCTTTTGACTCGGTTATAAAAAAAGGTGCCTCGTGGGGGATTCTCATGCTTATCCTTGTACATATTATCGCTTTCTTAGTTTAATGTAATGAGGGGACTTGTGCTCTTCCAACCTTTGTTTCGTGGTTGTTTGTGATTGTGATTTATTAGGTTCATCGTCATCATTGAAGCCTCTCGTGTTCGTTTTACGTAGCACTCGAGCTTCGATCGTTGCCTTTGGAGATTCCGATATCCGATGATATCCTTTTACGTTCTAACGTTTACCTTATTAGCATAATTCATAAATGGCTTTTAGGTTATTCGTTTTACCCTTTCCATGCTCGAGATTAAGCATTCGACTTCGTCTCTAGTATGGGTGTGTTTTCACCCCTAGACTCAAAACATTGAGGACAATGTTTATTTTTAGTATGGGGGGGTGAGTAGATACTTCACCTTGCTTACGTTAACACGCAATCCAATATTCATCTTTTTGCTATCGTTTTGTTGCAAATAAGGCTAAAAATGGCCAAATTTTAAAATTTTTCTAGTTTTTCATAAGTGTTTAAGACACGAATGTAGGTTTTCTGATGGTGAGAATAAGAGTAATTTTTGACTCGACCGTGCGTGTTGAGCACTTAGCTTCGATTCCTTAACTTTTTAGGCTAAGTCTCTTAAACGAGGACGAGAAATGATAGAGTTATTTATAAGTCTCGTAATCGTCACTATCTCATGTGTAGTAATTATTAGCTTATTTTCCCCATGATTTTACATAATAAATTGTTAATAAATATTGATTTGGCGGTTTAGTCACTATTGTTGGTTTCTAATTTGTTTTGGTAGCTTCCATGTAATTAAATTGGTAAAACATTAAGGTATCGCCAGCGTCACGGTTTTGAAGTATTGGCACCCGAATAATCGAAAGCTTCACCTAATAATAAGATTTCAAGTGCTCACATAAATTAAGCAAAAATTTGAAGCTCACAAGGCCGAAAAATCTATGCCCAAATTGAAAGTGAATCAAGCCTTAATCTTCGAAGCTTTAAAGATCCAAAATTCGCTTTAGCGTGAGGATATACGTCTTTGGCTAATAAAACCACCGATGAGGCGGATAATAAAAGGCAAGGCAAGACCGAAGTCATAATAAAAGCTTCATGGCGAAGTTGAATAAAAGATGGAGGTAAACCAAAGATAATAAGGCCCTTCCGTTAGGGGGCGTATAAAAGTCTTGGTAATAAGTCTCATGTTCAAAACCGTTATAAAACCATGTTTATCGATCCTTCTTGTTGACTTAATTTTTTGACATCGTTGTCTATTAGGATGAATTATTAATTTAATGATTTTGGTTACACCGTTAGAACTCTATTTTTAGACTTAATCTCTATTCACGCATAAGTCAATGATGTATCCTCGTGATCATTAAGACAAAATAAAATATAAGAGATACCAAGTAGGAATAAGGGAGTTTAGGTTCGTAATTAACACTCATGAGATATGAACGTGTTGCTAACTTATAATAACAATGATTTCGTTACACGCTTAGCATGGAATTGGGTGAAAATCGAGGACGACGAAATTATTTCTAACGAAGCATTCACGTGTTCTTGTTCTATGATCCTAAAAGTCACGTTCTCGTGATGAAAACAATACATTATGTCTAAAGCACGTGTAGTAGTTTATTTAAATTTATGTCTTGAATAAAAGTCATCATAAAATGAATTTTGGAAGTGCTATGATACTTATTTCTAGCATTGCGTGGGGACACGGCAATGGTTTAGTATGGGGGAGTGATGAGACTATAATTATACATAGTCTCATCGTCCAAATCGGGCTTAAAATGCTAAAAATATCGTCAAAATACCCAAAAATGTGCTTGTATTTGTTCATTGTGTATTTCAGGTACGGATATCGTGAATTCACCAAAAGATCAAAGGAATCAAGCAAAAAAGAACACGGGAAATGAAGCCGCACAAAGAACCGGACCCGAATCATGAATTTCCTTTGAAGTCCTTGAAGTTTGAAGATTTGGCAAGAATGGTCCCTCAACTTTTGAAGAATTGTCACCTTAGACCCTTGTAAACCTCTATTATTACAAGATTGGTCCTTAAGTTTCAAGAAAATACCATCATTGGTCCTTACAGAATGCACAATATGCATGAATGGTCCTTGGAAAAGTTTTGCAAAAGATTATGTGGTCAAAGTGTGAAAACACAAAGTATACATATGAAGGAATTGGAGTTGTGGGCTGATAAAAGTTATTTGACAAGAAGAAAGAAATTCAGGGACCAAAATTATCAAACACACAAACTTCCCTCACCCACTCATAAGTCGCCACGTCACCTCCTAGCCAACCACAACCAAACACGTCACAACCCACTCACTTCTTTTATAAAACAGTTTTTAATCTGTTTAAAACTCTAAAATTACGTGGGAAACACTTTTTACTAACCTAAACTCAATTAAAACCTTTCCCTAACCCATGTTAATCCCCCATAAACCCTAGTCTCAAATCCTACTATAATCACAGGGGTTTCCCTTGAATCGCTCCAATTCACTAATTGATCATCATTTAATCCTAATCCCACCTAAAAATTTGACCCCACTTCATCCCATGTGAACGCACCCACTTCCCCTGACCCATCACCATCTCACAAAACCCCAAAACCCTGACCAAATCGACGGCTCAGAGCTAATCCTTGGTCCCTACTCATGGATGGATGGTCCTGATGAAGTATTACTGATGACAACCCACATGGTCTTCCTAGAAAATCACGAGCTCAAGTTTTGACCAAAGGAATCATTCAAATTGAAGGGAAGAAAAGGAAATTCATAGTTTAGGGTTTACTTACTTATGTGTAATCTAGAACAATCTATTCAGTAGTATAAAAGCATATCCGACTTGTGGATTTTGCTTGTTCCAACATTTGTAATTTTTTTTTTAATTTTATGAATATTTAAAGTTTAATTTTATTAAATTTGCAAATTTTGAGTTCCAGTAGTTAAATCATTGTTTTAGTTTAAGAATCAGTATTCTCTTGCAAAATTAGATTAATTTTCAGTTTTTTTAACTTTTCCAGAAATCTGTTTTTTTGGAATTTGAGGCAAAGTTTATCAAAATCTTGTAACCAGATTTTGGATGAAGTGATAGTGGATTTCAACATCTGGTTTGCTTGTTTTGACATTTTTTTAATCAGAAGTTTTCAAAAGTCTAGTTGGTTTTGTTTAGTCTAAGAAAAAAGAATCAGTTTCAAAGGTTTCATATTTTTTAGAGCAATAAGCTATAAGTTGCTTACCCTATAAGCCAACCTTATAGCTTATTTGCATTGTTATCAGATAACTTGCTCTTGTCTTCTTTTCTTAGCAGGTCTACAAGGAAGACTTGTTTGTTTTGAAGATATTAGTGGTGGTGTTTGGTTGCAGTAGTCTCACCACCACCCCTTTCTCTACATAAGCAATCATCATAAGCCATCCCCATAAGCTAGCTTTAAGCTATAAGGAGAAGGCATCAGCGGCCTTAGTGGGGCATGTATGTGTGTCCCACATGGTAAGAATCTTGAACCCTCCTTTTTGGTTTTAAGTATATGCTATGTGATTGCTTGTCATGAATTGTTTTTTGTGTTAGTCTAATATTTGGTTTGTGTTCATTGATGGTTTGATGCTTGATTAGTTGCTTATCAGTTAAAGTTTAAGTGAATTTATTAATATTTCTTTGTTATTTTCTCATTAATCTGCCATAAGGTGGTGTTTGGATTTGCATTTTAGTTAGCAATTAGTGTTAGCTTTTGGCTTATAACCAGCATAGACACACTTAATTAGTGGTATTAGGATAATATAAGTAGTTGGTAGTTAGATTGGAGAGGATTAAAAGAAAGTTGTAGGTTAAAGTTTGGTAAAGAATCCTAGAAATCAGCAAATCTGTTTTTTTCTGTTTATTTTAGCGTAAAATTTCCTTCGTACTTGTGTTAATTGTTAGAAGATAGGGTGACCTATGGTTTGCAGTCTGTTATATAGTGATTTGGTTTGATATTGTACAAGTTCTTGGTAGTTAAAATCCATTTTTGTGCACATTTTGAACCAGCACTATTCACAGAAACATCTTAGTATATTCAGTGACTGCTTTGGCCTCGTTTTGTGTGCACTTTGTGACTAAGCTGTGTGTTTTTTACTTATACTTGACTCCTCACAGTCCACTGAGTGTGAGGGTGCCCATTGTGCCAAAAATCATCATTAAACAAGCTTGAAATCAAGCACAATTCCACCAGACCTTAAAATTAGTACTAGCAGTGGGAACTAAGTTGCCCCTGCTAGTATTAAAGTTAACACTGCCTATCTAAAGGACAAAAGTCCACAAGTGTCACTTTCAGGTTCTTGTTTTTTTTGTCTTTAGTGAAGTAAAATAGGAATTAGGACCTGATACTTTTTTTATTATTTTTCTTATTTAATTTGTGATTTTTCAGTTTAATTTATTTTTGTGTTACTGTTCATTTGCTAATTTTTAGATTAAATAGCTAATTTAATTAACTTTTTAATTACTGTTTTTGGCATTTAGTGTAAAAAATTATTATTTTTCAGTTTTAAAAATTTTGTTAGACTTAGAAAAATATTTTAAGATTTCTAGTTTAAAAATATTTTACTGTTCACTGTTTTAATTAATTTTTAGAATTAAATTAGTTTAATTAGGGTTTAATTATTAAACTGTTTTGTCTTTTAGTGCAAAATTTTACTTTTTTCAAACTTTTTCAATTTTCTACTGTTCTTTAGTTTAATTTTGGATTTTTAAAATTGTCAAATTATTTTTGGCATTATTTTATTATTTTTCATGATTATTTTAATTTAAAAATAGTTTTAACTGTTTTAAAAATAGAAAAATAGTTTTAAAAATTTAGGAAAAATACTTTTTAGTCTTTAAATAATATAAGTAACTTATTAGTTCAATAAAATAATATTTTGAACATTTTGTTAATTATATTTAATTTTAGGGCTTTAATTAGCATTAAAAATTGAATATTTAATTAATAAAAGGTTTTAAAATATTTTTGTTGGATTTTTATTCTTATTTATATTATTTTAGACTTAGTTTAATCTTTTAATTAATTTTTAGTTTTAATTTTTAATTTTGTCGCGTTTTACGTATTTACGTTCGCGTTTTACGTCAACGTCGTAGTTTAAATCGTAGTCGTAGCGCGTCTTTACGTTTTCTCTTCTCAACCAAAAACGTCACTAATCCAAACTTGATTTCATATGTATTGGCACATTAATCCACACACCTCCTTCGAGAACGAACCCGCATTTATTCGATTCTTCGGTTTTCCTAAATCGTCGAGTTTAATACTTGCCCATTATACGTTGTTTTCCTAAACACGTATTTCTACACCTATCATGCACATGAACTTGTCAAGTCATGTGACTCATGCCAATGTCAAGGCAAAGCCTCACAAAACGATGAAATGCCACAAAACATCATCCAAGTGTGTGAGATCTTTGACATTTGGGGAATTGATTTTATCGGTCCGTTCCATCATCTCGTGGTAATAAGTACATCCTTGTCTCCGTTGAATACCTATCTAAGTGGGTTGAAGCTAAGGCTTTGCCTAGGAACGATGCTCGTGTGGTAGTCAAGTTTTTGAAGCAATTGTTTTCTCGGTTTGGAACCCCTCGTGAAATCATAAATGATCGTGGAACCAATTTTTGTAATGACCAATTCGAAAGGGTTTTAAAGAAATATGGGGTTACACATCGACTTTCTACGGCTTTTCACCCACAAACGAGTGGGCAAGTCGAGGTTTCAAACCGAGCGTTGAAGAGGATCTTGGAGAGATCGATAGGAGAAAACTGACAGTCGTGGTCGGATAAGTTAGACGATGCTTTATGGGCCTTTCGTACCACTCATAAGACGCCCATTGGGTGCACTCCTTACAATCTTATGTATGGGAAGAACTGTCACTTGCCAATTGAACTCGAACACAAATCTTATTGGGCCCTAAAGCATTGTAATGATGACATTGAGACCCCAGGAAAACACCGGAAAATGCAACTTAATTAATTGGATGAATTAAGGGATATTGCTTATGAAAATTCATTGATTTATAAAGAGAAAACCAAAAAGTTTCACGATTCTAAAAATAAAAACCGGGTTTTTAACATTGGAGATCAAGTGTTACTTTTTAACTCAAGATTGAAAATATTTTCCGGCAAGTTGAAATCCCGTTGGTCCGGACCATTCACCATTACCCAAGTGTTTCCATATGGGACCATCGAGCTAGCTCAAAATGATAGTCCTAACTTTAAGGTGAATGACGATAGGTTGAAGCACTACTTTGGTGGGAGAGTTCCTTCTTTTAACTACCTCGACCAAGTCACCTTCCGCAATGATAATTCATGACTCGGTAATAAAAAACGAGGTACCTCGTGGGGGAGTTCCCATGCTTATCCATGTACATATTATCGCTTTCTAATATAGTTAACGTGAGGCGATTTGTGCCCTTCCAACCTTTGTTTCGTGGTTGTTTGTGACTTGTGGTTTTTAGATGATCATTATCTTCAAGATTCGAGGCTCTCGTGTTCGTTTTATGGGAGAACTCGATCGTTTGCTTTGAAGAATTTCTCGATATCCATATGATATATACTTTGATTTTCTAACCTTAGGTTTATAGCACACTTCATAAACGGCTATTGATTTAATGGTTCCACCCTTTCCATGCTAGATTAGGCATTCGACTACATCTCTAGTATGGGGGTATTCTAACCTTAGAGTCGAAACATTGAGGACAATGTTTAACTTTAGTATGGGGGGTGTATAGATACTTGCCTTGCCAAACCTTCACGCTTTCCAAAATTTATCTTTTTGTTTATTGTTTTATTGCATGATAAGAATGTCCAAATTTTAAAATTTTTCTCATGTTTCATAAGTGTTTGAAGACACGAATGTAGATTTTCCCATGGCGAGAATAAGAGTAATTTTTTAATCGACCGTGCGTGTTGAGGACTTAGCTTCGATTCCTTAACATTATATTAGGCTAAGTCTCTTAAATGATGACGAGAAATGATAGAGTTAAATATAAGTTACTATGCTAAGCGTAGAATACTCGTATTCTTTCAAAAACTCATGTGTTCTCGTTGTTTGCTTATTCTCTCTTCGCTTGTATATATATTTTTCTAATAAGTATTGGCTTAGCAGTTTAGTCTTGATTGTTGGTTTATAGTCTTATCTAGTAGCTTCCATGTAATTAAATTAGGAAGACATTAGGGTATCGCCAGCGTCACGGTTTTGAAGTATTGGCAACCTGAATAATAGAAAGCTTCACCTAATAATAAGATTTCAAGTGCTCACCTAAATCAAGCAAACAATTAGAAGCTCAAAAGGCCGAAAAATCTATGTGAAATTGAAAGTGAATTATGCCTTAATCATTGAATCTTTAAAGATCTAAAATTCGCTTTAGCGTGAGGATATACATCTTTGGCCATAATAAACACCTCATGGAGATGTTAAAGAAAAGTCAAGGCAAGACCGAACTCATAATAAAAGCTCCATGGCGGAGTTGAATAAAAGATGGAGGTAAACCTATGATAATAAGGCCCATCCGTTAGGGGGCGTATAAAAGTCTTGGTAAAATGTCTCATGTTCAAAACCGTTATAAAACCGTGTTTATCGATCCTTCTTGTTGACTTAATTTTTTGACATCGTTGTCTATTAGGAGGGGTTATTAATTTGGTGGTATTGGTTACACCGTTATGACTCTATTTTTGGACCTTAATCTCTATCATCGCATAACTCAAACAATGTATCCTCGTGAACATTCAAGACAAAAATAAAATATAAGAGATACCACTTAGAATAATGGGAGTCTAAGTACGTGATTAGGGCATATGAGTAGTGTTAGCATTACTAACTTATAATGACAATGATCTCGTTGCATGCTTGGCATGGAATTTTGTGAAAATCAAGGACGACGAAATTATTTCTAACGAAGCATTCACGTGTTCTTGTTCTATGAACCTAAACGTCCCATTTTGCGATGAAAATCATACATTATTTCTAAAACACAAGTATAAGTAGTGTAGTAAGTTTATGATTCAATATAAGAGCATAAAAATGAATTTTGGAGGTGCTACGATACTTTATTCTAGCATTACGTGAGAATACGACAATTGTTTAGTATGGGGGAGTGATGAGACTGCTTTTATACATAGTCTCATCGTCCAAAACGCGTTTAAAATGGTTAAAATATCATAAAATGTGCCAAATATATGCTTGTGTTTGTTAAACGTGTATTTTAGGTACGGATATTGAGAAAATGGCAAAAGATCACAAGATACAAGCAAAAACGAACACGGGAAACGAAGTCGCACAAAGAACCGGGCCCTAAAGTTGATTTTCCAAGAAAAGTGCTTGAAGAATTGAAGATTGTACAAGAAGGGTCCTTCATTATTGATGAACTGACACTTTAAACCCTTGTATATTAATAATTACAAGTTTGGTCCCTAAAGTTTTTTCAAAATTTCAAAAGAACCCTCAACTTTGAAGAATTGGCAAGAATGGTCCCTTAAAATTAAAGACTTGTCACTTTTGGTCCTCCATTAAGACAAAGAAAAAAGTGAAGACCTTTAAGATTGAAGACATGCCAAAATCATCCCTTCAAATATCAAGATATTACAAAACAAGTCCTTATAAATACCTTTGAAAAGTTTTTGGGGCCAAAGTCTAAAAAACCAAACTTTCATAACAAAGGATTTTCAGTTTTGGTGGTTTAAACAAGAAGTGAAAGAAAGAAAGGAATTGAGGGACTAAAGCTGGGCGACAAACATTCTTACCTAGACCAACCACAACCCACCACGTGTCCCACTCACCCCATACAACCAATCAAAACCCACTATCCCTCCACCTCACCAATCCACTCAGCTGGTTATAACTAATAATTAAACTAATTAGTTTAAAACTCGCACTAAACAACTTTTTTAAACACAAAACCAAATCAAACCCCACTATTCATATCAAGAACATAAATTAGGGATTTGTTAACCCTTCTGAATTAGACCATAATCTCGTCCAGATTTATGATTAAGGCCATAATGAACATAACCCCACCCTTAAACATGCCACCTCATCACTCACCAAGTCACATGAACTACCCTGCTACATGCTTTTGGGGAAGAAGACAAAACAAGACAGTAAATCAACGAACCACAATCTTGCTTGCATTATAAGCTAACTTGGAGCCCTCTGATCAAATTAGCATCACTGGCACCTTCACAAGACTCCAAGAAAACATCACATGAGCTCAAGTATTAAAAACTTTAAAGGGCAATTTTGGAACTTCATACACTAGGGTTTTAGTTATTTCAATCATTGTAAAGGCTCTATATAAATCTTCTAGTATGTAACATTATCTTTGGCTCTTGGTTTTTCATTTGGTCAAAGTTTTTGTAAATCCTATGTTCAATGTAATGAAATAATGTTTGATTCTTGTGACGAATTATAAGTGCCATCTTTATTATTATGTTATTATTGTTCTATGTTTTTGATTTGGAAGTTTCAAAGATTGGTTTAAAGGTTTGTGCAAGTTTTTCAAAAGTTTTCTAAAATCTAATTTTTTCTAAGTTTTTAGTTCAAACACTTGAACTTTTGGATCATAAGTTGATCATAATACCCTGATAAGGAGCTTATCAAGGTGTAGTGAAGCTTGTGGTTTGGGAGGATTCAAGGAGTGGGGAACAAGCTTGGAAAGAATCTTGTTCATTTTCATTATTTTTCATATAATCTGTTTATTTCTAACCTTGTTGTTCTTAGTAGCTTATTGGAAGCTTGTGCCTTGTTTAGCTAGGCACATAATCTATAAATCCGTGAGTGTGGATGTACATTCATGAGGTTTGAGATCTCTTTCCTAAAAATATGTTAAAAAGGTGATTTTATGTGATTTGGTATTCTGTTGTTGTATGTTGTGTTCTTGTGGCTTGAATCTTGTTCTTACTGCATGATTATGTTGTATTGATGATTGTTTAAGCTTCGGTGAACATGTTAAACACTTTTGCTTGTTTAAAATTGGATTTGAAAAGTGAAAGGGTGTTTGGGGTTACTGCTTGTTTGAAGTTTGCATAAGATTGAGTAGGTGTTAGGGTTTTTTTGTGTGTTTTATCTGTTATTGAGGTATTTGTGTGCTTTTATCTGCAAGTCTTGTGTTCTTAAACATCAAATCCTAATCTGTGCTATATCTTGCTTGTTTTTGCCTATTTTGACTTGAAAATTTGGGAACACGTAGTGTGTATGCTTATATAGGGTTAACAAGTGCATAAACAAAGTTTATGTAAGCTGATAAGGATATTTGAGGGTTTAAACTTGGATTTGTGGTCATGTATATCAACAAAGTCATTTTATGTTCATCATTTGTTCATCAGTAAGTAACATAGCCTTGAATCTAGGTCCAATCTTTGATTCAGTGCATGAAATAAGTTTATTTATCCTTATTTAAGATTATAATAGCTTGTGTATGCTTTTGGTTCAATTTGGTTGGCTTAATCTTGCTTAAACTGCTTATTTCTTCAAATCTGCTTATTTTCCATGCCTTTGCAATGTCTGGTGACTGTTTGAATTAACTGTACAAATTGGCTTGTTGAAGTTGTGATTTCTTTCTTGTTATTGACTGCTTATAACCCACTGGTTATAAGGGTGCCCTTGTTGTTCACTGAATCCAAGTAAATCTCACTAAAAACAAGAATCAAGAAAGTGAAACAGTGGGAATCCTTTCCCACTACTACTAGCCACTGCTTGTGTTAATTTGTGAACAGTTTATCAATAAGCTATAATAGCTTATTTTATTGTGCAACAACTTTGTTTTGGTAATCAGTCTTCCTTATTTGATCCATTTGACTAATCTGGAGCATTTGAGCCTTTGACTTTTAAGTTTGACTAAAAAATGAATTGACTTTTCTTGTTCAAAACATCCTATTGCTTATTCCAGCTTATTCAGTGTGCTTATTTGAAATCTTTTTTGATTATTAAGCTTAGGTAAGTGATTTGAAACATTTTGCAAAAAGAATCAGCCCTTAAATTGGTCTAGAACTCGAAAACGACTATTTTGTCGTTTTGTGTAGAGAGCTTTTGCTTATTTCAGGTTTATTTCTTGGGCTTAATCAAAAAATATTTTTACAATCAGCTTTATAAGGACAAGAGAAGGATGTGTGTCAAATTTCAGCTTATGGCATTAGCTTATGGCTAATGGGCCAAAAAGCCCATTAAGAATAAGCTGTTTGCTTATTAAGCAATGATAAGCTCACTTTCAGCTTTTGGGCTGAGTTTTGTGTTTAAAATTGGATTTTAAGCTAGACTGGAACTTTTCAACTTATTTGGTTAACTTTTTGCTTATTGGGCCAAAAAGCCTATTAAGCTTGGACTGTTTCGAGTTTTAGCCCATTTGGAGGCCCATTAGGGGTATTTTGTAATTTTACTTTCATTTTCTTTTTAATTAGGTTAAAATAAACTAGTTTGCATGTTTTTAGAATTTTTTATAAATTCTGAATTTTTATTAATATTTTATTATTATTTTATTATTAAAAATTGTTTTTAGGGTTTTTGCGACTTTTTCATTTTTCTTAGGTTAAGTACATTAAGTTAGGATTTTTAAAAGTTTTAGATTAATTTTCTCGTCGTTTAATTAATTGTTATGAATATCATATTATTTTAATAGTTTTTAATCATTTTTATATAGTTTTAATTAATTTTAAATTTTTCAAAAATAGTTTTTAGTTTAATTAAGTTATTTTAGAGTGATTTTTGATTTTTTTAATCATTTGAGTGATTTTTGATTTTTTGTAAACTCTAACTACATTTTTTAGGATTTATTGCAATTTTCTAGGAATTTTTAGGGTAATTTTTTAATTTTGTCACGTTTTACGGTTTTACGTTTATGACTTTCGTCTTAGTTAATGTTAATCGTAACTGCCATCCTTTTCTCTTTTCTTTCTTCATAATCATAATCACAAACATTTAATCATCTCTTAATACAACACACTAGCCTCCTTGAGAACTATCCCACACAAAGGATCATAAGTGTTTATGTTTTCCTAAAAGTTCACTTAGTACTTACCGCTTTTAAGTCGTTTTCCTAAACGAGTGCGGATTTACAACTATTAGGGAGTTTACTTCCACATGCTTAAACATTGAGGGCAATGTTTATATTAAGTGTAGGGGAGACTACTATCGTAGTTAAGTGGGCTTTTCCATGAATATGTCCTCATTTTAACCGGAAAATTAATTTTTTCGACATTTTTCAAATTTTTAATCTATTTTGGCCTAGTAGTATTTTCCTTTCTTATCAATATTTTTTTTCATCGTATGTATATATTCCATTTATAGAATAAAGTCAAAATAATAAATAAAATGGTTTTAACAAGTTTAGACGTCTTTGATACATTAGGCACGTCGTGAATATTTTGACTCAACCCGAGTTTACTTATTTGAGTTTACTCTAGCTAGTATCCTTAATCATATGGACCTTAATTGGTTTATTAGGCTAAACATCCACGAGTCTCATTCTTTGAGATTTTAAACCGTGGAGGACGAGAAATGATAGAGTCAATTATAAGTTTTATATTCTTTCATGAACTTATGTGAGTTAATTATAAGTTTTTTCTCCCAACACTTGTCAATAAATAAATGCAATAAATAAGGTCGTACGATTTGAAAAATTACTTAGCTTCTAGCCCAAGATCGTTTAAAAGTTGCTCGGGATTAATTAGAGTTCATAGCCAAGGCATAACTTACTGAAGCGGGACGTGAAGATTGGCGAGTCCAAAAAGGCCCTAACAAGGAATGGGGGCTCCATTTTGTTTCTAAAGATCCAAGATGATGCGAAGAATCATTATTCCAAAATCAATATAAAGGATCAAGACACACGATGAAAAGAAATTTACTCCCATAAAGATCATGGTGAAATCTATCCAAAAAGACCCTAACAAGGTAGGAGGATAAATAGATCCATGTCCGAAAATGAGGCGGATCATTGTACATCAAAATCCCAAATAAATATTGACGAAAAATGAAGAAGTCGTGGTCCAAGTTTGAAGAATCTCTATAAAACTTCAAGTGAAGAAATTCCGCATATGAAGAGAAGACCATTATTTCAAGAACCAAGATTCGAAGTATGAAGTAAATGCCAAATATCGGTCCGAGAAAGGTCTCAAATCATGAAACGAGTTATGCCAAGATACGAACTTTATGAGATTTCGAGAAACCGTTTTAAAAGATTTTGTCCTTTAGCTAACTATGGATCAAATTGTCCTACTTTATTTCCGACCTTAATAGATTATCAAAATAAGTGAAAAATGCATCCTCGTGAATTCAAGACAAAAACAAAATACAAGAGATACGCCGTAGGAATAAGAGGGTCTAAGTGAATAATTAAACCACATGAGTAAGTGTTTGCTTTACAGACTTATAATAACAATGATCTCGTTTTTAAGCTTGGTATGAAGAACGTGAAACTTGAGGGTGATAAATATTCATGACACCAAAGGCCTAATTTAAGTCTTTGATTTCTTTACATGTTTCTTCCATCAGACAATTTCAAGTAAATAAATAATGTGAAATTGTATATCTTTTTCTTTTGAAAAAGTTTTCTATCTTTTTAGTTTCCATAGTGTCCTAGTATGTAATAAGGGCCAAGGTGGGTTAATTACGAGGAAAATGTAAATGTTGCTTTGAAATTAATGCATTGCATGAGGTCATTGCAATGGTCAAGTGTAGGGGATTTAATAAATGTGAAAACACTTATCCTTTTGTCACTTAAAACAAATAAAAACGAGACCAAAACGTGTGTTTAATGTCGTAAAAGTCAGAATTACACGTGGTTTGTGTTTTTGTTGTGTTTTATGACAAAAATATGAAAAAGGAAGAAAACACGGGATTTCTCGAGCTTTTATCAAAGATAAAGACAAAAGACAAGTCAAAAGTTCAAAAGTGCAAAAGAATGGAAGTCAAATTCCTATTCTGAAGAATTATTGAAGAAAAAGACCAAAGACGGAAGTTTAACAATTCCAAGAACCAAATCTAATGAAAGAAGAAATTAGAAGACGGGTTCAGTTTTATTTATCGACAAATCCCACGACAATGTCGAGAATGAAGAATTTATTGTCAAGACGAGAAGACAAAAAGAAAGAAAGAAGCACAACACCAACCACTCTCCACCTATATCTATACCTTATCTCCTGCATTTGTATTAGTTAATTTTATTTTTAGGTAATTAGGAGTATGTGTAATTTTAATTTTTCTCTCATCTTATTAAGTTTTTCATCTTTTATGTCTTAATCTTTCCTTAATCTTCCATTGTTAAACCTTTAATCTTAATCTTTTCATTAATTTTTTCATTAATCTCATTCTTCCTTTCTTGTTTTTATTTGTGTTTGATTTGATCAATTTTGTTAGCTTATGTGTGCTTATTGCTTATTTGATTGTGTTGCTTATTTCTTGTTTTTATTACTTTTGATGTGGCCGATTTTATAACTTATTGATCTTATTGCTTATTTCATGTTTATGCCTATTGTTGAGTGGATTTGATAGTTTATTGTTTTTAGATTAGATTTTATTGTTTTGTTTCATTTGGTGATTATTAGAGTTTTATTTTGTGTTGTGTTTGACTTATTTTAAAAATTAGTTTTGCTTATTTGATTTAATTAGTTTTGGCTTATTTTTCCGTATTAGATCTTTAACTAAACCCTTATTCCGAATTCTATAGTGTTGTTTTATTCTGACATTTAAAAAATTTAATATATTCGTACTTTATAATCCGACTTTAGTATTCCGACTTTAGTTTCTTTAAAAATTCAGACATTTGCTTTATCCGATTTTTTCCCTACATTTGCAACTTATAATATTCCGACTTTATTTTTATTATAGAATCCGATTTTTTTTAAAATATATATTTCGACATAAGTGTGATATGTCACTTTCCCACATAAATATCAAATGTTACTTTCAGGCATTTTAATATCTCCTTTTCAAATTCCGCATTTTAGCAATCGAAATCCAACTTTTATACCATTACATTTTCTGACATTTAGAACATTTTACTATTCCTATTTTAATAAAATGGTATTCCGACATTTGGTCAATATGTCACATTTCGACATATTTTCTTTTTGCAATTAGGATTCCGAACTTATGTTTTCCCACCATTTTGTTTTCCGACTTTTTTTATCAATAGCAAATTTCTACTTTTGACTTTATAGCATCTTGTATTCCTACTTTTTAGAATCAGGTTTTTTTTCTTTTTTTAGCATCTTGTGTTCTGACTTTTTTCTACAAAATAAATTCCGACTTTAGATATTTTTTTTATATATTCCGACTTTAATATTTTTTACAAAAATACCAACTTTAATACTTTTAACTCATTTTGTATTCCGACTTTTAAAGTATTTTTAGATTCCGACTTTTGTTATTTTTTTTTACTTATTCCGACTTTCATTATTTTTATATCTCGAATTCTTTTCTTGCATTTTTCTTTATTAATTTTTAATAAGTTTTAGTTTGTTTATTTTTTTAATATATATTTTGTCAAGTTTTACATTTTGTCAAATTTTACTTTTTAGTAGCTATAGATAACCAAATTTCTTTTATTCACTGATGAGACTGCTTTTATACATAGTCTCATCGTTCAAAAAGGGCTTTAAAGGAATTAAATATCATAAAAGTGGACAAATATATGCTTGTGTTTGTTACTTGTGTATTTTAGGTACGGATATTAAGAAAATGACAAAAGATCACAAGAATCATGCAAAAACGAACACGGGAAACGAAGTCGCACAATGAAACAAGCCCCAATGAAGATTTTCCAAGACAAACCCTTGGAGATTTGAAGATTATGCAAGAAGGGTCCTCCAATATTGAAGAATTGACACTTTAAACCCTTGTATCTACATAATTACAAGATTGGTCCCTAAAGTTTGTCAAATTTACAAAAAGGGCCCTCCACTTTGAAGAATTGGCAAATTTAGTCCCTCAACAAAACTAAATTGTCAATATTAGTCCTCCTCAAAGTCAAACATACCATGAAGGCCTTCAAGTTATAAGAAATTACAAGTTTGGTCCTTTAAAAATGTAAAATTACCAAAAGGAACATTGACTTTGAAGAAATGGCAAAAATGGTCCCTCATAAATCACGATTTGTCAAAATCAGTCCTCCAAGAAGTCAACAAGACAAGTCAAGACCATTATCAATGAATAAAATGCCAAAACAGCCCTTCAAGAATCAAGAATTGGCAAGAAATACCCCTGAAAATACTTTGGAAAAGTATTTGTGGTCAAAGTAGGAAAAATGAAACTTGGCTAACAA
The DNA here is from genome assembly GCA_025667525.1 of Glebionis coronaria. Taxonomy (NCBI): domain Eukaryota; kingdom Viridiplantae; phylum Streptophyta; class Magnoliopsida; order Asterales; family Asteraceae; genus Glebionis; species Glebionis coronaria. The sequence goes on from CM046875.1 coordinate 296,059,835, forward strand.
AGGAAATCAGCTTTTTGTGTATTAAGCTTGAAATGAAAGAAGTATGAAAGATTGGTGTTTTAATATGGCCGACACATAAACTTACCTAGACCACCCCCTCCTGCCACGTGCCCCATTAACACCATTCCACCAATCAGCCTTCACCATTTCTCCACCTCACCAATCCACATAACCCGTTTTTATATTAACAAATCATTGCCGCCTAAACACGAGTTTAAACATTAATCCACCCAAAAACTGATTAAACTCACCCACTATTCACACTATGAACACATTTGGGTTTTCTTAACTGTGTTGTAATTAGGCCACCAAATGCTCCAGATTTATGATTAAGCACACCTTAATCACATCCCAACCTTAAAATCACTTGCCACATCACCACATTTGTCTCCTTGTGACTCCCCTGCTACACTTTTGAGGAAGAAGACAAATGAGCCAAGAGAATCCAACGCCCCACATTTTAGCTTACTTTCTAAGCTTGTTTAAAGCCTTTGATCACAATTCCATCACATGCCACCTCCATAACCTGCCAAGAACTCTTCACATGATGCCAAGATATTCAAACAAGGCAAGGGGAATTTTGGGACTTCTACTGCATTAGGGTTCACGTTTTTAGCTTTCCTAGACATCACTTGTAGCCTATATAAGGCATAGGACTCAGTCATTTACAATTTTCTCTTGAATAGTTCACAATTATGTAAATCATATATTCAAGTAATGAAATGTGTTTGAATTTTGTGAAGAAAAGTCAAGTGCCAACCTTATTATCTGTTTGTTAATGTTACATATTTACTAATCTTGAATCCTAAAACCTGTTTTCAAAGGAGTGTGCACAAGTTTGCATATTTTTCATATAATCTTGATATTTTGCTAAGTTTCTTGGTACACCTTGGAATTTTTTGGGCTATAAGTTGATCATAGCACCCTGATATTGTGATATCAAGGTGTTGTGAAGCTTATAACTTGGGGGTAATCAAGTGTGGGGTACAAGAGTTGCATTAATCAAGGATTTGTCCCTTTACTGTTTTTCTATTTTTGCTTCTAACTTTGTTGAATCTTAGCAGGAGTGTGTGTGGAAGCTTGTGCTTGTTCTTGCAAGCACATAAGCTCAAAATTCGTGGGTGTGGATGTACATCCATGAGGTTTGAACCATTCTACCTTAAATTTGCTTAAAATCTTGATTTTGGGTGATTTTGTGTGTTGCTTGTGTTCTTGTGGAATTTATGGTCTAATCTTGCTCAATATTGCATATTAAATCTATTTGTGTGTTTGATTGGGCTTGGGTTGTCTTGGAATACACTTATACTTGTTTAAATTTGATTTGAAAAAGATAAGGGGTGTTTGGGATTATCTGTTTAAGGTCATAGGTTGCTATTGTGTTGTTAGAAAGTGTTGTTTATGCTTTGTATCTGTTATTTACTTGGTTAAGAACTAAAACGTGTAAGTTATTGGCTTTAAAACCTTGAATCAAAGATTGTGCTATATCTCACTTGTTTTGACTGATTTTGACCTAAGATTTTCGAAATACCTAGAGTATATGCATGCTTAGTGCTAAAAGGTGTTAAATCATAGTTAATATAACCTGGTTTGAAGATTTGAGTGTTTGAATTTGGCTTGTTGGTCAAGTATATCAGCAAAGTGTTCATAACTGCTTGTTAGTGTTCATCAGTAACCTTATTGTGCTTAAATCTTGATCTAGACCTTGAACCATTGCATGAAACCTGTTTAAATCTGTTCATTTGAATTTATTAAAGCTTGTGTATGCTTTTGGTAAAATTTGGTTGGCTGAATTTTGCTTAAAAAGCTTATAAGTTCATAAATGCTTATTGTTCATGTCTGTGAGATGTCTGGTGCTTAATTGAATTAACTGCACTCTTTGGCTGATTGTGATTGTGATTTCTTTGTTGTTTCTGACTCCTTGTAATTCACTGATCACAAGGGTGCCTTGTTTGTAACTTGAATCCACAAAAAAGTCACTAAAGACAAATAGTCAAGAAAGTCAAGCAATAGGAAAAGTTCCCACTGCTCAACACCCAAAACTAGCCCCTACTAGTGTTAATTTTGATCCAGCTGATTAATAAGCCATATTGGCTTATCCAGACTTGCAACAACTACTTTTTTTGTGATCAATCTTCCTCATTTGACCCATTTGTTTGAACTGGAGCTTATCAGACCTTGGCTTTGACTTTTTGCTATAAAACTCAAAAAGTTGACTTTAAATTAAGTGGTTATCTGCTTATTCCAGCTTATTGAGTGTGCTTATTGAAAAACTTGTTGTTCATTAATCTTAGTTGTCATTTAAAAGCTTTTGAAAGTTAAATCAGCTCTTGGGGTGGCCTAGAACTCGAAATCGACTATTTTGTCATTTTGTGAAGATAACTTATTACTTATTCAGGCTTATTCCTTGTGATTTTTCCAATTTTCCTTTTACAGATCTCTTAAGTAACTCAAAAGAAGCTTGTGTGTCTAATTTGAGCTTATGGCATCAGCTTATAGCTTAATGGGCCAAAAAGCCCATTAACAATAAGCTGCTTTGAAATAAGCTAGCTTATACTCATTTTCAGCTTTTGGGCCTTCAGAGTTTTGTCTTTAAAATCAAATTTTAAGTCAGACTGGAAGTTTTGAGCTTATTTGGTTGACTTTTTCTTATTGGGCCCAAATTAAGCCCATTAAGGGACTGTTTTGTCTTTTAGCCCATTTCTAGGCCCAATAGGGGTATTTTGTAATTTCAACTTCATTTCTGTGTTTATTAGGTTAAAATAAGCTAGTTTGCAACTTTTTTGAATTTTTTATAAATTTTGGGTTTTTAATATTATTTTATTATTATTTTATTATTAAAAATTAAAATTTAGATTTTTCAGGTTTTTATATTTTTCTTAGGTTAAATACATTAAGTTAGGAATTTTACAATTTTTATTATATTTTTATTGTCATTAGATTAATTTTTAGAGTTATTTTAAGTTTAAATAGTTTTTAATTGTTTTTAAATAGTTTTTATTAATTTTAAAATTTTCAAAAACAGTTTTAAATTTATTTAAGCCATTTTAGAGGATTACAATTGAAAAAATCTCATTTTGGGCATTTAAGCATTAAAAAATTATTATTTAATTAAATAAAAGGTTTGAGTGATTTTTGATTTTTTGTAAACTCTAATTACATTATTTAGGATTTATTGCAAGTTTCTAGGAATTTTTAGGGTAAATTTTTAATTTTGCTACTTTTTACGGTTTTACGTGTACGACATTTCATCTTAGTTTAATCCTTAATCGTAACCGTCATTCTCTTCTAATCTTTTCTTCTTTTCTTTTCTCATAAATATAATCACAAATTTAATCATCTCTTAACACACACACCAAGCCTCCTTGAGAACGATCCCCACTTTGGGTCATAACTTGTGGTTTTCTAAATCACTTGTGTACTTACACTAATTACCTTTGTTTTCCTAAACAAAGTGTAAAAATGATAGGTGTGAAAACACCCATCCTTTTACCACTTATTTCTTGCTAAAACAAGACCAAAACGCGTATTTAATATCATTTGTTCGGAATTATGCGTGGTTTTTGTGTTTATTGTGTTTTCAGAGTCAACCGGATGAATATTGAAGAAAATATGGGATTGCACGGGTTTTATCGAAGAAAAAGACTCAAGACAAAGTCTATTGTCCAAGAGATGCAAAAGATTTGAAGTCAATGGGCCTGTTTGAAGATTTATCGAAGAAAAGGACCAAAGATGGAAGATTTACATATGTCGAAGAAACTCAAGTCTATTAAACGAAGAAATTAAAAGACGAGTTGAATTTAATCGCCGACAAATCCCGAATCAAAATCGAAAACGTCAACTTTTCTGAAAAGACGAGAAGACAAGAAGAAAGGGAGAAAGCCCACTCACCAACCAAATGGAAGACCTATATAAAGAGGGATCCTTCACACATTTTAGCAAGTTTTTATTTTATTAGTTTTTATTTTTTTCCTCTTTTCTTTCCTTCTTGTTCGTAGGTATCACCAACACCATTAGGGTGTTTGGTGATTTCATTTTTCTTGATTTAATCTTTAATCTTGTAGTTTTAATCCTTTCCTTTGATTGTTTAACCCTTAATCATCAATATAATCTTTCCATTTCATCTTGTTCATCTTCTCTTTTTATTCAAAGTTCTAAAGTTCTTATTTGGTTGATTTGATCTTCTAAAGATAGTGGGTTTTGTGTTTTTATTGTTGGGATTTGATGTTTATGGTTAGTAGATGATTTGTGATTAGTTTTGTTTAAGATTTGGTTAAAAACTTGGTTGATTTTTGATAAAATCGTGTTCCCCTGTTTCCTGTCTGTTTCCTGTTCTTCATCCCCATTTATTCCGGATATCAAAATTATTCCGAGTAACACTTTATTCCGAATGGCAATTTATTCCGGATAGCACCATTATTCCGGATAGCACATTTATTCCGAGTAGCATTTATTCCGGATCGCCATTTATTCCGGATCACCTATTTATTCCGCATAAGCATTTTATTCCGCATAGCAATTTATTCCGAATAGCCTATTTATTCCGGATAGTTTTTTTATTCCGGATAGGCATTGTATTCCGAGTAGAACATTATTTCGGATGGCCATTTATTCCGGATAGCACCTTTATTCCCAGTAGCAAACTTATTCCGAGTAGCAGACTTATTCCGAGTAGCCTTTTATTCCGGATGGCCATTTATTCCGGATAGCACCATTATTACGGATAGAGCATTTCTTTAGTTATTCCACATCAACAACATTATTCCGAATCAAGCAAGTTTTCAGTGAGGTTATTTTACTGTTTAATCGTTTAATTGTTTAATTTAAATTCAAGTTTGATTTCATTAATTGTTTTTGGTTTAAATCTTTATTTACTTCATTCATTTACCTTTTTAGTAGAATAGAAAACCAAACCCCCTATTTGTCACCAAGAACAATCATTCCACTTTGAGCTGTGATCAATTCGAGGAGATTTCGAGAAATAAATCTGAACCCCATACCAAATCGCTAGAATCAAATGGCGCCGCTGCCGGCTCTTCTCGTTAAGATCAACAGTTTTTTGTGAGAACTTGGATTTTGGGATCCGTTCGCCGTGAACGTTTCTTTTTCATAAAAAATTTCAAAAATCCTAAAAAATATAAAATTTTCAAAAATACAAAAAAATTAAAAAAACCATAAAAAACCAAAAATATTTCTTGTTTGCTTTGTTAGTTCTTTTTTAGGTGCATGCGTACACGATCAACGTCTTATCAAGAGCCCGAGCCTCTCGAAGACTTAGACATGGCCGGTGTACACAACAACAACAATAATCCACCTCAAAACAATAACAACAATAACAATCCACCTCTCAACAACAATAATAACAACAACAATGAGCCTCTACCGGATAATCGCCTTATGATTGAACTTTTGCAAGCACATGTGGAGGGCAACAATGATCAAATTGTCATACCCGCGATTGCAGCCAACAACTTTGAGCTCAAATCCGGTTTTATCCAGATGGTCTCTACTCAACCAATCTTGGGGCATACCATTGATGATCCACATGACCACATCAAAAGGTTCTTGCAACTCACGAATACGGTCAAATTCAATGGTGTTCCACAAGAGGTAATCCGTTTACAACTTTTTCCTTTCTCCTTAGAGGGACAAGCCCGGCATTGGCTTGCAAAGGAACCGCCACAAAGTATTCTGACGTGGACGGATTTAGAGAACAAATTTATCAACTACTTTTTCCCACCCTCTCGTACTACCGCTTTGCGGAATGAAATCATTAATTTTGAACAAAAGTACGATGAGTCTTTTAGTGAATCTTGGGACCGTTTTAAAGATCTTTTAAGAAAGTGCCCACAACATGGTTTTACCAAAGTGCACCAAATTAATACTTTTTATAATGGTTTAAGCATGAATGACCAAGATTAACTAAATAGTGCCTAGGGGGTAATATTTTGGTTAAGACTTCTAATGCCGCTTGGGATATTATTGAAAATAAGTCTCGTGTGCAAACCAAGAGTGTGCGGACCAATGCCGCTAGTGCTAGTACTAGTGACCACGACAAGAGACTTGACAAAATTACGGCGCTTCTTGAATCACTTGCTACCCAAACTGCTAGCAACACCAACAGCATCAACGCTAAAAACGCTCAAGTCAATGCTGTTAGCCAACCATGTGAAATATGCGGGGGTCCTCACTCTTACACCACTTGTACCACCACCCAAGAATACCCTTCTGAGAATGTGAATGCAGCATACGGTACCTATCCTCCGGCCGCTTATCAAGCTCGTCCTCAAGGAGACCGCAACTTGCTTAGCTACCGCTCTAACAACTTTCTTTCCCCGCCTGGTTTTCCCCCACCCAATCCAAACCAACAACAAAACCTCAATCGCCCTCCTCAACAACAACCTCGTGCACCATACCAACCACCTCACAAACAACCATATCCACCTCAAAGAAACAACCAAGTTCACCAACAACCTGCTTATCAACCACCCGCCTACCATGCTCCTCCTCCGAACCAACCCACCGCATTACACCAAGATGTGGAAACCTACATGAGGACCAATGATGTGATTGTGGAAAATCTCCAGCGGGAAGTGCTCAACTTGAAAGCAGACATGGTGAAACAAGGAAACGATCTGAGAGCTGATATGAGAAACACTTTGGCAAGTCAAACGAATGACTTAAGGAACATGATGGCTGGTTTCTTCCAAGGTAATCAATCCTCTTCTTCGGGTACTCTTCCGAGTAACACCATTGTGAATCCAAGAGGGGAGATGAAAGCAATCACCACTCGCAGTGGCAAAGGTACCAAGGAACCCGAGCTTCCTATACCTCCACCGGTGATTGTGACTAAGGAAAACGAGTCACCTGCTCCTATTCCTCAACCTTCTCTTTCCCCAATTCCTCCACCTCTTACTTCTACCCCTCCTCCACCCAAGGATGTGAGTGATCCTACTATCCCAAAGACTTACTCTTCTTCCGAAATACCTTATCCCTCAAGGTTGAGGAAAGAGAACCTCAGAAGCAAGGACGATATTCAGGTTTCGAACTTTCTCAAAATGTTTAAACAATTGAATTTCAACATCTCCTTCGCTGAGGCTCTCGCTCACATGCCTAAATACGCGAAAATGTTCAAAGATCTTCTTAGCGACAAGGAGAAGCTTCTTGATATTGCTAACACCCAACTTAATGAGAATTGCTCTGCAGTGCTCTTAAGGAAATTGCCAACCAAGCTTGGTGATCCGGGTCGCTTCTTAATCCCTTGCAACTTCCCGGGAGTAGAGAATTGCATGGCCCTAGCCGATCTAGGTGCCAGTATTAACCTAATGCCTTTAAGTGTTTGTGTTGATGCAAAAGTTGGGTGGTCCTTGCTAGACCCGAATTAGGCTTAATTCGGTTTGGCTGGGCTCCGGCTCCTGCACCAAGTGAATCGTTTGGTTGGGATCCTGCACACTAAACAACACGCGTTAGTCTTACCGTGGGAATGTTTCCCACGATTAGACTCTGGCGTGAGAGTAAGTAATCGATTTAGGGTTTATGTGAGTTAAGAGTATAAGACGTAATACCTTTGTGGAACCCTTGGGGGTTCCTTTTATAGGCAGTGGAACCCTAGTGGGCTGCCACTGATACTTTGGCCCCAAGGAAAGGATAACTATCATAATTAGAATGATTGTTATCTTCTAATTATGGTAGTGGATATCCTCCTCTTTTGGGGTAAACCTATTTCTAGACAGAATATGATTCTGTCTAACCCTATGTCGGCCGCACCGGGCCGTGGGCCGCACACATGTGTGCGGTCACTGTTCACCCAAGCCATAAGCCTGAATGACATTATCCCACCCATCTGTGATGGGCCAGATACGGGTAGTACCCGTGGGCTGGGTTCCTGACCCGGTTGGGGACTATACGTCATCATGTCCCCCCAGTCTAGTTGTTACAGTCGTAGGCGTAACCTCTAGACTATCAAGGTGCTCTCCGGACATACCAAGGAAAGACCTAGGAAATGAGACATTGAAAATTTTGCTCTGGCCGCACGTGGCGACCCGTCGTAGGAATATATTTTGAATACTACCTCAGCCGCACGTAACGGCCGAGACAACTTAAATGTAACATTAAATACGGTCTTACGTAAGAGCCGCATAACCCGACACAAAAAACATTAATGATAGTCAACTATCCAGTCGCATGCCTACAAAAGTGCACCATTAATGCCCACCCTTGAGCCACGTAAAACTGCTAAGAAGTGACCCGTGGGTCCCCCTCTGATTTTGCAGAAATGTCAGAAATCCTATCTGTTGGATAGGCGAGGTGGCTGACACGTGTCGAATATCCATGGTACCTCGGAAACCGAGGCAACCCTATATAAGAGTTGGCATGCGTGTTTGTTACACACACAACTCACCCCTTCTTCCGCCATTGTTAATCTCAAGCTTTTATCTCCAAAAATTTGCCTTCTTTTCCACGGACTTTCGTCGCCACAGGTTAGATTATCACGCCTTTAAAAACCTTTTTATAAAAATATGGTAAAGGACAACCCCCTTATCACGGATGTCCTTAACGTGATGTCTTTGGAAAAATACCTCGACTTCCTGTCGAAGTATTATGTACCCGAAAGCGTACACCCCACCTATCCAGGTGATGGTGAAGCGATTACGGATGCACCGACGGGGAAAATAGGCATATACACACGCCTGTTTGACTCGGCCAACTACCGTATACCCTTATCCAAGTTCTTGGTAGACCTGCTGTTATATTATGACTTCCACATAACCCAGCTTCACCACATAGGGGCGTGTAAAATCAACCAGTTTGAAATTACATGCCATACCTGTGGAGTTACCCCCACCGTGAACCTTTTTAGGGCTTTCTATTTTCCTCAGCTAGTGAATGGGTGGTTGTCGTTTAAGAAACGACCCGGGAATGCCCCTATGACGCATAGGAAGCCTCTAGACTCCCTTAAGAACTGGTACGACCATTACTTCTTTGTAGATGAGAAGGTGTTCCCTACCCCCTTCGCACTCAAAACCAAAGCCCCCAAAGACTACCCGCCCAAATCCAAAGATTATAGCAGCAGGGACCTGAAAATACTAGATACCCACCGTACAGAATTCCATAGAGGGTTGCCGGAACACTTTTTGTGCTTAGTAGGGATAAGCCGCCGTTACTTTGGGAGGGATGACTTATACCCGTGCTTCCTAACAGAACAGGGAGAGGGTAGGTCTAATTTATATGCCATAGATTTGATTTGTCACGCATATGTGTAGAACTTTACTAACCCATATACTTGTAAAATTTTCGCTGAGATGAACCTTCACGGACTAATCCGCCAGGGCGACCCAACGAAGGTAGCGGAAGGATTCCGGCCACTGAAGCCGAATGAGCTCCCCTTGCTAGAAGCGCTAGCCGACCGTACGATGCCGCTCGAAGAAACATCCGAGCCTAGAACAGACGAAGAAGAGCCCGTCATCGAGAAATCCCCATTGGATTTCCTCAATGAAGATGGCGAAGAACCATTGCTAGAGGGAGGCACCACCAATCAGGAAGAGGAGAATGACCCCAACGAAGACACTACTCAGGCCTCCGGGTACGCCCCGCTCACCTCTAGAAAGAGAAAGACCACCAGGCGAGTGGCAAAGAAAATGGGGGACGAGGCCGGAGCCGCGAATGCTCCTCCCAAGAAGCTGAGGAAGGACCATCCGCAGTACAAAGAAGGAAGTGGTACTGCGACCGCCCATGCCGACCCCACCCCAAACATGGGAGGGCCAGCCTTGCGAGTCACCCCTGTGAGCGCCGTAGCTCCTACCGGCCCAGACCCTGCCATTGGCACCTCGTAAGTACCCTTTTGAGTATGATTCATGTCTTTGTATGATGCATAGACTAATACTGTCATGTTAAATAACAGGGCCAATCCGGCAGCCGTAGCGCAGGAGGAAGAAGTGGGGAGGAATCCATCCCCCGCACCAACCAACAAGCCCCCATCCCCCGCTGCCACACATGCCAAGGAGCCGCACCCCGAGGGGCTAGAAGAAAGCCTTCGCTTAGCATGGAACCTATCAAGTTTGACGAGGCTGGAGGCAGAATCCGAGTGTTCAGAATTCATTGAACACATCACCCCGCCTGTCCTCGCACAAGATCTAGATGAGTTAGATCATGAGGCCCTCATTGAGCAGTTTGACGTGTCGTCCGCACACCAGGTGACGGTGGGAGCCGCGTTAAGACTCCGTCTAATCGAGGCCCTCACCAACGTGAATCGGGCAGATAAGAGGATAGCCCGTCGTGTGGCGATGGTCGTGAAGAACGAGAAGACCATCGCATCATTGCAGGCGGCGTTATTGACAGCCGAGGCGACGGTGAAGGAGCAAGCGCATCACGCCGACGCCAGAGAGAAGCGCATTGCTGAGCTCGAAGCCTTCGTAGCCGCAGCAAACGAGAAGGTAAACTTTCGAAATTTTGTACACACACTCGAACTTTGGGTATGCATTTAACCTAAGGAAAAATATATATCCTTGTAATAACTCCAAATTTTATATGCAGGTGTCTGCGGCCGAAGCTGCTACCAAGGCTGTGACCGTGCAATCCTTCAACATCGCCCAGGAGCGTGATGCGCTGAAAGATGAGTTGACGCGGACCCAGACCAACCTTGAAGAGCAGGCTGTCTCAGCTGATGAGGAGCTAAGAAAGGTGGTTGTAAGTTGTGCTGAGAGGATATGTCCTCCCCTACTAACCGCTACAGCCGGTCGCAGGTGGATTATTGGGCAAGGACTGCGACTTGCTGTGAGTAGGGCATTGGAAGCTCCCCACCTATTGTAGGCGTTTGCCGGGGTCGTATCCGATGGAATCGACCGTGGTAGACATGAAGCCCTGGTCAAAGCTGTGGAAATGATAGGGAAAAATGAAGATATCACACAACATCCTTACCACAACCCCTCCGCTGCGGATAATATGACCGCATCCATGAATGCCTTAGCTGAAATCCAACACCCTCTCCTAGACGAGCTTGAGGCACTGAAGGACGCTCCGAACGAGACAATAATGTCCCGGCTGAGTGCTGATCCCATTCCTTTGACATTGGCCACTTATGATTCCGCATCCAAAACCATGAAAGGCGAGAAACTACTTGCAGAAGCATTGGATGCTATAGCGGCCAAAGCTCGGGATGGGAAGGATGCTCGTAGGGAGGTCCTCCGTGACCTAATCAAGGAAGGGAAGAAGGAGATAGGGGAATTCCTACCCCCCTTGTAATTTGTTAGTTATGAACACTTGTAATTTATAATTTTATTCGTCCGTGTATGTACACGGCTAAGACATATGTGAAACAACTTGTCTTTTATTTTGAAGTCCGTGATGACCACGACCATTTTGTTTATCGTTGAAACTTGTGTACTTTGATTGTGTTGAATATTGTACATCAATACTGCATGATACGTCACGTCTTACACACAAGGAAAGAAAGTACATACAAGTCTATAATTTACTAGACATGCGACGTGCGTCTTTACTATGCGGAGCACTGTGTGACTGCGGCATACGAAACTTACACCAACGTCTTGTGAGTAAGGTGTCTAGTAAGGATACATGATCCGTGCGGCTGGGGTTGCATCCCTTTTACGCGGCAAGTTGAATTAGTAGGTTCACTTAATCCTCTTACCCCGCCTGGAGGCGTATAGTACATGTACAATAATTCGAGAGAATGCATATGAATGAAACATGGCATATTATAATATAAGTAAAATTCATACGACTAACCAAAAAAAAAATCTAAAAAATGATTTGCACGAAACAAGCCGTGGGGCTAGCTAGGCACTACGGCATTTTATTGGAACGTTTACACTTTTGTTTGAACAATAATGACAAGTCCTAAAAAAAACAAGAAAGGAAACTAAACAAATATAAGAAAAACAAAACAGATAGACCGCATGGTTCTTTATTAAGACCGCATATAGCGAAGTACCCATGCGGAAGCCGTAGCTTTCAAAGATAGCACCTTTTGAGGTTGGAAATGTTCCATGTGCGCTCTAGGTCGCGGCCATCCATGTCACGTAACTTGTACGCGCCTCGTCCTAAGGCTTCAATGACTTCATACGGTCCTTCCCACTTAGGGCCCATCTCTCCTGTATTCTCCGCTCGACTTGCTTCGTTAGCACGATAAACGTAGTCTCCCGGTCGAAAAGAAACACCCTTGACCTTGGCGTCATAATAAGCCTTCATCTTAGCCTCATTGATGGCTGCTATTTCCCTTTTTTCTTCCAACAGATCCAGGTTGATTCGCAGTTGTTCATCGTTCGTAACGACATTAACCTCCGCCGTGCGGATGGTAGGCATTCCTATTTCTGCTGGTATAACAGCTTCAGTGCCGTAAGCCAATGCAAATGGAGTATCTCTGTTGGCTGTTTTGATCATAGTTCTATGCGCCCATAGCACATGTGATAACTCATCGACCCATTTGCCACTTCGTACATCCAGACGCGCCTTGATACCATTCCCCAAGCTTCTATTTGCCCGTTCGACAAGGCCATTTGTCTGCGGATGCTTAACAGATGCGAAGCGCCGCTTGATGTTCAATGATGCACACCAATCTTTGAATGGGTTATCCGTGAACTGCTTGCCGTTGTCCGAGATGATTTCTCCTGGTAGACCAAAACGGCACACAATATGTTCCCAAACAAACTTCTTAACTTGTTTGCATGTGATAGACTTGACTGCCTTGGCCTCTATCCACCGTGTGAAGTAGTCCATCGCAACAATCAAGAATTTAACTCCCCTCGCAGCTACAGGAAATGGTCCTGCAATGTCGATTCCCCACTTATAGAATGGCCATGGGGACGTGATAGGTGTAAGCTCCTGCTGCGGGTGCCGCAGCACTGGCCTATGCACTTGGCAATCACTATACTTGTGAATCATGTCGCGCGCGTCTCTCTGCATGGTAGGCCAATAGTATCTTGTCCGTAAGGCTCTAGCTACCACGGACCATGGACCTGCATGCATGCCGCACAATCCTTCATGTATGTCACTGATTACATATGCGGCTTGACGTGGTCCTACACACCGTAGCCATGGCGGCAAGAAGGAGCGCTTGTAAAGGATGCCTTCTCGAAGTTCGAAATGCTGCGACTTCCTTCTGATGCGTCGTGCTGCTTTTTCCTCGTCTGGAAGTGTCTCACTAGTCAAATAGTTGATAATCGGGGTCGTCCATGTAGGTCCATCCTCCTCAACTATCTCAGCCACCTCCCCCTCTGTTATAGATTTCTCCTTGAGTATTTCCACCAAGACTTGTTTAGACAAGTGAGCGAAGCTCGTGGATGCGATCTTGCTGAGGGCGTCCGCCTTCTTGTTCTCGCCCCTCGGCACCTGCTTGATGGAAAACTTACTGAAAGTCGCGATTAGCGACTTCACTTTTTCCAGGTACCTGACCATGTTGTCCTCCTTAGCCACATATCCACCTAGAATATGGTTCGCAACAAGCCGTGAGTCCACGTAGGCCTCAAGGTTGCGGACTCCCATTCTAGCAGCGATTTTTAAACCCACAATTAATGCTTCATATTCCGCTTCGTTGTTAGTGGCCGTGAACTCAAAACGGAGGGCGTACGTGAATTCCATTCCTTCTGGGTTTGTGAGGATAAGACCAGCTCCGGACCCATCCGTACACGAAGATCCGTCCGTGAATAACACCCATGGTTCTGTTGGGATCTCGTCTTGTTTAACGATTGGCCCTTCCTCATCCGGCTTCTCGATCAAGAAGTCTGCCAAGATCTGGCCTTTCACAGCCGTCCTTGGCCTATAAGATATATTGTGCTCCCCCAATAGGATGCTCCATTTTTGTAGCCTCCCTGCTACGTCCGGTCTAGAAATAACCTGCTTGATTGGCTGATCCGTAATGACCACAATTGGGTGCGCCTGAAAGTACCGGCGCAACCGCTTTGTAGCAAACACTAGAGCTAACACCAGTTTTTCCATAGAGGAGTAATTCAGCTCCGGCCCTTGTAGCGTTCTACTTATAAAGTAGACCAGAGTTTGCACTGTATCTCTATCTGTTATAAGTACCGCGCTTATTGCGCCATGTGTGGCTGAGAGATACATAATGAGTTCCTCCTTTGGTCGGGGAGCTACTAGCATAGGGAGGGATGCAAGATGTTGCTTGAGTTGGCCGAAGGCTTCCTCGGCTTCCTTCGTCCACCGATAGTCTCCCTTCCTAATGCACTTCTTGAGTGTCTTAAACAGGGGTAATGACTTCTCTGCGGATTTAGATAGGAACCTATTCAGCCCGGCTAGCTTCCCATTTAAGGATTGCACCTCTTTCCGTGTCTGAGGGGATGGCAGTTGTATCACTGCGTCCGTCTTCTCTGGGCAAGGTTTGATGCCGTTTAGATCAATCAAATATCCAAGGAACATTCCCTCCGTTGCCCCGAACGTACATTTCTTTGGATTTAACTTCATGTTAATCCTTCTCAGCGTGTCGAATGTCTCTTGAACATCCCGGAGAAGTGCCTCCTCCGTGTGACTTTTTATAACCAAGTCATCAACATAGACTTCCAAGTTGCGGCCTATCTGTGATTCAAAAGCTTTGTCCACCAGCCGTTGATATGTAGCACCGACGTTCTTCAGTCCAAACGGCATTTTCGTATAGCAATATACGCCCTGGCTCGTATGGAACGCCGTTTTTTCTGCATCATTCTCCGCCATCTGGATCTGGTGATACCCTTTATATGCGTCCAAGAAGCATTTAAAGGGATACCCACATAGGGATTCCACCTTCCAATCTATTTCTTGTAACGGGTAACAATCCTGTGGGTAGGCCTTGTTCAGATCCGTAAAATCCACACACATGCGCCAACTTCCGTCATGTTTTTTGACCATGACCGGATTGGATAACCACTCGTGGTAGTATACCTCGCGCATGATACCTGCGTCCACCAGTTTCCATACTTCCTCCAATATTACTTGGCTGCGTTCAGGCTCCTGGCCTCGCTTCTTTTGCTTGACGGGTTGGTACCCTTGGCGGATCTGGAGCTTATGCTCTGCTATCGCACGTGGCACGCCTGTCATATGCTTTGGCTCCCATGCGAATATATCTAGGTTTGCACTTAAAAGAGAGCACATGGCCCTTTTGCCGCTATCCGAGAGCGCCCCTCCTATGGATACCTCCTGTTCCAGATAGTCAGGGCGAATTGCTACCTTCCAATTGGGAGGTGGTGATCCATCCTTGGGTGGAACAGGTGGAGCCGGTGCTGTCACAGTGTGACACTCGGATGCCGGTATGATTGTGTTGTAAATGGTAACAATTCCCCCCTCAACGGGGAATTTGATCATTCCGTGCGCCGTGGAGGGTACCGCCCGTATGGCCAAAATACCTGGTCTGCCTATGATCCCATTGTACGGGGAATGTGACCGTATCACCATGAAGTTCATCCACGCCGTAGTGGAGTGTTCCTCGTTCCCGATGGTTACAAGCAACCGTAGTTTCCCTATCGGCCAGATAGTGTCTCCACTAAAGCCGGTGAGCGGCGCCGTGGCCGGTACTAATTGGCTTCTTATTTCTGGGCACAACTGCACAAAACAGTGTTCATACAGTACCTCTGCTGATGACCCTCCATCCACATACATGCGACGAACATTGTGTGTTCCAATGCTTATCTAAATGGTGAGAGGCGCATCAATCACATCGCTTGCTATGATGAGAGGGAATGAGATTTCCCTGCCGCGTGAAAATTTTTGGCCCACTTTCTGCCTCGTGCGGCGCTGTCTGGATTGGATCATGTATATGGTCGATGGTTTGTCCTTTTGGGGATCCTTCTTATCGTACTTCTTGTTGTTGTCTTTTCCATCCTTCCAATCCTTAACTAGGTGCTTGAGTTTACCTGATTTGATCAGCGACTCAATATGCTTCTTGAGCTTGATGCACTCTTCCGTACCGTGGCCTTTGTCATTGTGGAACTCGCAGAAGCGATTTCCTTTCCGACGTTCCGGCAGAGTGGTCATTGGGGGAGGCCTTGGAAAGTTCGCCCCTTCCGTCAGCAAGATCTCCCGGTAGGACATCTTTAGGGGGGTGAACTTATCGTCCGACCGTCCTCCTTTGCTTTGGCTCTTATAGTCTGAGCCCTTGCTATTGTTTTGATTGCCTTGACCGCCCGATTGTCTCCGGGACTGGTCATTTGACCGGTACCCATTTCCTCGGGATGGGTAGGCCGCGGCAACAGCTGTTTCCCCTTCTATGAAATTTCTGACCCTTTCCATGAGGTCATCATATCTCTCTGGACGCTTGTCATTGAGGCGCCTGATCAACTCCCTGTCTGTTATGGCGTCCATGTAGTCAGAGATTTTCAGGAGCTCCGGCATTGTTCTTGTACGCGTGCACTCATCATTGAAGCGTTCAGTGAAGGCTTCCGTGGATTCCCCCGGCCGTTGTTTGAAAGTTGCCAATGAGACCGGATCCCTATTATACTTCTTCCTCTGAGTATAATTGTTCTCAAACGCAGTGCGTAGTTCTGTGAAACTATCAATGCTCCGTGGAGGGAGTGCCTCAAACCAGTCACGGGCATTTCCGATCAAAGTTGAATTGAACATTTGGCACCATATAGGCATGGGCCATCGCTCAATTTTAGCCTGCGTATCAAATATTTTAAGGTGATCAACCGGATCACTAGACCCATCGTAAGTCTTGATACACGCCGGCATGCGACGTTTGGTGTCCTCAGAATAGTTCCGTATACGGAGGGTGAACGGGTCTTCCCTGGGATCCGCCCATGGCCGGGTGAGCCTAGGGTCATCCCATGGTTCGCACCATGGTCGCGAAAGATCCTCTGCTTCTGCATCTCGATAATAAGGGCCACCATAATACTCATCATTGTTTAGTGGTGGTGGAGGGGTGCGCCTAGGTTGTCGACGCTTAGGCGGATGGTCATCTGAATCCTCCCCTGATGGGTCCGGGGACAAAGGTGGTGCCCCACCTTTTGGTTGGGGACCACTCTTTTGGGACGAACCAGGAGCCTTTTTCCCAGTGTTCATCCTGTCCCACACGCTCGGGCGGCGAGCGGTTCTGGCCAACTCTCAATCTGGCCGCTCAGGTGATCCATCAGACCTGTCTCCTCCTTCTCGAGACTGCATTAATTCCTGTATGAGGCGATATCCTATGTGCTCAAACACATTCCTGGGCTGAGGGGTTTCCTCAAAGATGCTCTGCTCCTGAGGCTGAGCTCTCCTTTTTCTCTGGTTTTGAGAAGAGGTGATTGGTCTGGCATCACCAAAGTTGAGTCTGGATTGGAGGTTCCTCCCCAGATTCAACCTTGACGCGATCCCTGGGACGATCCTATCGAAGTTCTGCGTGAGAACTCGAGTAAGATCCTCCTCGCTGAGTGGTAGGACCTCTACCTCTTCCTCTACCGATGGTGTGCGCGGCTCCTTGTTAGGAGGGTTGGGCGCGCTCCCTGGATCCGGATTGTCCAGGGTTGAAGTAGGTGGGGGTGTCGTGGAGATCGTGCTCGTCACCCCCAAGGACTGGAAGCCGCCACAGTTGCCCGGTCCGCCTGCAAGGCGGCTAGGTGATTGATTGGGGATGAGTATCCCTTCCCCTTGGGACTTCCGGTTTCCAGGATTCGTATTCCTGGGATTGGCTTGTTGATGCCCCTTCGTCATTGGAAATTCATAATGAGGTTTTGTTCTAGCTTAGTGTAATGGGTCCCACGGATGGCGCCAACTTGTTGATGCAAAAGTTGGGTGGTCCTTGCTAGACCCGAATTAGGCTTAATTCGGGTTGGCTGGGCTCTGGCTCCTGCACCAAGTGAATCGTTTGGTTGGGATCCTGCACACTAAACAACACGCGTTAGTCTTACCGTGGGAATGTTTCCCACGATTAGACTCCGGCGTGAGAGTAAGTAATCGATTTAGGGTTTATGTGAGTTAAGATTATAAGACGTAATACCTTTGTGGAACCCTTGGGGGTTCCTTTTATAGGCAGTGGAACCCTAGTGGGCTGCCACTGATACTTTGGCCCCAAGGAAAGGATAACTATCATAATTAGAATGATTTTTATCTTCTAATTATGGTAGTGGATATCCTCCTCTTTTGGAGTAAACCTATTTCTAGACAGAATATGATTCTGTCTAACCCTATGTCGGCCGCACCGGGCCGTGGGCCGCACACATGTATGCGGTCACTGTTCACCCAAGGCATAAGCCTGAATGACATTATCCCACCCATCTGTGATGGGCCGGATACGGGTAGTACCCGTGGGCCGGGTTCCTGACCCGGTTGGGGACTATACGTCATCAGTTTGGAAGCAATTATCTCTCCCTGAGCTAGTCCCCACCAAAATGACTTTGGAATTAGCTAACCGTAGGTTGCTTATCCAGTGGGGATAGCCGAAGACGTCTTTGTAGGAGTCGACAAATTCACTTTTCCTGCCGATTTCGTCGTCGTCGACTACGATATGGACCCTCGTGTGCCATTAATTGTTGGTCGTCCATTCCTGCGGACCGGTCACACTCTCATCGATGTTGAAGCAGGTGAGCTTATCATGAGAGTGGGTGACGATAAAATTGTCTTCAACATGGGAAAGCTTTCTAAACAGCCTTATTCATACGAGAGTGTTAATTGTATTGACGTTCTTGATGAGGCTTGTGACGAACACTTCAAAGATGCTTGTAAAAGTATTCCTACCTCTCTTCCCAATGTTGAGACCGTTTCCTCTATTGATTCATCACTATCTCTATTTGGAGAAAGTGATTTCCTTTGGAAAGATTTGGAAACCACCATGGGAGATGTGAACTTAGAACATGACGATTCTCCCACCGATTGGGATGAAGATCTTCGCCTCATTGAGAACCTTCTTAAAGAAGAAAATATTTCTCCACCATCTCCCAAGGATATTGCTATCGATGAACCGACTTTGAATACGCCTACCATCGAAAATCCTTCGGATTTAGAACTTAAGGAGTTGCCGCCCCATATCGAGTATGTGTTCCTTGAAGATAAGAAGAAGTCGCCTGATGAGACTGCTTTTATACATAGTCTCATCGTCCAAATAGGGCTTAAAATGCATTAAATATCATCAAAATACCCAAATATATGCTTGTGTTTGTTGCTTGTGTATTTTAGGTACGGATATTGAGAAAATGACAAAAGATCACAAGAATCAGTAAAAAACGAACACGGGAAACGAAGCCGCACGATGAACCAAGCCCTAATGAAGAATTTTCCAAGAAAACCCTTGAAGATTTGAAGAATTATGAAGAAGGGTCCTCCAATATGGAAGAATTGACACTTTATACCCTTATATCTTCATAATTACAAGTTTGGTCCCTAAAGTTTGTCAAAATTACAAAAATGACCCTTAACTTTGAAGAATTGGCAAATTTAGTCCCTCAACAAAACTAAATTGTCAATATTGGTCCTACAAGAAGTCAACAAACAAGTCAAACCTTAAAGAACGAAGAAAATGCCAAAATCAGTCCTTCAAATATCATAAATTTACATTTGAAGTCCTTGATACAAGTTAAAAAAACATTTTGTGCCAAAAATGTCAACTGCCCAAACTTGTTTTCAAAGGGAAAGGAGATTATTTGCTGTTTATTACAAAGTGAAGATAAATGGGGACTTGAGGGGCCATTTCTGCCAGACCATGGAATTTTTCCCCACCAATCAACCTTCCACATCACCTTTCTCCACCAATCACACATCACCACATCACCTCCCACGCCATGTCACCAATCCACCACCAGGTTTATTTAAATAAACCTGGGTCAACCCCAGTCAAACCTCCTAAATTCCCTCTGATGAGATGGCATTTATACATGATCTCATCGTTCTTTTCGGGCTTTAAATGCATTAAAATGTCATAATATACCATATATATGCTTGTGTTTGTTTACTTGTGTGTTTTAGGTATGGATATCGTGAAAAAAGACAAAAGATCACAAGATACAAGGAAAAACGGACACGAGAAACGAAGCCGTACAAAGAACCGGGCCCTAATCATGGAATTTTCATCAAAAACCCTTGAAGACTTGAAGACAAGCAAGATTGATCATCCAAGAATGAAGAAATGACACTTAAAACCCTTGTATATTAATAATTACAAGTTTGGTCCCTTAAGTTTGTCAAAATTGCAAAAAGGTCCTTCAAGATTGAAGAAATGGCAAGATTGGTCCCTCAACAATTTCAAATTGCCAATAATGGTCCCTCAACAAGTGAAAGACACATTGAAGACCTTTGAAGATCAACATTGTCCAAGATTAGTCCTTGAAAAATCACCAAATGACAAAAATTGCCTTTGAAACATCTTTATGGAAAGTTTGTGCCAAAATTGTCAAGTGATGAAACTTAAATACAAGGGAGAGACGAATTTTAGGCTGAAAATCTTTAAAAGCCAAAAATTCCAAAAGACAAGGACCAAAAGTGCCAAACCTGAAACAATTTAAAAAAATAGGCGCCTAACACCTTTGTCTCCCCCTTTTTAGGATCAAACTCAGTTACTATTCATCTTTACCATGCCCAGAAATTACCCACCTTTTTACTTGGGTAAAACCCAATTAAACTTGCACACAAGTAATTCACACATGCCAAAACCTATCCCACTCCTAAAAACCTGCATCCCACTCATGTGCACCAAAACCCCAATTCCCCAATCCACCAATCACATCATTCCTTAGCCCCCAAGCATGATGACGTGGCTTAAATCAATGGCCATGATTATTTGCTTCCTCCCAAAGCAAAATAAACGTCCAAGATCAAATGAGAGGACAAAATGCACTCAAAATCATTCAAGGGCACATTTGGGATTTTCTATGTATTAGGGTTTTAAGTTTTTATGCTTCTAGGATGTTCTATAAGCTCTATAAAAGGAGACCCAAGTTGTGGTGATCCCTTTGTTCCAGTTTCTAGTCTCTCACATGTAATTCCTTTTTAAAGAAATAAAAAGTTTGGTTTTTGAAATATTCAAGTGTAATTCCTTTTTTATTGTTTTTAAAAGTTTGTGTGTTGTGAGGAGATTGATTCTGAGTTCCACTTTTATTTGGTTAAGCAACTTTGATTTTCAAAGTTGTTTAAGGTTTTGAGATTTTGAGAGATTTTGGTAAAATCTTCTCAAAAGGTTTTATGTGTTAGGAGTTCATGTTTGTTGGTGATTTAAGTGTTATAGAAACATTTTTAGAAGATTAAAAAGGTTTTGGAAGAGTTATTAAAAAAAAAAGAAGAAAATAAAAAGAATCATATCATTTCATATTATTTTTGTTCTTTTTTCTTTGTTTTGTGTTCAAATAGGTTGAAGGCTTGTTGATTTAGTTCAGCTCCAACCCGAGTTGGATTGGAGGAGGATTTTCATCCTCTAGGTTCTTGGATGTAAGAACCTAAGGTATCTTCCTTTTACCTTGAAAAAGTTCAAAAATAGCTAGTTGTATGATATTATTTGATTATGTGTTTAAGTGTGATTTAGCTGTTGATTTGATGTTATTTTGAGTTTATATACATGTTATGAAGCTTTGATATCAATTTGGTTAGGTTTCATAAGGTTTTGATTTGGAAAAATTGGTTTTCAAAAAGTTAAAAGGGTGTTTGGCAACACGTTTTAGCAGGGTGATAATCATAGTTTGGCATTTAGTTAAGTGTTAAAGTTGGTAAAAAGGATTGAGTAAGGTTAGTTGTTAGTGGTAATTTAGTTTGGTACACATTTTGAGCAATTTTGTTGAGTTTAAAAAGGGAAGAGTAAGTTAAAAATCTGCATAAGTGTTGTCCTATCTTTGGTGCATGATTTTATGAGTTTTGATTGTTGATTTTTGATTGTTTGGTGTTTATTTCCTTGTTGTTCTTGACTCCTTGAGCTTCAATAAGCTCAAGGGTGCCCAATTGTCCCAACATAATCACCAAACAAAGCATCAAGCCAAGACCTCTTGGCATCACAAGTGTACAAGTGTGCACTTGTTTGGTTCAGCAATTACAACCAGGTCCGTCATACAAGTTGCGGCGCAAGACAGAAGGTTGCGGCGCAACACAAGGAGTTGCAGATTTTGGTTTTCCCGTTTCACAAGTTGCGGCGCAAGACAGAAGCATTGCGGCGCAACTGAAGGTGCTGCTGACCTTGGTGATCTCGCAACACTAGTTGCGGCGCAAGCCACAAACGTTGCGGCGCAACTAAGTGACTTTTATTTTTTTTGTATTATTTTAATATTATTTTATTATTTAATTTTCAAAATTTTATTTTTCTTTCTTTTTCATTTTTCCTAGGTTCTTTGTCATTGATTAGGACTATTTCCATTTTTAGATTATTTTTATAACTTTTAGATTTATTTTTATAATTATTTTAAGTTTAATTAGTTTTTAATTATTTTAAATCATTTTTTTTGAGTTTTAAAAATAGCTTTAATAGGTATTAATTTTTAGAAAATTACTTTTTAGTCTTATAATAATATAAGTTGAGTAATTATTCAATAAAATCATATTTTTGACATTTGAATTAATTAAATTTAATTTTAGGGCTTTAATTAGCATTTAAAATTAATTATTTAATTAATAAAAGGTTTTAAAATATCTTTATTGGATTTTTGTCTTTATTTATATTATTTTAGACTTGTTTTAGTCTTTTTAATCTTTTTCTTGATTTTGTTTTTGGTTTTAATAATTTTTAATTTTAGTGGATTTTCTACGGTTTTATGTTTTCATTTTTTACGTCATAGTGTAATTTCCAAGAAACCGTCATTCCATCTTCTCAATATTAATCTCAAAGAAATACAAGTTAATTCACAACACCATACCTCCTTGGGAAACGAATCTTTCATCTCTTTTTAAGTGATTGTGGGTCATTACTTGTGGTTTTCCTAAATCACTCGTCGATACTTACCGCTCATATACGTCCTTTTTGTTTTCCTAAACAAGAGACGTGTTTTTACTACTATCACTTTGGCGCCGCTGCCGGGGAGGTGTGTCGTGTCTTAATTTGGAAAATTTTGTTTTTGATATTATCCATAATAGTATTTGTGTTAAGTGGAACTCCCTTAACACGTATTATCGGTTTTCTCGGTTTTTCTTTGTGAATATTATTAATATATTGTATTAAGTATCACAATCAAAATACAATATCTCCAAAAGTGTGAAAACACAACCTTGATTCGGGATTTCATCACTCGATCATTGTATTCGAATCTCAAACAAAAAGAAAAGGCAAAAATAGATAAATACTTTCGTGAAGCTCGATTTTGAAAAATACGAACTATAAGGTGGGTATAAGGCGGGTATTATAAAATATACCCTAAGGAAAAAGGCTCTTAAGTGCTTCGCGCCGCCTCGTTTCCCCGCTTGCTTGTGAGTATTTTGAGATTGAAGGCTAATCGAGGGTTTTGCCGCCCAAAGTATTAATACGTATACTATATTTGCTTGGTTTTCTTTGTGATTAAACCCTCGTGAACAATTTGGTTTTCACCAAAGTTCTAAAGTCATTCGAAGGCGTTCACTCCACGTGATCGTTTTCATTCCTTTGAGGCTTCTTTAATCAAGAGTTTGATTCGAGGAGAGATTTTGTAGATTGTTGTCTACGAAGATACACCAAAATCCAAAAAAATTAAATATCATCAAAAACACAAAAAAATTGGAAATCCACAAAACAACCAAAAAGAATCTTCTTTGCTCACCTCCCATTCTTCGTGAAGTTTATGATCACTCGTAATCAAGCTAAACGAGCTCGTAAACGACTTCAAAAGCAAGCAAATCAAGGATCGTTGATTGTTGAAGAACCTCCAATTGTTGAACCTATTATAGAACAAGAAGTCGTAATGGCTAATCGTACTATGATGGAGTTGCTACAAGCACCCACCGAGGGTTTTGGAGAGGCCATTGTTATTCCCGCCATCCTTGCGGAGAATTTCGAGATTAAGACGGGTTTAATGTCGATGCTACAAGCAAACAAATTTCGAGGTCATGAGAAAGACAACCCGCATTACCACATTAGGAATTTCAACCGTCTCACGGCCACTAGCAAATTCAAAGATGTTCCGCATGACGCCATTAAGATGATGTTGTTTCCATATTCGTTGGATGGACCCGCAAAAATTTGGCTCGAGAAAGAACCACCAAATTCGATTTTGACATGGGCCGATCTCGTTTCTAAGTTTGTGAACAAGTTTTTTCCACCATCGAAAACAACACACTTAAAAAATGAGATTTCACGATTTGTGCAACGTAACAATGAAAGTTTTTCTATGGCATGGGAACGATTTAAGGAGATGTTACATGAATGTCCTCACCATGATTTTTCGGAATTGCATCAAATAGATACTTTTTATAATGGGCTTAATGATCATGAACGAGATTATTTGAATGCCGCCGCGGGTGGTAATTTTTTGTGCAAGACGACAAATGAGGCTTTACAAATCATTGAAAATCGATCTAAGGTTTATAGCCCTCGTAACACACCGAGTGTTGCCAATATGGGTTCGTCATCGTCATCACAATCGTCTCGTAGCATTAACGCCTTACATGATGAAGCTAATGAGGAAAATCGGTTTTTTGATAGATTTGCTAATCTAATGTCCCATTGGAAGGCTCAAGAAGCTTCCAACACCGCTTCGGTTAAAGCGGTTGCTAAGAGTTGTTTATCGTGTGGAGGAGCTCATGATTTATCCGAGTGCATTACCGCGGATGGTAACACTTCGAGTGCTTACGTAGCAACGGGAACTTACAACCAAAACGGCCAAGGTTCCCGCCAAAATCAAGCTCCACCAAACCAAAATGCTAACAATTATCGAAACAACAACCAAGGTAATTACCAAGGCAACACACGCAATTACAACAAAGGGAATTATCAAAGTGGGAATGGACAAATCTCTAATCAAAACCAAAACCGTGATTTTCAAAATACTACACAAGGTTTTCAAAATGCTCACACGAAAAATTTGCAAGGAGAATTTTTAGATTATGCTAAAGCAAATGATGCTAAATTTGATAACATGCAACGTGAGATGATTAGCTTAAGGTCCGAGTTGAAAAACGAGCTTAAAAATGAACTTGCTAATGAACTTAAAACTCATGCAAATAAAATGGAAGGAAATGTCCAACGTCTTCAACAAAACCAACAAAAGATGGAATTAGGACAACATGAGATTAAGCAAGAGTTATTGAAAGCGGATGCTAGGCAATCTAAATTTGAGGACCGAATGGCTAAAATGTTTGAAGCTATCATGTGCAAACCCTCTTCTTCGGGTGGTCTTCCTAGTGATACCATTAACAACCCGAGGGGAGAAATGAAGGTTATTACTACACGAAGTGGTAAAACTTTCAAGGAACCGATCTCTCGACCAAGTACTTCTACGGAGAAGGAAGTCGAGAAAGAACCCGAGGTGATGGTCGAAAAGGAGCACATTACAATCCCACGAAGTACCGCTCAAACCACACCTACGGTTACACCAATACCAATTGTGGAACCCGAGATTCCAAGGCCATTGCCTAATGACCAACCCACACCACCCTTACCTTACCCTTCGAGACGAAACAAAGAGAAAGCACAAGAAAGGAACAATTATCAATTTGAGCTATTTATGAAAATGTTTCGTGATTTGCATTTTAACATAAGTTTTGCCGATGCTTTAATCATGATGCCTCGATTCGCCGCAAACTTCAAAAGTATGCTAAACAACAAAGAAAAGTTACAACAATCGTCTAGTTGTTCATCGGTTTTTCTAAGCCGCATACCACAAAAAGTCGGTGATCCCGGTAAATTTTTGATTCCATGTTCTATTCAAGATATGGAGGAATGCTACGCCTTGGCCGATCTTGGTGCTAGTATTAATTTAATGCCTCTCGAGATTTTCAAATCGCTTTCGCTTCCGGCTCTTACTCCTTCGAACATGTCCATCGAGATGGCCGATCATTCTACGATCATGGCATGTGGAGTAGCCGAGGACGTTTTCGTTAAAGTCGGAAAGTTTTACTATCCCGTTGACTTTATCGTTGTAGATATTCCCATCGATCGAAAAGTTCCTCTCATTTTGGGTCGTTCATTTTTGGATACATCACGAGCACTTATCGATGTTCATGCTCGAAAAATCACCCTTCGTTTCAATGAGGAAGAACTTGTCATCAATGCAACACAAAACTCCAATCTTTCTCATGTATATTCTATTGCAACTTTAAACCATGGTGACTCGACCAATGTCATTTGCAAAGAATTTTCACCAAGAGTTTTAGGGAATGTCTCCAAAAACAATTTACCATTTCCTCCGCCGGTGGAGGTTATGAGTACTAAGCCTACAAAGAAGAAACCATCAATACTTGAATCGAAAAATCCTTCACCTTCATTCTTGAAAAGTGTTGATAAGTTGCCGGTTTCTACGGAAGATCTTTCGGATGATGAATATGTTGACCCCGATGGGGAGGTTTTCTTCGTCGATAAACGTTTTGAGAATTTGCCACCACCAAAACCAAAACGGTTTCAAAATGTGAGAATTTTTAGTGTGACTAACATCGTCTTAGAAACACCGAATATTTTCGACATAATTAAAAAGGGTTTTCATAAGGAGAGTTTAAAAGATAAAAAAGGAAAAGATCTTGAATGTGATTTTTCTACAAATCTAACTCCGTCATCACCGCGTGATTTGAGTGCTACAAACGCGTCTACTCCTTTTGACGATGTTTTGTGTGGTCTTAGTATGGGGGAAGCCCCTTATTTTCCCTCATCCTTGTCCACCGAGGACGAGATATTCGATCCCGGAATTTCATGTAAAGGGAAATCTCGGTCTTCCACCGATGCAATAAATGGAAACTATATCTATTTGCTTGGTGCGAGTCTACCTCGAGTAGCTCAAACGTTTGTCTTACCAATTGTCCCACCCTTCTACTTCTCATCTATTTTCTTCAAACTCTTTGAGTTTATGGCACATGTTCAAGTGGTGTTGAATTGTTTTCCCAATGGAAACGAGAACGCCATCTTCGACCCCGGTATTTTGCATCATCTAAGGACTTAGTCCTTTTTACCGGTTGCTTTTTGGGCCTTGTTTATCATGTAAGCCCCTTTGACCACACCATGAATTTCCCTAAATGTTCACATTTTGAGGGGATCGAGTCGAGCTCATGACTCGGTAATCAAAAACGAGGTGCCTCGTGGGGGAGATCCCATGCTTATCTTTATGCTTTATGTTCACTAATAAGGGGACTTGTACCCTTCCAACTCGTTGTCTCGTGGTTGTTTGTGATTGTGTTATCTAGATCATCATCATCATCTACGATTGAAGACTCTCGTGTTCGTTTACGTGAGCCTCCATCGTTCGTTTGAAGAAGTTTTTCACGATTCCATGACATATCCTTTATTGTTCTAACAATTATCTTTTAGCATAATTAATAAACGGCTTTAGATATATTGTTGATCACCCTTTCCATGCTAGATCCTAAGCATTCGATTCTTCGTCTCTAGTATGGGGGTGCTCCACCTTTAGACTCGAAACATTGAGGACAATGTTTACTTTTAGTATGGGGGGGTGAATAGGTACTTGCTTTGCTACGCCCTCACGTTTTCCAATTTTCAATGTTTTGCTAATAAGGCTAAAAATGGCAAAATTTTAAAATTTTTCTTAGTTTTCATAAGTGTTTTTAAGACACGAATGTATATTTTCCGATGGGTAGAATAAGAGTTAATTTTTGACTTGATGGGCATTTGGAGCCATTTACATTCCTTAACCCGCTCAATTCAAGTTTTGCTAGACTTTTATATAGGGAGCTTTAAAACGCGAAAGTCTTAATTCATTCGGATTAAGAACAAAAACTTTTCGCAAGTTCCTATAATTGATTCTAGAAAGTCACTTATCAAGGGAACTATAAAACGCATTCTCTAAACTTGAAAAAGTCCAAGAAAGTGCAAGATCCTATAGGTGGCTTGAAAACCCAAAACTTTGATTTGATATAGTCTTAATGAAAGCTAATCCAAATTTGGCTTAATTTTGACTTGCACGGCTAAGTATTCACGAGTCTCTTTAATTAGAGGTCTTTATATAGTGAAGAACGAGAAATGATAGAGTTAGACAAGTGATCATGCTAAACGTAGAATATGAAAGTGTTCTTTCAAAAACTCATATGTTTTTAATTGTGGCTTTTTTCTTCCCATAAGATCAATGCATTAGGAATAAATCATAATTGCAATAAGTAAGGTCGTACGATTTGAAAGGTTACTTAGCCTCTAGCGCAAGATCGTTTAAAAGTTGCTCGGGGTTGAATAGAGTTCATAGCCAAGGCATAACTTATTGAAACGGGACGCGAAGATTGGCGATCATCCAAAAAGGCCCTAACAAGGCATGAGGAGCTCTATTTTTGCTAAAGATCCAAAGATGATGTGAAGTATCATTGTTCCAAAATCAATATGAAGGATCGAGACACACGACGAGAAGCTATTACTCCCCTAAAGAATGGAGAAAGTCTATCCAAAAAGACCCTAACAAGGTATGAGGATAAATATATCCAAGTCCGAAAAGGAGGCGGATCGTTGTATATCAAAATCCAAAGTAAAGATTGAAGAAAAATGATGAAGTCGTGGTCCTATATGAAGAATCTCTCAAAAACGTCAAGTGAAGAAATTCCAAATATATGAAGAGAAGACCATAATTTCGAGAACGTCTTCCCAAGATTTGAAGTATGAAGTACATGCCAAATATCGGTCCGAGAAAGGTCTCAAATCGTGAAACGAGTTATGCCAAGATATGAACTTAAGGAGATACACGAGAAGCCGTTTTAAAAGATTTTGTCCTTCGGCTAACTATTGATCAAATCGTGCTACTTTGCTTTCGGACTAATAACTACTCAAATAAGTCAATATGAATCACTTGTGATCCATGACAAATAGATAAAAAATGCTAGTAACCCATTTCCTTTTATAATAACTAGGATTGCGGGGAGAAAAAGTACTACACAATTTGAACGTATGAGTAGTGTTAGCATTGTGACTTGTACCAACAATGATCTTGTTTTTGCACTTAGCATGGAATGTATGACAATCAAGGATGACGAAAATTTACTCTAAGGGACATTAACTTGTTTCTATTCTTTGACCCTAAAAGTCACATTTTGGTGATGAAAATCATACATTATGTCTTTACACATTCTCGTAGTATGTTGCAAGTCTTTTACTCTTCAATAAAGGTTAATAAAATTGAACTTTGGTGATGCTTAGATACTTTATTCTAGCATTGCGTGAGGGCACGGCAATGGCTTAGTATGGGGGAGTGATGAGATGGCATTTATACATGATCTCATCGTTCTTTTCGGGCTTTAAATGCATTAAAATGTCATAATATACCATATATATGCTTGTGTTTGTTTACTTGTGTGTTTTAGGTATGGATATCGTGAAAAAAGACAAAAGATCACAAGATACAAGGAAAAACGGACACGAGAAACGAAGCCGTACAAAGAACCGGGCCCTAATCATGGAATTTTCATCAAAAACCCTTGAAGACTTGAAGACAAGCAAGATTGATCATCCAAGAATGAAGAAATGACACTTAAAACCCTTGTATATTAATAATTACAAGTTTGGTCCCTTAAGTTTGTCAAAATTGCAAAAAGGTCCTTCAAGATTGAAGAAATGGCAAGATTGGTCCCTCAACAATTTCAAATTGCCAATAATGGTCCCTCAACAAGTGAAAGACACATTGAAGACCTTTGAAGATCAACATTGTCCAAGATTAGTCCTTGAAAAATCACCAAATGACAAAAATTGCCTTTGAAACATCTTTATGGAAAGTTTGTGCCAAAATTGTCAAGTGATGAAACTTAAATACAAGGGAGAGACGAATTTTAGGCTGAAAATCTTTAAAAGCCAAAAATTCCAAAAGACAAGGACCAAAAGTGCCAAACCTGAAACAATTTAAAAAAATAGGCGCCTAACACCTTTGTCTCCCCCTTTTTAGGATCAAACTCAGTTACTATTCATCTTTACCATGCCCAGAAATTACCCACCTTTTTACTTGGGTAAAACCCAATTAAACTTGCACACAAGTAATTCACACATGCCAAAACCTATCCCACTCCTAAAAACCTGCATCCCACTCATGTGCACCAAAACCCCAATTCCCCAATCCACCAATCACATCATTCCTTAGCCCCCAAGCATGATGACGTGGCTTAAATCAATGGCCATGATTATTTGCTTCCTCCCAAAGCAAAATAAACGTCCAAGATCAAATGAGAGGACAAAATGCACTCAAAATCATTCAAGGGCACATTTGGGATTTTCTATGTATTAGGGTTTTAAGTTTTTATGCTTCTAGGATGTTCTATAAGCTCTATAAAAGGAGACCCAAGTTGTGGTGATCCCTTTGTTCCAGTTTCTAGTCTCTCACATGTAATTCCTTTTTAAAGAAATAAAAAGTTTGGTTTTTGAAATATTCAAGTGTAATTCCTTTTTTATTGTTTTTAAAAGTTTGTGTGTTGTGAGGAGATTGATTCTGAGTTCCACTTTTATTTGGTTAAGCAACTTTGATTTTCAAAGTTGTTTAAGGTTTTGAGATTTTGAGAGATTTTGGTAAAATCTTCTCAAAAGGTTTTATGTGTTAGGAGTTCATGTTTGTTGGTGATTTAAGTGTTATAGAAACATTTTTAGAAGATTAAAAAGGTTTTGGAAGAGTTATTAAAAAAAAAAAAGAAAATAAAAAGAATCATATCATTTCATATTATTTTTGTTCTTTTTTCTTTGTTTTGTGTTCAAATAGGTTGAAGGCTTGTTGATTTAGTTCAGCTCCAACCCGAGTTGGATTGGAGGAGGATTTTCATCCTCTAGGTTCTTGGATGTAAGAACCTAAGGTATCTTCCTTTTACCTTGAAAAAGTTCAAAAATAGCTAGTTGTATGATATTATTTGATTATGTGTTTAAGTGTGATTTAGCTGTTGATTTGATGTTATTTTGAGTTTATATACATGTTATGAAGCTTTGATATCAATTTGGTTAGGTTTCATAAGGTTTTGATTTGGAAAAATTGGTTTTCAAAAAGTTAAAAGGGTGTTTGGCAACACGTTTTAGCAGGGTGATAATCATAGTTTGGCATTTAGTTAAGTGTTAAAGTTGGTAAAAAGGATTGAGTAAGGTTAGTTGTTAGTGGTAATTTAGTTTGGTACACATTTTGAGCAATTTTGTTGAGTTTAAAAAGGGAAGAGTAAGTTAAAAATCTGCATAAGTGTTGTCCTATCTTTGGTGCATGATTTTATGAGTTTTGATTGTTGATTTTTGATTGTTTGGTGTTTATTTCCTTGTTGTTCTTGACTCCTTGAGCTTCAATAAGCTCAAGGGTGCCCAATTGTCCCAACATAATCACCAAACAAAGCATCAAGCCAAGACCTCTTGGCATCACAAGTGTACAAGTGTGCACTTGTTTGGTTCAGCAATTACAACCAGGTCCGTCATACAAGTTGCGGCGCAAGACAGAAGGTTGCGGCGCAACACAAGGAGTTGCAGATTTTGGTTTTCCCGTTTCACAAGTTGCGGCGCAAGACAGAAGCATTGCGGCGCAACTGAAGGTGCTGCTGACCTTGGTGATCTCGCAACACTAGTTGCGGCGCAAGCCACAAACGTTGCGGCGCAACTAAGTGACTTTTATTTTTTTTGTATTATTTTAATATTATTTTATTATTTAATTTTCAAAATTTTATTTTTCTTTCTTTTTCATTTTTCCTAGGTTCTTTGTCATTGATTAGGACTATTTCCATTTTTAGATTATTTTTATAACTTTTAGATTTATTTTTATAATTATTTTAAGTTTAATTAGTTTTTAATTATTTTAAATCATTTTTTTTGAGTTTTAAAAATAGCTTTAATAGGTATTAATTTTTAGAAAATTACTTTTTAGTCTTATAATAATATAAGTTGAGTAATTATTCAATAAAATCATATTTTTGACATTTGAATTAATTAAATTTAATTTTAGGGCTTTAATTAGCATTTAAAATTAATTATTTAATTAATAAAAGGTTTTAAAATATCTTTATTGGATTTTTGTCTTTATTTATATTATTTTAGACTTGTTTTAGTCTTTTTAATCTTTTTCTTGATTTTGTTTTTGGTTTTAATAATTTTTAATTTTAGTGGATTTTCTACGGTTTTATGTTTTCATTTTTTACGTCATAGTGTAATTTCCAAGAAACCGTCATTCCATCTTCTCAATATTAATCTCAAAGAAATACAAGTTAATTCACAACACCATACCTCCTTGGGAAACGAATCTTTCATCTCTTTTTAAGTGATTGTGGGTCATTACTTGTGGTTTTCCTAAATCACTCGTCGATACTTACCGCTCATATACGTCCTTTTTGTTTTCCTAAACAAGAGACGTGTTTTTACTACTATCACCCTCCTTAACACGTTTTTAAATACATTTTTCCCCAATTCAGATTAAACCTACCCCTTAAACACCCATGAACCCTAGCTAATCCCAGATACAATTAACTAAGAAACAAAGGGGTTTTTGTTAATCTTTTCCAGAACACTAATCAACCCTTTTGTCATCACTTCCCACACCAAAAACTTGAACCAAGACCAACCCATGTGTCTTGTGGGGCCTCCCCTGCACCCATCACTTTCCCCCAAACCCAATACCAGACAAAATGAATGGCTAGATGTTAGTCCTTGGTCCCAAAGGCACAATGAACGCTTATGATCAACTTCACACAGCTAGCTACATCACATGCTCCAATTTGACAAAGATTCTAAGTCAAGACTCAAGGGCATTTTTGGATTTTTAACCATTAGGGTTTTAGCTTGTGTAATTTTATTTGGATTATCTAGATAGTTCTATGAGAGGCTATATAAGGAGGATGCGAGCTGTGCATGCCCCTTGGTCCTTGTTTTTCTCTTTTGATCACAATCTTGTAAATCTGTTTTTTGGTGAATGAAAAAAAGGTTTAGAGTTTGGTGATGAGAAAAGAAGTGCCAATTTACTTTCATTGCTTAAAATTTTTATTTCTTTTGATTACTGTTTTACTTTGCTTCAAAAGGTTTTCAAGTTTCTGAATTTTCAAAAATTTCATTTTTACTCTTTTGTTTACACTTGACATTTACTGTAGCATAAGCTCATCACAAGCCTGATAAGCTTGTGACAAGCTTACTCTACTTGTTCTCTTTCCTTGTTTGTTGTGATTGTGCAGGAACCAAGAAGAAACCAACATCAAATTTTATCCATTTTCTTTGTCTTGTCAAAAATCTCAGCAAAAGTTCTGCTCAGGCCCCAGCCTGATTGGAGGTGACTTTTCAGTCACTGTTGGGCCTGGATGTAGGTCCAACAAGGTAGCATCCTTGTTTCCTTTCAGTTTTCAAAAATATTCAGTTTTATGTGATTGAGTATGGAATTTGTGAAATCTGCTTAAGTGTTGGATTAATGTGCTTGTTCTTGGTTGTTTTGATGATTTATGCATGTTAGAAGTAGTTATAAGTAGTTTGAATAGGATTGGAATTGATTTGGTTTGAAAAAAGGTGAAGTTCAGAATTTAATGGGTGTTTGGATTTGCATGTTAATTAAACTCCTTGGGGGATTTTTGTGTTAAAATCAGTCTAAACTTACCCATTAGGTTGCTAGTAAGTGTTATTTGTACTTAGGATTTCAGTTTGGGTAGAATTTAAACAAGTTTGCATGTAAAAAATGGTGTTCACTAGCAAAAACAGTCAAGCTTCATTTCTTCCTGAATTGTGAGGAATTTGCTCATCATAGCTTTGTCATTGTTAGATCTTGGTTCACCCTAGGGTTTGCAATTGTTTATGTGCTATTTGGAGGAAGTGTATGCAAGTTATTGGCTTTTAAAATTCGTTTTTGTGCATGTAACTAGTTACCATTCATCAGTAAGCTATTACCATTCATCAGTAAGCTATTTTGAGCTATTTGTGCTTGATTTTGTTAAGTAACTTGTGTGTTTTCTTGCATAAATTGACTCCCTATACTCAACTGAGTATAGGGGTGCCTTTTGTTCCAAAAGAAACCAATCCAAAAGCTAACCTAAGCTCTAAAGGTCTACTGGCCATTTTTTTTACACTACCAGTGGGAACCAATTTCCCACTGCTAGTATACAAGTTAGTACTGCCAAGCTAAAGGACAAAAGTCCAGTCACATGTCACTATCACATTCCTGATTTTTTGTCTTTAGTGCTCTTAAATTAGAGTTAGGGTTTGAGACTGGTTCCATTATTTTCTAATTTTATTTATGATTTTTCTGTTTAGGTAAAATTTTTATTACTGTTCATTTTATATTTTTTAGGTTTAATTGCAATTTTTAAATACTTTTAAGTTTCTGTTTTTGTCTTTTAGTGACAAAAATACTTATTTTTCAGTTTTATCATTTTTTATAGCTTAAGAAAAAGATTTTAAGAGTTTTAGTATAATAAGTTTTCACTGTTCACTTTTAAATTATTTTTTTAGAATTAATTTAAGTTAATTAGGGTTTTATATTAAACTGTTTTGGTCTTTTAGTGGTAAATTTATTATTTTTCAAACTTTTTCAATTTTCTACTGTTCATTAGAGTAAAATAGGATTTCTAAAATTGGTAAATTATTTTTGGCATTGTTTTATTATTTTTTATAATTATTTTAGGTTAAAAATAGTTTTAAGTGATTTAAAAATAGAAAAATAGTTTTTAAAAATTAGGAAAAATACTTTTTAGTCTTTAGATAATATAAGTAAGTAATTTGTTCAATAAAATAATACTTTGGACATTTTGATTGATTATATTTAATTTTAGGGCTTTAATTAGCATTTAAAATTGAATATTTAATTAATAAAAGGTTTTAAAATATTTTTATTGGATTTTTATTCTTATTTATATTATTTTAGACTTGTTTTAACCTTTAATTAATTTTTAGGTTTAAAATTTTTAATTTTGCAGTTTTTACGGTTTTACGTGAACGCCTTTTCGTCCTAGCTCGATCCGTCTTCGTAACCGTCTTCCTTTTCTAATATCATTTCTTTCTTTCCTTTTCAATCATATAATCACAAATCAAAATCAATTCATTACACAACGCACTAGCCTCGTCGAGAACGAACTCACTTTTAGGGTCATTCACACACGGTTTTCCTAAATCGTCGTGCATACTTGCCCTTTTTGCTCTCTTTTCCTAAAGAGTAGTAAAATCACTACATCATTTTGGCGCCGCTGCCGGGGAGGCGTGTTGTGTTTTGATTTGAACATTGTTGTTTTTTATATAGCCATAATTAGTATTTGTATTAGTAGCACTCTACTAATAGGTATTATCGGTTTTTCGTTTTTTGTGAATACTATTACTATATTGTATACGTAGAACAATAAATTCACAAGTACTCCAAATACGTGAGAAATCACAACCTTGACTTGGGAGGTCATTACCCAATCATTGTATTCGAATCTCAAACCAAAGAAAAAAGGCAAAAATAGATAAATACTTTCGTGAAGCTCGATTTTGAAAAATACAAACTATATGGTGGGTATAAGGCGGTTGTATTTCACGACCTAAAGGAAAAATGCTCTTAAGTGCTTCGCGCCGCCTCGTTTCCTCCGCTTGCTTGTGCGTATTTTGAGATTGAAAGTTAATCGAGGGTTTTGCCACCCAAAGTATTACTAAGTATCATATATATTTTCTTGGTTTCTATTGATTAAACCCTCTTGAACGATTTGGAATTCCACCATCGTTCTAAAGTCATCAAAGGCGTTCACTTCACGTGATCGTTTTAATTCCTTGAGGCTTCTTTAATCGAGAGATTTGATTAAGGAGGAGATTTGTAGATTTTTGTCTACCTAATACATTCCACAAAATCCAAAAAAAGGTAAAAACAATCAAAAACCACTAAAAAATTGAAAAAGTAAAAACACCAAAAAGAATCTTCTTTGCTCACATTCTCGTTGTACGTGACGTTTATGCAAACTCGCTCCAAAGCAACACGTGCTCGTAAACGAAGAAACAAATCAACCACTCCTTCTAGTGAGGAGTCTCCTATTGACGAACCCATCGTAGTGAAAGAAGCACCCATGGCTAATCGAACTATGATGGAGTTGCTTCAAGCACCCACCGAGGGTTATGGAGAAGCGATTGTGATTCCCGCTATCCTTGCGGAGAATTTTGAAGTTAAGACGGGTTTGTTGTCCATGATTTAAAACAACAAGTTTCGAGGTGACGAAAAGGACAACCCTCATAACCACATTCGCCAATTTAATCGTCTTACCGCCACTTGCAAGTTTAAGGACGTCTCTAACGACTCGATTAAGATGATGCTTTTTCCGTATTCCTTAGCGGGGCCCGCAAAAATTTGGTTAGAGAAAGAGCCACCCAATTCTATATTGACGTGGAAGGATCTCGTTTCAAAATTCGTGAACCAATTTTTTCCGCCCTCTAAGACTACGCATTTGAAAAACGAGATTTCAAAGTTTTCACAAGAGTATAATGAGAGTTTTTCAACGGCTTGGAATAGGTTTAAGAAAATGTTGCACGAATGTCCTCATCATGGTTTTTCCGACTTGCATCAAATTGACACGTTTTACAATGGCTTGAACGATCATGAGAGTGATTATCTTAATGCCGCCGCGGGTGGTAATTTTTTGTGTAAGACGGTCGAGGAAGCATTGTTAATCATTGAGAATAGGTCTAAGGTCTATAGTCCTCGTAGCACGTCGAATGTTCGTAAGACTTCGTCTTCGCCTTCGCCTTCATTGTCACACACCGTTGATGCTTGCCGAATCGAGGCTAATTTGGAGAACAAGATTTTTGATAAGCTTAAAGGATTGTTAATTGAGTTTAAAGTTGGTGAACAACCCACTCCCGCTACGGCTAAAGTGGTTGAGGTTTCTTGTATGTATTGTGGTGGAGCTCACGATTATTCCGAGTGCATTACCAACGGTGGTAACACTTCGAGTGCCTTCGCGGCCGCGGGAACTTATAACCAAAACGGTCAAGTTCCCCGCACTAATCAATTGACTCCACCGGGTTTTCCACCAAATCAAAATGCTAACAATTATCGAAACAATCAAGTTGGTTACCAAAACAATCAAAGAAACAATTAAAAGGGTAATAACAACTATGGGAATCAAGGAAGTAGTATCCAATTGCAAAATCAAAACCAAGACCGTAATTTTCAAAACACAAGTCAAGGTCTTCAAAATGTTTACACTAAAGAACTTCCAATGGACTTATTGAATTACGCTACGGCAAATGATAAGATTTTGGAAAACATTCAAGAGCAATTGGCTACTCAAGCTAGGGACACGGCTAAAAACACCAAGGAGTTGGATAATTTTGTGAAGGAAAATCTTAACATGAGAAATGAGTTGAAAAATGATTTTGCTAATCAAATTAGAGGTCAAAACAATAAAATTGAACAAAGTCATGCTAGACTTGAACAAATAATTGACCAAAAAGCCGCTAGTCAAGATGTTAAGCTTAATGCCATTTTAGAAGCCGTCATGGGGAACAAAGCCTCTACTTCGGGTAGTTTGCCTAGTAACACCGTATCAAACCCGAAGGGAGAGATGAAAGTGATTACCACACGAAGTGGTAAGGCACTTAAAGAACCGACTCCTCAACCAATTACTCCAACGGTGGAGGAAATTGAGGAAGAACCCGAGGTGGTGGTGGAAAAGGAGCATATCTTAAGGCCACAAAGTACCGCTCATGCCACACCTACGGTCGACCCTTTACCAACATTGGAACCCGAGATTCCAAAGACTATGCCTATGCCCCAACCCACACCACCCTTGCCTTACCCCTCGAGACTTAGGAAGGAGAAACGACAAGAGCGCGACAACTACCAATTTGAGCTTTTTATGAAAATGTTTCGTGAGTTGCACCTTAATGTGAGTTTCGCCGATGCTTTGGTCATGATGCGTCAATTCGCCGCTAACTTTAAGAGTATGTTGAACAACAAGGAGAAATTGCACCAATTTTCTAGTTGTTCGTCGGTTTATCTTAATCGCATACCTCAAAAAGTCGGTGATCCCGGTAAATTTTTGATCCCTTGTGCAATTCAAGATATGGAAGAATGCTATGCCTTGGCCGATCTTGGTGCTAGCATTAATTTGATGCCACTTGAAATCTTCAAGTCGCTCAATCTTCCTAATCTTACTCCTTCACTAATGTCTATCGAGATGGCCGACCATTCCACGATTCATGCATGTGGTTTGGCGGAAGACGTTTTTGTGAAAGTGGAGAAGTTCTACTATCCCGTAGACTTTATCGTCGTTGATATCCCCACGGATCCTCAAGTTCCTTTTATCTTAGGTCGTTCTTTTTTAGATACGTCTATGGCTTTAATTGATGTGCATGCTAGAAAGATCACCTTACGTTTCAACGACGAGGAACTTGTTATAAACGCAACGCAAAATTCTCAACTTTCTCATGTTTATTCCGTTGCTACCATAAACCTCGTTGATATGATCGACGCGGTTTGCGAGGAATTTTCACAAGAAGTTTTAGGGTTTGGTGATGAAGAAACTAGTGGCAATCTCACTATGTTAGATCCAATTCTTGATAATTCGACACCAACCTTCACTCCATTTGAAGGTGGTGGTTTTACGTTGGAAGAATGCAATGTTCCACGTACTTGTGACGAAGACCTCGAGAACGATGAGGACTTCTCGATTATCAAGGATTTTCTCAACGATTTCCCATTTCCTCCACCCGAGGAGGTTATGAGTATCGAGCCCAAATCTTCACTTGAAGAACCACCTATCCTCGAGTTGAAAGATTTACCTCCTCACCTCGAATATGTCTATTTGGAGGAGGACGACAAGTTGCCAGTTATTATTGCGAAGGAACTTTCGAATGATGAAAAAACAGCACTTGTCGATGTTCTAAAGGATCACAAAGGGGCGATTGCGTGGAAGTTATCCGACATTAAGGGAATCGATCCCAAGTTTTGTACCCACAAAATCTTAATGGAGGAGGATTTCAAGCCCACAATCCAAAGTCAAAGGAGGGTGAACCCCAAAATTCACGACGTCATCAAAAAGGAGGTCCTTAAACTCCTTGACGCGGGAATGATTTACCCTATTTCCGATAGCCCTTGGGTGATTCCTATTCATTGTGTCCCTAAAAAGGGAGGGATGACCGTTGTGCCAAACGATGCCAACGAGTTAATTCCACTAGACTCGTGACCGGATGGAGAGTGTGCATTGACTATCGTAAGATGAATGAAGCCACTCGAAAAGACCATTTTCCCTTGCCCTTCATGGACCAAATGTTGGAGCGTCTTGCGGGAAACGATTTCTATTGCTTTTTAGATGGTTTTTCCGGTTACTTCCAAATTCCCATCGATCCTCGTGATCAAGAAAAAACTACGTTTACGTGTCCATATGGAACGTTTGCCTATCGTAGAATGCCAATCGGACTTTGCAATGCACCGGGAACCTTTCAAAGGTGCATGATGGCTATTTTTCATGATATGATCGAGAAGACGATGGAAGTCTTCATGGATGACTTTTCCGTGTTTGGTAATTCGTTCACTTCGTGTTTGTCGAATCTACAGAGAATGTTAAAACGTTGTGAGGAAACCAACCTTGTGCTCAATTGGGAAAAATGTCATTTTATGGTTAAAAGTAGAATCGTCTTAGGGCACAAGGTCTCGAAAGCGGGGATTGAGGTAGATCAAGCTAAGGGAGTTAGGAGTTTCCTAGGCCACGCGGGCTTTTATCGTCGATTCATCAAGGATTTTTCAAAGATTTCTCGACCCATTACACATCTTCTTGAAAAACAGGCACGTTTTGTCTTTGACGAAGATTGAGTACGAGCCTTTGAAATCCTTAAGAGGAAACTTACCGAAGATCCCATTCTTGTTGCTCCAAATTGGAACCTCCCCTTTGAGCTCATGTGTGATGCTAGTGATTACGCCATTGGGGCCGTTTTGGGGCAACGTCATGATAAGCACTTCTTTCCTATTCACTATGCTAGCAAGACAATGACCGAGGCTCAACTTAAATACACTACAACGGAAAAGGAGTTCATTGCCGTGATGTATGCATTTGAGAAATTTCGACCTTATCTCGTCTTGACGAAATGCATAGTGTATATGGACCATTCGGCTATCAAGTATCTCATGGCGAAGCAAGATGCTAAGCCTAGATTACTTCGTTGGATTCTCCTCCTTCAAGAATTTGATCACACCATTGTTGACAAAAAAGGAGCCGAGAATCTAGCGGCCGATCATCTTTCTCGTTTGGAAGATCCTCACCAAAGTTTTTACGAGCCGAAGGAAATCACCGAAACATTTCCACTCGAGACACTTGGTGTAGTGAATTCTAAGCTTGATTCTTCCACTCCTTGGTTTGCGGATTTTGCAAATTACCATGCGGGTAACTTCATCATTAAGGGTATGACGACTCAACAAAAACGAAAATTCTTTCGTGACGTCAATTTCCACTTTTGGAACGACCCTTACTTGTTTCGAACTTGTGCGGATCAAATCATCCGACGTTGTGTATTTGGCACCGAAGCTTCTAACATCCTTAGAGCTTGCCATGAGGGACCCACGGGTGGTCACCACGGTGCTAATCTCACGGCTAACAAGGTGTTTGATGCCGGCTTCTTTTGGCCTACTATTTACCGAGATGCACAAGATCTTGTGAAGTCGTGTGATGCATGCCAATGACAAGGAAAAGCCTCATAAAAATATGAAATGCCACAAAATATCATCCAAGTGTGTGAGATCTTTGACGTTTGGGGTATAGACTTTATGGGGCCGTTCCCATCATCTCGTGGTAATAAGTACATCCTTGTTGCGGTTGACTACCTATCTAAGTGGGTGGAAGGTAAGGCTTTGCCCACCAATGATGCTCGTGTGGTAGTCAAGTTTTTGAAGCAATTGTTTTCTCGGGTTGGAACCCCTCGTGCTATCATAAGCGATCGTGGAACCCATTTTTGTAACGACCAATTTGAAAGGGTCCTAAGGAAATATGGGGTTACACATCGGCTTTCTACGGCTTATCACCCACAAACGAGTGGGCAAGTCGAGGTTTCAAACCGAGCTTTGAAGAGGATTTTAGATAGATCCGTGTGAGAAAACCGACAATTGTGGTCGGATAAGTTGGACGATGCTTTATGGGCCTATAGGACCGCTCATAAGACACCCATTGGGTGCACTCCCTATAAGCTTGTGTATGGAAAGAATTGTCATTTGCCTATCGAGTTAGAACACAAGGCTTATTGGGCCCTAAAGCATTGTAATGATCATATGGAGACCGCGGGAAAACACCGGAAAATGCAATTAAATGAATTAGATGAATTGAGGGATATTGCTTATGAAAATTCATTGATTTATAAAGAAAAAACTAAAAAGTTGCATGATTCTAAAATTAAAAACCGGGTTTTTAACATTGGGGATCAAGTTTTGCTTTTTAATTCAAGATTAAAAATCTTTTTCGGTAAGTTGAAATCCCGTTGGTCCGGTCCATTCACCGTGACTCAAGTGTTTGCGTATGGGACCATCGAGCTAGCTCAAGATGATGGTCCTAACTTCAAGGTGAATTGACATAGGTTGAAGCACTACTTTGGCGGGGAAGTTCCATCCTTGAACTACCTCGACCAAGTCACCTTCCCCATTGATAATTAGTATTGAGGGGATCGAGTCGAGCTCATGACTCGGTAATAAAAAACAAGGTGCCTCATGTGGGAGTCCCATGCTTATCCTATGTACATATTATCGCTTTCTAATGTAGCTTACGTGTGGGGATTTGTGCCCTTCCAACCTTTGTAACGTGGTTGTTTGTGAATTGTGGACTTTAGATGATCATGATCTTCACGATTGGAGCCTCTCGTGTTCGTTTTATGGGAGCATGATAGGTGTGTAAACACCCATCCTTTTACCACTTAATTCTGGCTAAAACAAGACCAAAACACGTATTTAATATCATTTGTTTGGAATTATGCGTGGTTTTTGTGTTTATTGTGTTTTCAGAGCTAACCGGATGAATATTAAAGAAAACATGGGATTGCACGGGTTTTATCAAGGAAAAAGACTCAAGACGAAGTCTATTGTCCAAGAGATGCAAAAGATTTGAAGTCAATGGGCCTATTTGAAGATTTATCGAAGAAAAGGACCAAAGATGGAAGATTTACATATGTCGAAGAAATTCAAGTCTATTAAACGAAGAAATTAAAAGACGAGTTGAATTTAATCGTCGACAAATCCCGAATCAGAATCGAAAATGTCAACTTTTCTGAAAAGACGAGAAGACAAGAAGAAAGGGAGAAAGCCCACTCACCAACCAACCACTAGGACTATATATAGGGTTTTCCTTCACATTTTAGGGAGTTAGCTTTTATTTTTTTTTCCCCAGTTTCTTTGGTTCGTAGCTTCACCAACACCATTAGGGTGTTTGGTGATTTTTCATTTTTCCTTCAATCTTGTAAGTGTTTGATCATTACTATTGTTAACTTTTACATTAATCTTTTAATTCCAATCTTTCTATCCATCTTGTTCTTCATCATCTTTTTATTGCAAGTTCTTAAGTTTTTATTTGGTTCAAGTTTGATCTTAAAAAGTTGTTGATTTAGTGTTTTTATTGGTGGGATTTTTTACTTATGGTATTTAAATGATTATTGGTTGATTTGGTAAAACCTTTTTGAGTAATTTGTGATTTGATTCGAAAACACGTTCTACTGTTCCTGTTTCTGTTCTTCAGTTCTGAACATTCCGAATAGAGCTTACATTCCGAATAGACCATTTGCTAATTCCCTTATTCCGAATATTTTAAATATTCCGAATAGTGTTGTTTTCCGCATAGATATATTTTTCCGCATAGGACTTTATTTTCCGCATAGGCCAACATTCCGAGTAGGGCATTCATTCCGCATAAGCCATTATTCCGAATAGGTTTGTTTTTCCGAATAGAACTTTCTTTTCCGCATAAGACAGATTTTCCGCATAGGCTATTTTTCCGAATTGGACAATATTCCGAGTAGAGTAGTTTTTCCGCATGGTGCATTTATTCCGAGTAAGGAAACATTCCGCATAGAGCTAGTGTATTCTGGATCATCATTTATTCCGTATAAAGCTTATTCTCAGTAAGTTGGTTTCACTGTTTAAAATGTTCTATTCAAGTAATTATGTTATTTAAATTCAAGTTTAATCTCATTAACTGTTTTGGTTCAGATTTTAATTTGCTTCAGTCATTTATCTTTTTCATAGAATAGGAAACCAAAACCCTTTTTGACACCAAAAACAAGTCATTCCACTTAGAGCCGAGATCAATTCGAGAGGATTCCGAGAAATATAATTGAACCTAGCGAAAAATAGTGTATCAAATGGCGCCGCTGCCGGCTCTTCTCGTTAAGATCAAAAGTTTTTTGTGAGAACTTGGATTTTGGGATCCGTTCCCTGTGAACGTTACTTTTTCATATAAAATTTTCAAAAAATCCAAAAAAATATAAAATTTTCAAAAAATCCTAAAAAATATAAAATTTTCAAAAATACAAAAAAATTAAAAAAAAACATAAAAACCAAAAATATTTTTGCCTTGTTTTTCTTTGTTCGTTCTTTTGCAGGTGTATGCGCACTCGATCCACGTCTTATCAAGAGCCCGAGCCTCTCGATAACTTAGACATGGCTGGTGTACAAAACAACAACAACATACCACCTCCGAACAATAATAATAACAACAAAAACCCACCTTTCAACAACATGAACAATAACCACAACAATGAGCCCCTTCCGGATAATCGCCCGATGATTGAATTGCTGCAAGCTCATGTAGATGGCAACACGGACCCAATTGTCATACCTCCAATTGCCGCCAACAACTTTGAGCTAAAATCAGGCTTTATCCAGATGGTCTCCGCTCAACCATTCTTGGGACGAACCATTGATGACCCACATGACCATATCAAGAGATTCTTGCAACTCACCAACACGGTCAAGTTCAATGGTGTTCCACAAGAGGTTATAAGGTTACAACTTTTTCCTTTTTCTTTAGAGGGACAAGCCTGGCATTGGCTTGCTAAGGAACCGCCACAGAGTATTCTCTCGTGGACGGATTTGGAAACTAAGTTCATCAATTACTTTTTCCCACCCTCTCGTACTACCGCTTTGCGGAATGAAATCATAAATTTTGAACAAAAGTACGATGAGTCGTTCAGTGAATCTTGGGATCGTTTTAAAGATCTTTTAAGAAAATGCCCACAACATGGTTTTACCAAA
The DNA here is from genome assembly GCA_025667525.1 of Glebionis coronaria. Taxonomy (NCBI): domain Eukaryota; kingdom Viridiplantae; phylum Streptophyta; class Magnoliopsida; order Asterales; family Asteraceae; genus Glebionis; species Glebionis coronaria. Next base: position 296,103,922 of record CM046875.1, read on the forward strand.
GTACATCAAATTAACACTTTTTACAATGGTTTAAGCATGAGTGACCAAGATTCACTGAACAGTGCCTCATGGGGTAATCTATTGGCTAAGACTTCCAATGCTGCTTGGGATATCATTGAGAATAAATCTCGTGTGCAAACCAAGAGTGTTCGGACCAATGTCACTAGTGCTAGCACCAATGACAGCGAGAAGCGACTGGACAAAATCACCACGCTTCTTGAATCGCTTGTTACCCACACCGTTAACAACACCAACAGCAGCAACGCTAAAAACGCTCAAGTTAACGCTGTCAGCCAACCTTGTGAGATATGCGGTGGTCCTCACTCTTACACCACTTGTACCGCCACCTAAGACTACCCTGCTGAGAATGTGAATGCAGCTTATGGCACCTATCCTCAACCTGCTTATCAATCCCGTCCTCAAGGTGACCGTAATTTGCTTAGCTATCGCTCCAACAACTACCTCTCACCACCCGGTTTTCCCCCAACCAACTCAAACCAACAACAAAACCTCAATCGCCCTCCTCAACAACAACAGCCTCGACAACTATACATACCTCCTCACAAGCAGCAACAACCACCGCAACGTAACAACCAAGTTTACCAACAACCTGCTTATCAACCACCCGTATACAATGCTCCTCCAAACCAACCCACTGCATTACACCAGGAGGTTGCAACCTACATGAGGACAAATGATGTAATCGTGGAAAATCTCCAACAGGAAGTGCGAAACTTGAAAGCAGACTTGGCCAAGCAAGGAAACGATTTGAGAGCCGACATGAGAAACACGTTGGATAGCAAAACTAATGATCTGAGGAACATGATGGCTAGTTTCTTCCAAGGTAATCAACCCTCTCCTTCGGGTACTCTTCCGAGTAATACCGTTGCGAATCCAAGAGGGGAGATGAAAGCAATCACCACTCGAAGTGGCAAAGGTACCAAGGAACCCGAGCTTCCTATAACTCCACCGGTGGTTGTGACTAAGGAGAACGAGTCACCTGCTCCTATTCCTCATCCTTCTACTTCCCCAATTTCTCCACCTCTTCCTTCTACCCCTCCTCCACCCAAGGATGTGAGTGATCCTATTCTCCCAAAGCCGTCCTCTTCTTCCAATATACCTTATCCATCTAGGTTGAGGAAAGAGAAGCTCAAAAGCAAGGACGATATTCAGGTTTCTAACTTTCTTAAAATGTTTAAACAACTGAATTTCAATATCTCCTTCGCTGAGGCTCTCGCTCACATGCCTAAATATGCGAAAATGTTTAAAGATCTTCTGAGCGACAAGGAAAAGCTCCTCGATATTGCCAACACCCAACTTAATGAGAATTGCTCTGCAGTGCTCTTAAGGAAATTGCCAACCAAGCTTGGTGATCCGGGTCGTTTCTTAATTCCTTGCAACTTCCCGGGTGTAGAGAATTGCATGGCCCTAGCCGATCTAGGTGCCAGTATTAATCTCATGCCTCTAAGTGTTTGGAAGCAATTATCTCTCCCAGAGCTAGTCCCCACCAAAATGACTTTGGAATTAGCTAACCGTACGGTTGCTTATCCAGTGGGGATAGCCGAAGACGTCATTGTAGGAGTCGACAAATTCACCTTCTCTGCTGATTTCGTTGTCGTCGACTACGAGATGGACCCCCTGTTGGTCGTCCATTCTTGAGGACCGATCGCACTCTCATTGATGTTGAAGCCGGTGAGCTTATCATGAGAGTGGGTGACGATAAAGTAGTCTTCAACATGGGAAAGTTGTCTAAACAGCCTTATTCATATGAGAGTGTTAATTGTATTGACGTTCTCGATGAGGCTTGTGAAGAACACTTTAATGATGCTTGCAAAAGTATTCCTACCTCTCTTCCCAATGTTGAAACCGTGTCCTCCATTGATTCATCGTTGTCTCTATTTGGAGATAGTGATTTATTTTGGAACAATCTTGAAGATACCATGGGAGATGTGAATTTAGCTACTAATGATTCTCCTATCAATGGGGATGAAGACATGAATTTATTTGACAATCTTCTCAACGAAGACAATCCTTCGCCTCCATCTCCCACGGTCATTGCCATCGATACTCCGACTTTGAAAACGCCTCCCGTCGAAAATCCTCCGGATTTGGAACTTAAGGAGTTGCCACCCCATCTCGAGTATGTATTCCTTGAAGAAGAGAAGAAGTCGCCAGTCATCATTGCTAAGGACCTAAGGACGAAGAAAAAGCCCGACTTATCGCCGTGTTGAAAAATCACAAGAAGGCTATTGCTTGGAATTCTGACATTCGTGGAATTGATCCTCACTTCTACACACACAAAATTCTCATGGAAGACGACTTTAAGCCCACTATTCAAAGCCAACGAAGGGTGAATCCAAAAATACATGAAGTCATCAAAACAGAGGTTATCAAACTTCTTGATGCGGGTATGATTTACCCTATTTCGGATTCACCATGGGTTAGTCCAATCCATTGTGTGCCCAAGAAGGGCGGAATAACCGTTGTTCCCAATGAACACAACGAGTTGATTTCCACTCGTCTCATTACTGGGTGGAGAGTTTGTATAGACTACCGCAAACTCAATGATGTCACGAGAAAGGATCATTTCCCTCTACCTTTTATGGACCAAATGCTTGAACGTTTAGCGGGTAATGAATATTACTGCTTTCTTGATGGTTTCTCGGGTTACTTCCAAATACCCATCGATCCTCAAGATCAAGAGAAGACTACATTCACTTGTCCCTATGGCACATTTGCTTACAAAAGAATGCCTTTTGGCTTATGTAATGCGCCAGGGACATTCCAAAGGTGCATGTTAGCTATCTTCCATGACATGGTTTAACAAACCATGGAAGTCTTCATGGATGATTTCTCGGTCTTCGGGGATTCTTTCTTTTCTTGCCTTGCCAATTTGGAACGTATGCTCAAGCTGTGCGAAGACACTCGCCTTGTTCGGAATTGGGAAAAATGCCATTTTATGGTAAAAGAAGGCATCGTGCTCGGACATAAAATTTCCAAAGCCGGTCTTGAAGTAGACCGTGCTAAAGTCGATGTTATCGCCAAGTTGCCCCCACCTTCAACCGTGAAGGGTGTGAGAAATTTTCTGGGTCATGCAGGCTTCTACCGTCGATTCATCAAAGATTTTTCTCAAATCGCTCGCCCGATGACCCACCTCTTGGAAAAAGATACTCCTTTTATCTTTTCCAAAGAGTGTCTTGAAGCCTTCAACTCGCTTAAGGATAAGCTAACTAAGGCACCCGTCTTGGTTACCCCTAATTGGGAGCTTCCCTTTGAGTTGATGTGCGATGCTAGTGATTTTGATATTGGAGCGGTTCTGGGACAAAGAGTGAATAAACACTTCCAACCAATCCATTACACTAGCAAGACAATGACAGGGGCACAATTTCATTATACGACAACCGAAAAAGAGCTTTTAGCTGTTGTCTATGCCTTTGAAAAATTTCGCCCCTATCTTGTCCTTTCCACCACCATCGTGTATACCGATCATTCCGCGCTGAAGTACTTGTTGACAAAGCAAGATTCCAAACCAAGACTTCTTCGCTGGGTTTTGCTGCTCCAGGAATTTAAAATCGAAATTCGCGATAAAAAAGGAGCAGAAAACCTAGCCGCGGATCATCTCAGCAGACTTGAGGATCCTTACCAAGGGGATCATCCGAACAAAGAAATCAATGATTCTTTTCCCTTGGAGACCTTAATGTCTATAAATTCGAATTCGAATGAAACCCCGTGGTTTGCGGACTTTGCAAACTACTTGGCGAGTGGAATTCTCAAGGAAGGGTTGACTTCTCAACAAAAGAAAAAGTTCTTCACCGACATTAAGACTTACTTTTGGGACGACCCTTACCTATTCAAACAATGTGCCGACCTGATTATTCGCCGATGTGTTGATGGACCGGCAGCTTCGGAAATCCTTGATGCTTGCCACAAAGGACCCACCGGTGGTCACTTTGGTCCCAACTACACCGCCAAAAAAGTGTTTGATTCGGGATTTTATTGGCCCACCATCTATCGTGACGCTCACGATATGGTTATACGATGTGATGCTTGCCATAAACAAGGCAAGATCACACATAAAGACGAGATGCCTCAGAATTTCATTCAAGAGTGTGAAATCTTTGATGTTTGGGGTATCGACTTTATGGGGCCACTCCCTTCTTCTAAAGGAAACAAATACATCCTTGTAGCCGTTGACTACGTCTCCAAATGGGTTGAAGCCAAAGCTTTACCCACTAATGACGCAAGGGTGGTTTGTAACTTTTTGAAAGCTCTATTCGCTAGATTCGGTGTGCCTCGTGCCATTATTAGTGATCGTGTGACTCATTTTTGCAATGAACAATTTGCTAGAGCCATGGCTAAGTACGGTGTAAACCATCGTCTTTCCACAGCCTACCACCCACAAACTAATGGCCAGGCTGAAATATCCAACCGAGGTCTTAAGCGAATTCTGGAAAGAACCGTGGGAGAGCATCGTGCCTCATGGGCTGATAAACTTGATGATGCTTTGTGGGCTTTTCGTACTGCATACAAGACTCCGATTGGTTGCACACCATATCGTCTCATGTACGGGAAAGCGTGCCACCTCCCCATTGAGTTGGAGCACAAAGCTTACTGGGCCTTGAAGTGGGCTAATTTTGATATTAACAAAGCCGGTGACCTACGCAAGATCCAACTCAATGAGCTGAATGAACTTCGGAATGAGGCTTATGAAAATTCTTTGATCTATAAGAAAAGAACTAAGCTAATTCACGACTCCAAGATCAAAAACCGAGAGTTCCATGTTGGAGACAATGTCTTACTTTTTAACTCTCGGTTGAAAATCTTTTCGGGCAAGCTGAAATCTCGTTGGTCCGGCCCATTCACCATTGCCCAAATGTTTCCATATGGTACTCTCGAGCTCGCTCAACCTAATGGACCTAATTTAAGGTGAATGGCCAACGAGTGAAGTTGTACTTTGGTGAGGACACCTCTCAGGAGGTGATTCCATCCCTCACCACGTTCCCCATGAACTAATTTTGGGTCGAGTCAGGCTCGTGACTCGGTTATCAAAAACAAGCGCTCCTCGGGAGGCAGCCCGAGTATCTATCCCTTTAACCCCCTAAGTGTAGGGGAGGACCTATTTTGGTTGTTTGTGTTTGTGTGGTGATATGATTACAGGGATAACTGCAATCTTGGAATTCTTTGAAGAACCGTGTTCCCGTGTTATCCGAAATCCGGTTCTATCTTTCAACTATCGTGCTTCAATTTTCTTCATACTCACATTTGAAATTGATCACTTTAGTCGTCCCTTCCTTAACTCGAGTTAACCAACGTGCACAATGTCATAAGTGTAGGGGAGACTTTTCCCACATGCTTAAACATTGAGGACAATGTTTATCTTAAGTGTAGGGGGGACTTCTATCGAAGTTTTAAGTGGACTTTTCCATGAAAATGCCTTCATTTAACCGGAAAATCATCTTTTTCAACATTTTTCAAATTTTTTATTAACTTTGGCCATTTAGTCGTAATTTTTAAATTTTTATCGTTGCTTTCATATGTATATATCCCGCAATAAAGTCAAAAATATTAATAAAGTGGTGTAGCTAGTTTAGATGTCTTTGACATATTAGGCCCGTTGCGTTTATTTTGACTCAACCAAAATAGACTTATCTAACTCTATTCTAGCTAGTATCCTTAACAATGTAGACCTTAATTGGTATATCAGGCTAAGCATCCACGAATCTCATTACTTGAGATTTTAAATTGTGGAGGAGGAGAAATGATAGAGTCAATTACAAGTCGGTATTCTTGCACAAGCTCACTTGGTGTATTTATTTGCCTATTCTCCCATCACTTGCTAATAATTTATCTGCAATAAGTAAGGTCGTACGATTTGAAAAGTTACTTAGCTTCTAGCCCAAGATCGTTTAAAAGTTGCTCGGTAATGATAAGAGTTCATAGCCAAGGCATAACTTATGAAGCGGGGCGCGAAGATTGGTGAGTCCGAAAAGGCCCTAACAAGGCATGAGGATTCAATTTTATTGCTGAAGATCCAAAGTGATGTGAAAAGCATTATTCCCAAAATCAATTTGAAGGATCAAGACTCACGACGAAAAGCAATCAACTCCAATAAAGATCATGGAGAAGTCTATCCGAAAAGACCCTAACAAGGTATGAGGATAAATAGATCCAAGTCCGGAAAGGAGGCGGATCGTTGTATCTCAAAATCCCAATTAGAGATTGAAGAAATAATCATGAAGTCGTGGTCAACAAAGTTGGAGTACCCCTCAAAAGTCTCCAAGTGAAGAAACTCTATTATGATGAGAAGACCATTATCTCAAGAACGTCTCTCGAAGATATGAAGTATGAAGTACATGCCAAATATCGCCCCGAGAAAGGTCTCAAATCGTGAACCAAGTTATGCCAAGATATGAACTTTTTGATATCCCGAGAAGCAGTTTTAAGAGATTTTGTCCTTTAGCTAACTATTTATCAAATCGTCCCACTTTGCTTTCTGCCTAAATAAACTATCGAAATAAGTCCAAAAATGCATCTTCATGATCATTCTAAGACAAAAATAAAATATAAGAGATACACATAGGAATAAGGGAGTTTAAGCATATAATTAAGCCATGTGTGTAAGTGTTTGATTTGCTAACTTATAATAACAATGATCTTGTTTTTAAGCTTAGTTTGGGGAACGTGAAACTTGAGGGTGATAAATCTTCGCAACACCAAAGCCCTAATGTAAGTCCTTGATTTCTTTGAAAGTTATCTCCATCCCTTTTGTTTTTCTTAAAGTTTTAATTTCTCTTAGTATTTTGATTTTTATTTAGTAGTATTTGAATAAGGCCAAGGTTGATTGATTATGAGAAAAGTGTAAAATTGCTTTATCACTAAGCATTGCATGAGGGCATGGCAATGGTTAAGTGTAGGGGATTTGATAGGTGTGTAAACACCCATCCTTTTACCACTTAATTCTGGCTAAAACAAGACCAAAACACGTATTTAATATAATTTGTTTGGAATTATGCGTGGTTTTTGTGTTTATTGTGTTTTCAGAGCTAACCGAATGAATATTAAAGAAAACATGGGATTGCACGGGTTTTATCAAGGAAAAAGACTCAAGAAGAAGTCTATTGTCCAAGAGATGCAAAAGATTTGAAGTCAATGGGCCTATTTGAAGATTTATCGAAGAAAAGGACCAAAGATGGAAGATTTACATATGTCGAAGAAATTCAAGTCTATTAAACGAAGAAATTAAAAGACGAGTTGAATTTAATCGTCGACAAATCCCGAATCAGAATCGAAAATGTCAACTTTTCTGAAAAGACGAGAAGACAAGAAGAAAGGGAGAAAGCCCACTCACCAACCAACCACTAGGACTATATATAGGGTTTTCCTTCACATTTTAGGGAGTTAGCTTTTATTTTTTTTTTCCCCAGTTTCTTTGGTTCGTAGCTTCACCAACACCACTAGGGTGTTTGGTCATTTTTCATTTTTCCTTCAATCTTGTAAGTGTTTGATCATTACTATTGTTAACTTTTACATTAATCTTTTAATTCCAATCTTTCTATCTATCTTGTTCTTCATCATCTTTTTATTGCAAGTTATTAAGTTCTTATTTAGTTCAAGTTTGATCTTAAAAAGTTGTTGATTTAGTGTTTTTATTGGTAGGATTTGTTACTTATGGTATTTAAATGATTATTGGTTGATTTGGTAAAACCTTTTTGAGTAATTTGTGATTTGATTTGAAAACACGTTCTACTGTTCCTGTTTCTGTTCTTCAGTTCTGAACATTCCGAATAGAGCTTACATTCCGAATAGACCATTTGCTAATTCCCTTATTCCGAATATTTTAAATATTCCGAATAGTGTTGTTTTCCGCATAGATATATTTTTCCGCATAGGACTTTATTTTCCGCATAGGCCAACATTCCGAGTAGGGCATTCATTCCGCATAAGCCATTATTCCGAATAGGTTTGTTTTTCCGAATACAACTTTCTTTTCCGCATAAGACAGATTTTCCGCATAGGCTATTTTTCCGAATTGGACAATATTCCGAGTAGAGTAGTTTTTCCGCATGGTGCATTTATTCCGAGTAAGGAAACATTCCGCATAGAGCTAGTGTATTCTGGATCATCATTTATTCCGTATAAAGCTTATTCTCAGTAAGTTGGTTTCACTGTTTAAAATGTTCTATTCAAGTAATTATTTTATTTAAATTCAAGTTTAATCTCATTAACTGTTTTGGTTCAGATTTTAATTTGCTTCAGTCATTTATCTTTTTCATAGAATAGGAAACCAAAACCCTTTTTGACACCAAGAACAAGTCATTCCACTTAGAGCCGAGATCAATTCGAGAGGATTCCGAGAAATATAATTGAACCTAGCGAAAAATAGTGTATCAGAGCACTCGATCGTTTGCTTTGAAGACATTTCTCAATATCCATGATATATCCTTTTGATGTTCTAACCTTAGGTTTTTAGCACACTTCATAAACGGCTTTAAATTTAATGGTTACACCCTTTCCATGCTAGATTAGGCATTCGACTACGTCTCTAGTATGGGGGTGTTTGCACCCCTAGACTCGAAACATTGAGGACAATGTTTAACTTTAGTATGGGCGGGTGAATAGATACTTGCCTTGCCAAACCTTCACGCTTTTCAAAGTTTATCTTTTTGTTAACGTTTTTGTTGCAAAATAAGGCTTAAAATGGCCAAATTTTAAAATTTTTCTCATGATTATAAGTGTTTGAAGACACGAATGTAGGTTTAACGATGGCGAGAATAAGAGTAATTTTTGACTCGACCGTGCGTGTTGAGCACTTAGCTTTGATTCCTTAACTACACATTAGGCTAAGTCTCTTAAATGAGGACGAGAAATGATAGAGTTAATTATAAGTTACTATGCTAAACGTAGAGTACTCGTATTCTTTCAAAAACTCATATGTTCTCGTTGTTTGCTTATTCTCCCTTCGCATGTAAATATTTTTTGCTTAATAAATATTGACTTAGCGGTTTATTTAGGATTGTTGGGTTTCTAGTCTTTTATAGTAGCTTCCGTGTAATTAAATTGGGAAGACATTAAGGTATCGCCAGCGTCACGGTTTTGAAGTATTGGCACCCGAATAATCGAAAGCTTCACCCAATAATAAGATTTCAAGTGCTCACCTAAATCAAGCAAACAATTTGAAGCCCCACAAGGCCGAACAATCTATGCAAAATTGAAAGTGAATCAAGCCTTAATCTTCGAAGCTTTAAAGATCCAAAATTCGCTTTAGCGTGAGGATATACGTCTTTGGCTAATAAAACCACTGATGAGGCGGATAATAAAAGGCAAGGCAAGACCAAAGTCATAATAAAAGCTTCATGGCGAAGTTGAATAAAAGATGGAGGTAAACCAAAGATAATAAGGCCCTTCCGTTAGGGGGCGTATAAAAGTCTTGGTAATAAGTCTCATGTTCAAAACCGTTATAAAACCGTGTTTATCGATTCTTCTTGTCAACTTAATTTTTTTAAATCCTTGTCTATTAGGAGGGGTTATTGATTTGATGGTCTTAGTTACACCGTTAGGACTCTATTTTTAGACATAAATCTCTATTATCGCATAAGTCAAACAATGCATCCTCGTGAAACATTCAAGACAAAATAAAATATAAGAGATACAACTTAGGAATAATGGGAGGATAAGTACGTGATTAGGGCATATGAGTAGTGTTAGCGTTACTAACTTATAATGACAATGATCTCGTTGCACGCTTGGCATGGAATTGGAGTGAAAATCGAGGACGATGAAATTATTTCTAACGAAGCATTCACGTGTTCTTATTCTATGAACCTAAACGTCCCATTTTGCGATGAAAATCATACATTATGTCTAAAACGCAAGTAGTAGTAATAGTAAGTAGAGTAGCTAGTTTATCATTCAATAAAGTGAATAAAAATAAATTTTGGAGATGCTATGATACTTTATTCTAGCATTGCGTGAGGGCACGACAATGGTTTAGTATGGGGGAGTGATGAGACTGCTTTTATACATAGTCTCATCTTCCAAATAGGGCTTAAAATGCATTAATTATCATCAAAATACCCAAATATATGCTTGTGTTTGTTGCTTGTGTATTTTAGGTACGGATATTGAGAAAATGACAAAAGATCACAAGAATCAGTCAAAAACGAACACGGGAAACGAAGTCGCACGATGAACAAAGCCCTAATGAAGAATTTTCCAAGAAAACCCTTGAAGATTTGAAGAATTATGAAGAAGGGTCCTCCAATATGGAAAAACTGACACTTTATACCCTTGTATCTTCATAATTACAAGTTTGGTCCCTAAAGTTTGTCAAAATTACAAAAAGGACCCTTAACTTTGAAGAATTGGCAAATTTAGTCCCTCAACAAAACTAAATTGTCAATATTGGTCCTCCAAGAAGTCAACAAACAAGTCAAACCTTGAAGAATGAAGAAAATGCCAAAATCAATCCTTCAAATATCATAAATTTACATTTGAAGTCTTTGATACAAGTTAAAAAAACATTTTGTGCCAAAAATGTCAACTGCCCAAACTTGTTTTCAAAGGGAAAGGAGATTATTTTTTGTTTATTACAAAGTGAAGACAAATGGGGACTTGAGGGGCCATTTCTGCCAGACCATGGAATTTTTCCCCACCAATCAACCTTCCACATCACCTTTCTCCACCAATCACACATCACCACATCACCTCCCACGCCATGTCACCAATCCACCACCAGGTTTATTTAAATAAACCTGGGTCAACCCCAGTCAAACCTCCTAAATTCCCTCCTTAACACGTTTTTAAATACATTTTTCCCCAATTCAGATTAAACCTACCCCTTAAACACCCATGAACCCTAGCTAATGCCATATACAATTAACTAAGAAACAAAGGGGTTTTTGTTAATCTTTTCCAGAACACTAATCAACCCTTTTGTCATCACTTCCCACACCAAAAACTTGAACCAAGACCAACCCATGTGTCTTGTGGGACCTCCCCTGCACCCGTCACTTTCCCCCAAACCCAATACCAGACAAAATGAATGGCTAGATGTTAGTCCTTGGTCCCAAAGGCACAATGAACGCTTATGATCAACTTCACACAGCTGGCTACATCACATGCTCCAATTTGACCAAGATTCCAAGTCAAGACTCAATGGCATTTTTGGATTTTTAACCATTAGGGTTTTAGCTTGTATTATTTTTTTCAGATTATCTAGATAGTTCTATGAGAGGCTATATAAGGAGGATGCGAGCTGTGAATGCCCCTTGGTCCTTGTTTTTCTCTTTTGATCACAACCTTGTAAATCCGTTTTTTGGTGAATGAAAAAATGGTTTAGTGTTTGGTGATGAGAAAAGAAGTGCCAATTTACTTTCATTGCTTAAAATTTTTATTGCTTTTGATTACTTTTTTACTTTGCTTTAAAAGGTTTTCAAGTTTCTGAATTTTCAAAAATTTCATTTTTACTCTTTTGTTTACACTTGACATTTACTGTAGCATAAGCTCATCACAAGCCTGATAAGCTTGTGACAAGCTTACTCTACTTGTTCTCTTTCCTTGTTTGTTGTGATTGTGCAGGAACCAAGAAGAAACGAACATCAAATTTTATCCATTTTCTTTGTATTGTCAAAAATCTCAGCAAAAGTTCTGCTCAGGCCCCAGCCTGATTGGAGGTTACTTTTCAGTCACTGTTGGGCCTGGATGTAGGCCCAACAAGGTAGCATCCTTGTTTCCTTTTTCGGTTTTCAAAAATATTCAGTTTTATGTGATTGAGTATGGAATTTGTGAAATCTGCTTAAGTGTTGGATTAATGTGCTTGTTCTTGGTTGTTTTGATGATTTATGCATGTTAGAAGTAGTTATAAGTAGTTTGAATAGGATTGGAATTGATTTGGTTTGAAAAAAAGTGAAGTTCAGAATTTAAGGGATGCTTGGATTTGCATGTTAATTAAACTCCTTGGGGGATTTTTGTGTTAAAATCAGTCTAAACTTACCCATTAGGTTGCTAGTAAGTGTTATTTGTACTTAGGATTTCAGTTTGGGTAGAATTTAAACAAGTTTGCATGTAAAAAATGGTGTTCACTAGCAAAAACAGTCAAGCTCCATTTATGCCTGAATTGTGAGGAATTTGTTCATCATAGCTTTGTCATTGTTAGATCTTGGTTCACCCTAGGGTTTGCAATTGTTTATGTGCTATTTGGAGGAAGTGTATGCAAGTTATTGGCTTTTAAAATTCGTTTTTGTGCATGTAACTAGTTACCATTCATCAGTAAGCTATTACCATTCATCAGTAAGATATTTTGAGCTATTTGTGCTTGATTTTGTTAAGTAACTTGTGTGTTTTCTTGCATAAATTGACTCCCTATACTCAACTGAGTATAGGGGTGCATTTTGTTCCAAAAGAAACCAATCCAAAAGCTTTCCTAAGCTCTAAAGGTCTCCTGGCCATTTTTTTTACGCTACCAGTGGGAACCAATTTCCCACTGCTAGTATACAAGTTAGTACTTCCAAGCTAAAGGACAAAAGTCCAGTCACATGTCTCTATCACATTCCTGATTTTTTGTCTTTAGTGCTCTTAAATTAGAGTTAGGGTTTGAGACTGGTTCCATTATTTTTCTAATTTTATTTGTGATTTCTCTGTTTAGGTAAAATTTTTATTACTGTTCATTTTATATTTTTTAGGTTTAATTGCAATTTTTAAATACTTTTAAGTTTCTGTTTTTGTCTTTTAGTGACAAAAATACTTATTTTTCAGTTTTATCATTTTTTATAGACTAAAAAAAAGATTTTAAGAGTTTTAGTATAAAAAGTTTTCACTGTTCACTTTTAAATTATTTTTTTTAGAATTAATTTAAGTTAATTAGGGTTTTATATTAGATTGTTTTTGTCTTTTAGTGGTAAATTTATTATTTTTCAAACTTTTTCAATTTTCTACCATTAATTAGAGTAAAATAGGATTTTTAAAATTGGTAAATTATTTTTGGCATTAATTTATTATTTTTTATAATTATTTCAGGTTAAAAATAGTTTTAAGTGATTTAAAAATAGAAAAATAGTTTTTAAAAATTAGGAAAAATAGTTTTTAGTCTTTAGATAATATAAGTAAGTAATTTGTTCAATAAAATAATATTTTGGACATTTTGATTAATTATATTTAATTTTAGGGCTTTAATTAGCATTTAAAATTGAATATTTAATTAATAAAAGGTTTTAAAATATTTTTATTGGATTTTTATTCTTATTTATATTATTTTAGACTTGTTTTAACCTTTAATTAATTTTTAGGTTTAAAATTTTTAATTTTGTAGTTTTTACGGTTTTACGTGAACGCCTTTTCGTCTTAGCTCGATCCGTCTTCGTAACCGTCTTCCTTTTCTAATATCATTTCTTTCTTTCCTTTTCAATCATATAATCACAAATCAAAATCAATTCATTACACAACGCACTAGCCTCCTCGAGAACGAACTCACTTTTAGGGTCATTCACACACGGTTTTCCTAAATCGTCGTGCATACTTGCCCTTTTTGCTCTCTTTTCCTAAAGAGTAGTAAAATCACTACATCATCTCCCATCATCATTGCTAAGGACTTGAAAGAAGAAGATAAATCTCGCCTCATCACCGTGCTTAAAGATCATAAGAAGGCAATTGCTTGGAAAATTTCCGATATCCGCGGAATTGATCCGAACTTTTGTACTCACAAGATTCTCATGGAAGATGACGTTAAACCCGTAATCCAGAGCCAAAGAAGGGTTAATCCTCGCATTCACGACGTCATCAAACAAGAGGTTATCAAACTTCTTGATGCCGGCTTGATTTACCCTATCTCGGATTCGCCATGGGTAAGTCCCGTCCATTGTGTGCCCAAGAAGGGCGGAATAACCGTTGTTTCCAATGAACAAAACGAGTTGATTACCACTCGTCTCGTTACTGGGTGGAGAGTTTGTATCGACTATCGCAAGCTCAATGATGCCACGAGAAAAGATCACTTTCCTCTTCCTTTCATGGATCAAATGCTCGAGCGTCTTGCGGGTAATGACTATTACTGCTTCTTAGACGGTTTCTCCAGGTATTTTCAAATTCCCATCGATCCCAAGGACCAAGAAAAGACCACATTCACTTGTCCCTATGGAACATTTGCTTACAAATGCATGCCTTTCGGTTTATGCAATGCTCCTGGGACGTTCCAAAGGTGTATGATGGCTATCTTCCATGACATGGTTGAAGAAACTATGGAAGTATTCATGGATGATTTCTCGGTTTATGGTGATTCTTTCTCTGCTTGCCTTTCTAATTTAGAACGTATGCTTAAGCGGTGTGAAGACACTCGCCTTGTTCTGAATTGGGAAAAATGCCATTTCATGGTAAAAGAGGGCATCGTGCTAGGACACAAAATTTCCAAAGCCGGTCTTGAAGTGGGCCGTGCTAAAGTCGATGTTATTTCTAAGTTGCCTCCACCTTCAACCGTGAAGGGTGTGAGAAGTTTCCTTGGTCATGCGGGCTTCTACCGTCGCTTTATCAAAGATTTTTCTAAAATCGCTCGCCCGATGACCCGCCTCTTGAAAAAAGATACTCCTTTTATCTTTTCCAACGCGTGTATTGAAGCCTTCAACCTGTTTAAGGATAAGCTAACTAAGCCACTGGTCCTAGTTACCCCTAATTGGGAGCTGCCTTTTGAGTTGATGTGCGAGGCTAGCGACTTTGCTATTGGAGCAGTTTTGGGCCAAAGAGTGAACAAACACTTCCAACCGATCCACTATGCTAGCAAGACAATGACGGGGGCTCAATTGCATTACACGACAACCAAAAAAGAGCTTTTAGCTGTTGTCTATGCCTTTGAAAAGTTCCGCCCCTATCTTGTCCTTTCTACCAACATCGTGTATACCGATCATTCCGCGTTGAAGTACTTGTTGACTAAGCAAGATTCCAAACCAAGACTTCTTCGCTGGGTTTTGCTACTCCAAGAATTTAAAATCGAAATTCGCGATAAGAAAGGAGCTGAAAACCTAGCCGCGGATCATCTCAGTAGACTTGAGGATCCTTATCAAGGGGATCATCCGAACAAAGAGATCAATGACTCTTTTCCCCTGGAGACCTTAATGTCTATCAACACGACTTCTGATGAAACCCCGTGGTTTGCAGACATTGCAAACTACTTGGCGGGTGGAATTCTCGTTGACGGGCTAACATCCCAACAAAAGAAGAAGTTCTTCAAAGACATTAAGACTTACTTTTGGGAAGACCCGTATCTATTCAAACAATGTGCTGATTTGATTATTCGCCGATGTGTTGATGGACCGGCAGCTTTAGAAATCCTTGATGCTTGCCACAAAGGACCCACCGGTGGTCACTTTGGTCCCAACTACACCGCCAAAAAAGTGTTTGACTCTAGATTTTATTGGCCCACCATTTACCGTGATGCTCACGAGATGGTTAAACGTTGTGATGCTTGCCAAAAATAAGGCAAGATCACACATAAATACGAGATGCCTCAGAATTTCATTCAAGAATGTGAAATCTTTGACGTTTGGGGTATCGACTTTATGGGGCCATTCCCTTCCTCTAAAGGAAACAAATACATCCTTGTAGCCGTTGACTACGTTTCCAAATGGGTTGAAGCCAAAGCTTTACCCACTAATGACGCAAGGGTGGTTTGTAACTTTTTGAAATTGCAATTCGCTAGATTCGGTGTGCCTGGTGCCATTATTAGTGATCGCGGGACTCATTTTTGCAATGATCAATTTGCTAGAGTCATGGCTAAGTATGGTATAAATCATCGTCTATCCACCGCATACCACCCATAAACTAATGGCCAGGCTGAAATCTCTAACCGAGGATTAAAGTGAATTCTTGAAAGAACCATGGGAGAGCATCGTGCCTCATGGGCTGATAAACTTGATGATGCTCTGTGGGCTTTCCGTACCGCATACAAGACTCCGATTGGTTGTACACCATATCGTCTCGTGTACGGGAAAGCATGCCACCTCCCCATTGAGTTGGAGCACAAGGCTTACTGGGCCTTGAAGTGGGCTAACTTCGATATCAACAAAGCCGGTGACCTACGCAAGATCCAACTCAATGAGCTGAATGAACTCCGGAATGAGGCTTATGAAAATTCTTTGATCTAAAAGGAAAGGACTAAGCTCATTCACGACTCTAAGATTAAGAACCAAGATTTCCAAGTTGGAGACAAAGTTTTACTCTTTAACTCTCGGTTGAAAATCTTTTCGGGCAAGCTGAAATCTCGTTGGTCCGGCCCATTCACCATTGCCCAAATTTTTCCATATGGTACTCTCGAGCTCGCTTAACCTAATGGACCTAATTTTAAGGTGAAAGGCCAACGAGTGAAGTTGTACTTTGGTGAGGACATCTCTCATGAGATGATTCCATCCCTCACCATGTTTCCCATGAACTAATTTTGGGTCGAGTCAGGCTCGTGACTCGGTTATCAAAAATAAGCGCTCCTCGGGAGGCAGCCCAAGTATCTATCCTTTTCCGTTTTAACCTCCTTAGTATAGGGGGACTTCTATAGGTTCTTTGTGTTTGTGTGGTGATGTGATTACAGGGATGAATGCACTTTTGGAACCTTTGAAGAACCGTGCTCCCGTGTTATCCGAAATCCGGTTCTATCTCTCAACTATCGTGATTCAATTTTCTCCATACTCACATTTGAAATTGATCACTTTAGTCGTCTCTTCCTTAGCTTGAGTTAACCAACGTGCACAATGTCATAAGTGTAGGGGAGACTTTTCTCACATGCTTAAACATTGAGGACAATGTTTATCTTAAGTGTAGGGGGACTTCTATCGAAGTTTTAAGTGGACTTTTCCATGAAAATGCCTTCATTTAACCGGAAAATCATCTTTTTCAACATTTTTCAATTTTTTTATTAACTTTGGCCATTTAGTCGTGATTTTTAAATTTTTATCGTTGCTTTCATATGTATATATCCCGCAATAAAGTTAAAAATATTAATAAAGTGGTGTAGCTAGTTTTGAAATCTTTGACATATTAGGCCCGTAGCGATTATTTTGACTCAACCCGAATAGACTTATCCAAGTTTATTCTAGCCAGTATCCTTAACCATGTAGACCTTAATTGGTTTATTAGGCTAAGCATCCACGAGTCTCATTACTTGAGATTTTAAATTGTGGACGACGAGAAATGATAGAGTCAATTATAAGTCGGTATTCTTGCACAAGCTCATTTGGTGTAATTATTTACCTATTCTCCCATCACTTGCTAATAATTTATCTGCAATAAGTAAGGTCGTACGATTTGAAAAGTTACATAGCTTCTAGCCCAAGATCGTTTAAAAGTTGCTCGGTAATGATAAGAGGTCATAGCCAAGGCATAACTTATGAAGTGGGGCGCGAAGATTGGCGAGTCCGAAAAGGCCCTAACAAGGCATGAGGATTCAATCTTATTGCTAAAGATCCAAGGTGATGTGAAAAGCATTATTCCCAAAATCAATATGAAGGATCAAGACTCACGACGAAAAGCAATCAACTCCCATAAAGATCATGGAGAAGTCTATCCGAAAAGACCCTAACAAGGTATGAGGATAAATAGATCCAAGTCCGAAAAGGAGGCGGATCGTTGTATCTCAAAATCCCAATTAGCGATTGAAGAAATAATCATGAAGTCGTGGTCAACAAAGTTGGAGTACCCCTCAAAAGTCTCCAAGTGAAGAAACTCTATTAACGAAGAGAAGACCATTATCTCAAGAACGTCTCTCAAAGATATGAAGTATGAAGTACATGTCAAATATCGGCCCGAGAAAGGTCTCAAATCGTGAACAGAGTTATGCCAAGATATGAACTTTTTGATATCCCGAGAAGCAGTTTTAAGAGATTTTGTCCTTTAGCTAACTATTGATCAAATCGTCCTACTTCGCTTTCAGCCTAAATAAACTATCGCAATAAGTCCAAAAATGCATCTTCATGATCATTCTAAGACAAAAATAAAATATAAGAGATACACCTAGGAATAAGGGAGTTTAAGCATATAATTAAGCCATGTGTGTAAGTGTTTGATTTGCTAACTTATAATAACAATGATCTCGTTTTTAAGCTTAGTTTGGGGAACGTGAAACTTGAGGGTGATAAATCTTCGCAGCACCAAAGCCCTAATGTAAGTCCTTGATCTCTTTGCAAGTTATTTCCATATAGCTATTTTCAAGTGAAAATGGTTTTCTATCCTTTTGTTTACTTTAAAGTTTTAGTTTCTCTTAGTACTTTAATTTTTGTTTAGTAGTATTTTATTAAGGCCAAGGTTGATTGATTATGAGAAGAGTGTAACATTGCTTTATCATTAAGCATTGCATGAGGGCATGGAAATGGTTAAGTGTAGGGGATTTAATAGGTGTGAAAACACCCATCCTTTTACCACTTATTTCTTGCTAAAACAAGACCAAAACGCGTATTTAATATCATTTGTTTGGAATTATGCGTGGTTTTTGTGTATATTGTGTTTTCAGATTCAACCGGATGAATATTGAAGAAAACATGGGATTGCACGGGTTTTATCGAAGAAAAAGACTCAAGACGAAGTTTATTGTCCAAGAGATGCAAAAGATTTGAAGTCAATGGGCCTGTTTGAAGATTTATCGAAGAAAAGGACCAAATATGGAAGATTTACATATGTCGAAGAAACTCAAGTCTATTAAACGAAGAAATTAAAAGACGCGTTGAATTTATCACCGACAAATCCCGAATCAGAATCGAAAACGTCAACTTTTATGAAAAGACGAGAAGACAAGAAGAAAGGGAGAAAGCCCACTCACCAACTAAATGGAAGACCTATATAAAGAGGGATACTTCACACATTTTAGCCAGTTTTTAATTTTTAGTTTTTATTTTTTTCCTCTTTTCTTTCCTTCCTGTTCGTAGGTATCACCAACACCATTAGGGTGTTTGGTGATTTCATTTTTCTTGATTTAATCTTTAATCTTGTAGTTTTAATCCTTTCCTTTGATTTTTTAACCCTTAATCATCAATATAATCTTTCCATTTCATCTTGTTCATCTTCTCTTTTTATTCAAAGTTCTAAAGTTCTTGTTTGGTTGATTTGATCTTCTAAAGTTAGTGGGTTTTGTGTTTTTATTGTTGGGATTTGATGTTTATGGTTAGTAGATGATTTGTGATTATTTTGTTTAAGATTTGGTTAAAAACTTGGTCGATTTTTGATAAAATCGTGTTCCCCTGTTTCCTGTCTGTTTACTGTTCTTCATCCCCATTTATTCTAGATATCAAAATTATTCCGAGTAACACTTTATTCCGAATGGCAATTTATTCCGGATAGCACCATTATTCCGGATAGCACATTTATTCCGAGTAGCATTTATTCCGGATGGCCATTTATTCCGGATTACCTATTTATTCCGGATTACCTATTTATTCCGCATAAGCATTTTATTCCGCATAGCAATTTATTCCGAATAGCCTATTTATTCCGGATAGCTTTTTTATTCAGGATAGGCATTGTATTCCGAGTAGAACATTATTCCGGATGGCCATTTATTCCGGATAGAACCTTTATTCCGAGTAGCAAACTTATTCCGAGTAGCAGACTTATTCTGAGTAGCCTTTTATTCCGGATGGCCATTTATTCCGGATAGCACCATTATTCCGGATAGAGCATTTCTTCAGTTATTCCACATCAACAACATTATTCCGAATCAAGCAAGTTTTCAGTGAGGTTATTTTACTGTTTAATCGTTTAATTGTTTAATTTAAATTCAAGTTTGATTTCATTAACTGTTTTTGGTTTAAATCTTTATTTACTTCATTCATTTACCTTTTTAGTAGAATAGAAAACCAAACACCCTATTTGTCACCAAGAACCATCATTCCACTTTGAGCTGTGATCAATTCGAGTAGATTCCGAGAAATAAATCTGAACCCCATACCAAATCGCTTGTATCAAAAAACTCAACTATAATTTTGGCGCCGCTGCCGGGAAGGCGTTTTTGTTTTGATTTGTCTATTGTTGTTTTTATATATAGCCATAATATCTATTTGTATTAGTAGCACTCTACTAATACGTATTATCGGTTTTTCATTTTTTGTGTGAATATTATCAATATATTGTATACGTAGAACAATAAATTTACAAGTACTCCAAAAGTGTAAAAACACAACCTTAACTTGGGAGGTCATTACCCAATATTTGTATTCGAATCTCAAACAAGAAATCAAAGGAAAAAATAGATAAATACTTTCCTGAAGCTCGATTTTGAAAAATACAAACTAAAAGGTGGGCATAAGGCGGGTATTATAAAATATACCCTAAGGAAAAAGGCTCTTAAGTGCTTCGCGCCGCCTCGTTTCCCCGCTTGCTTGTGAGTATTTTGAGATTGAAAGCTAATCGAGGGTTTTACCGCCCAAAGTATTACTAAGTATCATATATATTTTCTTGGTTTCATTTGATTAAACCCTCTTGAACATTTTGGTGTTCCACCAACGTTCTAAAATCATCGAAGGCGTTCACTTCACGTGATTTTTTTCATTCCTTGAGGCTTCTTTAATCAAGAGATTTGATTAAGGAGGAGATTGGTAGATTTTGGTCTACTTAATACAATCACAAAAATCCAAAAAAAGTAAAAACAATCAAAAACCACAAAAAAATTGGAAAAATACAAAACACCAAAAAGAATCTTCTTTGCTCATCCCCTCGTTGTACGTGACGTTTATGCAAACCCGCAACCAAGCAAGACGTGCACGTAAACAAAAGACCGAAAGGAGTCAACACCTACTCCTAATCTTTCTAGTGAGGAGTCTCCTATTGACCAACCTATTGTAAGAGAGGAACCAACCATGGTGAATCGAACTATGATGGAGTTACTTCAAGAACCCACTGAGGGTTATGGAGAGGCTATTATGATTCCCGCTATCCTTGCGGAGAATTTTGAAGTGAAAGTTTGTTGTCGATGATCCAAAACAACAAATTCCGTGGTGATTAAAAGGACAACCCGCACAACCATATCCGCCAATTCAATCGTCTTACCGCCACTTGCATATTTAAAGATGTTGCTAATGACTCGAATAAGATGATGCTTTTTCCGTATTCCTTAACGGGGCCCACTAAAATTTGGTTAGAGAAAGAGCCACCCAATTCTATATTGACGTGGAAGGATCTCGTTTTTAAGTTTGTGAACCAATTTTTTCCGCCCTCTAAGACTACGCATTTGAAAAACGAGATTTCAAAATTTTCACAAGAATTTAATGAGAGTTTTTCAACGGCTTGGAATAGGTTTAAGGAAATGTTACGTGAGTGTCCTCATCACGGTTTTCCGACTTGCATCAAATTGACACGTTTTACAATGGACTTAATGATCATGAAAGGGATTATCTAAAACGGTTGAGGAAGCGTTGTTGATAAATGAGAATAGATCTAAGGTGTATAGTCCTCGTAACACATCGAGTGTTCGTAAGGCTTCGTCTTCGGATTCACCTTCTTTGTCTAATACCATCGATACTTGCCAAATTGAGGTGAACTTGGAAAACAAAATCTTTGATAAGCTTAAAGGACTTTCAATTGAATTCAAAGTTGGAGAACAAAGTGCTCCCGCTACGGCTAAAGCGGTTGAGGTTTCATGTATGTATTGTGGTAGAGGTCATGATTTCTCCGAGTGCATTACCAACGGTGGTAACACTTCGAGTGCCTACGCGGCCACGGGAACTTACAACCAAAACGGTCAAGTTACCCGCTCTAATCAATTGACTCCACCGGGTTTTGCTCCTAATCAAAATCCTAACAACAACTATCGAAACAATCAAGTTGGCTTTAAAAGCAATTACAAAGGAAACTATGGGAATCAAGGGGCTAATAATCAAGTTTCAAACAAAAATCAAAACAATGATTTTCAAAACAACAACAAGGGTTTGCAAACTTTGAAAGATCTTCCAAATGAATTTGTTGAATACGCTAATGGAAACGATGCTAGGTTTGACAACATTCAAAGAGAAATCATTAGCCTAAGATCCGAGTTTAAGAACGACTTGAAGAAGGAGCTTAAAATCCATACAAACAAAATGGAAGGGAATGTAACTAGGTTACAACAAAACCAACAAAAAATGGAACAAGGGCAACATGAAATGAAACAAGAGATGATTAAGGCCGAGAAGAGGCAATCCATGTTTGAGGACAAAATTTCATCTATGTTTGAGGCTATTATGTGCAAACCATCTTCGAGTAGTCTTCCTAGTAACACCATATCGAACCCTAAGGGAGAGATGAAAGTGATTACCACACGTAGTGGTAAGACACTAAAGGAACCGACTCCTCAAACAATTGCTCCTACGGAGGATGCAATTGAGGAAGAACCTGAGGTGGTGGTCGAAAAAGAGCATGTCCCAATCCCACGAAGTACCGATCATGCCACACCTACGGTTGACCCATTACCACATTTAGAACCCGAGATTCAAAAGGCTATACCTATGCCTCAACCCACACCACCTTTGCCTTATCCATCGAGACTTAGAAAGGAGAAACGTCAAGAGCGCGATAATTATCAATTTGAGCTTTTTATGAAAATGTTTCGTGACGTTCATGTTAATGTGACTTTTGCCGATGCTTTGGTCATGATGCCTCGATTCGCCGCTAACTTTAGGAGTATGTTGAACAACAAGGAGAAATTGCAACAATTGTCTAGTTGTTCATCGGTTTATGTAACACCCCCAAAATTTTACATTTTTCAATACAGCGGAAGACTCGTTGGTGTAACCGGATAGCACATTACTCACATCATAGACAACGCTTAAAAATCGCGTCATTTAATAATAAAGCATTTCCATTCATAAATATCAGATTTACATAGGTCCCAAGTCATTGTAATTCATACAAGTTTTACAAAGCATTTGAATGGAAATTATTATTTAAGTGCGAGCCATGAATTCTTGTTGTCTTCCCGAGAATTACCTTCAAGTACCTGAGATAAAACATGTTAAAAGAAAAGGTCAGCGATAACGCCGAGTGAATTCATAGAGTTTAATAAAACCATTAATATATCATCGGTATATAATTATTACCGAAAATCATTTTGTACAAATCTTTGTAATAGGCCATTAAATAGCCAAAGTCATTTTATACAAATCCTTATCAAAAATCATAATATAGGTTGTTGCCTTCAAAACCATTATACAAACCAATGTCGTAAAAACATCATACAATACGTTTTATAACGTTGTATAAAGTTAAATAAAAATCGTTATATGGATATGGTTATATAAAACCAAAACACGAACATAATATCAATAATAAGACCCTGTATTGCTAGTCAGGCAATATATTGTAATTCAATGCATAAAGCAGTATTGTCGTTATTTGGATTATTATAAGTCGCATGACATTGTTACCTTACTATAACCAACAACGGGTAGCTAACCCGAAACTCAATTTGCCCATCTAAGTTAGCGTGTCGTCACAAAAATCACGCTATGGAAATTTTCTCATACATAAATTCGCTTACCAATCAATGTGGCACGACGGGGATCAAACGTCAAGGCGTGAACTGGGTTGATCGTCCCCAAATAGTACTATTATATGCATAAGCGTCTACCAAATCCCGGTAGTTCACAATTCATGCTAATGGGACTTTTAGTGACATAACATAACTTTAATAATCCATTTCATTTCATCTATCGGGTCATATAATCATTCATCGGGTCATACAATCATTCGGGTCCAAATCAATAACAAACAATCGGGACAAATGGTGTGCTATTTTAGTAAAACTAACATGTTATCTCCCTCGCGGGTTTATAAAACATTTCATAAAAACATTTAAAAGAGTACGAGGCTATGAACTCACGTTGATGTGGGAAAGCGGGTTATCGGCAATTCGGATGTACGGTACGTGCTTCAATCACGGAAACCTAGACAAATAGTACTCGGTCTTAGACTCTTGTCCAATGAATTTATAAAAACAATGGCTATGTATATCTATGATGATATCATGAGTATGATGATGATCAAGTGGGATTGTACATTCTCATTTACTCATTTTAGTGTTACGTGTTGACAACTTTTATACTTGTTTCACTAGTTCATCTTCTTTACTTGTCAAGGCCCATTAGGCCCATTATAAGTCCATTACATTATATTGATCCATTTTACACTTTTAATATCAGTATTATACTTACAAGTTAGGCCCGAGTGGGTTAAGCCCAATAAGTAAGTTTATAAGTGTTTAGCCAAATTAGTTGGATTAATAGTCCAATAAGGCTAACTTAGCCCGTTAATGTCCATATGTTATATAGTTCGGGTTTTATCGGTTTTTACTTGTATTAAGTACTTATATATCAGTATATGACTTATAAAAAAGTTTACATTAGACGGGTCCGACCGTCTAAGTTTTAATTGACGAAAAACGTTAATTTTACGGTATTAGCCGAAAAGACGTAAAAATCATGTTTATAGTTTTATAACTTATAAAACTTATCAAACTACCATTTTTATAAAATGTCCATTTATTTATCCTTATAAAAATTTATATAAATGTAATATATAAGTTAGTGGGTTTTAATTCACATTTTATACTATATTTATTTGAGTGCTTATATAATAGTATTAAACTTTAGTTTCACAAAATCTGATTTTTAGTTTTACTTTCACCATTTTTATCATATCTTGAGTTCTACAAGGAGATAGAAGCTCATTTTTTGATGACATAAACTTAATATTATTTGTTACAAATAACTTAGGTTTAGATAATGCTCAATCAAAGTCTAAGTATCCCTAACAGTCCTCACAAAACAGACTATTCAGATTGATACACTAATTTTGTTTTGATCATATCTCACTCATTATAATGATTCCATTTCATGGCCAACTCTCACATGTGTATAAGACCTAATACTTACTGTATATTGATTCTACTTTGCCATTTTATTAGTTTAACATATGGTTAGTTACTGTTTTTACACATCTAACTTATTAAGCAAGATTTTAACCTTTTTACATATGGTTTTCCATCTTTTTAACCATGTTTATCAACACCAAATCCCCACATAATATTTTTAATAATCATTCATCATTATATACATATACATAAATAAAGAAAATACAAGATTACATAATCAAAATAACAAGAGGATAGGAAGAAACAATCTCTATGCCACCATTAGTGATGAAAAGATGAGTTTTTGATGAACAAGGCTTGGATTTTGATGGAAAAACTAGTGATAAACCAATATCATCTTCAAGTCCACCAATATTTATAATCTCCTTGTGGGAAATCAGCCCTAGGACACCAAGAAATCTCCTGTTTGGATGTTAGAATCACCTCCAATCTCCATAACTTCGAAGGGTATTCAACTTGTGCAAGTTAAACACATGATTCATGGTTGAATTTTTGATCAAATGGGGTGTTTGGGAGCATGGTGGACGTTCATGGGGAGCCAAGAGAGTTTGTGTGTGGTTTACATGTTGTAAATGAGATAATGGTTTAGTCTTGGCTAGTTTTGTGTTGCTAGTGGTTTAGAAAGAAACAAGGACAAGTGTTCTTGTTTACATAAGTAAACTTGACACATCAAGAGTGTGTTATGTACTCTTGGATGCCACTTGTATAGGGGTGGGCAAGTGTAAACTTGTCCCATCCCTATTAATTTACGGGTACTCCTCGATTCTAGTTTCCTCGATTTGCATGCCCTCGGGTCGTTTTACAAAAAACGTTTTTATAAGTTATGAATCAACGGCACAAAACGAATCTAATAAAAATTGTCTCATCAAAAACGGAGTTCAAAAACGTAAATACGTAATCCTAAGGTTTCCGGTTTAGTCGTATAGGAAGTTAAATTATAATCGTAAGTCCTAACCTCTTCTCGTAAATTTGTGAGTTTATGAACCAACAAAAATTTAAAATTCCAAAATAATATTCACGGATAAATTTATTTCCTGAAATGTCGGACTGTCACCAAAACGGTGTATGTAAACGTAAGCACGTAACGTAGAATCCTCCGGTTTAGACGTAGTCGATGCTACTTCAAGACGTAAATCAAAATTTCTTCCCAAAAATAAGTGAGTTCATAATATAACATTAAAATAATGTTTTTAGATAATATTTGATAATAAAATAGCAACCATAAATTGACGGATTATCACAGCATTTACCCCTAAACAGGATCTTTGTCCTCAAAGATCATCTTATCTTACTACTCGCTTCTTATAGAGTTAAAGACATGTGGGTATTTCCTCCACATTCGGTCTTTTCTCACAAGTGTAATCCATTACAATACGCGAGTTTCATCAAACATAACTACGGGAATAAGATCAGGCTTAATGTTGACTTACTTTCTCTATCCATGATGTTCACGGGTTTTTGATGAATGCAACTTTTCGCCGATCTAAACTTCATTAAGGAATAGTCAGATTTTCACTTGATACACATTTTATCAAGTTCGATATACGAAACATAATTCACGCAGCACTTGAAGTCCTAGGGTAGATCCAGCTTATATGCCATTCAAACCAACTTTTACATCATCTCAATGGTCCCATAAAACGGGGACTTATATCTCATGATCTTTCAGATCATCAATTCATTTTTCCATGGTTAAATTTTTTGGCATAACTTCGCTACCCATCTAGCACTTCAAGATCTACATTTCATATTGACATAACCTCCTGCCCACTACCGGCAGTCAATAATCAGATCCTAATTTCAACAATCATTTAAGGTTTCGCGGGTCGAGTATTTTGTAAGGTTAGGTTCGCCATCATAGGAAACCTTTAACCTAAAAGACATGTCCAACTCACAATGGGTGTATGTCGGGTGTCTTCATCCCAACTCCTGCTTACAGATGCTCTAATATATATCCTCACAAGATTCGATCTTGATCCTAATACGATAATTATCAAGGATAATCTCTCCAAAGGAAAACGATTTTACAGTCTATTACCAAAGGTCGATCATTCAAACATAAAACAACACTTATAGTATTTTGTATCGTTACTTTACCTCGTCCCTTCGATTGGGGTGGTACAGTACCCTCATCAAGATTCGTTCTCAATGACTTCTGAGCAAATCTCTAGAAATTCGATGCGAAGCGAGGATCTTGATAGAGATGATCGATACAGGCACACCATGTTTACATAACTCCTTTAAATACAAAATAGTCAATTTCTTCATCAATAATCTATTATTAACAGGAATGATATTAGCATATTTGGCCAGCCTGTCGATGATGACCAAAATCGAATCAAATTCAGATGATGACCTTTGCAATAGCTAGAAGTTTACTAATGTATGAGGCGGTGTCTGCCTTCATAATTTTCCATCATTACAACTTCTTCTGATAATGATACATTAAATCAGAAATGACAGGAATAGAATACTTATACTTACATGATTCCAACATAACTATATCTCAAAATCTCCATTTTTAGGCAACCTCAAGTGACCTATTATACATTCAACGCCATCGGCTTCTCAATTCTAATGGTTCACATTAGCCGCGAACCCCCTTTTATTATTTATATTATACTTCTTATAGGCATCAATTATTTCTAAATTGTTCGGGCAAATTACTTTGCACCGTCATTATTAAGGAACACAATCCTAATTGATTCTTTATCCTTTCTATATTATGTGTCAGTATCTACATTCATCTTCCCTGATGAAATAATTATCATGTCTGTATTTATTCAAAAATTATTTCTTCACATTTTCTGAGTTTTAGTTCCTTCTCAACTATCATTTTTATCCGTTTTACTCAATCCGACGTCTAAAGCGTCGATAGCTATTACAAGTAATTAAATAATAAATATTAATTTTATGAAACGTAACCGTAAAAATTTTAAATTTTCTCAGTTTGTCTAATTATAGAAAAATGTTCAAAATAGATTTGAATTTAATTAATACGATTTTTGTTGATTTAACAAAAATAATTAATAAGATTCGTAAATGTTCGAAAAATCTTTGGTTATAATTTGGTCAAAATTTTCTTATTTGACAAGAAAAAATTGTCGTTTTAAATTTCAAGTCATGGTTTCCTCAATCCCTCTTAGGTTGTCTTGAGGTATACACAAACATTTACCCCTAAACAGGAGTTTAGTTAAATGTTCTGGGTATAAGGGAATAATCCCTTAAAAGTTTTTTTCATAAAACATTTGTCAAAACATATTTGCACTTTCTTTTTGGTAAAACCCAAACTCTCAAATGGCTCAAATTTTTAAAGAGTCAATATAGATTCCATTATTTATTAATCACACGGTCAAATAATGTAAAGGATTTAGTCTTTACTCACATGTTAAATATTTTAGGTACAGGTTTCCACTACTCGGCCAATTCAGGGCAGTCTATAAATAATTATTAACTCCTTCCTATTCTTACAAACAAACAGATGGTCCTTAATGATCACAAGCATGATTTTATCAAATTACAACCTACACACGTGATTCACCAAATCTATGGATGCTACATGTGTATTAGTCAATCCAAACCACACCACGTGAAACTCATAATGTTCATTACAAGTTCTGGATGTAGTGATTGGAATAGATAATCTTCTTCGCGGACGCAAAGTTGATGATAACCATGCGGTGGATCAAATTTTAGAACATACGCTATAACCTTGTAAATGATCAAACAAATCTTCCATCTTGATTAATGGATATGAATTTTGATCGTCAATTTATTCAGTTCACGGTAATCAACAAATATAAGGAATGATAACACCATATCTCTTCATGATGACGAGCTTGGTAGAATAAAAGCTTTTTCCGACAACTCTCTCAGTTGTACGGTAATTCTTTTAATTCAGATGGTGCTGACGTACGGTGCACACAGCACAGGTGCAGCACAGGGAATATAATCAATACCAAATTCAACTTGCCTTAATGGCAAAAGTCTAGATAATTCACCAATAAATACCTCCTAAAGTTTTATATAACGGAAACATCTTTTAATAAAATATTATTTTTTTTAAGTTCTTTCTAGATTATAATATCTATGACTAATTCGCAACCATTCACGGTATAATTTAAAGTCTAAATGCAGGATATGGTCATCCATCAAGAATTATTTAGATCACTTTTGATAATCCGCATCTTATCGTTTCGAGGAATTCTACTCGAGTTCCCATCAATTAAGACAATGTCGTCATGTCATAATCAATCAATCCATTCTACTGGGATTATCAACTTTCTAGTTTCGTCACCGTTTATAACATGTGAATTTCCCAAAAGACTAATAATAACTCGTAATCCTTCACAAATTCAAGGACATTGGGAGATATAACTAACATCAAAAGAGTAATGTCAACGCATAATCTATGCGAGAGAATTTCAAGTCAGATAAAGACGAAAACATTAACGAATAGGAATATATCCCATGTTTTCATGATTTGAGTACGCATTCGAAAGCTCCTCGGATCGTTACCCAGGTCATTCTAATGGAATCTAATCAAAAGAAATGATAGGAACATCGATACATCCAGTCGGGTATCAACATTCGGCAATCAAATAATTTTCCTAAGAATCTCACCACGTGAGAATTGGACAAGAAGGAAATATCAATTGTCAAATAAGACAAATTCCACAGATGAGTAAATTCGACTCAGAAGAATAAATAGTACGGGCACATATGTAGGTGTCCCTATCAATATGTCCTTATTTTTCACTTCTTGCAGATCTCATAAAATTTAATCTTTCACAATCTTCAAAGAAAATTTAGTGTTTATTAATAATTTCATGGTGACTATTAATCAGCCTTGCATGGTCCACTCCAAATTGTATGTAGGCGCGCAACTATATACAATTTCAAGATTAACGATGCAATACTCAGTTCGTCAAAATTTTATCATCATGTTTATAATAAAAACATTTTCATGCTTAATTCTTAAATAAGAATAAAAAATAAATTTACAAAGGTTTTCTTTGTTATGAAAAAAATTAAGCTTTCCAAGGTGTTTTATAAACAACTTCATTTCGATAACGATCACTTATAAATCTCACTTTGAATAATCCTTATAGTGATGAAAATTCAATTTTTCTCAAGGGATGTTGTTTTATCTTATAAAAACAATCAGTGATCTGCAAAAGAGTGATGAAAAGTTGTTCACCAAGAACTAACTACAATATGCTAGGAAATGAGCTTAGCCAATTAATCATGAGGTTCATGACCTCGATGGCGCTCAAAAAGAATAATTCACAACGTAACTCAATTCGAGATGAGTACTTTGTTCAATGGTTGCATCACTAATGCGAGCATTAGGAAGAAGCAAGAAAAGATAGATAACATCGATATATGTAGAATTTAGCAATCAAAGGTAGTCTTTTCATTAATCACAAACAAGTCAAAATTGTACCGTAACACATTACGTGTCACTATGTCATACAATTCCAAAAACTCATCCTACCAACTGATATCTCAGTTAAGTTAGGGATTTTAAAAGATACCACAACGAATACTAATCTACAAGAGTCATTAGGTGTTCCACATGTCTTGAAAGATCCATCGGTCCCAATTCAGAAGAAGATTTCTTCAATTTACTTCTTGGACACTAGGCATCCTCATCAGTGGACAATGGCCTAGGAACAACCCTTAACATGAATCAACAATAAATTAAAACCTTATAATTCAATCACAGAACTTAACGACTTCCTCTTATCAATTTCTTATTCCATACAAGTAAAATTTTATTTTATTCAAGTTTCAATCAACTTATATTCAATTCGATATCCTACCTCATTCTCCAATACTTTCAATCTTATTCTTAGACCTTAATAGGGCAATAAAAGCTCGATATGATCAACACTTAATTTCCAATCCTATATCTCTTACAACAATAGTTATCAAATGAGTCACTAGTATGAAATGACTCGATCATTCAATTAGACTTCTCGGAAAGATACTAGTGGCATGAGGCTTTTAGGTAATGGTTCCAATGATAGCCTCAAGTGCAACATTCACCCTTTCGATTTCAATTTAAGAATTGGGTGACAACGAATCAGATGACATCTTTCTAGGTGGTAACGTTTTGTCAAACGCCACTCTATAAGGAAAGATCGTCATGACATCGATATCAAATTTAATCTTGCCAATTCTTCTTTAATATCACAATCAACTAATATCTACATTTCTACGAATATCAACCATTTTGTTGGGATCATAAATATCCACAACTTGGTTTAGATTTGGAAGAATAGCTAGATTTCCTACAGGAATAGCTTCGATTAATTACTAGGGGAGTTAGGGTTTCTTGTGACAATCTACGTCGTATAAATATCTCGTATACGTATTAAAATAATCATCAAACAATCATGTAATCAAATTACAACATATATATATAATCCAAGTTATATATATATTAAAATAACACTTCTCAGTCTGGCTTTGTCGGTTACCTCGGGAATTCTTCGGCACCGTTATAGTCAAAAGATTTTTAGAAATTTTGAGAAAAATGTTTATAGTTAAAAGATTTTGAAATGTTTTATCCAAAACCTTGTTTTTAAAAATCTTTCGTTCTCTATAACGAGAGCTCTGGTACCAAATTGTAACACCCCCAAAATTTTAAATTTTTCAATACAGCGGAAGACTCGTTGGTGTTACGGGATAGCACATTACTCACATCATAGACAACGCTTAAAAATCACGTCGTTTAATAATAAAGCATTTCCATTCATAAATATCAGATTTACATAGGTCCCAAGTCATTGTATTTCATACAAGTTTTACAAAGCATTTGAATGGAAATTATTATTTAAGTGCGGGCCATGAAGTCTTGTTGTCTTCCCGAGAATTACCTTCAAGTACCTGAGATAAAACATGTTAAAAGAAAAGGTCAGCGATAACGCCGAGTGAATTCATAGAGTTTAATAAAACCATTAATATATCATCGGTATATAATTATTACCGAAAATCATTTTGTACAAATCTTTGTAATAGGCCATAAAATAGCCAAAGTCATTTTATTCAAATCCTTATTAAAAATCATAATATAGGTTGTTGCCTTCAAAACCATTATACGAACCAATGTCGTAAAAACATCATACAATACGTTTTATAACGTTGTATAAAGTTAAATAAAAACCGTTATATGGATATGGTTATATAAAACCAAAACACGAACATAATATCAATAATAAGACCCTGTATTGCTAGCCAGGTAATATATTGTAATTCAATGCATAAAGCAGTATTTTTGTTATTTGGATTATTATAAGCCGCATGACATTGTTACCTTACTATAACCAACAACGGGTAGCTAACCCGAAACTCAATTTGCCCATCTAATTTAGCGTGTTGTCACAAAAATCACGCTATGGAAATCTTCTCATACATAAATTCGCTTACCAATCAATGTGGCACGACGGTGATCAAACGTCAAGGCGCGAACTGGGGTGATCGTCCCCAGATAGTACTATTATATGCATAAGCGTCTACCAAATCCCGGTAGTTCAAAATTCATGCTAATGGGACTTTTAGTGACATAACCTAACTTTAATAATCCATTTCATTTCATCTATCAGGTCATATAATCATTCATCAGGTCATACAATCATTCGGGTCCAAATCAATAACAAACAATCGGGACAAATGGTGTCCTATTTTAGTAAAACTAACATGTTATCTCCCTCGCGGGTTTATAAAACATTTCATAAAAACATTTAAAAGAGTGTGAGGCTATGAACTCATGTTGATGTGGGAAAGCGGGTTATCGTCAATTCGGATGTATGGTACGTGCTTCAATCACGGAAACCTAGACAAATAATACTCGGTCTTAGACTCTTGTCGAATGACTTTATAAAAACAATGGCTATGTATATCTATGATGATATCATGAGTATGATGATGATCAAGTGGGATTGTACATTCTCATTTACTCATTTTAGTGTTATGTGTTGACAACTTTTATACTTGTTTTACTAGTTCATCTTCTTTACTTGTCAAGGTCCATTAGGCCCATTATAAGTCCATTACATTATATTGATCCATTTTACACTTTTAATATCAGTATTATACTTACAAGTTAGGCCCAAGTGGGTTAAGCCCAATAAGTAAGTTTATAAGTGTTTAGCCAAATTAGTTGGATTAATAGTCCAATAAGGCTAACTTAGCCCGTTAATGTCCATATGTTATATAGTTCGGGTTTTACCGGTTTTTACTTGTATTAAGTACTTATATATCAGTATATGACTTATAAAAAGTTTACATTCGACGGGTCCGACCGTCTAAGTTTTAATTGACGAAAAACGTTAATTTTACGGTATTAGCCGAAAAGACGTAAAAATCATGTTTATAGTTTTATAACTTATAAAACATATCAAACTACCATTTTTATAAAATGTCCATTTATTTATCCTTATACGAATTTATATAAATGTAATATATAAGTTAGCGGGTTTTAATTCACATTTTATACTATATTTATTTGAGTGCTTATATAATAGTATTAAACCTTAGTTTCACAAAATCTGATTTTTAGTTTTACTTTCACCATTTTTATCATATCTTGAGTTCTACAACGAGATAGAATCTTATTATTGGATGACATAAACTTCATATTATGTGTTACAAATAACTTAGTTTTAGATACTGCTTAATCCAAGTCTAAGTATCCCTAGTAGTCCTCACAAAACAGACTATTCAGATTGATACACTTATTTTGTTTTGATCATATCTCACTCATTATAATGATTCCATTGCATGGCCAACTCTCACATGTGTACAAGACCTAATACTTACTGTATATTGATTCCACTTTGCCATTTTATCAGTTTAACATATGGTTAGTTACTGTTTTTACACATCTAACTTATTAAGCAAGATTTTAACCTTTTTACTTCTGGTTTTCCATCTTTTTAACCATGTTTATCAACACCAAATCCCCACATAATATTTTTAATAATAATTAATCATCATATACATATACATAAATAAATAAAATACAAGATTATATAATCAAAATAACAAGAGGATAGGAAGAAACAATCTCTATGCCACCATTAGTGATGAAAAGATGAGTTTTTGATGAACAAGGCTTGGATTTTGATGGCAAAACTTGTGATAAACCAATATCATCTTCAAGTCCACCAATATTTATAATCTCCTTGTGGGAAATCAGCCCTAGGACACCAAGAAATCTCCTATTTGGATGTTAGAATCACCTCCAATCTGCATAACTTCAAAGGGTATTCTACTTGTGCAAGTTAAACACATGATTCATGGTTGAATGTTTGATCAAATGGGGTGTTTTGGGAGCATGGTGGACGTTCATAGGGAGCCAAGAGAGTTTGTGTGTGGTTTGCATGTTGTAAATGAGATAATGGTTTTGTCTTGGCTAGTTTTGTGTTGCTAGTGGTTTGGAAAGAAACAAGGACAAGTGTCCTTGTTTACTTAAGTAAACTTGACACATCAAGAGTGTGTTGTGTACTCTTGGATGCCACTTGTATATGGTGGGAAAGTGTAAACTTGTCCCATCCCTATTAATTTACGGGTACTCCTCGATTCTAGTTTCCTCGATTTGCGTGCCCCGGGGTCGTTTTACGAAAAACGTTTTTATAAATTATGAATCAACGGCACAAAGCGAATCTAATAAATTGTCTCATAAAAAACGGAGTTCAAAAACGTAAATACGTAATCCTAAGGTTTCCGGTTTAGTCGTATAGGACGTTAAATTATAATTGTAAGTCCTAATCTCTTCTCGTATATTTGTGAGTATGAACCAACACCAATTTAAAATTCCAAAATAATATTCACGGATAAATTTATTTCCTGAAATGTCGGACTGTCACCAAAACGGTGTATGTAAACGTAAGCACGTAACGTAGAATCCTCCGGTTTAGACGTAGTCGATGCTACTTAAATCCAAATTTCTTCCCAAAAATAAGTGTGTTCATAATATAACATTAAAATAATGTTTTTAAATAATATTTGAGAATAAAATAGCAACCATAAATTGACGGATTGTCACAGTTTATCTTAATCGCATACCTCAAAAAGTCGGTTATCCCGGTAAATTCTTGATTCCATGTGCAATCCAAGATATGGAAGAATGCTATGCCTTGGCCGATCTTGGTGCTAGTATTAACTTGATGCCACTTGCAATCTTCAAGTCGCTCAATCTTTCTAATTTTACTCCTTCACTAATGTCTATCGAGTTGTCCGACCATTCCACGATCCCCGCATGTGGATTGGCGGAAGACGTTTTTGTGAAAGTGGGAAAGTTCTATTATCCGGTAGAATTTTTCGTTGTCGATATTCCCACGGATCCTCAATTTCCTCTCATTTTAGGTCGTTCATTTTTAGATACGTCTATGGCTTTAATCCAGATGCATGCTAGAAAGATCACCTTGCGTTTCAACGACGAGGAACTTGTTATATACGCAACTCAAAATTTTCAAATTTCTCATGTTTATTCCGTTGCAACCATAAACCTCGTTGATATGATTGACGTTGTTTGTGAGGAATTTTCACAAGAAGTTTTAGGTTTTGGTGATGATGAAAATAGTGGCAATCCAACTATGTTAGATCCCATCCTTGATAACTCGACACCAACCTTCACTCCATTTGAAGGTGGTGGTTTTACGTTGGAAGAATTCGATGTTCCACGTACTTGTGACGAAGACCTCGACAATGATGAGGACTTCTCGATTATCAAGGATTTTCTTAACGATTTCCCATTTCCTCCACCCAAGGAGGTTATGAGTATCGAGCCCAAATATTCAATTGAGGAACCACCTATTCTCGAGTTGAAAGATTTACCTCCTCATCTAGAATATGTGTTTTTGGAGGAGGAAGACAAGTTGCCGGTTATTATTTCGAAACAAATTTCAAATGATGAAAAAAATACACTTGTCGATGTTCTAAATGATCACAAAGGGGCAATTGCGTGGAAGTTATCTGACATTAAGGGGATCGATCCCAAATTTTGTACCCACAAAATCTTAATGGAGGAGGATTACAAGCTCGCAATCCAATGTCAAAGGAGGGTGAACCCCAAAATTCACGACGTCATCAAAAAGGAAGTCCTAAAACTCCTTGACGCGGGAATGATTTACCCTATTTCCGATAGCCCTTGGGTGAGTCCTATTCATTGTGTCCCTAAGAAGGGAGGAATGACCATTGTGCCAAACGATGCCAACGAGTTAATTCCCACTAGACTCGTGGCCGGATGGAAAGTGTGCATTGACTATCGTAAGTTGAATGAAGCCACTCGAAAAGACCATTTTCCCTTGCCCTTCATGGACCAGATGTTGGAGCGTCTTGCGGGAAACGATTTCTATTGCTTTTTAGATGGTTTTTCTGGTTACTTCCAAATCCCCATCAATCCTCGTGATCAAGAAAAAACTATGTTTACGTGTCCATATGGAACGTTTGCCTATCGTAGAATGCCATTCGGACTTTGCAATGAACCGGGAACCTTTCAAAGGTGCATGATGGCTATTTTTCATGACATGATCGAGAAGACGATGGAAGTCTTCATGGATGACTTTTCCGTGTTTGGTAGTTCGTTCACTTCGTGTTTGTCAAATATTGAGAGAATGTTGAAGCGTTGTGAGGAAACCAACCTTGTGCTTAATTGGGAAAAATGTCATTTTATGGTTAAAAGTGGAATCGTCTTAGGTCATAAGGTTTCGAAAGAGGGGATTGAGATAGATCAAGCTAAGGTAGACGTCATCGCCAAATTACCTCATCCTAAAACCGTTAAGGGAGTTAGGAGTTTCCTAGGCCACGCGGGCTTTTATCGTCGATTCATCAAGGATTTTTCAAAGATCTCTCGACCTATTACACATCTCCTTGAAAAAGATGCACGTTTTGTCTTTGACGAAGATTGTGTACGAGCCTTTGAAATCCTTAAGAGGAAACTTACCGAAGCTCCCATTCTTGTTGCTCCCAATTGGAACCTCCCCTTTGAGCTCATGTGTGATGCTAGTGACTACGCTATTGGGGCCGTATTGGGGCAACGTCATGAAAAACACTTCTTACCTATCCACTATGGTAGCAAGACGATGACCGAGGCTCAACTAAAATACATTACAACTGAGAAGGAATTCCTTTCCGTGGTGTATGCATTTGAGAAATTTCGACCTTATCTCGTCTTGACTAAATGCATAGTATGTACGGATCATTCGACTATCAAGTATCTTATGGCTAAACAAGATGCAAAGCCGAGATTACTTTGTTGGATTCTCCTCCTTCAAGAATTTGATCACAAAATTGTTGACAAAAAAGGAACCGAGAATCTAGCAGCCGGTCATCTTTCTCGTTTGGAAGATCCTCACCAAAGTGTTTACGAGCCCAAGGAAATCACCCAAACATTTCCGCTCGAGACACTTGGTGTAGTGAATTCTAAGCTTGATTCTTCCACCCCATAGTTTGCGGACATCTAATACTTGTGATTTTGCAACCAAAAGTATCAAAGTTCAAGTTCGTTATAGTTCCGAATCTTTTCGAATTGAAAACCGGTCTTAAGTGCGACTCAATCGTCTTTTGGTGAATCAAGAGAATGGTTTGGTTTGTTGAACTAATTTTAAACTATAAGCAAGTAATTAAAGTGTCGTTGAGTAAATTAAAGCTTTGACAAAATTAAACTTAAAGTTAATTTACGAAAATTCTTAAAACTTAAAGCTTTAAAAAACTTAAAAACTTAAAAACTTAATCAATTGTAAGAAAACAATTCATGTTCATCGGAATACACCAAATAGCAACCATCGGAATATAACTAACATTAACCATCGGAATAGTCAAGATCAATACTATCGCAATGGCCATCTATCGGGAAGCCACTATCGCAATGATCCAGATCGGAATGCTGTAAAGTGCTATTGTCGCAATGTCTATCTATCGGAATGATGCTATCGAAAAATGGGCAGCACTTCGTCTTGACCAAGGCCTTAAGACCCGTCGGAATATGCGATCGCAATAAGCGATCGCAACCCAGATCGGAATAAGGGGAAAATCAAACCGATCGCAAAGTAAAACCCTAATGGGTTATTGCGATCAAAAACCAAAGGCTATCGGAATGTGAATGAAACCCGTCGGAAAGAGCACAAAACCCTAGTTTTGCGATGGAAGGCAACAGTTCCGAAATTGGTGGAAGAGTGAATCTCAAAAAAGCAAATGCAATAAGCTAGTCTCACCGGATCTTAATCACAAAAGAAAAACTTAAATTTGAAAACTATTCAAGATATGAAATCAAAAACTTTATAAAAGATACTTTTAAAATAACTAACACCTTTATATAATCCGAAAATCAATAAGCTAAAACTCGAATAAGCCAATAAGCATTACAAGCTTATGTCCTAAACGCGAAAGAACTTATGTGTAAACAAAGAAGATCAATCCTTCAACCACGAAATCATAAAATCATACGAATGAAGTATGATATTCGGATCAAAAGTAAAATAAATCAAGAAGTGAAGAATGAGAATAAGGATCAAAAGCTTAAAATAGAACTTTGATTAATGAAATAAGCAATACAAAAAAAAGAGTGTTTAATCTTGAAAGATTAAAAGAAAAAGATGAACTAGTGAGAGAAAGTTTAAGACTTTCTCTCTCTAAAAACTAGAAAGAAACTTAAGAAATAAAAACTAGCTAACCCCCTCCTAATGTGATTAGGAGGGTATTTAAAGGGAAGTGGGAGGCATGTGTGGTGCTTTCTTCTTTCTTTTTCTTCTCGACTCGATTTTAATTCTTCGTCTTTGTAGTCTCGGGATTTGAACTTGTCTTTTAATTTTCTTCTTCTATTAGACTTAAGTTCTTTGACTTCATTAAACTTCCGTCTTTAGACTTGTTCTTCGATAAATCTCCAGAATAGGTCTTGGACATCCGTTCTTTAAGCACTCTTGATCTTTTGACTTCGTCTTTTCCCGTTTTCTTCGATAAAAGCCCGTGAAAGCCCGTGTTTTCTTCCTTTTTCATCTTTTGGTCCTAAAACACAATAAAAACACAAACCACGCATAATTCCGACTTTTACGACATAAATCATACGTTTTGGTCTTGTTATTATTGGAAATAAGTGGTAAAAGGATAAGTGTTTTCACACTTATTAAATCCCCTACACTTGATCATTGCAATGCCCTCATGCAATGCATTAATTTTAAGCACGGTTTACATTCTCCATCATAAATAACCCATCTTGGCCTTTATTAGATACTAAACATAAAAGATAGAAATAAATAAAGAAATTAAAAACTTACATTTGGTTTTGGCGGCCATGAACGTTTATCATCCTCAAGTTTCACGTTCCCCATACCAAGCTTAGAAACGAGATCATTGTTATCATAAGTTGGCAAACTATCACGAACTCATGTGGGCCAATTATTCACTTAGACTCCCTTATTCCTAGGTGTATCTCTTATATTTTATTTTTGTCTTGAATGATCACAAGGATGCATTGTTTGACTTATTTCGATAGTTATTTAGTCCGAAAATAAGGTGAACGATTTAATCAATAGTTAGCTAAAGGACCAAATCTTTTAAAACTGCTTCTCGGGATATCAGAAAGTTCATATCTTGGCATAACTTGGTTCGCGATTTGAGACCTTTCTCGGGCCGATATTTGGCAGCGACTTCATACTTCGAATCTTCGAGAGACGTTCTTGAAATTATGGTCTTCTCTTCATAATAGGAATTTCTTCACTTGAAGTTTTTGAGAGATTCTTCACCTTTGGACCACGACTTCTTCATTTTTCTCCAATCTTTATTTTGGACTTTGATATACAACGATCCGCCTCCTTTTAGGACTTGGATCTATTTATCCTCATACCTTGTTAGGGTCTTTTCGGATAGACTTCTCCATGACTTTTGGGGAGTTTTTGCTTTTCGTCGTGTGTCTCGATCCTTCATATTGATTTTTGATAAATGATTCTTCACATCACTTTTGGATCTTTAGCAACAAAATGTAGCCCTCATGCCTTGTTAGGGCCTTTTTGGACTCGCCAATCTTCGCGCCCCGCTTCATAAGTTATGCCTTGGCTATGAACTCTCGTCATTACCGAGCAACTTTTAAACGATCTGGGGCTAAAAGCTAAGTAACTTTTTAAATCGTACAACCTTATTTATTAGCAGATGATTTATTAAACAAGCGGAGGGAGAATAGGCTCATAATTAACTCACATAAATTCACGAAAGAGTACCGAACCTATAATTGACTCTATCATCTCTCGTTCTCCACAGTTTAAAATCTCAAGTAATGAGACTCGTGGATGCTTAGCCTATTAAATCAAAGTTTCGGGTTTTCGAGTCGCCTATAGGATCTTGCAAATTCTTAGACTTTTTCAAGTTTAGAAATCGCATTTTAAAGTTCCCTTGATAAACGACTCTCTAGGATCAATTATAGGAACTTGCGAAAAGTTCTTGTTCTTAACCCGTGAGAGTTAAGACTTTCGCGTTTTATAGCTCCCTATATAAAAGCCTAGCAAAACTTTGACTTAAATACGTTAAGGATACTAGCTAGAGTAAACTTAGGCAAGTAAACTCGGGTTGAGTCAAAATGTTCACGACTAAGAAAAATCTAAAACCACTTTATTGAAAATTTATTCTAGCAAAGGAAACATAACAAGGGCAAATACAACTATACAACTAGGCCAAAATAGATTAAAAATTTTGAAAAATGTCGAAAAATCAAATTTTCCGGTTAAAATGAGGGCAAATTCATGGAAAAGACCACTTACTTCGATAGAAGTCCCCCCTACACTTGAGATAAACATTGTCCTCAATGTTTAAGCATGTGGGAGTAAACTCCCCTACACTTAAGACATTGTGCACGTTGTTTAAATCTTGCTAAGGAAAGGACAACTAAAGTGAATTCAATGTGAACATATAGAATATGAAATATTGAATCACAATAGTTTAGGATAGAACCGGGAAGATGGAAAACACGGTATCACGGTTCGTCAAAAGTCATCAAGATGTTCTCTGAAGCTTTAATCCCTGCACAGCACAAGAAACAAGACAACAAACATATGCGGGGCTCCCCCTACACTTATTATGAAAACAGTAAGGGATAGAACACGGGTTGCCTCCCGAGAAGCGCTTGTTTTTATTCACCGAGTCATGAGCCTGACTCGACCCAATTTTAGTTCATGGGGAACGTGGTGAGGGATGGAATCATCTCCTGAGAGATGTCCTCACCAAAGTACAGCTTCAAACGCTGGCCATTCACCTTGAAATTGGGCCCATTTGGCTGAGAAAGCTCAATGGTCCCATACGGAAAGACTTTGGCGACGGTGAATGGACCAGACCAGCGGCTCTTCAACTTGCCAGAGAAGATCTTCAACCGAGAGTTAAAGAGTAGAACGTGATCTCCAACGTGGAACTCTCGGTTCTTGATTTTAGCATCGTGGATCATCTTCGTCTTCTCCTTGTAGATCAGCGAGTTCTCATAAGCTTCATTCCTCAGTTCTTGTAGCTTGTTGAGTTGAACCTTGCGATGATCACCGGCTTTAATGATGTCGAAGTTCGCCCACTTCAAGGCCCAGTGCGCCTTATGTTCCAGCTCGATGGGTAAGTGGCAGGCTTTCCCGTACACAAGACGATAAGGTGTACAACCGATCGGGGTCTTGTAGGCAGTACGGAAAGCCCACAGAGCATCATCTAACTTATCGGCCCACGCGGCACGATGCTCTCCCACAGTACGCTCCAAAATTCTCTTC
This sequence comes from Glebionis coronaria, assembly GCA_025667525.1. Taxonomy (NCBI): domain Eukaryota; kingdom Viridiplantae; phylum Streptophyta; class Magnoliopsida; order Asterales; family Asteraceae; genus Glebionis; species Glebionis coronaria. The sequence continues at coordinate 296,145,520 of CM046875.1, forward strand.
AAGCCACGATTGGAAATTTCGGCTTGCCCATTGGTTTGGGGATGATAGGCGGTGGAAAGACGGTGAGTGACACCATACTTTGCCATGACTCTTGCAAATTGATCGTTGCAAAAATGAGTCCCGCGATCACTGATGATAGCACGAGGAACGACAAATCGAGCGAAAAGCTGTTTTAAAAATTCACAACCACCCTCGCATCATTCGTAGGAAGAGCCTTAGCTTCAACCCATTTAGAGACGTAGTCGACGGCGACGAGGATGTACTTGTTCCCTTTGGATGATGGAAATGGCCCCATAAAGTCGATGCCCCATACATCAAAGATTTCACATTCCTGTATGAAATTTTGAGGCATCTCATCTTTATGTGTGATCTTGCCTTGACGTTGGCAAGCATCACAATGCTTAACCATTTCGTGAGCGACACGATAAATGGTAGGCCAGTAGAAGCCAGAATCAAACACTTTCTTAGCGGTGTAGTTGGGACCAAAGTGACCACCAGTGGGTCCTTTGTGGCAAGCTTGGAGGATGTCAAAAGCTGCCGGTCCGTCAACACATCGACGAATAATCAGATCAGCACACTGTTTGAATAGATAAGGGTCATCCCAAAAGTAAGTCTTAACATCGTTCAAGAACTTCTTCTTTTGTTGGGATGTTAACCCTTGGATGAGAATACCACCCGCCAAGTAGTTTGCAATGTCCGCAAACCACGGGGTGCCATCAAGATGGAGATTTATAGACATTAGAGTCTCCAGGGGGAAAGAGTCATTGATCTCTTTGTGCGGATGATCCCCCTGATATGGATCCTCAAGTCGACTCAAATGATCCGCGGCCAGGTTTTCGGCTCCCTTCTTGTCGCGAATTTCAATGTTGAATTCTTGAAGGAGCAAAACCCAGCGAAGAAGTCTTGGCTTAGAATCGTTCTTAGTCATCAAGTACTTCAATGCGGAATGGTCCGTGTATACGATGGTGGTGGATAAAACAAGATAGGGGCGAAATTTCTCAAAAGCATAGACAACAGCTAAAAGCTCTTTTTCGGTTGTCGTATAATGCAATTGAGCCCCCGTCATTGTTTTGCTAGCATAGTGGATTGGTTGGAAGTGTTTATTCACTCTTTGGCCCAAAACAGCACCAATAGCAAAGTCGCTAGCATCGCACATCAATTCAAAGGGCAGCTCCCAATTAGGGGTAACCAGGACCGGTGCCTTAGTGAGCTTATCCTTGAGAAGATTGAAGGCTTCGAGACACTCTTTAGAAAAGATAAAAGGAGTATCTTTTTCTAAGAGGTGGGTCATCGGGCGAGCGATTTTAGAGAAATCCTGAATGAATCTACGATAGAAGCCCGCATGACCCAGAAAGCTTCTCACACCCTTCACGGTTGAAGGTGGAGGTAATTTGGCTATGACATCTACTTTAGCCCGGTCAACTTCAAGACCGGCTTTAGAGATTTTGTGTCCTAGCACAATGCCTTCTTTTACCATAAAATGGCATTTTTCCCAATTCAGAACAAGGCGAGTGTCTTCGCACCGCTTAAGCATACGTTCCAGATTGGCAAGGCAAGCAGAGAAAGAATCCCCGAAGACCGAGAAATCATCCATGAAGACTTCCATGGTGTGCTCAACCATGTCATGGAAGATAGCCAACATGCACCTTTGGAAAGTCCCGGGGGCATTGCATAAGCCAAACGGCATTCGTTTATAAGCAAATGTGCCGTAGGGACAAGTGAATGTTGTCTTCTCTTGATCTTGGGGATCGATGGGTATTTGAAAATAACCCGAGAAACCATCAAGAAAGCAGTAATATTCATTACCGGCTAATCGTTCAAGCATTTGGTCCATGAAAGGTAGAGGGAAATGATCCTTTCTCGTGGCATCATTGAGTTTGCGGTAGTCTATACAAACTCTCCACCCAGTAACGAGACGAGTGGGAATCAACTCGTTGTGTTCATTGGGAACAACGGTTATTCCGCCCTTCTTGGGCACACAATGGATTGGACTAACCCACGATGAATCCGAAATAGGGTAAATCATGCCCGCATCAAGAAGTTTGATAACCTCTGTTTTGATGACTTCATGTATTTTTGGATTCACCCGTCGTTGGGTTTGAATAGTGGGCTTGAAGTCGTCCTCCATGAGAATTTTGTGTGTGCAGAAGTGAGGATCAATTCCACGAATATCCGAGATTTTCCACGCAATAGCCTTCTTGTGAGATTTCAACACAGCAACGAGGCGAATCTTCTCTTCATCTTTCAAATCCGTTGCAATAATGACGGGCGACTTCTTGTTGTCGTCAAGGAACACGTACTCGAGATGTGGCGGCAACTCCTTAAGTTCCAAATCCGGAGGATTTTCGACGGGAGGCGTTTTCAAAGTCGGAGTATCGATAGCAATGACCATGGGAGATGGAGGCGAAGGATTGGTTTCGGTGAGAAGATTGTCAAAGAAACTCATATCTTCATCCCCCTCGGTGGGAGAATCATTAGTAGCTAAATTCACATCTCCCATGGTATCTTCAAGATTGTTCCAGAATAAATCACCATCTCCAAATAGAGACAACGATGAATCAATGGAGGACACGGTCTCAATAGTGGGAAGAGAGGTAGGAATACTTTTGCAAGCATCATTAAAGTGTTCTTCACAAGCCTCATCAAGAACGTCATTACAATTAACGCTCTCATATGAATAAGGCTGTTTAGACAACTTTCCCATGTTGAAGACTACTTTGTCGTTACCCACTCTCATGATAAGCTCTCCGGCTTCCACATCAATAAGAGTGCGATCGGTCCTAAGGAATGGACGACGAACAATAAGTGGCACACGGGGGTCCATCTCGTAGTCGACGACAACAAAATCAGCAGGGAAGGTGAATTTGTCGACTCCTACAATAACGTCTTCGGCTATCCCCATTGGATAAGCAACCGTACGGTTGGCCAATTCCAAAGTCATTTTAGTGGGGACTAGCTCTGGGAGAGATAATTGCTTCCAAACACTTAGAGGCATGAGATTAATACTGGCACCTAGATCGGCTAGGGCCATGCAATTCTCTACTCCCGGGAAATTGCAAGGGATAAGAAAACGACCCGGATCACCAAGCTTGATTGGCAATTTCCTTAAGAGCACTGCAGAGCAGTTCTCATTAAGTTGGGTGTTGGCAATGTCGAGGAGCTTTTCCTTGTCGCTCAGAAGGTCTTTAAACATTTTAGCGTATTTGGGCATGTGAGCGAGAGCCTCGGCAAAGGAGATGTTAAAATTCAGTTGTTTAAACATTTTTAGAAAGTTTGAAACCTGAATATCATCCTTGCTCTTTTGCTTCTCTTTCCTCAACCTTGAGGGATAAGGTATATTGGATGAAGAAGAAGGCTTTAAGGGAATGGGATCACTCACAACCACGGGTGGTGGGGAAATGGGGATAGAAGGTGAAGGAGGTGAAGAAAGTTGCTCGTTTTCCTTGTTCACAATCACGGGTGGAGGTATAGGAAGCTCGGGTTCCATATAACCTTTTCCACTTCTAGTGGTGATTGCTTTCATCTCTCCCCTTGGATTCGCAACAGTATTACTCGGAAGAGTACCCGAAGAAGAGGGTTGATTATTTTGGATGAGCGAACCAATCATATCACGAAGGTGAAGAGCTTGATTGTTGAAAGAATTTTGCATGTTGGCATTAATATCATTGCTGTGTTTGGCCATATCATTCCTTAGCTCGGCTCTAATATCACTCCCTTGTTTCACCATGTCATTCTTCAAGTTGACAAATTGGCTCTGAAGATTCGTCACCATCTCACGATTAGTCTTCATGAACGTCTCGACGTCTTGACTTACGGCCATCGGTTGATTGAGAGGTGGAGCTTGAGAATTTCCTTGAGTTGGGTATGGGTTTCTTTGGGATTGATATTGATTTTGAGCACGAGGTTGGGATTGGTTGTTTCGGTTGTAGCTTTGTTGTTGGTTTTGGTTTGCAGGAGGGAAACCGGGAGGAGCAAGATAATTGTTGGAACGATAACTTAGCAAGCCACGGTCTCCTTGAGGTCGAGCTTGATAGCCTCCCGTGGGATAAGTGCCGTAAGCTGCGTTAACGTCTTCAGAATAATTGCCGTGAGTAGAAGGACACTCATTGTAGGAATGAGGACCACCACATGTGTCACAAGAAATAGCAACGGCTTTAGCTTGTTGAGTTTGGTTAGAAGTCAAAATTTGGAGACTTTTGTTAATATCAAGAAGAGCACGTTCCAAAACAGACGAGTTGGTGGTGGAAGAAGTAGATGAAACATTGACTCTCTGATTAGATCTTGAGGATGCGGAAGAATCCCAATTCTTGTGGTGAGTAGTCATGTTTTCAATCAACTCTCGACACTCCTCCGGTCTCCTTTTCATAAAAGTACCACCGGCGGCGGCATTGATCGTGTCACGATCACGAAAGGTGAGACCATTGTAGAAGGTGTCAATGAGAGTGACGGGGAGCATATTGTGATTAGGACAGCGGTCGATCAAATCATTGTAACGTTCCCAAGCATCGAAAAGCGATTCATCATTCTCTTGCATAAATCCACTGATTTGGTTACGAAGGCTAGTGACCATGGATGGGGGAAAGTAGCGCGATAAAAAGCGTTGAGTCATGTCGTTCCACGTATGAATAGAATTCTTAGGAAGACGGTCAAACCATTTTTCGGCATGGTGAGAAAGCGAGTGTGGAAAAAGTTGAAGTCGAAGGTCATCCATAGAAACACCGGGGCACTTCATGCTTTGGGTAATGGTAATGAATTTGTCGAGGTGTTTGTTGGCATCATCATCCGGAATTCCACGAAACGGGTTCGTTTGCACTTGTTGTATCATATGATGCTTCAACGAAAACTCCTGAGCCGTGACATGCATTGGCGCAATCGGGCCTCCGCGTCCATTCATGGTGGGTTGGCACAATTCCTCCATGGTTCGTAAATCAGGTAGAAGGACATTGTTGTTGTTGTTGTTGTTGTTGTTATTCAAATTATTTTGAGGTGGGTGATTATTGTTGTTGTTAACACCAGCCATATCTAAATCTTCAAGAGTCTCGGGCTCAGAATAGTTGGAAGATCTAGTACGCATACACCTGCAGAAGAAAAATATACACAAAGAATATCTATATAATATTTTTGGTGCAAAACCCTTTGAAAAGAATTGCTTTTTATGATTTTTTTAATGTTTTTGTATGTTTGAAGAGTTTTATATATATTTTTTATGGATTTTTGGAAATTTTTATAGCAATGAAAATAACGTTCAAAGAACGGATCCCAAAATTCAATGCGTCTCTCACTAGAAACCGTTTATCTTAACGAAAAGAGCCGGCAGCGGCGCCATTTAATACTTGTGATTTTGCAACCAAAAGTATCAAAGTTCAAGTTCGTTATAGTTCCGAATCTTTTCGAATTGAAAACCGGTCTTAAGTGCGACTCAATCGTCTTTTGGTGAATCAAGAGAATGGTTTGGTTTGTTGAACTAATTTTAAACTATAAGCAAGTAATTAAAGTGTCGTTGAGTAAATTAAAGCTTTGACAAAATTAAACTTAAAGTTAATTTACGAAAATTCTTAAAACTTAAAGCTTTGAAAAACTTAAAAACTTAAAAACTTAATCAATTGTAAGAAAACAATTCATGTTCATCGGAATACACCAAATAGCAACCATCGGAATATAACTAACATTAACCATCGGAATAGTCAAGATCAATACTATCGCAATGACCATCTATCGGGAAGCCACTATCGCAATGATCCAGATCGGAATGCTGTAAAGTGCTATTGTCGCAATGTCTATCTATCGGAATGATGCTATCGAAAAATGGGCAGCACTTCGTCTTGACCAAGGCCTTAAGACCCGTCGGAATATGCGATCGCAATAAGCGATCGCAACCCAGATCGGAATAAGGGGAAAATCAAACCGATCGCAAAGTAAAACCCTAATGGGTTATTGCGATCAAAAACCAAAGGCTATCGGAATGTGAATGAAACCCGTCGGAAAGAGCACAAAACCCTAGTTTTGCGATGGAAGGCAACAGTTCCGAAATTGGTGGAAGAGTGAATCTCAAAAAAGCAAATGCAATAAGCTAGTCTCACCGGATCTTAATCACAAAAGAAAAACTTAAATTTGAAAACTATTCAAGATATGAAATCAAAAACTTTATAAAAGATACTTTTAAAATAACTAACACCTTTATATAATCCGAAAATCAATAAGCTAAAACTCGAATAAGCCAATAAGCATTACAAGCTTATGTCCTAAACGCGAAAGAACTTATGTGTAAACAAAGAAGATCAATCCTTCAACCACGAAATCATAAAATCATACGAATGAAGTATGATATTCGGATCAAAAGTAAAATAAATCAAGAAGTGAAGAATGAGAATAAGGATCAAAAGCTTAAAATAGAACTTTGATTAATGAAATAAGCAATACAAAAAAAAGAGTGTTTAATCTTGAAAGATTAAAAGAAAAAGATGAACTAGTGAGAGAAAGTTTAAGACTTTCTCTCTCTAAAAACTAGAAAGAAACTTAAGAAATAAAAACTAGCTAACCCCCTCCTAATGTGATTAGGAGGGTATTTAAAGGGAAGTGGGAGGCATGTGTGGTGCTTTCTTCTTTCTTTTTCTTCTCGACTCGATTTTAATTCTTCGTCTTTGTAGTCTCGGGATTTGAACTTGTCTTTTAATTTTCTTCTTCTATTAGACTTAAGTTCTTTGACTTCATTAAACTTCCGTCTTTAGACTTGTTCTTCGATAAATCTCCAGAATAGGTCTTGGACATCCGTTCTTTAAGCACTCTTGATCTTTTGACTTCGTCTTTTCCCGTTTTCTTCGATAAAAGCCCGTGAAAGCCCGTGTTTTCTTCCTTTTTCATCTTTTGGTCCTAAAACACAATAAAAACACAAACCACGCATAATTCCGACTTTTACGACATAAATCATACGTTTTGGTCTTGTTATTATTGGAAATAAGTGGTAAAAGGATAAGTGTTTTCACACTTATTAACATCGCAAATTACCATGCGAGCAACTTCATCATCAAGGGTATGACGACTCAAGAAAAACGAAAATTCTTTCGTGACTTTAATTTATATTTTTGGAACGACCCTTACTTGTTTCGAACTTGTGCGGATCAAATTATTTGACGTTGTGTCTTTGGTAACGAAGCTTCTAACATCCTTAGAGCTTGTCACGAGGGACCCACGGGTGGTCACCACGGTGCTAATCTCACGGCTAAGAAGGTTTTTGATGCCGGTTTCTTTTGGCCTACTATTTACCGAGATGCACATGAGCTTGTGAAGTCGTGTGACTCATGCCAACGTCAAGGAAAAGCCTCACAAAAAGATGAAATGCCACAAAATATCATCCAAGTCTGTGAGATCTTTGACGTTTGGGGCATTGACTTTATGGGGCCGTTCCCATCATCTCGTGGTAATAAGTACATCCTTGTCGCCGTTGACTACCTATCTAAGTGGGTGGAAGCTAAGGCTTTGCCCACTAATGATGCTTGTGTGGTAGTCAAGTTTTTGAAAAGCTTGTTTTCTCGGTTTGGAACCCCTCGTGCGATCATAAGCGATCGTGGAACCCATTTTTGTAACGACCAATTCGAAAGGGTGATAGGTGTGAAAAACCCATCCTTTTACCACTTAATTATAATGAAAACAAGACCATAACGTGTATTTTATGTCGTAAATGTCGGAATTATGCGTGGTTTGTGTTTTTGTTGTGTTTTAGGACCAAAAGATGAAAAAGGAAGAAAACACGGGCTTTCACGAGCTTTTATCGAAGAAAAAGACAAAAGACAAAGTCAAGAAATCAAGAGTGCAAAAAGAACGGAAGTCCAAGGCTTGTTCTAAAGATTTATCAAAGAAAAAGTATAAGGACGGAAGTTTAATAAAGCCGAAGAACTCAAGTCTAATTTATGAAGAAAATATGAGACGCGTTCAAGTCATTCATCAACAAATCCCGAGACAAAGTCTAAAAAAAATAATAAAAGTCGAAGAGTTAGAAGACTAAGGACTAAAAGAGAAAGAAAGAAAGAGAGAGGAATCTTCCACTCTACTCCTCCTCTCCTATAAATAGACCATTAGATTCATTTTTCTTCTTGTTAGCTAATTTGACAACTTAGCTCTCCAGCCTTTCATTACTTGCACCTTTAATTTCATGTCATTTACTTAATTGTCATTTAATTACTTGTCTTGCACCTTAAATTTCTTGCCTTTAATTTCAAGTAAGTGTTTTAATTTTGTTATTGAATCTTTTCTTTTTAACCAAGTTCTTATTTTTAAATCTCTCCTTCTACCTTTCTTGTTTTACTTAATCTTTATGTTTATGAGCTTATTGTTATGCTTATTTGATTACTAGTGATGTTTTTATGTTATTGATTTTTATAGCTTATTTATGTTTTTCTTAAAGTTTCTTAAGTTTTTATAAAAGTTATTTTTATATAAAAGTTGTTTTCGTATATCTTTTTCATTTAGTGTTTTCAAAAGTCTTTAAATTATAGCTTATTAGCTTTTACTTATACGTGTTATTATTGAGTTTTTGGTTGTGTGCTTATTTGAGTAATAGCTTATAGATTTAGCTTATTTGCCTTTTTCCTTACTGTATTCCGATCAGCTCTGATCGGAAAAGGGTTTTACACTCCTTTTGCATACCTTTTACATTCCTTTTGCATTCCTTTTACATTCCTTTTGCATTCCTTTTACATTCCTTTTGCATTCCTTTTACATTCATTTTGCATTCCTTTTACATTCCTTTTGCATTTCTTTTACATTCCTTTTACATTCCTTTTGCATTCCTTTTACATTCCTTTTGCATTCCTTTTACATTCCTTTTTCATTCCTTTTGCATTCCTTTTACATTCCTTTTGCATTCCTTTTTCATTCCTTTTACATTCCTTTTGCATTCCTTTTTCATTCCTTTTACATTCCTTTTATATTCCTTTTGCATTCCGACCAGCATTCCAATTAGCTTTGTTTTTAATATTTTGTTTTAGTTTTATTTTTAAGTTTACATTATTTCAAGTTTACATTTCTATTACATTGTCAAATTAATTTTTTGTCAAGCATTAAATTTTTGTCATTTAATTATTTACTTTTAAAGTTTTTAATATTTCACAATCACTTCTTAAATTAGTTTTAGTTTTTATTAACCGTCATTTACTTTATCGTTTCGCAATTTAACTATACTACAACGACCAATTTATTGTTTCCCACCAAAAGACGACTGGGTCGCACTTAAACCAATAGTCAATTCGAAAAGACTGAAACAACGAACTTTCATACTTAGTGAAAATATTTGGTATTAAATGGCGCCGCTGCCGGCTCTTTTCTTTAAGATTAACGGTTTTCTGTGAGAGACGCGTTGAATTTTTGGATCCGTTCACTCGTGAACGTTGTTTTTCTTGTTTAAAAATTGTTAAAAATCCATAAGAATTAAAAAATTTCAAAAATCCAAAAAGATTTTATTTTTATTTTTTATAGTGTATATATATTGTCTATTGCTTTGGTATCTTTTTCTTTTGCTTTCGCAGGTGTATGCGTACTAGATCTTCAACTTATCCAGAGCCCGAGACTCGTGAAGATTTATCTATGGCAGGTGTGAACAACAACAATAACCCACCGCACCTCAACAACAATAACAACAATGTTCCACCACCCGATCTTCGGACAATGGAGGAGCTTTGTCAACCAACCATGAATGGACGAGAAGGACCGATTGCGCCGATGCAAATCACGGCTACGGAGTTTTTGTTGAATCATCACATGATCCAACAAGTGCAAACTAATCCATTTCGCGGATTGCCGGATGATGATGCCAACAAGCACCTCGACAAATTCATTACTATTACTCAAAGCATGAAGTTGCCCGGTGTTACTATGGATGTCCTTCGCCTACAGCTCTTCCCACATACTTTATCCCACCACGCCGAAAAATGGTTTGATCGTCTCCCGAGGAATTCCATTCATACTTGGGACGACATGACTCAACGATTTTTGTCACGCTACTTTCCACCATCCATGGTCACGAGCCTTTGAAATCAAATCAGCGATTTCATACAAGAACCCGATGAATCTCTCTTTGATGCTTGGGAAAGATATAATGTTTTGATCGATCGATGTCCAAACCACAACATGCTTCCCGTTACCTTAATTGACACTTTCTACAATGGTTTAACTTTTCGTGATCGTGATACTATTAATGCAGCCGCCGGTGGCACATTTATGAAAAGAAGACCCGAGGAGTGTAGAGAGCTTATTGAGAACATGACTACTTATCACAAAAATAGGGATTCCTCCGCATCTTCAAGGAATAACCTGAGAGTCAATGTTTCTTCTACTTCAGCAAACCCCGATATGACCGAATTCACCCGCATGATGGCCGAAATGAACAAAAATATCTTGCTCAACGCTACAAACCAACAACAAGTTAAAGCTGTAGTAATTTCTTGCGAGACTTGCGGCGGTCCTCATTCATACACCGATTGTCATTCTACTCAAGGCAATCCGGAAAACGTGTATGCAGCTTATGGTAACTATTCACCTGAAAATTACCAAGCCCGACCTCAAGGGGATCGAAATTTGGTAAGTTACAGGTCGAACAACTATCTTTCACCCGATTTTTCTCCTCAAAACCACAACCCCAACAACTACAATAGAAGAACTCCAAACCCACCTCGAGCTTCTACTCCATATCACCCACCCGCCCCCAACCTCCACCCATCAATCATGATGTTGAAACTTTCATGAAAACCCAACGAGAGCTAGTTCACAATCTTCAAAGTCAAATCATCACCTTGAAAAGTGACATCAATAAACAAGGAAATGATATTAGAACCGAGCTTCGTCAAGATATGCAAACTTCTATCAGCACTCAGACGAATGATTTGAAGAACATGATGGCTAGTTTCTTTCAAGGTAATTAACCATCTACTTCGGGCTCACTTCCTTCAAATACGGTTACCAACCCGAGAGCGAATGTAAGTGCTATTACTACACGCAGTGGAGCAACCTTAGTAGGACCATCTATCCCTCCCCCAGTTACTCCATCTACACCTCCTCCACCACCATTTATCCCTCCTACTCCCACGCCTAGTATTAGTTCTCCATTACCGTCTCCACCTCTTACTGAAGTACCCAAGAAGAACCTTTCACCGACCCCACCTTCCACCTCTAAAACTTTAACGTCTCAACCTTTACTTGCTACACCTACACCTTCCACTTATAAACCCAATATTCCTTATCCATCTCTCTTAGAAAAGGCCAAACTGCAAACCAAGGATGACATTCAAGTGTCAAACTATTTGAAGAAGATTTCGGAAATGACCATCACTTTTAGCCTTGTTGAAGCTCTTGCACAAATGCCTAAATTTGTTAAGATGTTTAAGGAATTGCTTAGCAAAAAGGAGAAGATGGCCGAGTTTTTTAATACTCGATTAAATGAAAATTGTTCTACCGTCCTTCTTAAAGAACTTCCGGAGAAACTTGGAGATCCCGGTCGTTTTGTGCTACCATGTACTTTTCACCAAACCGAAGAACTTACTGCCTTAGCTGATCTCGGGGCAAGTATCAATCTGATGCCTTTAAGTGTTTGGAAAAAGTTATCATTACCCTATCTTACACCAACAAAGATGACGATTGAGCTTGCAAATCGCACTCTCGCTTACCCTCTTGGTATTGCCGAAGATGTGTTCATTAAAGTTGTCACCTTCACTTTTCTGGTAGACTTTGTTGTTGTTGATTATGAAATGGACCCTCGTATTCCGTTAATACTTGGTCGGCCATTCTTGAGAACCGTTAATACTTGACGAAGGTGAGTTAATCTTAAGGGTCGGGAATGATGCACAAGTGTTCAAAATGGGGAAGATCACAACCAAATCTAATGGAAGAGAATCAACGAATATGATTAATGTGCTTGATGATTTTGTCGTCTACAACAATCCTCTATTCGATTCTTGCTATGATAATCTACTATTCCAAGATGATGTGGATGATTCTCTATCCAATTTCGATCCTCCACCAATTTATGATTCTCCACCGATCTTTGATGCTTATGATGACGATTCTAGTTCCAATGGAGATGATTTTGATGATTTTACTTCTGAGTATCCAGACATGCCCACTTATGATGATTTTGATGAGGCTGATACTCTCTCGAGTGATTCTTCACATGATGAAGATCCTCCGCCAACAACACTTGATCCTACTTCGAATGACTACTCATTTGAGGAAGACTTTGCTACTTTTCTCAACACTTACTTACCAAATTAGAGTGATGCCCCTCCTTTGGAATTTGATGATTATGGTCTTTATCCTTCTACGGATTTGAAGAAACTTCTTTCAAAGGAGAAGACGCCGGAAGACACCAACATCCGCAGCACGTATGTTTTAACATCTCTCTATCTACCTTCTGAGAACGAGGTTGTGCATTTTCTTAGCGGATGTTCTTCAAATTCTGTTGAGCCTGAGTGTTATTTTCCCCTAAAGGAAAAGGTGTTCGACCCCGGAATAAAAATTTTTCAGCCATCTCAGTATCCATCTGATGCAATAAAAGGAAAGACTTTTGGAACTGTTGGAGCCATGCTATCACTTCACCCTTGCTACCACCGTGCTCAATCGCTGCTTAAGGGAACCTTGCCTACTCTTCTTTGGCTTACCTTGTTCGCCTTAAGCTTGTGTTATTTGATGGATGAAAACCATGTATTTGATCCCGGTGGATGTTCTTCAAGCTTCTTCCTATGCTAATCAAGGTCGAGTCAGGCTCACGACTCGGTTATCAAAAATCAAGCGCTTCTTGGGAGGCAACCCAAGTATCTATCTTTTATCTATCTTTATCCTAAGTGTAGGGGAGACCCGTTGGTGTTTGCTATTTTCTCTCTTCTCATACTCAGGGATTCGAGCGTTCAACGATCCACGCTTGATGATTTTTGACGACCCGTGATTCCGTGTTCCCGTCTTCCCGGTTCTATCCTAAACTCTTTTCGATTCACTATTTTATATTTTCCAATATTAAAATAGGAATCTCGTTAGTTGTCTTTTCCTTAGCAAGATTTAAACAACGTGCACAATGTCCTAAGTGTAGGGGAGTTTAATCACACATGCTTAAACATTGAGGACAGTGTTTATATCAAGTGTAGGGGGGACTTCTGTCAAAGTTAAGTGGCCTTTTCCATGAATATGACCTCATTTTAACTAGAAATTCGATTTTTCGACATTTTTTCAAAATTTTTAATCTATTTTGGCCTAGTTGTAGTTTCCTTTATTTTTTGTTATTTTCTATTATTAAAATAAAATGGTTTTAGCGAGTGTAGATATCTTTGATATATTAGGCCCGTCGTGAATATTTTGACTCAACCCGAGTTTACTTATCCAAGTTTACTATAGCTAGTATCCTTAACCATGTAGACCTTAATTGGTTTATTAGGCTAAGTATCCACGAGTCTCATTCCTTGAGATTTTAAATTATGGAGAACGAGAAATGATAGAGTTAGTTATAAGTTTGGTATTCTTTCATTAACTTATGTGAATTAATTATGACCTTTTTCTCACATCGCTTGTAAATAAATAATTTCAATAAGTAAGGTCGTACGGTCTGAAAAAATTACTTAGCTTCTAGCCCAAGATCGTTTAAAAGTTGCTCGGTATTAATTAGAGTTCATAGCTAAGGCATAAATTATTGAAACGGGACGCGAAGATTGGCGAGTCCAAAAAGGCCCTAACAAGGCATGAGGATTCCATTTTGTTGCTAAAGATCCAAGATTATGTGAAAAGCATTATTCCAAAATCAATATGAAGGATCAAGACACACGACGAAAAGCAATTACTCCCATAAAGATCATGGAGAAATCTATCCGAAAAGACCCTAACAAGGTATGAGGATAAATAGATCCAAGTCCGAAAAGGAGGCGGATCGTTGTATATCGAAATCTCAAATAAGGATTGAAGAAATAATGAAGAAGTCGTGGTCAACATTTGAAGAAAATATCTCAACTACCCCAAGTGAAGATATACACTATATACGAAGAGAAGACCATAATTTCAAGATCGTCTTCTCAAGTTTTGAAGTATGAAGTAAATGCCAAATATCGGTCCGAGAAAGGTCTCAAATCGTGAAGCGAGTTATGCCAAGATATGAACTTTATGAGGTTTCGAGAAGTTTTTTTAAAAGATTTTGTCCTTTAGCTAACTATGGATTAGATCGTCCTACTTTATTTTCAGCCTTAATAAACTATCTAAATAAGTCCACAATGCATCCTCGTGATCATTCATGTGACAATCTGTCAATTTATGGTTGATATTTTATTCTCAAGTGTTATTTAAAAACATTATTTTAATGTTATATTATGAACGCACTTATTTTTGGGAAGAAATTTGGATTTACGTCTTGAAGTAGCATCGACTACGTCTAAACCGGAGGATTCTACGTTACGTGCTTACGTTTACATACACCGTTTTGGTGACAGTCCGATACTTCAGGAAATAAATTTATCCGTGAATATTATTTTAGAGTTTTAAATTTGTGTTGGTTCATAAACTCACAAATTTACGAGAAGAGATTAGGACTTACGTGAATAATTTAACGTCCTTTACGACTAAACCGGAAACCTTAGGATTACGTATTTATGTTTTTAAACTCCGTTTTTGATGAGACAATTTTTATTAGATTTGTTTTATGCCGTTGATTCATAATTTATAAAAACGTTTTTCGTAAAATGACCCGAGGGCACGCAAATCGAGGAAACTAGAATCGAGGAATACGAGACAAAACAAGTTTTGCCCCACCCCACTAACATGGGACGGCCAAAAATATGACCCAACACCATGAGGTGTCAAGTTCGTAGCTTACAAGCTACACTTGTAACTAGCTTAACTTGTAAGCTACAACAAACCATCAAAATACAAAACCATTCTCTCAAAACTATTTCTCACATTTCACTCATGCAAACCACTCACCAAACTCTCTCCTCTCTCTCTAAAATTCGTCCACCATCACCATCAAACACCCCTATTTGATCTATTTTAGCCATGAAATCATGTGTTATTCATACACATGATGATGCTCCTTTGAAGCCTTGAAGATTGGAGGTGATTGTAACATCCAAGATGGTGATTTGGTAATGTCCAAGGGCTGATTTCTACAAGGAATTTACAAATATTAGTGGTCTTGAAGATTGGTGTTGTCTATCACAAGTTTTTCCATCAAAAATACAAGCCTTGATCATAACCTACACAACCTTGGTGGTATAAAGATTGTTCTTCCCATCCTCTTGTTATTTTGATTATGTAATCTTGTAATGTCTTTTTTTATGTATATTTATATGATGATGAATGATGATTAATAATATTATGTGCGGATTTGGTGTTGATAGATTTGATAAACATGGTTAAAAAGATGGAAAACCATAGGTAAAAAGGTTAAATTCTTGCTTATAAAGTTGGCTGTATAAAAACAGTAACTAACCAAATGATAAACTGATAAAATGGCATGGTGGAATCAATTTACAGTAAGTATTAGATTTCATACACATGTGAGAGTTGGCCATGCAATGTAATCATCAAATGAGTGAGATACGATCAAAACAAAATTAGTATACCAATCTGAATAGTCTGTTTTGTAGGGACTTTTAAGGATACTTAGACATGGATTGAGCAGTATCTATAACTAACTTATTTGTAGCACATAATATGAAGTTTATGTCATCCAACAATGAGCTTCTATCTCTTTATAGAACTCAATATATTATAAAAATGGTGAAAGTGAAACTAAAAATCAGATTTTGTGAAATTAAAGTTTAATAGTATTATATAAGCACTCAAAATAATATAGTATAAAATGTGAAATTAAAACCCACTAACTTATATATTTCATTTATATAAATATGTATAAGTATAAATAAATGGAAATTATATAAAAATGGTAGTTTGGTAAGTTTTATAAGTTATACAAACTATAAACATGATTTTTACGTCTTTTCGGCTAGTACCGTAAAATTAACGTTTTTCGTCAATTAAAACTTAGACGATCGGACCCGTCTAATGTAAACTTTTTAAAAGTCATATATTGATATATAAGTACTTAATACAAGTAAAACCGATAAAACCCTAACTAAATAACATATGGACATTAACGGGCTAAGTTAGCATTATTGGACTAATAATCCAACTAAATGGGCTAAACACTTATAAAATTACTTATTGGGCTTAACCCACTTGGGCCCAACATGTAAATTATAATACTGATAATAAAATTATAAAATGATCTAATTTAAGGTAATGGACTTATAATAGGCTTATTGGACCTAAAACATGTAAATAGGTAAAACTAGTAAACTAGTATAAAAGTTACCAACACATAACACTAAAATGAGTAAATGAGAATGTATAAACCCAGTTGATAATCATCATATATATAAAATCATCATATGTATACATAAATGTTATTTTTATAAAGTCATTGGACAAGAGTCTAAGACAAGAATTATTTGTCTAGGTTTCCGTAATTGAAGCACGTACCGTACATTCAAATTGCCGATAACCCGGTTTCCCACATCAACGTGAATTCATAGCCTCGCACTATTTTAAATGTTTTTATGAAATGTTTTATAAAACCGCGAGGGAGATAACATGTTAGTTTTGATAAAATATGACATCATTTGTCCCGATTGTTTGTTTATTGATTTGGACCCGAATGATTGTATGACCCGATGAATGATTAAATGACCCGATAGATGAAATGAAATGGATTATTAAAGTTAGGTTATGTCACTAAAAGTCCCATCAGCATGAATTGTGAACTACCGGGATTTGGTAGACGCTTATGCATATAATAGTACTATTTGGGGACGATCAACCCAGTTCGCGACTTGACGGTTGATCCCCGTCTTGCCACATTGATTGGTAAGCGAATTTATGAATGAGAAGATTTCCATAGCGTGATCTTTGTGACGACACGCTAACTTAGATGGGAAAATTGAGTTTCAGGTTAGCTACTTGTTGTTTGTTGTAGTAAGGTAACAATGTCATGCGGCTTATAATAATCCAAATAACGAAATACTTCTATACGCACTGAATTACGATATATTGCCTGACTAGCAATACGGGGTCTTATTATTGATTTTATGTTCGTGTTTTGGTTTTACATAACCATATTCATATAACGGTTTTTATTTAACTTTATACAACGTTATAAAATGTATTGTATGATGTTTTTAACGACAATGGTTCGTATAATGATTTTGAAGGCGAAAGCCTATATTATGATTTTGATAAGGATTTGTATAAAATGAGTTTGGCTATTTTATGGCCTACTACAAAGATTTGTACAAAATGATTTTCGGTAATAAATGTATACCGATGATATATTAATGGTTTTCATTAAACTCTATGAATTCACTCGGCGTTATCGCTGACCTTTTCTTTTAACATGTTTTATCTCAGGTACTTAAAGGTAATTCTCGGTAAGACAACAAGAATTCATGGCCCGTACTTAAATAATAATTTCCATTCAAATGCTTTGTAAAACTTGTATGAAATACAATGACTTGGGACCTATGTAAAATTTATATTTACGAATGGAAATGCTTTATTATTAAACGACGCGTATTTCAAGCGTTGTCTATGACGTGTGTAATGTGCTATCCCATAACACCAATGAGTCTTCCGCTGTATTGAATTGTGTAAATTTGGGGGTGTTACAGTTTGGTACCACAGCTCTCGTTATAGAGAACGAAAGATTTTTAAAACCAAGGTTTTGAATAAAACATTTCAAAATCTTTTAAGTGTAAACATTTTTCTAAAAATGTCTAAAAATCTTTTGACTATAACGGTGTCGAAGAAATCCCGAGTTACCGACAAGGCCAGACTGAGAAGTGTTATTTTAATATATATATATAACTTGGATTATATATATATATATATATATATATATATATATATATATATATATATATATATATATATATATATATATATATATATATATATATATATATATATATATATATATATATATATATGATGTAATTTGATTACATGATTGTTTGATGATTATTTTAATATTTATACGAGGTATTTATACGACGTCGATTATCACAAGAAACCCTAACTCCCCTAGCAAATTAATCGAAGCCAATTCTGTAGGAAATTCTAGCTATTCCAGATCTAAACCAAGTTGTGGATATTTATGATCCTAATAAAATGGTTGATATTCGTAGGAATGTTGATATTAGCTGATTGTGATATTGAAAAAAAATTGGCAAGATTAAAACTGATATCAATGTCATGACGATCTTTCCTTATAGAGTGGAGTTTGACAAAACGTTACCACCTGGAAAGATGTCATCTGAGTCGTTGTCACCCAATTCTTAAATTTGAAATCGAAAGGGTGAATGTTGCACTTGAGGCTGTCATTGGAACCATTACCCAAAAGCCTCATGCCACTAGTACCTTTCCGAGAAGTCTAATTGAATGTGTGAGTCATTTCATACTAGTGACTCATTTGATAACTATTGTTGTAAGAGCTATAGGATTGGAAATTAAGTGTTGATAATATTGAGATTTTATTGCCCTTTTAAGGTTTATGAATAAGGTTGAAAGTATTGGAAAATGAGGTAGGATGTTGCATTGAGTATAAGTTGGTTGAAACTTGAATAAAGTAAAATTTAACCCGTATGGAATATTAAATTATTAAGAGAAAGTTGTTGAGTCCTGTGATTGAATTATAAGGTTTTAAATGATTGTTATTTCGTGTTAATGGTTGTTCCTAGACCATTGTCCAATGATGAGGATGCCCAGTGTCCAGGAAATAATTTGAAGAAATATTCTTCTAAATAGGGACCGATGGATCTTCCGGGACAGGTGGAACCCCCATGACTCTTGTAGATTAGTATTCATTGTGGTATCTTTTAAAAATCCCTAACTTAACTGAGACATCAGTTGGTAGGATGAGTTCTTGGAATTGTATGACATAGTGACACGTAATGTGTTATGGTACAATTTTGACTTGTTTGTGATGAATGAAAAGACTACCTTTGATTGCTAAATTCTACATGTATCGATGTTATCTATATTTTCTTGCTTGTTCCTAATGTTCTCATTAGTGATGCAACCATTGAACAAGTACCCATCTCGAATTGAGTTACGTTGTAGATTATTCTTTTTGAGTGCCATCGAGGTCACGAACCTCGTGATTATTTGGCTAAACTCATTCCCTATTATATTGTAGTTAGTTCTTGGTGAAAAACTTTTCATCACTCCTTTGCAGATCACTAATTGTTTTTATAAGATAAAATAGTATCCCTTGAAAAAAAAATTGAATTTTCATCATTATATAGATTATTTTAAGTGAAATTTAAAAATAATCGTTATCGAAATGAAGTTGTTTATGAAACATCTTGGAAAACCTAGTTGTTTCCATGATAAAGAACATATCTGTAAATTCATTTTTAATTAAGCATGAATATATATTTTAAACATGATAACAAAGTTTTGACGAACTGAGTATTGCATCGTTAATCTTGAAATTGTATATAGTTGCGCGCCTACATACAATTTGGAAGTGACCATGCAAGGTTGATTAGTAGTCACCATGAAATTATTAATAAACACTAAATTTTCTTTGAAGTTATGAAAAGATTAAAAATTTATGAGATCTACAAGAAGTGAAAAATAGGGATATATTGTTAGGGACACCTACATATGTGCCCGTACTATTTACTCTTCTGAGTCGAATTTACTCATCTACGGAAACTGTCTTATTTGACAAATTCATATTCCCTTCTTGTCCAATTCTCCCGTGGTGAGATTCTTTGGAAAAAGTATATGATTACCGAGTGTTGATACCCGACTGGATGTTTTGACGTTCCTATCATTTCTTTTGATTAGATTTCATTTGAATGACCTGGGTAACGATCCGAGGAGCTTTCGAATGCGTACTCAATTTATGAAAACATGGGTAGATTATGCGTTGACCTTAATCATTTAAGGTTAGTTATGTCTCCTGATATCCTTGATTTGTGAAGGATTACGAGTTATTATTAGTCTTTTGAGAAGTTCACATCTTATCAACGGTAATGATCTAGAAAGTTGATAGTGCCAGTAGGATGGATTGATTGATTATGACATGACGACATTGTCTTAATTGATGGGAACTCGAGTAGAATTCCCCTAAATGATAAGATGTTGATTATCAAAAGTGATCTAAATAATTCTTGATGGATGACCATATCCTACTTTTAGACTTGAAATTATACCATGAATGGTTATAAACTTACCATAGATCTTGTAATCTAGAAAGAACTTAAAGTAAATGTATTAAAAGATGTTTCCGTTATCTGAAACTTTAGGAGGTATTTGTTGGTGAATTACCTAGACTTTCGCCATTAAGGCAAGTTGAATTTGGTACTGATTATATTCCCGGTGATGTACCTGTGGCATGTGCACTGTACATCAGCACCATCTAAATCGAAAGTGTTACCGTAAAACTGAAAGAGTTGGCGGGGAAAGCATTTATTCTACCAAGCTCGTCATTATGAAGAGCTATGATGTTATAATTCCTTATACTTATTAATTACCATGAACTAGGTAAATTGATGATCAAAAATCTAAATCCACTACCCAAGATGATAGATTTGTTCGATCATTTACAAGGTTCTAGCGTATATTCAAGATTTGATCCACGGCATGGTTACCATCAACTTCGTGTCTGCGAAGAAGATTCTTTATTCCAATCACTACATCCAGAACTTGTAATGAACATTATGAGTCTCACGTGATGTCGTTTGGATTGACTAATACACATGTAGCATCTATAAATTTGGTGAATCACGTGTGTAGGCTGTAATTTGATAAATTCATGCTTGTGATCATTAAGGACCATCTGTTTGTTTAAAAGAATAGGAAGGAGTTAATAATTATTTATAGATTGCCCTGAATTGGCCGAACAATGAAATCCTGTACCTTGAATAATTAACATGTGATTTAAGACTTAATTCTTTATATTAATTGACCGTGTGATTAATAGATAACGGAATATATTGACTCTTCAAAGATTAGAGCCATTAAGGCTTAGGGTTATACCAAAAAGGAGGTGCAAATATGTTTTGACAAATGTTTTAACAAAGGATTTTTAAGGAATCATTCCTTATACCTAAATCATCTAACTAAACTCCTGTTTAGGGGTAAATGTTTGTGTATACCTCAAGACAACCTAAGAGGGATTGAGGAAACCATTTAAACCATGACTTGAAATTTGAAACGACAATTTTTTCTTTTCAACTAAGAAAACTTTGACCAAAGTATAAACAAGGATTTTTCGAACATTTGCGAATCTTATTAATTATTTTTGATAAATCAACAAAAATCGTGTTAATTAAATTCAAATTTATTTTGAACATTTTTATATAATTGGTCGAACTAAGAAATTTAAAACTTTTTATGTTTATAATATCATAAAAATTAAATATTTATTATTTAATTACTAGTAATATTTATCGACGCTTTAAACGTCGGATTGAGCAAAACTGATAAAAACAATAGTTGAGATAAAAATAAAACTTAGAAAATATGAAGAAAGAATTTTCGAATGAATACGGTCATGATAATTATTTCATCAGGGAAGATGAATGTAGATACTGACACATTATATAGAAAGGATAAAGAACCAATTAGGATGTGTTCCTTAGTATTGAATGTGAAAAGTAAATTGCCGAGCAATTTAAAAATAGCCGATGCTTGTAAAAAGGATAATATAGATAATAAAAGGGGTTCGCGGCTAATGTGAACCATTAGAATTGAGAAGCCGATGGCGTTAAATGTTTAAAGGGCCGTTTATGGTTGCCTAAATATGGAGGATTTTGAGATTTAGTCATGTTGGAATCTCATAAGATTAAGTATTCTATTCATGCCATTTCTGATTTAGTGTATTTTTATCTGAAGAAGTTATACTGATGGCAAATTATGAAGGCAGACATCGACTCATACATTAGTAAACGTCTAACTATTGCAAAGGTCATCATCTTAATTTGATTCGATTTGGGTCATCGTCGACAGACTGACCAGATCTGCTAAAATCATTCCTGTTAATGATAGATTCTCGATGAAGAAATTGACTTTTTTGTATTTAAGGGAGTTGTGTAAACATAGTGTGCCTGTATCGATCATCTCTATCAAGATCCTCGCTTCACATCGAATTTCTAGAGATTTGCTCAGAAATCACTGGGAACAAACCTTGATGAGAGTACTGTTTATAACCCCAATTGAAGGGACGAGGTAAAGTAACGATACAATGCACCCGACATACATTGATAATTATCGTGTTAGGATCGAGATCGGATCTTAACACGATAACCCCAATAGAAGTGTTGTTTTATGTTTGAATGATTGACCTTTGGTAATAAACCGTATAATCGTTTTCCTTTAGAGATATTATCATTGATAATTATCGTGTTAGGATCGAGATCGGATCTTGTTAGGATCTAAATATGAGAGCATCTGTAAGAAGGAGTCGGGATAAAGACACCCGGCATACACCCATTGTGAGTTGGACATGTCTTTTTAGTTTAAGGTTGCATATGATGGCGAACCTAACCTTACAAAATACCCGATCCATGAAACCTGAGATGATTGTTGAAATTAGGATTTGATTAATGACTGCCGATAGTGGGCAGGAGGTAATGTGAATATGAAATGTAGATCTTAAAGTGCAGGATGGGTAGCGAAGTTATGCCAAAAATTTTAACCATGAAAAAGTAAATTGATGATCTGAAAGATCATGTGATATAAGTCCCCGTTGAATGGGACCATTGAGATGATGTAAAAATTGGTTTGAAAGGCATATAAGCTGGATCTACTCTAGGACTTCAAGGGATGCGTGAATTATGATTCGTATATCTAACTTGATAAAATGTCTATCAAGTGAAAATCTGATTTCTTCTTGATAAAATTTAGATCGGCGAAAAGTTGCATTCATCAAAAACCCACGAACATCATGGATAGAGAAAGTAAGTCAACATTAAGCCTGATCTTATTCTCGTAGTTATGTTTGATGAAACTCGCGTATTGTAATGGATTACACTTGTGAGAAAAGACTGAATGTGGAGGAAATACCCACATGGCTCTAACTCTATAAGAAGCGAGTAGTAAGATAAATTGATCTTTGAGGACAAAGATCCTGTTTAGGGGTAAATGCTGTGACAATCTGTCAATTTATGGTTGATATTTTATTCTCAAGTGTTATCTAAAAACATTATTTTAATGTTATATTATGAACTCACTTATTTTTGGGAAGAAATTTGGATTTACGTCTTGAAGTAGCATCGACTACGTCTAAACCGGAGGATTCTACGTTACGTGCTTACGTTTACATAGACCGTTTTGATGACAGTCCGACACTTTAGGAAATAAATTTATCCGTGAATATTATTTTGGAATTTTAAATTTATGTTGGTTCATAAACTCACAAATTTACGAGAAGAGATTAGGACTTACGTGAATAATTTAACGTCCTTTACGACTAAACCGGAAACCTTAGGATTACGTATTTACCTTTTTATACTCCATTTTTGATGAGACAATTTTTATTAGATTCGTTTTGTGCCGTTGATTCATAATTTATAAAAACGTTCTTCGTAAAACGAACCGAGGGCACGCAATTCGAGGAAACTAGAACCGAGGAATACCCGTAAATTAGTGGGATGAGACAAAACAAGTTTTGCCCACCCCACTAACATGGGATGGCCAATACTATGACCCAACACCATGAGGTGTCAAGTTTGTAGCTTACAAGCTACACTTGTAACTAGCTTAACTTGTAAGCTACAACAAACCATCAAAATACAAAACCATTCTCCCAAAACCATTTCTCACATTTCACTCATGAAAACCACTAACCAAACTCTCTCCTCTCT
Organism: Glebionis coronaria; assembly: GCA_025667525.1. NCBI lineage: Eukaryota > Viridiplantae > Streptophyta > Magnoliopsida > Asterales > Asteraceae > Glebionis > Glebionis coronaria. Next base: position 296,169,411 of record CM046875.1, read on the forward strand.
CTCTAAAATTCTTCCACCACCACCATCAAACACCCCTATTTGATCTATTTTAGCCATAAAATCATGTGTTAGTCATACACATGATGATGCTCCTTTGAAGCCTTGAAGATTGGAGGTGATTGTAGCATCCAAGATGGTGATTTGGTGATGTCAAAGGGCTGATTTCTACAAGGAATTTAAAAATATTGGTGGTCTTGAAGATTGGTGTTGATCTATCACAAGTTTTTCCATCAAAAATCCAAGCCTTGATCATAACCTACACAACCTTGGTGGTATAAAGATTATTCTTCCCATCCTCTTGTTATTTTGATTATGTAATCTTGTAATGTATTTATTTATTTATATTTATATGATGATGAATGATGATTAATAATATTATGTGGGGATTTGGTGTTGATAGATTTGATAAACATGGTTAAAAAGATGGAAAACCATAGGTAAAAAGGTTAAATTCATGCTTATAAAGTTGGCTGTATAAAAACAGTAATTAACCAAATGATAAACTGATAAAATGGCATGGTGGAATCAATTTACAGTAAGTATTAGATGTCATACACATGTGAGAGTTGGCCATGCAATGGAATCATGAAAATGAGTGAGATACGATTAAAACAAAATTAGTATACCAATCTGAATAGTCTGTTTTGTAGGGACTTTTAAGGATACTTAGACATGGATTAAGAAGTATTATAACTAACTTATTTGTAGCACATAATATGAAGTTTATGTCATCCAAAAATGACTTCTATCTCCTTATAGAACTCAAGATATGATAAAAATGGTGAAAGTGAAACTAAAAATCAGATTTTGTGAAATTAAAGTTTAATAGTATTATATAAGCACTCAAAATAATATAGTATAAAATGTGAAATTAAAACCCAATAACTTATATATTTCATTTATATAAATATGTATAAGGATAAATAAATGGACATTATATAAAAATGGTAGTTTGGTAAGTTTTATAAGTTATAAAAACTATAAACATGATTTTTACGTCTTTTCGGCTAGTAACGTAAAATTAACGTTTCGTCAATTAAAACTTAGACGGTCGGACCCGTCTAATGTAAACTTTTTAAAATTCATATACTGATATATAAGTACTTAATACAAGTAAAAACCGATAAAACCCGAACTAAATAACATATCGACATTAACGGGTTAAGTTAGCATTATTGGACTAATAATCCCACTAAATGGGCTAAACACTTATAAATTTACTTATTGGGCTTAACCCACTTGGGTCCAACATGTAAATTATAATACTGATAATAAATGTATAAAATGGTCTAATTTAAGGTAATGGACTTATAATAGGCTTATTGGACCTAAAACATGTAAATAGGTAAAACTAGTAAACTAGTATAAAAGTTACCAACACATAACACTAAAATGAGTAAATGAGAATGTATAAACCCACTTTATAATCATCATATATATAAAATCATCATATGTATACATAAATGTTATTTTTATAAAGTCATTGGACAATAGTCTAAGACAAGTATTATTTGTCTAGGTTTCCGTAATTGAAGCACGTACCGTACATCCGAATTGCCGATAACCCGCTTTCCTACATCAACGTGAGTTCATAGCCTCGCACTCTTTTAAATGTTTTTATGAAATGTTCTATAAAACCGAGAGGGAGATAACATGTTAGTTTTGATAAAATAGGACATCATTTGTCCCGATTGTTTGTTTATTGATTTGGACCCGAATGATTGTATGACCCGATGAATGATTAAATGACCCGATAGATGAAATGAAATGGATTATTGAAGTTAGGTTATGTCACTAAAAGTCCCATTTGCATGAATTGTGAACTACCGGGATTTGGTAGACGCTTATCCATATAATAGTACTATTTGGGTACGATCACCCCAGTTCGCGCCTTGACGGTTGATCCCCGTCGTGCCACATTGATTGGTAAGCGAATTTATGTATGAGAATATTTCCATAGCGTGATCTTTGTGACGACACGCTAACTTAGATGGGCAAATTGAGTTTCGGGTTAGCTACCCGTTGTTTGTTGTAGTAAGGTAACAATGTCATGCGGCTTATAATAATCCAAATAACGAAATACTGCTATACGCACTGAATTATGACATATTGCCTGACTAGCAATACGGTGTCTTATTATTGATTTTATGTTCGTGTTTTGGTTTTACATAACCATATTCATATAACGGTTTTTATTTAACTTTATACAACGTTATAAAATGTATTGTATGATGTTTTTAATGACAATGGTTCGTATAATGATTTTGAAGGCGAAAGCCTATATTATGATTTTGATAAGGATTTGTATAAAATGACTTTGGCTATTTTATGGCCTACTACAAAGATTTGTACAAAATTATTTTCGGTAATAAATGTATACCGATGATATATTAATGGTTTTCATTAAACTCTATGAATTCACTCGGCGTTATCGCTGACCTTTTCTTTTAACATGTTTTATCTCAGGTACTTGAAGGTAATTCTCGGGAAGACAACAAGAATTCATGGCCCGCACTTAAATAATAATTTCCATTCGAATGCTTTGTAAAACTTGTATGAAATACAATGACTTGGGACCTATGTAAAATTTATATTTATGAATGGAAATGCTTTATTATTAAACGACGCGATTTTCAAGCGTTGTCTATGACGTGAGTAATGTGCTATCCCGTAACACCAATGAGTCTTCCGCTGTATTGAATTGTGTAAATTTGGGGGTGTTACAATTCAAGACATCAATAAAATATAAGAGTTACCCATAGGAATAAGGGAGTCTAAGTGATTAGTTGAACCGCATGAGTAAGTGTTAGTTGTGCTAACTTGTACTAACAATGATCTCGTTTTTAATCTTGGCATTGGGAACGTGAAACTTGAGGGTGATAAATATTCATGACACCAAAGCCCTAATGTAAGTCTTAGATTTCTTTACAAGTTTCTTCCTTCTAGCAATATGTTATTTTCTATCTTTTAAATTTTCCTTACTTTCTATTGTTTAATAAAGACCAAGGTAGGTTGATTATGATGGAGAATGTAAATCTTGCTTTATCACTAAGCATTGCATGAGGTCATTGTTATGGTCAAGTGTAGGGGATTTGATAGGTGTGAAAACACCATCCTTTTACCACTTATTTATAATGAAAACAAGACCATAACGTGTATTTTATGTCGTAAATGTCGTAATTATGCGTGGTTTGTGTTTTTGTTGTGTTTTAGGACCAAAAGATAGAAAAGGAAGAAAACACGGGCTTTTATCGAAGAAAAAGACAAAATACGAAGTCAAGAAATCAAGAGTGCAAAAAGAACGGAAGTCCAAGGCTTGTTCTGAAGATTTATCGAAGAAATAGTCTAAAGACAGAAGTTTAATAAAGCCGAAGAACTCGAGTCTAATTTATGAATAAAATATAAGACGAGTTCAAGTCATTCATCAACAAATCCCGAGACAAAGTCTAAAAAAATAATAAAAGTCGAAGAGTTAGAAGACTAAGGACTAAAAGAGAAAGAAAGAAAGAGAGAGGAAGCTTCCACTCTACTCCTCCTCTCCTATAAATAGACCATTAGATTCATTTTTCTTCTTGTTAGCTAATCTGACAACTTAGCTCTCCACCCTTTCATTACTTGCACCTTTAATTTCATGTCATTTACTTAATTGTCATTTAATTACTTGTCTTGCACCTTAAATTTCTTGCCTTTAATTTCAAGTAAGTGTTTTAATTTTGTTATTGAATCTTTTCTTTCTAATCAAGTTCTTATTTTTAAATCTCTCCTTCTACCTTTCTTGTTTTACTTAATCTTTATGTTTATGAGCTTATTGTTATGCTTATTTGATTACTTGTGATGTTTTTATATTATTGATTTTTATAGCTTATTTGTGTTTTTCTTAAAGTTTCTTAAGTTTTTATAAAATTTATTTTTATATAAAAGTTGTTTTCGTATATCTTTTTCATTTAGTGTATTCAAAAGTCTTTAAATTCTAGCTTATTAGCTTTTATATACGTGTAATATTGAGTTTTTGGTTGTGTGTTTATTTGAGTAATAGCTTATAGATTTAGCTTATTTGCCTTTTTCCTTACTGTATTCCGATCAGCTCTGATCGGAAAAGGGTTTTACATTCCTTTTGCATACCTTTTACATTCCTTTTGCATTCCTTTTACATTCCTTTTGCATTCCTTTTACATTCTTTTTGCTTTCCTTTTACATTCCTTTTGCATTCCTTTTACATTCCTTTTACATTCCTTTTGCATTCCTTTTACATTCCTTTTGCATTCCTTTTACATTCCTTTTTCATTCCTTTTACATTCCATTTACATTCCTTTTACATTCCTTTTGCATTCCTTTTTCATTCCTTAAACATTCCTTTTGCATTCCTTTTTCATTCCTTTTACATTCCTTTTACATTCCTTTTGCATTCCGACCAGCATTCCAATTAGCTTTGTTTTTAATATTTTGTTTTAGTTTTATTTTTAAGTTTACATTATTTCAAGTTTACATTTCTATTACATTGTCAAATTAATTTTTCGTCAATCATTAAATTTTTTTCATTTAATTATTTACTTTTAAAGTTTTTAATATTGCACAATCACTTCTTAAATTAGTTTTAGTTTTAATTAACTGTCATTTACTTTATCGTTTCGCAATTTAATTATACTACAACGACCAATTTATTGTTTCCCACCAAAAGACGACTGAGTCGCACATAAACCAATAGTCAATTCGAAAAGACTGGAACAACGAACTTTCATACTTAGTGAAAATCTTATGTATTAAAGGGTCCTAAAGAAATATGGGGTAACACATCGTCTTTCTACGGCTTATCACCCACAAACGAGTGGGCAAGTCGAGGTTTGAAACTGAGCGTTAAAGAGGATCTGGAGAGATCTATTGGGGAAATCCAACAATCTTGGTCGGATAAGTTGTATGATGCTTTACGGGCCTTTAGGACCGCTCATAAAACGCCCATTGGGTGCACTCCTTATAAGCTTGTGTATGGGAAAATTTGTCACTTTCCAATTGAATTGGAACACAAGGCTTATTGGTCCCTAAAGCATTGTAATGATGATATGGAGACCGCGGGAAAACACCGGAAAATGAAATTAAATGAATTGGATGAATTAAGGGATATTGCTTATGAAAATTCATTGATTTATAAAGAAAAGACTAAAAAGTTGCATGATTCAAAAATTAAAAACCGTGTTTTTAACATTGGGGATCAAGTTTTGCTTTTTAACTCTCGTTTGAAAATCTTTTCCGGTAAGTTGAAATCCCGTTGGTCCGGTCCATTCACCATGACTCAAGTTTTTCCATATGGGACCATCGAGCTAGCTCAAAATGATGGCCCCAATTTGAAGGTGAATGGACATAGGTTGAAGCATTACTTTGGCGGGGAAGTTCCATCCTTGAACTACCTCGACCAAATCACCTTCCCCAATGATAATTAGTATTGAGGGGATCGAGTAGAGCTCATGACTCGGTAATAAAAAACGAGGTGCCTCGTGGGGGAGTCCCATGCTAATCCTATGTATATATTATCGCTTTCTAATGTAGTAACGTGTGGGTATTTGTGCCCTTCCAACCTTTGTTCCGTGGTTGTTTGTGAATTGTGGATTTGAGATGGTCATTATCTTCACGATTGGAGCCTCTCGTGTTCGTTTTATGGGAGCACTAGATCGTTTGCTTTGAAGACTTTCTCAATATCCATGATATATCCTTATATGTTCTAACCTTAGGTTTATAGCACACTTCAAAAACGGCTTTAAATTTAACGGTTACACCCTTTCCATGCTAGATTAAGCATTCGACTACGTCTCTAGTATGGGGGTGTTTGTAACCTTAAACTCGAAAAATTGAGGACAATGTTTAACTTTAGTATGGGGGGGGGGGGTGAATAGATACTTGCCTTTCCAAACCTTCACGCTTTCCAAAGTTTATCTTTTTGTTTAACGTTTTGTTGCAAAATAAGGCTAAAAATGGCCAAATTTTAATTTTTTTCTCATGTTTTATAAGTGTTTGAAGACACGAATGTAGGTTTTCCGATGGCGAGAATAAGAGTAATTTTTGACTTGGCTGTGCGTATTAAGCACTTACCTTTGATTCCTTAACTTATATTAGGCTAAGTCTCTTAAATGAAATGATAGAGTTAATTATAAGTTACTATGCTAAACGTAGAGTACTCGTATTCTTTCAAAAACTCATGTGTTCTCGTTATTTGCTTATTCTCCCTTCGCTTGTAAATATTTTTTTCTTAATAAATATTGACTTAGAGGTTTAGTCGTGATTGTTGGTTTCTAGTCTTTTCTAGTAGCTTCCATGTAATTAAATTGGGAAGACATTAAGGTATCGCCAGCGTCACGGTTTTGAAGTATTGGCAACCCGAATAATCGAAAGCTTCACCAAATAATAAGATTTCAAGTGCTAACCTAAATCAAGCAAACAATTTGAAGCTCACAAGGCCGAAAAATCTATGCAAAATTGAAAGTGAATCAAACCTTAATCTTTGAAGCTTTAAAGATCCAAAATTCGCCTTAGCGTGAGGATATACGTCTTTGGCCATAATAAAACCACCGATGAGGCGGATAATAAAGGCAAGGCATGACCGAAGTCATAATAAAAGCTTCATGGCGAAGTTGAATAAAAGATGGAGGTAAACCTATGATAATAAGGCCCTTCCGTTAGGGGGCGTATAAAAGTCTTGATAATAAGTCTCATGTCAAAAACTGTTATAAAACCGTGTTTAATAGGAGGGGTTATTAATTCGATGGTCTTGGTTACACCGTTAGGACTCTATTTTTAGACCTAAATCTCTATTATCGCATAAGTCAAACAATGTATCCTCGTGAAACATTCAAGACAAAATAAATATAAGAGATACAACTTAGGAAAATGGGAGGATAAGTACGTGATTAGGGCATATGAGTAGTGTTAGCATTACTAACTTACAATGACAATGATCTCGTTGCACGCTTAGCATGGAATTGGGGTAAAATCGAGGACGATGAAATTATTTCTAACGAAGCATTCATGTGTTCTTATTCTATGAACCTAAACGTCCTATTTTGCGATGAAAATCATACATTATGTCTAAAAAGCAAGTAGTAGTAATAGTAGTAGTGTAGCTAGTTTATCATTCAATAAAAGTGAATAAAAATGAATTTTGGAGGTGCTACGATACTTTATTCTAGCATTGCGTGAGGGCACGACAATGGTTTAGTATGGGGGAGTGATGAGACTACATTTATACATAGTCTCATCGTCTAAAAAGGGCTTTAAATGCATTAAATATCATGAAAGTGGCCAAATATATGCTTGTGTTTGTTACTTGTGTATTTTAGGTACAGATATTGTGGAAATGACAAAAGATCACAAGAATCATGCAAAAACGAACACGGGAAACGAAGCCGCACAATGGACCAAGCCCTAATGAAGATTTTCCAAGACAAACCCTTGAAGATTTGAAGATTATGCAAGAAGGGTCCTCCAATATTGAATAATTGACACTTTAAGCCCTTGTATCTTCATAATTAAAAGATTGGTCCCTAAAGTTTGTCAAATTTACAAAAAGGGCCCTCCACTTTGAAGAATTGGCAAATTTAGTCCCTCAAAAAACTAAATTGTCAATATTAGTCCTCCTCAAAGTAAAACATAACATGAAGGCCTTCAAGTTACAAGAAATTACAAGTTTGGTCCTTTAAAAATGTCAAAATTACCAAAAGGACCCTTGACTTTGAAGAAATGGCAAAAATGGTCCCTCATAAATCATGATTTGTCAAATTCATTCCTCCAAGAAGTCAACAAGACAAGTCAAGACCATTATCAATGAAGAAAATGCCAAAACAGCCCTTCAAGAATCAAGAATTGGCAAGAAATACCCCTGAAAATACTTTAGAAAAGTATTTGTGGTCAAAGTGGGAAAAATGAAACTTGGCTAACAAAGGAAATCAGCTTTTTGTGTAAACTTGAAATGAAAGAAGTATGAAAGATTGGGGGTTTAATATGGCCGACACGCAAACTTACCTAGACCACTCCCCTCCTGCCACGTGCCCCATTAACTCCATTCCACCAATCAGCGTTCACCATATCTCCACCTCACAAATCCACTTAGCCCGTTTTTATATTAACAAATCATTGGCGCCTAAACACGAGTCTAAACACTAATCCACCCAAAAACAGATTAAACTCACCCACTATTCACACTATGAACACATTTGGGTTTTCTTAATTGTGTTGTAATTAGGCCACCAAATGCTCCAGATTTATGATTAAGCACACCTTAATCACATCCCAACCTTAAAATCACTTGCCACATCACCACATTTGTCCCCTTGTGACTCCCCTGTTACACTTTTGAGGAAGAAGACAAATGTTCCAAGAGAATCCAACGCCCCTGATAACTAGGATTTTACTAGGTTAAAAGTTCGTTGTTCTCGGCGTCTTATCAAATTGATCACGGATTAAATGTGTGACTCAGTCGTCTTTGGTGGATAAAATAAAAGGTTGTCGTTGTGTAACAGAATAAAAATGAAAACTTTAAAGTAAATGGCAAATTAATAAAAGGATAAACTAATAAAGACTTAAGCGAAATATAGATAAAAGCTTGAAAAGATTAAACTAAAAATAAAACTTTAAAAATAAATGACGAAAAATTAAAACTCGACAAAAAGTAAAATTTGCAAACTTAAAAATAAAACTAAGACAAAACAAGTTTAAAATAATTCTAAGTAAAAATGGCGGGAAAAGTTAAATTTGAATTTAAAATAAAAACAGGAAATAAAAACTGAAAAATGCAATCTGATCACACTCCTGATCGCACTCTAGATCGCACTCCGCATCGCACTCTCGATCACACTCCCCATCGCACTCTAGATCGCGCTCCCCATCGCACTCTCGATCCCACTCCCCATCGTACTCTCGATCGCACTCCCGATCGCGCTCTGGATCGCACTCCCCATCGCACTCTCGATCGAACTCCCCATCGCACTCCCGATCGCACTCAGTGATTGCACTCAGTGATCGCACTCAGTGATCGCACTCAGTTATCGGACTCAGTGATCGCACTCAGTGATCTTACTCAGTGATCGCACTCGGTGATCTTACTTAGTGATCTTACTCAGTGATCTTACTCAGTGATCTTAATGAGTGATGTTACTCAGTGATCTTAATGAGTGATCTTAGTTTGGATCTCAAGTAGAAACCCCGGGGGTTGATGCGATCACGAAACTAGATCGGAACAAGTAAACCCTTAAGAAATTTACGATGGTATACAAGAGGCAAATAAGCAAAACCAAATAAGCACTTTAATAATAAGCAATTCCCAAAAACTTAATTAAAACAATAAAAAGAAAAGCTAAATAAGCTCAAATTTAAAAACTTTCAAAACACTAAATAAACAAAATTTATAAAATAAACTTTAAAAAGATTAAACTTTTGAAAACACTTAAAAAAATAAGCTAAACAAGAAATAAGCTAAAAACACAACAAGGAAAGAACATCAATTGCATGACAATGATAAGAACAATGGAAATAAGAACTTTTATCAAATAAACATCAAGATTAAACAAAACTTCAAGATTAATCAAACAAAACAAGATATATAAAAGCAAGAAAGGAAGAATGAGAGATGGTAAAAAGCTTGAAATAAGATGAAGATTAAAGAATAAAAAGTACAAGATTAAAGATTAAAGATTAAGAAAATTTGAAAGAAAAGCTTAAGAACATGAAATAAATCTAGAGAGAGAAAGTAATCTACTCCTACTCCTAAACTAATCTACTCCTAGAATGACTAACACCTCCTAATGACATACTAGAAGGGTTTATATAGGAGGAGAAAAATGTGTTGGAGCTTTCTTCTTTCTTTCTTCTCGTCTCGACTCGATTTAAATTCTTTGTCTTTCTCGACGCCGTCTCGGGATTTGTCGATATAAATTGAACTCGTCTTATAATTTTCTTCTATAATTAGACTTGGTTCTTCGACTTCATTAAACTTCCGTCTTTAGACTTTTTCTTCGATAAATCTTCAGAATAGGCCTTGGACTTACGTTCTTTTTGCACTCTTGATCTTTTGACTTCGTCTTTTCTCGTTTTCTTTGATAAAAACTCATGATAGCCTGTGTTTTCTCCCTTTTTCATATTTTTATCCTAAAACACAATAAAAGCACAAACCACGCATAATTCCGACTTTTACGACATAAAATACACGTTTTGGTCTTGTGATTATTGGAAATACGTTGTAAAAGGATAAGTGTTTTCACACTTATTAAATCCCCTACACTTGACCATTGCAATGCCCTCATGCAATGCATTAATTTCAAAGCACGGTTTACATTTTTCATCATAAATAACCCACCTTGGCCTTTATTAAATACTAAACACTAAGGAAACTAAAAGATAGAAATATATACAAAACAAGTAAAGAAATCAAAGACTTACATTGGGGTTTTGGTAGTCATGAATGTTTGTCATCCTCAAGTTTCACGTTCCCAATACCAAGCTTAAAAACGAGATCATTGTAATTATAAGTTAGCAAACTAACACAAACTCATGTGGCCCAATTATTCACTTAGAGTCCCTTATTCCTAGGTGTATCTCTTATATTTTATTGATGTCTTGAATGATCACGAGGATGAATTGTTGACTTATTTCGATAGTTATTTAGGCTAAAAATAAAGTAGGACGATTTAATCAATATTTAGCTGAAGGACAAAATCTTTTAAAACTGCTTCTCGGGACCTTATAAAGTTCATATCTTGGCATAACTTGCCTCACTATTTGAGACCTTTCTCGGATAGATATTTGGCATTGACTTCATACTTCAAATCTTGAGAGACGTTCATGAAATAATGGTCTTCTCTTCATAATAGGAATTTCTTCACTTGAACCTTTTGAAAGATTCTTCATATTTGGACCACGACTTCTTTATTTTTCTCCAATCTTTATTTGGGATTTTGATATACAACGATCCGCCTCCTTTTAGGACTTGGATCTATTTATCCTCATACCTTGTTAGGGCCTTTTTGGATAGACTTCTCCATGATATTTACGGGAGTATTTGCTTTTCGTCGTGTGTCTCGATCCTTCATATTGATTTTTGATAAATGATTCTTCACATCACTTGGGATCTTTAGCAACAAAATGTAGCCCTCATGCCTTGTTAGGGCCTTTTCTGACTCGTCAATCTTCGCATCCCGCTTCAATAAGTTATGCCTTGGCTATGAACTCTAATCAATACCGAGCAACTTTTAAACGATCTTGTGCTAGAAGCTAAGTAACTTTTCAAATCGTACAACCTTATTTATTGCAATTAAATTTGTTAGCAAGCGATGGGAGAAAAAGCTCATAATTAACTCACATAAATTTATGAAAGAATACCAAACTTATAATTGACTCTATCATCTCTCGTTCTCCATAATTTAAAATCTCAAGGAATGAGACTCGTGGATGCTTAGCCTATTAAATCAAAGTTTTTGGTTTTCAAGTCATCTATAGGATCTTGCAAATTCTTAGACTTTTTCAAGTTTAGAATTCGCATTTTAAAGTTCCCTTGATAAACGACTTTCTAGGATCAATTATAGGAACTTGCGAAAAGTTCTTGTTCTTTACCCGTAAGAGTTAAGACTTTCGCGTTTTAAAGTTCCCTATGTAAAAGCCTAGCAAAACTTGACTTAAACACGTTAAGGATACTAGCTAGAGTAAACTTAGATAAGTAAACTCGGGTTGAGTAAAAAGATTCACAACGTTTAAAAATTAAAACCACTTTATTAAAATTTATTCAAGCAACGAAATAAAATAACTATAACAAAGGAAAAAATACAACGCCAAAATAGATCGAAAATTTTGAAAAATGTAGAAAATTTAATTTTTCGGTTAAAATGAGGACAAATACAAGGAAAAGCCCACTTAACTTCGATAGAAGTCCCCCTACACTTAATATAAACATTGTCCTCAATGTTTAAGCATGTGGGAGTGAACTCTAATAAGTGTGAAAACACTAATCCTTTTACCACTTATTTCTGATAATAACAAGACCAAAACGTGTAATTTATGTCGTAAAAGTCGGAATTATGCGTGGTTTGTGTTTTTATTGTGTTTTAGGACCAAAAGATGAAAAAGGAAGAAAACACGGGCTTTCACGGGCTTTTATCGAAGAAAACGAGAAAAGACGAAGTCAAGAGATCAAGAGTGCTTAAAGAATGGATGTCCAAGACCTATTCTAAAGATTTATCGAAGAAAAAGTCTAAAGACGGAAGTTTAATGAAGTCGAAGAACTCAAGTTTAAATTATAGAAGAAAATTATTAAGACAAGTTCAAATCCCGAGATGACGTCAAGAAAAGACAAAGAATTAAATCGAGTCAAGAAGAAAAGAAAGAAGGAAGCACACCACACATGCACTTCCCACTTAGCCTATAAATACCCTCCTAATGTGATTAGGAGGGTGGTTAGCTAGTTTTAGTTTTTTCATCTTTTCTTTCTTGTTTTTAGAGAGAGAAAGTTCCAAACTTTCTCTCACTAAGTTTTTCATCTTTTCTTTCTTTTAATCTTTCAAGTTTAAGCTTTTTGTATTTTGATTTCATTAATCAAGTTCAAGTTTAAGCTTTTGATCTTTAATCTCTTTCTACCTTTCTTTATTTTAGTTACTTTTGATCCGAAATGTTGATGATCCGTGTTTGATCTTGATGTTCTAAGGATTAAAAAGTTCATATTTTTTTATCATACTTAAGTTTTCATACGGTTAAGCTCTAAGATCTTTGTGCTTATTGGCTTATTTGTATGTTTAGCTTATTTACTTTTTGAAAGTTTTCTTAAATTTTTATTCTTTTCAAAGTTTGATTTAAAAGTTTGTTCATTTAAAGTATTGAAAAGTTGTTATTCGTACTTATTTGGTTTGTTTCATTGTAGATTCGATCAAGTTTTGGATTGAGCTTATTCAAAATAGCTTAAATCTTAGCTTATTTTCGAATTTATACAATCGAAAAAGGTAAACCCTTTTCCGATTTGTCATTCCGGTTATATATCCTTCATTCCGATCACTCTGATCAGATTAGGGATTAGCATTCCGATTTGCACCTTGTTATTCCGATCACTTGATCGGATTAGGGTTTTAACATTCCGATCGAGGAGATTCTTTGACATTCCGACATGGGTGTCTTGTAAAACATTCCGATTTGACTTGATTTCATGTATTCCGATTGCATCACTTGTATTCCGATCATCAGATCGGAATAGGGTTTAGCATTTTCCGATTTAAGGTCTTTATATTCCGATCTAGTTCCCTTTTCTAACATTCCAATCACTTCCTTTTGTGCATTCCGATCAGATTCCGATTAGCAACATTCCGACGGGTTTAATTTCTTGTTTTTTACAAAGTTTTCAAGTTTTAGATTCATTAAGTTTTTAAGTATGTTTTCAAGCATTTATTTTTAACTCGTCATTTTAGTTTAATATTTAAAGCTTTTACTTTACTCAACGACATTTACATTTCTGCTATTAGTTTTATATTAGATAACCAAACCACTCTTCTTGTTTTCCAAAATACGACTGAGTTGCACTCTTAACCGGTAATCAATTTGAAAAGATCGGACGATAATATTTTATACCTGGTTGAAAACCGAGTTATTAAATGGCGCCGCTGCCGGCTCTTTTCGTTAAGATTAACGGTTTTTAGTGAGAGACACGTTGGATTATGGGGATCCGTTCTTTTAGGAACGTTATTTTCCTTGCTAAAAATTTTCAAAAATCCATAAAAATTTAAAAACTTTTTAAAAATACAAAAACATTGAAAAATCATAAAAAGCAATTCTTTTCCTAAGGTTTTGCCCCAAAAAGATTATATAGATATTCTCTCTGTATATTTTTCTTCTTCAGGTGTATGCGTACTTGATAGGTGTGTAAACACCCATCTTTTCTACCACTTAATTACAATAATAACCGGACCAAAACGTGTATTTTATGTCTTTTATGTCGGAATTATGCGTGGTTTGTGTTTTTGTTGTGATTTAGGATGGAAAGGTGAAAAATGGAGAAAACACGGACATTCACGGGCAATTATGGACTTTTATTGAAGAAAAAGGATAAAAGACGAAGTCAAGAAATCAAGAGTGCAAAAGAACGGAAGTCCACGACCAATTCTGAAGATTTATCGAAGAAAAAGTCAAAAGACAGAAGTTTATCAAAAGCCGAAGAATTCAAGTCTATTTTATTGAAGAATTTAAAGACGAGTTCAAAAGAAATCCCGAAGTCAAAAGTCCCTTAAGTCCAAGATTTAAGAAGATTAGAAGAAAAGGACTAAGTACGCAATTAATGAAGATTAAAAGAAGGAGGGACTTAATTATGCAATTAAGAGAAAAGGAAAGAGGGGAGGAAGCTTCCAAATCCTCCCCTATAAATAGATTAGGCTTGATTACTTTTCTTTGTTGTTGGCTAAGGTGACAATTAGTCTTCCACCATTTAAATACTTATCATTTACATTACTTGTCAATTTTAATTTATGTTATGCACCTTTATTACCATTTAATCCCAAGTAAGTTTCCATTTTAATTCTTGTCAAAGCTTTATTTTATCTTGTTAATTTCTTATCTACTTTTCTTATTCTTTGATTCATGTGTTTATGATTATGTTCATGTTTATGCTTTTATTTTGATCTTAATGGTTTTTAATTATTGTGGTTAAAGTTGTTTGATTTCATGTTTTTAATTGTTTGTTGATGTTTATTCATAGATTCGTTACTGTTTATTATTATCCGTGTGTTTGATTTTGGTTATTTTGTTATTTTATCTACTGCTACTGTTCTCCTTGTTCTTCGGAAAGTGTTTGCCTTGTTTCTGATCTTTCCAGGAAGAGTTCCGAGCCAAGGAAAGGACTGAAGTGTTCATTCGGAAGTCCAAACTTCCGGACCAAACTTGTTCATTCGGAAGTCTTAAACTTCCGAACCAAGGCTTCATCCGGAACTCAAAACTTCCGAACCAAGACTTTTCATTCGGAAGTCCAAAACTTCCGAACCAAACATACTCATTCGGAACTCCAAAGTTCCGAACCAAGGGTTTCATCCGGAACTTTTCAAAAGTTCCGAATCAACTTAAAGTTCCGAATCAAGGACCAAAGTTCCGAATAAAGGCTGTTCATTCGGAAGTCAGAAACTTCCGAGTCAAGGTTGTTCATTCGGAACTTCCATAAGTTCCGGATCAAGGGTAATCTTCCGAATCAAGGAGCTTCATTCGGAAACTTCCGAATCAAGGGGTGACCAGAAACTTCCGAATCAAGGAAGAATTTACAAGTTCCGAATCAGCAAGTTCCGAACGAAGCATTGTTTTGGATAAGTGACATATTCAGACCAATTTGTTCCGGATCAAGGATTTTGGTAATATTCCAAGTGAAGAAGAATCATTTCAACCAAAGGTGACATTTAGGACGAGTGATTGTTCCAAACGAAGGTTTATTCCGAATGAGCTGTATTCAGGTTCTTATTAGCTTTTGTCTTTGATTTTTACTTTCAAGCTTTATTTTTCTTGCTTTTTTATTTAATTGCACTTTTAGATTATTTGCCTTAGTTTTAGTCGCACTTTAAGTTTGCCTTAGATAGATTTAAGTTTACGTCATTTTACTTTAGTGCCCTTTAATTTTAGTCACGTTTTTAAATACTTGCACTTAACTTTAATTAGACTTAGATTTACTTAAAGAGCACTTTTACTTTTAAGTCTTTGCATTTAAATTTAAAATCACCCAAAAATATTCTTTTTCACCAAAGATCAACTAAATCACACATAGGAGCCTAGATCAATTCGTTAAGATTCCGAGAACACGAACTTAATCTTTAATTTTTAACTAGGTAAAACTTAGTTATCAAATGGCGCCGCTGCCGGCTCTTTTCGTTAAGATCAACAGTTTTCTGTGCTAGATACGTTGCTTTTTGGGATCCGTTCACTTGTGAACGTTATTTTTTGCATAAAAAATTCAAAAACTATAAAAATTAAAAATTTCAAAAATCCAAAAAGATTTTATCTTTATTGTGTATATATATTGCCTTTGCGTTTGGTTTCTTTTTCTTTTGCATTCTCAGGTGTATGCGTACTAGATCTTCTAACTATCAAGAGCCCGAGCCTCAAGAAGATTTAGATATGGCAGGTGTTAACAACAATAATCAACTACCACACCTTAATAATAACAACAATGCTCTTCCACAGCCCGATCTTCGGACCATGGAGGAACTTTGTCAACCAACAATGTTTGGACGAGGAGGACCGATTGCGCCGATGCAAATCAACGCTCCTGAGTTTTCGTTGAAGCACCACATGATTCAGCAAGTACAAACAAACCCATTTAGAGGATTGCCTGATGATGATGCCAACAAACACCTCGACAAGTTCATTACAATCACCCAAAGCATAAAGTTGCCTGGTGCCAGAATGGATGTACTCCGCCTACAACTCTTTCCACATACTTTATCACATCATGCCGAGAAATGGTTTGATCGTCTCCCGAAGAATTCTATTCACACTTGGGATGACATGACTCAACGCTTTCTATCGCGCTACTTTCCACCATCCATGGTCACAAGTCTTCGCAATCAGATCAGCGGTTTCATGCAAGACCCTGATGAATCTATTTTTGACGCTTGGGAGAGATATAATGTCTTGATCGACCGTTGTCCAAACCACAACATGCTTCCGGTCACCTTGATCGATACTTTCTACAACGGATTGACTTTTCGAGATCGTGATACGATTAATGCAGCCGCCGGTGGCACATTCATGAAAAGGAGACCCGAGGAGTGTAGAGAGTTAATTGAAAACATGACTACTCATCATAAGAACTGGGATTCCTCTGCTTCTTCTAGAAACAACACGAGAGTCAATGTTTCTTCTACCTCAGCAAACCCTGAGATGACCGAACTCACCCGCATGATGGCTAAAATGAGTAAGAGTATTACGCTTCTCGCTTCAAACCAACAACAACAGCAAGTTAAAGCAGTCGCTAATCCTTGTGAAACATGTGGCGGTCCTCACTCATACACCGATTGTCCTTCGACACAAGGAAATCCGGAAAATGTGTATGCTGCTTACGGTAATTATTCACCGGAAAATTATCAAGCTAGACAACAAGGGGATAGAAACCTGCTGAGCTACCGTTCAAACAATTACCTTTCACCCGGTTTTTCTCCTCAAAACCAAAACCCCGCCAACAACTACAATAGAAGAAACCAAATCCCACCTCGTGCTTCTAACCCTTATCAACCACCCACCCAACAACACCCACCCATTAATCCCGATGTTGACACCATCATGAGAACTCAAGGTGAGCAAATCAAGAATCTACAGAGCCAAATAATCAATTTGAAAGGAGATATCTTGAAGCAAGGTAATGACATCAGAACCGAGGTTCGTGAAAATCTTCAATCTTCCTTCATCACTCAAACAACTGAATTAAAGAATCTGTTGGCTAGTTTCTTGCCCGAAGCTCAACCTTCTTCTTCTTCGGGTTCTCTACCTTCAAACACCGTCCCCAATCCGCGAGCTAATGTGAGTGCTATAACTACGCGTAGTGGACTTACCATTATCGATCCACCTATTCCACCACCATCATCCACACCTCCTCCACCACCATGTATCCCTACTCCACCTACACCTAGTAGTAGTGCACCATTACCGTCTCCGCCTCGTCATGACGATGTATCTCGGAAGGACCCTTCAACATCACAACCTTCACCAACTACACCTTCCCCTAACCCTTATCAACCTAGAATCCCATACCCTTCTCGCATAGGCAAGACCAACGAGCTAACCAAGAATGACTCTCAAATAACAAAATATATCAGTATGATTTCTCAAATGGGATTCAGCATTAGTTTTCTTGAAGCACTTGTCCACATGCCCAAATTTGCCAAAGCATTTAAGGAATTGCTTAACAAAAAGGAGAAGCTGATTGAACTCACCAACACACGCTTAAATGAAAACTGCTCTGCAGTTATTCTTAAAGAACTTCCAGAAAAACTAGGGGATCCCGGTCGTTTTGTGTTGCCTTGCGTGTTCAACAAAACTGAAGAATTTACTGCCCTTGCTGATCTTGGGGCTAGTATTAATCTGATGCCTTTGAGTGTTTGGAAAACACTACCATTACCCGATCTCATTCCAACAAAGATGACTCTCGAACTTGCTAATCGCACTCTCGCTTACCCCGTTGGTATAGCCGAAGACGTATTCATTCAAGTTGGTGCATTTACTTTCCCGGTCGATTTTGTCGTAGTTGATTATGAAATGGACCCTCGTATTCCTTTAATACTTGGTCGGCCATTTTTGAGATCCGGACGTGCTTTAGTAGATGTGGCCGAAGGTGAGTTAATCTTAAGAGTCGGCAATGCCTCACAAAATTTCAAAATGGGAACGCCTACAAACAAATCCTTTGGTGGACGAGAATCAGTGAATATGATAAATGTGCTCGATGACTTTACCGTCTACGATAATCCTCTATTCAACTCTTCCACTGATAATCCACTTTTTGAAGATAATGTGGATGATTCTCTCCCTACTTTGGACGCTTCTCCCATTTTTGATTCTCCACCGGTCTTCGATGCTTATGATGATGATGATTCTAGCTCAGATTCGGATGATTTTGATTGTACTTCTGAGTATCCCGAGCTGCCCACTTTCGATGATTTTGACGAGGCTGATACTCTTTCGAGCGACTCTTCACACAATGAAGATCCTCCGCTATCACTCGATCCTACTTTGGACGATTATTCATTTGAGGACGATTTTTCTGAATTTCTTAACACTTACTTCCCTCATGAGAGTGATGCCCCTCCTTTGGACTTTGAAGATTATCGCCTTGATCCTACTTTGGATTTGAAGAGCATTTTGTCAAAGGAGAAGAAACCGGTTGACACCGAAATCCGTTGCACTTATGATTTGACACCTCTTTGTCCAACTTCTGAGGACGAGTTTGTGCTTCTTTGCGGATATTCTTCACACTCGGCTGAGCCTGAGTGCTATTTTCCCTTAAAGGAAAAGGTGTTCGACCCTGGTATTGAAGTCTTTAAGCCATCTCAGTATCCACCTGATGAAATAAAAGGAAAAATCTTTGGAACCATTGAAGCCATGCTTGCACCACACCATACTTGCTTCTACTGTGCTCCATCACTGCTTAAGGGAACATTGCCACTCCTCTTTTGGCTTGCCTTGTTCGCCTTAAGCTCTTGCTTATTGATGGATGAAAACTATGTCTTTGATCCTGGTGGATATGTTTCATGCTACTTCCGTTGATGATCAAGGTCGAGTCAGGCTCACGACTCGGTTAACAAAAATCAAGCGCTTCTTGGGAGGCAACCCATGCATCTATCCTTTCGCTTTCTTCACCATAAGTGTAAGGGAGACCCGTTGGATTGCTATTTCCTCTCCTTACTTCTTAATCAGGGATTCGAGCTTCAATGATCCACTCTTGATGATTCTTGCCGACCCGTGATTCCGTGTTCTATTTCTTCTCGGTTCTATCCTAAACTCTTTTCGATTCACTATTTTATATTTTCTCAATATTAAAATAGGAATCTCTTTAGTTGTCTTTTCCTTAGCAAGATTTAAACAAAGTACACAATGTCCTAAGTGTAGGGGAGTTTACTCCCACATGCTTAAACATTGAGGACAATGTTTATCTTAAGTGTAGGGGAGACTTCTATCGAAGTTAAGTGGTCTTTTCCTTGTATTTGTCCTCATTTTAACCGGAAAATCAATTTTTCGACATTTTTCAAAATTTTTGATCTATTTTGGCCTATTAGTTTTTCTCTTTGTATAGTTATTTCCTTTCTTTTCTAGAATAAATGTTTAATAAGTGGTTTTAATTTTCAAACGTTGTGAATCTTTTGACTCAATCCAAGTTTACTCTAGCTAGTATCCTTAACGTGTTTAAGTCAAGTTTTGCTAGGCTTTTATTTAGGGAGCTATAAAACGCGAAAGTCTTAACTCTCACGGGTTAAGAACAAGAACTTTTCGCAAGTTCCTATAATTGATACTAGAGAGTCGTTTATCAAGGGAACTTTAAAATGCGATTTCTAAACTTGAAAAAGTCTAAGAATTTGCAAGATCCTATAGGCGACTCGAAAACCCAAAACTTTGATTTAATAGGCTAAGTATCCACGAGTCTCATTACTTGAGATTTTAAACTGTGGAGAACGAGAGATGATAGAGCCAATTATAAGTTCGGTATTCTTTCATGAATTTATGAGAGTTAATTATGAGCCTATCCTCCCATCGCTTGCTAATAATTTATTTGCTAATAAATAAGGTTGTACGATTTGAAAAGTTACTTAGCTTCTAGCCCCAGATCGTTTAAAAGCTGCTCGGTAATGACGAGAGTTCATAGCCAAGGCATAACTTATGAAGCGGGGCGCGAAGATTGGCGAGTCCGAAAAGGCCCTAACAAGGCATGAGGGCTATGTTTTGTTGCTAAAGATCCAAAGTGATGTGAAGAATCATTTATCGAAAATCAATATGAAGGATCGAGACACACGACGTAAAGCAAAAACTCCCCAAAAGTCATGGAGAAGTGTATCCAAAAAGACCCTAGCAAGGTATGAGGATGAATAGATCCAAGTCAATAAAGGAGGCGGATCGTTGTATATCAAAGTCCAAAATAATGATTGGAGAAAAATGAAGAAGTCGTGGTCCAAGTATGAATCTCTCAAAACTTCAAGTGAAGAAATTCCAATTATGTAGAGAAGACCATTATTTCATGAACGTCTCTCAAGATTTGAAGTATGAAGTCGCTGCCAAATATCGGCCCGAGAAAGGTCTCAAATCGCGAACCAAGTTATGCCAAGATATGAACTTTTTGATATCCCGAGAAGCAGTTTTAAAAGATTTGGTCCTTTAGCTAACTATTAATTAAATCATGCACTTTATTTTCAGACTAAATAATTATAAAAATAAGTCAAACAATGCATCTTCGTGATCATTCAAGACAAATAATAAAATATAAGAGATACACATAGGAATAAGGGAGTCTAAGTGAGTAATTGGCCCACATGAGTTCGTGTTAGTCTGCTAACTTATAATAACAATGATCTCGTTTTTAAGCTTGGTTTGGAGAAAGTGAAAACTTGAGGATGATGATTATTCATAACTTTTTCCAAAACCCAAGGTATGCTTTTGATTTCTTTATTTTGTATGTTTTTAATTTTCTATCTCTTTAATAAAGGCCAACGTGGATTGATTATGATGAAAAATGTAATCTTGCTTTGTAACTAATACATTGCATGAGGACATTGCAATGGTCAAGTGTAGGGGATTTGATAGGTGTGTAAACACCCATCTTTTCTACCACTTAATTACAATAATAACCGGACCAAAACGTGTATTTTATGTCTTTTATGTCGGAATTATGCGTGGTTTGTGTTTTTGTTGTGATTTAGGATGGAAAGGTGAAAAATGGAGAAAACACGGACATTCACGGGAAATTATGGACTTTTATTGAAGAAAAAGGATAAAAGACGAAGTCAAGAAATCAAGAGTGCAAAAGAACGGAAGTCCACGACCAATTCTGAAGATTTATCGAAGAAAAAGTCAAAAGACGGAAGTTTATCAAAAGCCGAAGAATTCAAGTCTATTTTATTGAAGAATTTAAAGACGAGTTCAAAAGAAATCCCGAAGTCAAAAGTCCCTTAAGTCCAAGATTTAAGAAGATTAGAAGAAAAGGACTAAGTACGCAATTAAAGAAGATTAAAAGAATGAGGGACTTAATTATGCAATTAAGAGAAAAGGAAAGAGGGGAGGAAGCTTCCTAATCCTCCCCTATAAATAGATTAGGCTTGATTACTTTTCTTTGTTGTTGGCTAAGGTGACAATTAGTCTTCCACCATTTAAATACTTATCATTTACATTACTTGTCAATTTTAATACATGTTATGCACCTTTATTACCATTTAATCCCAAGTAAGTTTCCATTTTAATTCTTGTCAAAGCTTTATTTTATCTTGTTAATTTCTTATCTACTTTTCTTATTCTTTGATTCATGTGTTTATGATTATGTTCATGTTTATGCTTTTATTTTGATCTTAATGGTTTTTAATTATTGTGGTTAAAGTTGTTTGATTTCATGTTTTTAATTGTTTGTTGATGTTTATTCATAGATTCGTTATTGTTTATTATTATCCGTGTGTTTGATTTTGCTTATTTTGTTATTTTATCTGCTGCTACTGTTCTCCTTGTTCTTCGGGAAGTGTTTGCCTTGTTTCTGATCTTTCCAGGAAGAGTTCCGAGCCAAGGAAAGGACTGAAGTGTTCATTCGGAAGTTCAAACTTCCGGACCAAACTTGTTCATTCGGAAGTCTTAAACTTCCGAACCAAGGCTTCATCCGGAACTCAAAACTTCCGAACCAAGACTTTTCATTCGGAAGTCCAAAACTTCCGAACCAAACATACTCATTCGGAACTCCAAAGTTCCGAACCAAGGGTTTCATCCGGAACTTTTCAAAAGTTCCGAATCAACTTAAAGTTCCGAATCAAGGACCAAAGTTCCGAATAAAGGCTGTTCATTCGGAAGTCAGAAACTTCCGAGTCAAGGTTGTTCATTCGGAACTTCCATAAGTTCCGGATCAAGGATAATCTTCCGAATCAAGGAGCTTCATTCGGAAACTTCCGAATCAAGGGGTGACCAGAAACTTCTGAATCAAGGAAGAATTTACAAGTTCCGAATCAGCAAGTTCCGAACGAAGCATTGTTTTGGATAAGTGACATATTCAGACCAATTTGTTCCGGATCAAGGATTTTGGTAATATTCCAAGTGAAGAAGAATCATTTCAACCAAAGGTGACATTTAGGACGAGTGATTGTTCCAAACGAAGGTTTATTCCGAATGAGCTGTATTCAGGTTCTTATTAGCTTTTGTCTTTGATTTTTACTTTCAAGCTTTATTTTTCTTGCTTTTTTATTTAATTGCACTTTTAGATTATTTGCCTTAGTTTTAGTCGCACTTTAAGTTTGCCTTAGATAGATTTAAGTTTACGTCATTTTACTTTAGTGCCCTTTAATTTTAGTCACGTTTTTAAATACTTGCACTTAACTTTAATTAGACTTAGATTTACTTAAAGAGCACTTTTACTTTTAAGTCTTTGCATTTAAAGTTAAAATCACCCAAAAATATTCTTTTTCACCAAAGATCAACTAAATCACACATAGGATCCTAGATCAATTCGTTAAGATTCCGAGAACACGAACTTAATCTTTAATTTTTAACTAGGTAAAACTTAGTTATCAGTACTAGATCTTCAAATTACTCTGAGCCCGAGACTCGTGAAGATTTAGATATGGCTGGTGTTCATATCAACAATAATAACCCACCTCTATCCAATTTGAATAACAATAACAACAACCACAATGCTCCCCTACCCGATTTACGAACAATGGAGGAATTGTGTCAACCTACGATGAATGGACGTGGAGGACCGATTGCGCCGATGCAAATCACGGCTCAGGAGTTTTCATTAAAGCATCACATGATTCAACAAGTGTAAATTAATCTATTTCGCGGATTGCCGGATGATGATGCCAACAAGCACCTCGACAAATTCATTACCATTACTCAAAGCATGAAGATGCCCGGTGTTTCTATGGATGTTCTTCGCCTTCAACTATTTCCCCACACGCTTTCTCACCATGACGAAAAATGGTTTGACCATCTCCCAAAGAATTCTATTCATACTTGGGACGACATGACTCAACGATTTTTGTCGCGCTACTTTCCACCGTCCGTGGTCACGAGCCTTCGTAACCAAATTAGTGGATTCATGCAAGACAATGATGAATCGCTCTTTGTTGCTTGGGAACACTACAATGATTTGATCGACCGTTGTCCAAATCATAACATGCTCCCCGTCACTCTTATTGATACTTTCTACAATGGTCTCACTTTTCGTGATCGTGACACGATCAACGCCGCCGCCAGTGGTACTTTTATGAAAAGGAGACCGGATGAGTGTAGAGAGTTGATTGGAAACATGACTACTCACCACAAGAATTGGGATTCATCCGCATCCTCAAGATCTAATCCGCGAGTCAATGTTTCATCTACTTCTTCCACCATCGACATGTCCGCCATGGAACGAGCCATTATCGAAATGAGCAAAAATATGCAAATTTTGGCTACTAACCATACTCAACAAGATAAAGCCGTTGCTATTTCTTGTGAAACATGTGGTGGTCCTCATTCTTACATTGATTCTCCTTCTACTCAAGGAAATTTTTGTGAAACCGTTAACGCGGCATACGGTAACTATCCTACGGTAGGCTCTCAAGCTCGTCCTCAAGGAGACCGTAACTTGCTAAGTTATCGTTCAAACAATTATCTTTCACCACCCGGTTTTACTCCTCAAAACCAAAACCACCAACAAAGCTATAACCGAAATAACCCAACCCAACCTCGTGCTAACATTCAATATCAATCCCAAAGAAACCCATACCCACCTCAAGGAAATTCTCAAGCTTACCAAGCTCCACCTCTCAATCAACCAACGGCGTTGAATCAAGACATCGAGACGTTCTTGAGGACTAATAGAGAGATGGTGACGAATCTTCAGAGTCAATTCATCAACTTGAAGGGATACATAGCGAAACAAGGGAGTGATATTCGAGCCGAGCTAAGGAATTACATAGCGAAACAAAGCAATGATATTCGCGCAGACATGAGAGACTCTTTCAGCACTCAAGCGGATAATATACGTGATATGATAGGTTCGATTTTCCAAGGTAATCAACCCTCTTCTTCGGGTACTCTTCCGAGTAACACCGTTGCTAATCCATGAGGGGAGATGAAAGCAATCACCACTCGTAGTGGAAAAGGTTATACGTAACCCGAGCTTCCTACACCTCCACTCGTGATTGTGAACAAGGAAAAAGAACAACTTTATTCATCTCCTTTACCTTTTTACCCCATTCCCCCACCACCCGCGATTGTGAGTGATCTTATTCCTATAAAGCCTTCCTCTTCATCTGATATACCTTATCCTTCTAGGTTGAGGAAAGAGAAGCAAAAGAGCAAGGATGATATTCAAGTTTCAAACTTTCTTAAAATGTTTAAACAATTGAATTTTAACATCTCCTTTGCCGAGGCTCTCGCTCACATGCCTAAATATGCGAAGATGTTTAAAGATCTTCTTAGTGACAAGGAAAAGCTTCTTGATATTGCTAATACCCAACTTAACGAGAATTGCTCTGCGGTTCTCTTAAGAAAATTGCCCACCAAACTTGGTGATCCGGGTCGTTTCTTGATTCCTTGCAACTTCCCTGGGGTAGAGAATTGTATGGCCCTAGCCGATCTAGGTTCTAGTATCAACTTAATGCCTTTAAGCGTTTGGAAACAATTGTCTCTGCCCGAGCTAGTCCCCAGCCGAATGACCTTGGAATTAACTAAAGTACGTTTGCTTATCCAGTGGGGATAGCCGAAGACGTCTTCGTTGGCGTTGACAAATTCACCTTCCCGGCGGATTTTGTTGTCGTTAACTACGAGATGGATCCCCGTGTTCCATTAATCGTTGGACGTCCCTTCTTGACGACCGGTCACACTCTCATTGATGTAGCCGCGGGCGAAATAATCATGAGAGTTGGTGACGATAAAATTATCTTCAACATGGGTAAGATTTCTAACCAACCTTATTCATATGAGAGTGTTAATTCTATTGATGTTCTCGATGAGGCTTGTGAAGAACACTTGAATGATGCTTGCAAAAGTAATCTTTCTTCTCTACCCAATGTTGAGACTATTGCCTCAATCGCTCCGTCATTAACTCCATTTGGAGAAAGTGATTTCCTCTTGAAAGAATTTGAAGCAAGTCTGGAAGATATGGATTTGCAATATGACGATTCTCCCTCCAATTGGGATGAAGACATTCGTACCATTAAGAAACTTCTCAATGAGGACCATATTTCTCCACAGTCTCCTAAGGCTATCTCTACCGATGATCCGAAGTTGACTACGCCGTCCATCGAAAATCCTCCGGATTTAGAGCTTAAGGATCTTCCGTCTCATCTCGAGTACGTTTTCCTTGAAGACAACAAGAAGTTACCGATCATCATCACAAAGGACCTGAAAGAAGAAGAAAAATCCCGACTTATCGCCGTGCTGAATAAACATAAGAAAGCGATTGCTTGGAAAATCTTTGATATTCGTGGAATTGATCCTCACTTGTGCACACATAAAATTGTCATGGAGGACGACTTTAAACCTACTATTCAAAGCCAAAGAAGGGTGAATCCCAAGATCCATGACGTTATAAAAAAAGAGGTTATCAAACTTCTTGATGCATGCATGATCTATCCTATCTCGGATTCCCTATGGGTTAGTCCAGTCCATCGTGTGCCTAAGAAAGGCGGAATCACCGTTATGCCCAACGAAAACAACGATTTGATTCCTACTCGTCTCGTTACAGGGTGGAGAGTTTGTATAGACTATCGAAAACTCAATGATGCTACGAGAAAGGATCATTTTCCCCTTCCTTTCATGGACCAAATGCTTGAACGTCTGGCGGGTAATGACTATTACTGCTTTTTAGATGGTTTCTCCGGGTATTTTCAAATACCCATCGATCCCCAAGACCAAGAGAAAAGCACATTCACTTGTCCCTACGGCACATTTGCTTACAAAAGAATGCCTTTCGGCTTATGAAATGCTCCTAGGACATCCCAAAGGTGTATGATGGCTATCTTCCATGACATGTTTGAAGAAACCATGGAAGTCTTCATGGATGATTTCTCGGTCTATGGTGATTCCTTTTCTACTTGCCTTGCCAATTTGGAACGCATGCTTAAGCGGTGTGAAGACACTCGCCTTGTTCTGAATTGGGAAAAATGCCATTTCATGGTAAAAGAAGGCATTGTGATGGGACATAAAATCTCTAAAGCCGGTCTTGAAGTGGACCGTGCTAAAGTGGATGTCATAGCCAAATTACCTTCACCTTCAACCGTAAAGGGTGTGAGAAGTTTTCTGGGTCATGCGGGCTTCTATCGTCGTTTCATTCAGGATTTTTCTAAAATCGCTCGCCCGATGACCCACCTCTTGGAAAAAGATACTCCTTTCATCTTTTCCAAAGAGTGTCTTGAATCTTTCAATCTTCTTAAGGACAAGCTGACTAAGGCACCGGTCTTGGTTACCCCTAATTAGGAGCTACCTTTCGAATTGATGTGTGATGCTAGCGAATTTGCTATTGGAGCGTTTTTGGGAGAAAGAGTGAACAAACAATTCCAACCAATCCACTATGCTAGCAAGACAATGACGGGGGCTCAATTGCATTATAGCACTACCGAAAAAGAGCTTTTAGCTGTAGTGTATGCTTTTGAGAAATTACGCCCCTATCTTGTCCTTTCTACCACCATCGTGTATACCGATCATTCCGCATTGAAGTACTTGTTGACTAAGCAAGATTCCAAGCCAAGACTTCTTCGTTGGGTTCTGCTCCTTCAGGAATTCAAAATTGAAATTTGTGACAAAAAGGGAGCCGAAAACCTAGCAGCGGATCATCTGAGTAGACTTGAGGATGCTTATCAAGGGGATCATCCGAATCAAGAGATCAATGACTCTTTTCCCCTTGAGACCTTAATGTCTATTCATTCCAATCTTGATGACACCCCGTGGTTTGCAGACATTGCAAACTACTTAGCGGGTGGTATTATCATCAAAGGGTTAACATCCCAACAAAAGAAGAAGTTCTTTAAAGATGTTAAGACTTACTTCTGGGATGACCCTTATCTCTTCAAACAATGTACTGATCTGATCATTCGTCGATGTGTTCATGGGCCGGCAGCTTTACAAATCCTTGATGCTTGACATAAAGGACCCACCGGTGGTCACTTTGGTCCCAACTACACTGCTAAGAAATTGTTTGACTCTGGATTCTATTGGCCCACCATTTATCGTGACGCTCACGAAATGGTTAAGCATTGTGATGCTTGCCAACGATAAGGCAAGATCACACATAAAGATGAGATGCCTCAAAATTTCATACAAGAATGTGAAATCTTTGACGTATGGGACATCGACTTTATGGGGCCATTTCCATCATCCAAAGGGAACAAGTACATCCTCGTAGCCGTTTACTACGTTTCTAAATGGGTTGAAGCTAAGGCTCTCCCAACGAACGATGCTAGGGTGGTTGTGAACTTTTTGAAGCACCTGTTTGCTCGATTCGGTGTTCCTCGTGCTATAATCAGTGACCGTAGGACTCATTTTTGCAATGATCAATTTGCAAGATTCATGGCTAAGTATGGTGTCAATCACCGTCTTTCTACCGCCTATATTCCCCAAACCAATGGGCAAGCCGAGGTTTCCAACCGTGGATTGAAGCGAATTCTGGAACGTACTATGGGAGAGCATCGTGCCGCGTGGGCCGATAAGTTAGATGATGCTCTGTGGGCTTTCCGTACCGCGTATAAGACTCTGATTGGTTGTACACCTTATCGTTTTGTGTACGGGAAAGCATGCCACCTCCCTATCGAGCTGGAACATAAGGCATACTAGGCCTTGAAGTGGGCTAACTTCGACATCCACAAAGCCGGTGATCATCAGAAGATTCAACTCAGGAGCTTAACGAACTGAGGAATGAAGCTTACAAGAACTCACTGATCTACAAGGAGAAGACCAAGATCATCCATGATGCAAGCATTAAGACCGGAGAGTTCCACGTTGGTGATCAAGTCTTACTTTTTAACTCTCGGTTAAAGATCTTCTCGGGCAAGTTGAAGAGCCGCTGGTCTGGTCCATTCACCGTCGCTAAAATCTTTCCCTATGGAACCATTGAGCATTCTCAGCCAAATCGGCCCAATTTTAAGGTGAATGGCCAGCGTTTGAAGCTGTACTTTGGTGAGGACATCTCTCATGAGATGATTACCTCCCTCACCACGTTTCCCATGAACTAGTTTTGGGTCGAGTCAGGCTTGTGACTTGGTTATCAAAAACAAGCGCTTCTCGGGAGGCAACCCGTGATCTATCCTTTACCGTTTTCATAATAAGTGTAGGGGGAACCCCATATGTGTTGGTTGTCTTGTTTCTTATTTTGTGCAGGGATTCAAGCTTCAAAGAGCACCTCGATGACTTTTGACGACCCGTGATTCCGTGTACCCGTCTTCCTGGTTCTATCCTAAACTGTCGTGATTCAATATTTCATATCTTATATGTTCACATGGAAATCACTATAGTTGTCCCTACCTTGGAAAGATTTAAACAAAGTGCACAATGTCCTAAGTGTAGGGGAGTTTACTCCCACACGCTTAAACATTGAGAAAAATGTTTATATCAAGTGTAGGGGGGACTTCTATCGAAGTAAGTGGTCTTTTCCATGAATTTGCCCTCATTTGAATAGAAAAACTTGATTTTTCGACATTTTTCAAAATTTTTAATCTATTTTGGCCTTGTAGTTTTCTTTTGTTATCATTATTTACTTTCTTTGCAAAAATAAATTTTCAATAAAGTGGTTTTAATTTTTCAAAGTCGTGAATATTTTGACTCAACCCGAGTTTACTTATCTAAGTTTACTGTTACTAGTATCCTTAACGTGTTTAAGTCAAGTTTTGCTAGGCTTTTATATAGGGAGCTTTAAATCAAGAAAGTTTTAACTCTCACGGGTTAAGAACAAGAACTTTTCGCAAGTTCCTATAATTGATCCTAGAGAGTTGTTTATCAAGGGAACTTTAAAATGAGATTTCTAAACTTGAAAAATTCTAAGAATTTGCAAGATCCTATAGATGACTCGAAAACCCACAACATTGATTTAATAGGCTAACCATCCACGAGTCTCATTCCTTGAGATTTTAAACTGTGGAGGACGAGAGATGATAGAGTCAGTTACAAGTTTGGTATTCTTTCGTGAATATATGTGAGTTAATTATGAACCTATTCTCCCATCGCTTGTTAATAAATTTATCTGCAATAAATAAGGTTGTACTATTTTAAAAGTTACTTAGCTTCTAGCCCAAGATCGTTTAAAAGTTGCTCGATATTAATTAGAGTTCATAGCCAAGGCATAACTTATTGAAGCGGGATGCGAAGATTGGCGAGTCCAAAAAGTACCTAACAAGGCATGAGGGCTCAATTTTGTTGCTAAAGATCCAAAGTGATGTGAAGAATCATTTATCGAAAATCAATATGAAGGATCAAGACACACGACGAAAAGCAAATACTCCCCTAAAGATCATGGAGAAGTCTATCCGAAAAGACCCTAGCAAGGTATGAGGATAAATAGATTCAAGTCCTAAAGGAGGCGGATCGTTGTATATCAAAGTCCAAAATAAAGATTGGAGAAAAATGAACGGAAGTCGTGGTCCAAAGATGAAGAATCTCTCAAAACTTCAAGTGAAGAAATCCCTATTATGAAGAGAAGACCATAATTTCAAGAACGTCTCTCAAAGATTTGAAGTATGAAGTCGCTGCCAAATATCGGTCCGAGAAAAGTCTCAAATCGTGAAGCGAGTTATGCCAAGATATGCACTTTATGAGGTCCCGAGAAGCAGTTTTAAAAGATTTTGTCCTTTAGCTAACTATTGATTAAATTGCCCCACTTTATTTTCGGCCTAAATAACTATCAAAATAAGTCAAACAATGAATCCTCGTGATCATTCAAGACAAAAATAAAATATAATAGATACACCTATGAATAAGGGAGTCTAAGTGAATAATTGGCCCACATGAATTCGTGTTAGTTTGCTAACTTATAATAACAATGATCTCGTTTTTAAGCTTGGTATGGGGAACGTGAAACTTGAGGGTGATAAACGTTCATGGCAGCCTAACACCAATGTAAGTCTTTGATTTATTTACTTGTTTTCTATCTTCTTATTTTCCTTAAATGTTTAGTATTTAATAAAGGCCAAGGTAGGTTATTTATGATGAAAAATGTAAATCGTGCTTTAAAATTAATGCATTGCATGAGGGCATTGCAATGGTCAAGTGTAGGGGATTTAATAAGTGTGAAACCACTTATCCTTTTACCACTTATTTCCAATAATAACAAGACCAAAACGTGTAATTTATGTCGTAAAAGTCGGAATTATGCGTGGTTTGTGTTTTTATTGTGTTTTAGGACCAAAAGATGAAAAAGGAAGAAAACACGGGCTTTCACGGGCTTTTATCGAAGAAAACGAGAAAAGACGAAGTCAAGAGATCAAGAGTGCTTAAAGAATGGATGTCCAAGACCTATTCTGAAGATTTATCGAAGAAAAAGTCTAAAGGCGGAAGTTTAATGAAGTCGAAGAACTCAAGTTTAAATTATAGAAGAAAATTATTAAGACAAGTTCAAATCCCGAGATGACGTCAAGAAAAGACAAAGAATTAAATCGAGTCGAGAAGAAAAGAAAGAAGGAATCAAACCACACATGCACTTCCCACTTAGCCTATAAATACCCTCCTACTGTGATTAGGAGGGTGGTTAGCTAGTTTTAGTTTTTTCATCTTCTCTTTCTTGTTTTTAGAGAGAGAAAGTTCCAAACTTTCTCTCACTAAGTTTTTAATCTTTTCTTTCTTTTAATCTTTCAAGTTTAAGCTTTTTGTATTTTGATTTCATTAATCAAGTTCACGTTTAAGCTTTTAATCTTTAATCTCTTTCTACCTTTCTTTGTTTTTGTTACTTTTGATCCGAAATGTTGATGGTCCGTGTTTGATCTTAATGTTCTAAGAATTAAAAAGTTCATATTTTTTAATCATACTTAAGTTTTCATACGGTTAAGCTCTAAGATCTTTGCGCTTATTGGCTTATTTGTATGTTTAGCTTATTTACTTTTTGAAAGTTTTCTTAAAGTTTTATTCTTTTAAAAGTTTGATTTAAAAGTATGTTCATTTAAAGTATTGAAAAGTTGTTATTCGTACTTATTTGGTTTGTTTCGTTGTAGATTCGATCAAGTTTTGGATTGAGCTTATTCAAAATAGCTTAAATCTTAGCTTATTTTCAAATTCATACAATCGGAAAAGGTAAACCCTTTTCCGATTTGTCATTCCGATTATATATCCTTCATTCCGATCACTCTGATCGGATTAGGGATTAGCATTCTGATTTGCACCTTGTTATTCCGATCACTTGATCGGATTAGGGTTTTAACATTCCGATCGAGGGGATTCTTTGACATTCCGACGTGGGTGTCTTGTAAAACATTCCAATTTGACTTGATTTCATGTATTCTGATTGCATCACTTGTATTCGGATCATCAGATCGGAATAGGTTTTAGCTTTTTCCGATTTAAGGTCTTTATATTCCGATCTAGTTCCCTTTTCCAACATTCCAATCACTTCCTTTTGTGCATTCCGATCAGATTCCGATTAGCAACATTCCGACGGGTTTAATTTCTTGTTTTTTACAAAGTTTTCAAGTTTTAGATTCATTAAGTTTTTAAGTAAGTTTTCAAGCATTTATTTTTAACTCGTCATTTTAGTTTAATCTTTAAAAATTTTACTTTACTCAACGACATTCACATTTCTGCTATTAGTTTTATATAAGATAACCAAACCACTCTTCTTGTTTTCTAAAAGACGACTGAGTTGCACTCTTAACCGGTAATCAATTCTAAAATATCGGACGATAATATTTTATACATGGTTGAAAACCGAGTTATTAAACTCCCCTACACTTAGGAAATTGTGCACGTTGTTTAAATCTTGCTAAGGAAGAGACAACTAAAGTGATTCCTATTTTAATATTGGAAAATATAAAATAGAGAATCAAAAGAGTTTAGGATAAAACCGGGAAGACGGGTACACGGAATCACGGTTCGTCAAAAGTCATCAAGAATGGATCTTTAAATGCTCGAATCCCTGCACATGATAAGAAAGAAAACAACAAACACATACCAGGGTATCCCCCTACACTTATTATAAAAACATATAAAGATAGAGAGATAATCGGGTTGCCTCCCGAGAAACGCTTGTTTTTGTTAACCGAGTCACGAGCCTGACTCGTCCCCGAATTAAACAGTCCATGGGGAAACCTCGAATGTAATACCGGGATCAAAGACCTTGTCCTTGTTCCCGGCGGAAATCAATGAAGGAGAGGCCGGAGGATAAGTCTTGAAGGGTAGAAAAGTCCTTTCAACATACGAAAAGTATGTGAAATGATGATCCACGAGAGGTGGGGTGGGTAAAGTAAGCAAATTGTCATCCCCCAAAGATAACTGATGTTCAGAAAGCGGCAAAGCCGTAAGGTTATCAATCATAAAATGGTCATGTCACCTCCTGGTTCAAAGCACTCATCCTCGATAATGGTGTCTAAAGGTTGGGATAAAAGGTGCTCGGGAGGGAGACTTGGGACAATATCTTCATGCAACAAATTATCATAAATAATATCCCCCTCCGTGTCATCATCATCAATACCCGGAGGTATTGAGAGAATGTCGATTTCCTCCATAGCTGTATCATTATTCTCAACTGAAGTAATAGACGGAGGTAAAGACTCGAAAATAGGAGCAGAATTCAACGCTACAATTTTAGCAATAAGAAGATGAGCTTTCAGTAATTTGTCGCGAAGAATAACGTCTTCCACCTCATCTACAAGACCAAGTTCAGTGGTGAACTTCTCGTAAGTCGGAGAGAATAAATCAACATCGCCGTCATCGCCCGGAGGAGAAGGAGAAATTTCAAAAGTGAAATTCTCCTAGCATGGAGAAAAATCATCATTAAGAGCGACCTCGTCCGTAGGCTCCACAAAATTCGGTGCATCACAAACCTCATCAAAGGATTTATCAAGACCAAAATCACTAATCTCACTCGATGTATCACTATCCTTAGACGCATTAGGGATATCAAGAGTAGGAGTAGTAATCTCAGAAGATGGGTTGAGATCATAGATATCATCCTCATCATCATCATAGTAGTATTATGGACGCACAAGAGGAGGAGTATAATCACTAAGATTAGATACTTGCTCTTGTTGCTGTCACTTTTCCTTCTCCCTTGCTTTTTTTAGTTGAACTACGACTTCTTGAAGTTGAAAAATAAGGGCGTGTGTTTCGTCATTCGGATTCAAAGAAGGTTGATGATCGAGGGTGTATTGTGGTGGCTCAAAATAATGAAAACCAGAATTATAGCACGGATGTGGTCCATCATAAATCATCGGTTGAAAAGAATTAGAACACGGATTTGGCTCATAAAAATTCATCGGTTGACAAGAAAAGGTATCGTGAGGGCCCCCACAATTGTTGCAATACGGGTATTAAGGAGAACCCGGTGCTTCTTGTAGATAACTATTACCATTGTCATAATTGTAACCCAGTTCTTGCTCGTCATGAGACGGGTATCGAATTGGACAGGAAACATGCCAATGAGAATCGCTTCCACAATATATGCAAGAGGGTGGAGTAAGTGCATTAGAAGCAATGGATGAGTTAATCGAATTGCACGAGGGACAAAATCCAAATTGTGTATTCTCGATATCATTTCCACACTGCTCACATGTACACCATTGACATGTTTGAAAGCCATACAATGGTCTTCCACACCCTGCAGCACAAGCAACATACAAATTCATTAAGAACAATAGATAAGCAAGAATAGTATTTTTGGTGCAAAACTTTCGAAAAACAAAATGATTTTTATGACTTTTTAATTGTTTTTAGGATTTTTGAAATTTTTAATTTTTTAGGATTTTGGAAAACTTTTGGCAAGAAAAATAACGTTCAAAGGTGAACAGATCCCAAAATCCAACGCGTCTCTCACAAAAA
The DNA here is from genome assembly GCA_025667525.1 of Glebionis coronaria. Taxonomy (NCBI): domain Eukaryota; kingdom Viridiplantae; phylum Streptophyta; class Magnoliopsida; order Asterales; family Asteraceae; genus Glebionis; species Glebionis coronaria. The sequence continues at coordinate 296,204,067 of CM046875.1, forward strand.
CCGTTAATCTTCACGAAAAGAGCCGGCAACGGCGCCATTTGATAACTAGGATTTTACTAGGTTAAAAGTTCGTTGTTCTCGGCGTCTTATCGAATTGATCACAGGTTAAATGTGTGACTCAGTCATCTTTGGTGGATAAAATAAAAGGTTGTCGTTGTGTAACAAAATAAAAATGCAAACTTTAAAGTAAATGGCAAATTAATAAAAGGATAAACTAATAAAGACTTAAACAAAGTATAGATAAAAGCTTGAAAAGATTAAACTAAAAATAAAACTTTAATAATAAATGACGAAAAATTAAAACTCGACAAAAAGTAAAATTTGCAAACTTAAAAATAAAACTAAGACAAAACAAGTTTAAAATAATTCTAAGTAAAAATGGCGGGAAAAGTTAAATATTAATTAAAAAATAAAAACTGAAAAATGCAATCTGATCGCACTCCCGATCGCACTCTGGATCGCACTCCTCATCGCACTCTCGATCGCACTCCCCATCGCACTCTCGATCGCACTCCTCATCGCACTCTCGATCGCACTCCCCATCGCACTCTGGATCGCCCTCCCGATCGTGCTTTGGATTGCACTCCCCATCGCACTCTCGATCGCACTCCCCATCGCACTCCCGATCGCACTCAGTGATCGCACTCAGTGATCGCACTCAGTGATCTTACTCAGTGATCTTACTCAGTGATCTTACTCAGTGATATTACTCAGTGATCTTAATGAGTGATCTTACTCAGTGATCTTAATGAGTGATCTTAGTTTGGATCGCAAGTAGAAACCCCCGGGGTTGATGCGATCACGAAACTAGATCGGAACAAGTAAACCCTTTAGAAAATTACGATGGTATACAAGAGGCAAATAAGCAAATCCAAATAAGCACTTTAATAATAAGCAATTACCAAAAACTTAATTAAAACAATAAAAAGAAAAGCTAAATAAACTCAAATTTAAAAACTTTCAAAACACTAAATAAACAAAATTTATAAAATAAACTTTAACAAGATTAAACTTTTGAAAACACTTAAAAGAAAATAAGCTAAACAAGAAATAAGCTAAAAACACAACAAGAAAAGAACACCAATTGCATGACAATGATAAGAACAATGGAAAAATAAGAACTTTTATCAAATAAACATCAAGATTAAACAAAACTTCAATATTAATCAAACAAAACAAGATATTTAAAAGCAAGAAAGGAAGAATGAGAGATTGTAAAAAGCTTGAAATAAGATGAAGATTAAAGATTCAAAAGTACAAGATTAAAGATGAAAGATTAAGAAAACTTGAAAAAAAGCTTAAGAACATGAAATAAATCTAGAGAGAGAAAGTAATCTACTCCTACTCCTAAACTAATCTACTCCTAAAATGACTAACACCTCCTAATGACATATTAGGAGGGTTTATATAGGATGAGGAAAATGTGTAGGAGCTTTCTTCTTTCTTTCTTCTCGTCTCGACTCGATTTAAATTCTTTGTCTTTCTCGACGTCGTCTCGGGATTTGTCGATATAAATTGAACTCGTCTTATAATTTTCTTTTATAATTAGACTAGGTTTTTCGACTACATTAAACTTCTGTCTTTAGACTTTTTCTTCGATAAATATTCAGAATAGGCGTTGGACTTCCGTTCTTTTTGCACTCTTGATCTTTTGACTTCGTCTTTTCTCGTTTTCTTCGATTAAAACTCGTGATAGCCCGTGTTTTCTCCCTTTTTCATATTTTTATCCTGAAACACAATAAAAACACAAACCACGCATAATTCCGACTTTTACGACATAAAATATACGTTTTGGTCTTGTTATTATTGGAAATAAGTGGTAAAAGGATAAGTGTTTTCACACTTATTAGCCCCACTTTTTCCTCTAAGCATGTATTTTATGTCGTAAAAGTCGGAATTATGCGTGGTTTGTGTTTTTCTTGTGTTTTAGGACCAAAAGATGAAAAAGGAAGAAAACACAGACTTTCACAGGCTTTTATCGAAGAAAACGAGAAAAGACGAAGTCAAAAGATCAAGAGTGAAAATAGAACGGAAGTCCAAGGCCTATTCTGATGATTTATCGAAGAAAAAGTCTAAAGACGGAAGTTTAATGTAGTCGAAGAACTCAAGTCTAATAGAAGAAGAAAATTACTAGACAAGTTCAATTTACATCGACAAATCCCGAGACGACGTCGAGAAAGACAAGGAATTTAGATCGAGTCGAGAAGAAAAGAAAGAAAGAAGGAATCACACATGCATTCCCCACTCCCTATATATACCCTCCTAATGACACATTAGGAGGGTGTTAGTAGTTAGCTAGTTTCATTTTCATTTTTCTTTCTAGTTTTTAGAGAGAGAAAGTTTTAAGCTTTCTCTCACTAAGTTTTATTCTTTTCTTTCAAGTTATGTTCTTTTTAATCTTTGTATTTGAGTTTTATTAATCAAAAAGTTCAAGTTTAAGCTTTTAATCTTAAATCTTTTTCATCCTTTCTTGATTTCACTTTTGTTTTAATCCGAATTTTAAAACTTCGTGTGTGATTTTTATGTTTTGTTGATTAAAAAGTTAATCTTTTGATTCCTTATTAAGCTTTTATACGGTATAAGCTATAAGCTTGTTGTGCTTATTGTCTTATTTCATATATTTAGCTTATTGCTTTTTTTAGTTTTCTTAAAAAGTTTCATCCTTTAAAAGTTAATCTTAGAAAGTTTGCTTATTTGGTAATTTGATAAGTTTTCCATTCGTAGCTTATTGATTCCCCTTATTATTGGCCTTGTTGAGTTCTTGACAAATGCTTATTGGTACGGTTATTGAGCTTTTAGCTTTTCTTCATTTTCAGATTATTTGTGTTCATCGCAATATTGAGCTTTTACACATTCCAACGCCTCATTCCGATAGGTTGCTTGTTTGTATCGCAATAACCCAAGGGGGTTCTACTTTGTGATCACTTGAGTTTTCATTCCCTTATTCCGATCTGGGATTGCGATCGCTCATTGCGATCGCATATTCCGACGGGACTTAAGGTCATTTTAAGTCGAAACTCTGCCAAAATTTTGTTAACAACATTCCGATAGAAAACTTGTATTCCGATCTGGACATTCCGACAGAAGTGTTTCTATTATTCCGATTTGGACATTCCGATAGAACAACATTGCGACAGCAGTGCATTCCGACAGCTTTAACTTTGATATTCTGATGGTTATTCAGATGGATATCCCGATGACTTGTTTTATATCGATTCCGATGGTTTTGAGTTTAGTACATTCCGATAGATTGGTTTATTTGCATTCCGATAGTTTAAGCTCTTAAGTTTTAAAGTTTTATAAAGTTTTAAGTTCTAAAGTTACTTGTTAAGTTTTTAATCATTTACATTTTACTAAACGACATTTATTTGCTTTTAGTTTAAAAATAGATAATCAACCAACCATTTTATTGTCCACCAAAAACAATTGAGTCGCACTAATTGATGGTAATCAATTCGAAAGACTTGGAACGAAATTATTTTATACTTGGAAATACCATGTATTACTAATCTTGCTCAATATTGCATATTAAATCTGTTTATGTGTTTGACTGGGCTTGGGTAGTCTTGGAATACACTTATACTTGTTTAAATTTGATTTGAAAAAGATAAGGGGTGTTTGGGATTATCTGTTTAAGATCATAGGTTGCTATTGTGTTGTTAGAAAGTGTTGTTTATGCTTTGTATATGTTATTTACTTGGTTGAGAACTAAAACCTACAAGTTAATGGATTTAAAACCTTGATTCATAGATTGTGCTATATCTCACTTGTTTTGTCTGATTTTGACCTAAGATTTTGGAAATACTGTTAGCCTCAAAATATTGATCCAAACAAGAATGCTCGGTCATATGTTTATTATGTATCGTATTTTAGAATGTTGTAATATGTAGTATATTAGTCGTGTTATTACGGGCTTAACTTTAAGCTAAGGTTCATTAATAAGTAACCAAAGCCCAAAAGGAAAGCCCGGCCCATGATCATATAGCCCATTAAGCTACATGTAAGCAAAGGCTATATAAACCCTTCCTAGCATGTTAGGAAGGGTGTTGGTCATTTCATTTTCTTCTAATCTAATATTCCACAAGTTTCACCAACCATTTTCTCTCTACTTTCTCTCACTACTTTCTCTCTCTAGAATTCTTCTCATATCTACCTTTCTTTCATAAATTCGTGTATTACAACAATCATATATTAGGGACAACAATTGGTATCAGAGCCATGGGGTAGTTTTGTGATTGTTTTTGAGTTTTCATTTGATCTGATCCTTCTTTCTTTCTCGAATTCATATTTCTTGTGCTTTTCGTGTTCTATATCTTGCTACAAATCTTCTCTATACTTGTTGTAGAGATTTGGTTATTTTGGTTTGGTTAAAAACACGATCTTGTTGCCTAAAAGTTGCTAAATTTGTTGCCTAAAAGTTGCTAAAATCGTTGCCTAAAAAGTTGGAAAAAAAAGTCCCTTATTGCGACAGCTACAATTTCAGAGAAGGTAAGTACAGTTTCGATCGCAATAACCCTAGGGTTTTACTTTGCGATCAGTATTGCGATAGCCCCCTTATTCCGATCTGGACATTCCGATCGTTATTGCGATCTGGATTGCGACGGATTTAAGGCAATCTTGAAACGTTACTCTGCCCACATTGCGATAGGTACACATTCCGATCTGGGATTTCGATAGGTACACATTGCGATCTGAATATTCCGATCTGGAGGATTCCGACAGGTGCACATTGCGATCTAAAGGACATTCCGATCTAAGAAACATTCCGATGGGCATTCCGATGGCACATTCCGATGGACATTCCGATGACATGTTTAGCTAAATTTTGTTTGAGTATTTTTTAGATTTAGCCACCATCTAGACTAGTTTCGGAACGTAGTTTACACGAAGATTAAAAAAAAAAAAAAGAGTTAAAATTTTTAGGTCAAGTAAAATCAAATTTTTTCCATATTAGTTTTAGGACATTTCTAGATCAATTTCAAAATTTGGTGATTACAAATTTTTTAGGTCTACCGTTTTGTCGGACTGAGGAATTTATTGTCGGCCTGAGAAAAAAATCGTAATTTTTGGAATTTCAACAACCAAACAATCACAACACAACTACTTAAGATCCACATTCGATTCATCATTTCAAAGAATATTGAGATGGATTCTACTGCCGAATACCGTGTGACGAACAACAACATAATGGTGGCAGGTAACAAGGAAAGACCACCAATGCTAGTGTCGGGTCGATATGATCAATGGCAATCCCGTTTTATACGTTACCTTGACACAAAACCTAACGGTGATGCTTTAAGGCAATGTATTTTGGAAGGACCCTATAAACTCTCAAGGATTCAAGTTCCTGCAGTACCAGCCACAGACACGAGTGATGCACAACCCGCATATGAACGTGATGAGAAGAGGACCGACCTCACCCCAGAGAATCGTGCGTGGTTTGATGCAGAGAAGGAAGCAATCTACTTAATTCTCAGTGGCATTGGAGATGAAATTTACTCTACGGTTGACGCATGTCCTACTGCTCAAGAAATGTGGACGGCCATTGAAAGATTGCAACAAGGTGAATCACTTAACAAACAAGATGTGAAAACCAAGATGTTTTGGAACTTTGGCAAGTTTACATCAAAGGATGGGGAATCAATTGATTCTTATTACTCCCGATTCTACAAGATGATGAATGATATGACCCGAAACAACTTGCAAGTTTCCACCATGCAAGTCAATGTCCAATTTCTACGGCAACTTCAACCAGAGTGGACACGGTTTGTCACCTTGGTGAAACAACAACAAAAGTTAGACGAAGTTTCATATCACAAGCTCTTTGACATCTTGAAACAATTTCAAAATGAGGAAAATGAACTTCGAGCTGAACGAGTTGCAAAGATTTCCAATCCACTTGCTTTGGTGTCTACCACTCAACATTACCCAGATTATCACTCCCGTACTTCAAAGACCTACTCTACTCAATCATCATCACCACGATCATCCATTGTCTCAAAGTCACATGTTCCAACACGATCCCGAGGCAAAGAAGTTGCAAGAGCACCATCACCCATACCTGAGCAATCATCCGAAGAAGACAGTGATGAAGAAGTAGCTCAAAGGGATAGGGAATTCAAGCAACAAATGGCTTTCGTTATGAAGCAATATAAGAAAATATACAAACCCACCAACAACAACCTTCGAACATCTTCAAACTCGAGGAACACCCATGCACAGAGTCCTCCAAGGTATGACACACGAAGACGTGCTGAGAGTCCTCCAAAGTATGACGACAACCCAAGTATGATAATCATAGGGTGGCTACTGTTGTTGGAAATCGGGAAACTGTTGGTACTCAAGTTGTGCAACAAAGTGGGATTCAGTGTTTTAACTGCAGAGGTTTTGGGCATTTGGCCAAGGAATGCAGGCAGCCAAAGAGGGTTAAAGATTATGGTTATCATAAGGAAAAGATGCTGTTGTGCAAGAAAATGGAAGCTGGAATCAAGTTATCAGCTGAGGAAGGAGAAATGCTTGACGACACAGATGATGAACTCTCCGACCAAGAACTCGAGGCACATTATTCATACATGGCAAAGATTCATGAGGTCCTTAACGTCACTGAAGATGACAATGGTCCTATCTTTGATACCGAGCTAATTGATAAGGTACAACATGATGCTGAATATAATGTGTTTGGTGATACACATGAGCATAGTGATCTACCAACAACAATTACTGACACGTGTATGATGGAAACGGTTGATAGCAATACCACACCCGATTCATCAAACATGTGCAATAATGAGTTTGAGGATGATCAACATGCAAATGAGTATGATGACGAGGAGCGTGTCGCGCTTGCTAATTTAATTGCTAGTTTACAAAAAGATGTCAATGAAAATAGAAAGAATCAAAAGCAATTAAAGAAGGCAAACGCAACGCTCACTCAAAACTTTGAAGAATGCAAAGCCGCTCTTATAAAATCTAGTGAGACTATTGATAGTTATAGGGCTGAGCTTCTTCAAAAGACCAACGAGCTTGAGGGGTACAAAAGTCGTGTCATCAACGTTAAAAAGGACGATTTTGAAAATAAATACAATGAAGCTCTTGCTTTGTTAACTAAAGAAAAACGTCAATTTAATGTTTTATTAAGTGATGAACGTCAAAAAACGTACCTTGCCACAACTAAAGTTAATGAACTTGAACAGAGGATTTCTATGAAAACCACCGATTCTGCTAAAATTCTTGATGAGAAGAAACAAGAGGTTGAAACATTAAAACAAGATTTCAAAAATAGACAAAGCAAAGATACTGAAAAAGTAAAGGATCTCGAAGAACAAGTCGATTTTTTGAAAAAAGTTGTTTATAATACACATGACTCTATTCAAACCGTAAGAATGATAGCACCTCGGTCGTTTTTCAAAGGTCAACCTAGCTTTGCCACCCCCAAGTATCTCGAACAAGCTCAAGCTGCAAACCCCCATTAATATCTTGACGAGTCCGAATGGACCAATCATGATTGCCCTGTAGCTAACCTCGATAGTGAAGAGACGTCCCTTTGGGATGAGGAGAGTAGATCACCGGTCAATAAAGATTTTGTGAAACCATATAACTATGCTTATGAAAACAGCCTTTATGGTCTTTTCACACCACAAAAACAGAAGTCTCGTGAGGAATTATTTTTAGAATGCAAACAAAAAAGAATTCAATGGAAAAAAGCTTTTGCCACTAAGAGGAAAACTAATGTTTTTAAATATATTAATTATTTGCCTCTAGATGCTTCTAAAAGCAAAAGTAGAAAAATACTTGGTTTTCTTAAACACCACGTTAATAATGTTCAATCAATTGTTGAAAGCGATTGGGAGAAACGTCAAAAGGATAAGTGGAAAACCGAGATTCCTCACGACATAACTGTGCTTGTGAAAGAACTTTTAATACCAAATACGAAGATAATAAAAGAACATGTTCTTGAGTTTGAAAATTTAATTCAGTCTGAAATGTTTGATGATTTGAAATATGTTGAGTCTCTTGAAAAAGAAATTGATGACCTTCAAAATGACAAATTAGAATTTTCAAACGAATATGATCTACTCTTAGAAGAATGTCTCTCCAAAGATATTTTGTGTGTTACTCTTCAATCTTGTGCTGATATCGATGAATATTCTGATGTTGCATGCAAATATCTTGATAAAATCAAAGAGTGTGAGCGTCTTGAACTTGAGCTTTCGAAACATAAAGAAAATGTTGATAAAAAGGCTTTTGAGTTACTTCAACACAAAACTGATTTCCTTCAAAAACATTGTCATTCTCTTGAACTTGCTTTGCAAAAAGACGTTGGTAGTTTTCCACATGATAATAAATTGCAAGAAAAACGTTCCCAAACGTTTCGAGAAATGAACGAATAGAATTTGGAAATTAAAGGATTGAAAGCTCAGTTACAAGACTGGGACAGAGCGATAGCAGAGTTGCAGAAACTCATCGCTAAGATGGGTGGGAAGATTGTGGAACCTAGTGTTAAGAAACCTGCTGTAAGACAACCCAATGCTCAAAAAGTGACTAGACCCCTGTCTTGGGAAAACCATCTGTTTTCTCTAATTCTGCATTTGCAAAACCTGCGTTTGCCCCCAAGACGGATGGGAAGGATAGGTTACCACAAAACACTCCCGAAACAAATATTCGATCACAAAGCATTAAGAACACAAATGTGGTTAAACCAGGGATGTATAGATTGACTACTAAACCCACACAAAACAAAGAAAGTCAATCACCTCAGACTTCTAGAAACACTAATAGACGTGTGTCTTTTACTATAGGAGTAGTCCCCACTGCTAGTGTTAGCCGGCCCCAGCTTAAGAGCACTCGCATGAATGAAAAGGTCTGGCAAAACAAAAGTCAAGGGAAGATGAAGCAAGTAGAAGACCACCCTAGGATTTTCAATGTTTCTATGAATAAAACGTCTGTAATCGCGTGTAATGACGATTTGAATGATTCGACTTTGAATGCTATGAAAGTTAAGTTTGTTTGTGTGAAATGTGGAAAGTGTGCTAATGCTAATCATGCTATGTGTGTTTCGACTAATGTCAAAGGCGTAGAAACTAGAACTAAGAAGCAAACTGTGATGCCTATTAGTGCTAGAAACCCAAACGCAAAGTGAACCATTCTGGTGCAACCCCCCCTAAGAAAAGTATTGCATCAGACTCCACCACTAAGAACCCTAGAAGCAGAATTAGGGAATTATATGAGTCTGCTAGCAAGCCTTGGAAATGGTGGTTTGCTAATCAATGTCCTCCAGGATATAAATGGATGCCTAAGGTTAGGACAGAAAATGTGACTACGAGCGTTAGTGTGCCTCTAAGTGATGAAACTAGGGAAACTAATGAATCGGAAATCACAACTAACATGGAATCCAATTTAGCAAATGCTCCATCGTGTTCTAATTCTTCTGCAGGTGATCGAAGTAATTCTCTTCATAATGGACTCCGGATGCACGAAGCACATGACGGGGAATCTCAAGCTTCTAATTAACTTCGTGGAGAAGTTCCTGGGTACGGTCCGATTCAGAAATGATCAATTTGCACCGATCCTAGGATATGGAGACTTGGTTCAGGGCAATATCACGATCAAAAGGGTTTACTACGTCGAAGGGCTCAATCATAATCTTTTCTCGGTTGGTCAATTCTGTGATGCGGATTTGGAGGTTGCTTTTAGAAAGAAGACATGTTTTGTTCGTGATTATGATGGGAATGACTTACTTACCGGAACACGGGGTACTGATCTCTACACTATTTCACTACAAGACTCCACATCTTCAACTCCAATCTGTTTCATGGCTAAAGCTTCAACGACTCAAGCTTGGTTATGGCATCAACGTTTATCTCATCTTAACTTCGATACCATCAACTTGCTTTCTAAGAAAGATATTGTGCGAGGCCTTCCTAACTCGAAATTCATCAAAGATCATCTTAGTTCTTCTTGTGAGCTTTGTAAAGCTAAACGGAGTAGTTTCATGACAAAGACTACACCGAGCTCTAAAGGACGGTTAGATCTTCTTCATATAGATTTGTGTGGTCCTATGCGTGTTCAAAGTATCAATGGGAAGAAATACGTTATGGTAATTGTCGATGACTACTCAAGGTACACATGGACTCACTTCTTGAGATCCAAGGATGAAACACCCGATGTTCTCATCAGCTTCCTTAAAGTGATACAACGTGGTCTTCAAGCTCAAGTTAAAGTGGTTCGTACTGACAGAGATACTGAATTTTTGAATTCAAAACTGACAAACTATTTTGAAGCTGAAGGAATTGAACATGAAACATCTATTGCTCGAACACCCGAACAAAACGGCGTTGTTGAAAGACGAAACCGTACTTTAGTTGAGGCTGCTCGAACCTTGTTATCCGCTTCAAAACTTCCACTATACTTTTGGGCCGAAGCCGTGTCAACCGCATGCTACACACAAAACCGCTCCTTATTATCCCAAGACACGAAAAGACACCATATCACATAATTAATGATCGCAAACCTTCACTCAAACACCTTCACGTTTTTGGATGTACGTGTTACATTATTCGAGATGGTGAAAATCTGGACAAGATGAAAGAGAAAGGTGATGCATGCATTTTAGTGGGATATGCAACTCAGTCTAAGGGATACAGAGTGTACAACAAGAGAACAAAATTGATAGTCGAGACTATTCATATAAGATTTGATGAATTGCAAGAAATGGCACTTGAACAAAGCAGTTTAAGTCCCGATCCACAACGACAAACGACTTCCGTTCACAACCGCACGGAACTCGGAACTCAAGACCACAGCAATGAACCGTCAAGTTCAAAGCTGGTTCCTGAACATGTTCCTAGAGCAGATATGACAGTGGACACGACACTTGAAGAGTTGGAAATGTTATATGGACCAATGTATGATGAATATTTCACGGGGGAGAAACAAGTTGCATCGAAGTCTTCCGCTGTCACTCATGATAAGAATGATGATACCTATCATCATCAACAAAAGGATTCAACTTCATCTACTTCAACACGGGTTGTTGCAGATTTACTTCCTCAGAATATCACATTAACAATCGATCCTACAACATCCACAACTACTGTCATTGCTCCAGAGAACACACATCAAGCAGACGATGCATTATCTGACGAAGACGAATTTATCAACCCATTCGGTACACCGGTACACGAAACTGGAGAGTCTTCTACTCGCCATGTTGATCCGTAAAATATGCATACGTTCTATCAACGACATCCTTCAACACATCATTGGACCCGAGATCATCCTTTGGTTCACGTAATTGGAAACCCTTCACAGCCTGTTCGTACAAGACGACAACTAGAAACCGATGGCGATGTTTGTATGTTCGCACTCGCCGTGAGTACTACTGAACCGAAAAACATCAAAGAAGCCATGGCTGATCATGCTTGGATTGAATCGATGACGGATGAACTTCAACAGTTTGAAAGACTTAAAGTCTGGGAACTTGTTGACAGACCATACGATGTGACTCCTTTAAATCTTCGTTGGATCTGGAAAAACAAGATGGATGAAGAAAACACGATCATCAAGAATAAATCTAGGCTAGTGGCTAAAGGGTATGGACAAAAAGAGGGTATTGATTTTGAAGAATCATTTGCACCAGTAGCTCGAATGGAAGCGGTCAGGATTTTCCTTGCCTATGCTGCACATAAGGGATTTATTGTATATCAAATGGACGTAAAGACGACGTTTCGTAACGGTCCTTTGAAGGAAGAAGTCTATGTCACGCAGCCGGAAGGATTCGTCGATCCTCATTATCCTGACAAGGTGTATCGTCTCCACAAAGCACTTTATGGACTAAAGCAAGCTCCAAGGGCGTGGTACGACGAGCTCTCGAAATTTCTGGTCTCCAAAGGTTTCTCAAAAGGTTCCATTGATTTAACTTTGTTCACTTATAAATATGGGGATGACATTTTGCTTGTGCAAATTTATGTTGATGACATTATTTTCGGGTCTACAAACCCAAAACTTTCAAAATGGTTTGAAAAAGTAATGCACAACAGATTTGAAATGTCTATGATGGGCGAACTAAAATTATTTCTAGGAATTCAAGTTCACCAATCCCCAAGTGGTATCTTTATTAACCAAGCTAAGTATTGTCAAGAGATAATCAAAAAGCATGGTATGACTTCATGTGACCCCGTTGGGACACCATTATCAACCACATCCCTAGATGCTGACTTGGAGGGATTACCCATAGATCAAACGAGATATCGTTCCATGATCGGGTCCCTCATGTACTTGACAGCAAGCAGACCAGATATTCATCATGCTACATGCTATTGTGCACGATATCAAGCACGACCCACTGAAAAGCACCTCAAGGAGGTTAAACGGATCTTTCGGTACCTTAAGAATACCATTCACATGGGACTCTGGTATCCGAGGGAAACTGGTTTCTTTCTAACGGCCTATTCAGATTCTGATCATGCAGGGTGTCTTGATACACGTAAAAGTACTTCTGGTGGTGCACAATTTCTAGGACAAGATAAGCATGTGGGATGGTCTTCCAAGAAGCAGGATTGCACGTCACTTTCATCAGCCGAAGCGGAGTATGTGTCTCTATCTGCGTATTGTGCTCAAGTTCTTTGGATGAGAACACAACTCACGGATTATGACTTCCACTTTGATAAAGTACCTATGTAATGTGACTCAAAGTCTGCCATAGCCATCTCCTGCAACCCGGTACAGCATTCCCGCACGAAGCACATCGATGTCAGATACCACTTCATAAAGGAACAAGATGAAAGAGGTATCGTTGAATTATACTTTGTTGGAACAGATTACCAATTAGCCGACTTGTTTACGCAAGCTCTGTCGAAAGATAGGTTTGAGTACCTCGTTAGGCAAATTGGTATGAGATGTTTGACTCCAGCAGACCTGGAGATTCTGGCAAAGGTGCCTGCTTGATTTATCTATCAAACATCAACTTGTTAATATCTTTGAAAAAGCAAAATACAAAAATATAAAACACATAAAAGCAAAACACAAAATTAAAAAATCTTTCAAAATCCAAAAATATTCTTCTCGACATGTCTTTCAGTATCGATAATATGGACGTGCCTAGAAATGTCGCTCAATAACGACACGGGTGTGTACATAAAGCTCGAATGAAAGTTGTAAATATTTTTCAAAACATGTCATTTCTTCTTTTAATAAAGGAAAGTGTCTATTATGGACAAATATTTCCAAACAACGGGTAGAGCAATCTATCACGGGTTGAGCTTGTCACAAAACATTCAACGTTTTGAGCTCAACACAATGGCTTGTAATCACTTTCCGATTGCAACCCGGACCGATATTCACGGGGGAGTGTACGATTTAGTGCCCTTACCCTCAGCAAAAGAAGAGAAATCTTCTTACACTTGAGTGGATTCGTCAAGACATTCAAAGTCTATGAACTCAAGTTTATGCTTTCGAAAAACCTTTCGACAAAAAGAATTGATTTTTCAAAAAGCGTTGAACACAATTTTTTCAAGAATTTTTCAATGATATTCAAAATCTTTCAAAAAATGTGTGTTCAACAACTCCCATCCTCAAAAAGCGAAATGTGGATCATATCCTCACAATGACAATTCAATTGGATCAATTTTGAGGGGGAGCATTTTAACTTCATGCAAAAGATTAACACATCTTTCTCCTGGAGATTTCAAGACTATTTTTCAAAATATATTTTAATCAAATTTGGTATCTCTAATATCAAAAGATTTTATATATTAGAGATAGGGGAGCAAATGTGATTAAAATGTGATCTAATATAAGACTCAAGCACTTTAACTCTTACCTACATGTGCGAAACACTTTCGATTATCGATGCACATGTGAAGGGGGAGCATTTCTGAAACGACAAAAACTAGCAAGGTGTTAAATGTTTTTTTAAACACTTTGTTAGAATTTAAAGTGGTTTTCATGGTTACGATCAAATACCCACAACATCTTTAATTCACGACGTTATTGGTGTCAAAAGGGTGGTTAGGTTTAAGTCCTATGATCCAACCAGAACCGGAGGGATCTTCCCAGGGACAATCCAATAGATTATTAGAAGTCCTTAGGAAAGATGGAGTAGAATGTGAACGTAGCTGAATGCCGACTAAGTACTGATGCTAGCACTGGAACAATCACAACAAGGTGCTAGTAATGATGCCTTGGTAAGCATTGAAGGGGTTGAAGAATGAAAAAGAAATGTAAGGATAAAGGGTGTAAAGAAAGAAGCCCTCCATACAACTTAGGCAGAAACCGGGTCAACTCATCATGAAGACAAACTCATCATGGACCCAGTGATGTGAAGCACAACCCTTTCCTAGCTACTCAGGCTTCTCTCAAAAGAAGTTTGTTTTATTGTCACGGAGATCAACACGATTTCTATCGACTTTCTCACTCCGAGATAGTTGATATTGAATAGGTGGCATCTGCTCCAGCCTCCGATCACTAAAAGTGCACAAATCGAGTCTAGAGCCAAGAGATCAATCAAATCTCGTTAGGACACACGGATGAAGATCAATAGAGTCCTATGCTATATCCTTGCGATATTGCTAGAACACTCAGAGTGATACTACTTAGTATTCACAATGATGAGTGGAAATCCTTCCAGTGTTAACATCAAACAGCACTGCGGTAGGTCATATGCAAGATTCTTTATGAATTGAACATGTGCAAAACTGAAAAGCAACAGTGGTTTGACTCTGAATTGATTCAAACTCGTTTCAGGTTTCTACGCAATATCTTTATGGTCTTGCCAGAACATTCAGAGTGATATTCATTAATATTCACAGTGACGAATGGAAATCCTTCTAGCGTCAACCTCAAACAGCGCTACGGTAGGTAACTTGCGAGATTCTTATGAATCAAGCTTGTGTCAACTGGAAAGCAACAATGGTAAGCTTCTTAAAGAATCAAACTTGTTCCAGGAATTTGAATTGACGACTTTAATCAAGCGGATGTTTATCCAATTGATTCACTCTTTATGTTCGCAGTCTTGCTTTGAGACGGTCGAGTAAAGAGAACGGCTAGTACAGCCGCGAAACCCTGTCAAGGAGATTCTTAATTGAATCTACCTGATCACAGGTACGATATTTAATATCGTATAACGGTCTTCACCGACCAGAGGTAAAACGCTACCGATTTAAGACGAATGTCAAAGCCATTCAGTCCGTGTCTATGTTTTGTCTCGAGAAGGTGGCGTCACGGTGTACACAGCAAAGTCAAAGATTCAAAACCACATACTCATGCCTAAAGACATATTCAACAATTAATAGTATGAGCATGTGGATGAAGGCACAAGATCGCAAGATGGCAAAGACAAGTCAAGGATGATTTGAAGATCTCAAGCTTAAAGACAAAGTCGAAAGACAACGACAAAGGCTCAAAGATCACAGCATGAAGGAACAAGACTACTATTACACGTTCAAGACTCCTTTATGGCGAGATTAGTAATCTCTACAAATTTCCTAAATGACCAAGGTTTATGACCTCTCATTGGGGGAGATTGTTAGCCTCAAAATATTGAGCCAAACAAGAATGCTCGATCATATGTTTATTATGTATCGTATTTTAGAACGTTGTAATAGGTAGTATATTAGTCGTGTTATTACGGGCTTAACTTTAAGCTAAGGTTCATTAATAAGTAACCAAAGCCCAAAAGGAAAGCCCGGCCCATGATCATATAGCCCATTAAGCTACATGTAAGCAAAGGCTATATAAACCCTTCCTAGCATGTTAGGAAGGGTGTTGGTCATTTCATTTTCTTCTAATCTAATATTCCACAAGTTTCACCAACCATTTTCTCTATACTTTCTCTCACTACTTTCTCTCTCTAGAATTCTTCTCATATCTACCTTTCTTTCATAAATTCGTGTATTACAACAATCATATATTAGGGACAACAAATACCTAGAGTATATTCATGCTTAGAGCTAAAAGGTGTTAAATCATAGTTAATATAACCTGGTTTGAAGATTTGAGTGTTTGAATTTGGCTTGTTGGTCAAGTATATCAGCAAAGTGTTCATAACTGCTTGTTAGTGTTCATCAGTAACCTTATTGTGCTTAAATCTTGATCTAGACCTTGAACCATTGCATGAAACCTGTTTAAATCTGTTCATTTGAATTTATTAAAGCTTGTGTATGCTTTTGGTGCAATTTGGTTGGCTGAATTTTGCTTAAAAAGATTATAAGTTCATAACTGCTTATTGTTCATGTCTGTGAGATGTCTGGTGCTTAATTGAATTAACTGCACTTTGTGTAAAACCCGCATGCTTTTACCATGAATAGTACCCTTGAGATCGTACGTACTAGATTAAAACTTTCCTTTTATAGTACGATTACGTTTACGTGTTAGGATTTTACGTATTACGTACATTGTTAGAACACGATAAGTATTAATTAAGCACGAACACGCAATAATTATTTAAACAATAATTAATCACAAACATGCGATCATGAAATCATGAACGTAATTAAATCACGAGCTAATATTAATTACGCATATATATTTATTACGAACACGAATAAATATATTAAGTCACGATCGATAACTAATTAAAACACGTAAATTACGAACACGAGAACACACTATAATATTTAGACTCAGGAAATGTATGGGTTACCCCATGTGGGCCCCATACCACGAAATTAGGGAGGGAAGATGGGCTTAGCCCATCAATTTTTACTAAAACAAGGAATTAGGAAAAGTCACTACTCATTTTTCACTTTACAAAAGATTATCGCAAAAACCTAAAAAGTTCTTCCTTCTCTTTTTTTTTTCTTTCTTTTGGCCGCCACCCATAAACACACCAAGAGGGTGTTTATTTGATCTTTGATATTGGTTTTGGTGCAAGTGTTCGTGTTTGTTCATCGTTGTTTAGATCCACGCATACGGTAATTCGTTTAACCCTTTTCTTTTGATTTGATCTTTTAAATAATTATGAACATGATGTGTTTTTTTTAAAACCTAATTAAAACATAGATCTAACATGAAATTGGTTTTGGAATAAATCAAAAAGGTTGTTTTAGGGGTGTTTGTTTTTAGCCGTCGCCTAAACCGAACCCCAAAGGGGTCTCGGTTTGGCTACTCGACCACCACCGAGACCATATGGTCCCGGTTGGTTGGTGTTGGTCCCACGGCAACAGCAAGACAAGGGGGACCCCGAAGTGGTTCGGGGTATGGTGTCGATTCCATGTCCGGTTCATGGTTCTTAGTCAAGATCTGGTTCACGGTGTATGTTAAGATTATTATTTTATTTTTTTAATCTTATGTTAAAAATTAAATTAATAAACATGACATGATTAATTTAATAACATGAATTAGGTTATTTTAATTATTAAAATCATGAAATTATTAACCTAAGTATTTTATATTTTTAGACTTATAATTAATTAATTATTTAAAAACCATAGTTATAATTAATTAATTAACATATCTTAGGTTATATTTTTAATAAATAATAATACATGTTTTAACCTAAGTATTTAACTTTATTTAATTAAAAACATGATATACTTTAATTGAATATTTTAACCTATAGTTTATTTTAATTACATGAAATAATTAATAAACTATACATTATATCATATGACTTAGGAAATAATCATGAAAACACTTAGGCTTATATACTTAGCTTATTTAACCAGCTTATATCTAATTATGGAAACGTTCTATTTTTAGAAACTTATTTAAATAAGGCAGTTATTCTATTTATGGAAACTTTCTATTTTTAGAAACTTATCTATTTTAAGCAGTAATTGTAATTTTGGAAACTTTCTATTTTTGGAAACTTTCTATTTTTGGAAACTTTCTATTTTTGGAAACTTTCTAGCTTTGGAAACTTTCTATTTTTGGTAACTTTCTATTTTTGGAAACTTTCTATTTTTGTAAACTTTCTATTTTAGGAAAACTGCTATTTCTGGAAAGTTACTTATTATTACACAATAAGTATAATAATACATGAAATACCAGAAATACTTAATCAGAGTAAAATAATATAAGATAAACACAGTTTAAGGCTTAAAAACAGTAAAACATAATAAGAACACATAAAATAAGCTAAGACATGACATAAAATCAGTTACGTATTAGTAAGCAGATACTCATTCATGTATGTATTTATGTAGCATTAGTGATACGGAAGTAGGATTCCTCTCAGTTCGTCTTCTTCGTTCACTGGAAATAAGGTACGGATTCATGTCCTTTCAGTATGAACATTCTTTCCTTATTAGGATTCCCCGTATGCAGCCAAATGTTTTCCCGTAGTATAAGTATGTGTTTGAATTGCTTATGTTTAATTTAGAATACCTATAGCCATATACATGCATGACCAGTTTCACCTAGTTATGGAGGTACCATAACCATAACATTAGAGGCACTGATGTTATAACTTCACTACGGCGGAGTGATTGCTCGTGGCGTCCCTTCAGCTTTTGGCCATTTATATTATATTTATCATGTGGGGCGTATGGGTGCATCCTAGTTACATGTTTCAGTCATGATTTCATGGTGAATGTGGTGTGTGCCTTGCATCCTTCATAAGGAGCTGATCCCTCCTACCCAAAACCAGTATATTAAATTAGAGGCAGCCCCTCTAATTTGCATGATGAGGCCACCCCTCCAAGTATTCATGCACGGTGGATTTTCATGACCTATATTGGCTAATGGTAAAATATGCTAAACAGTTTTCATAAGATAAACATAAGGCTTTTCAAACTATAAAACCACTTTTATGAACATGTTCCAGGTTTTCTAGGACTTATACATTTCCGCTGCTATTAAGTCTTTATTATGCTTAGTCATTCGTACTATGTCTATATCCATGCACTGAGCGTTTTGCTCAGCCGTTACTTTCCTTTCCATGTCCCAAAACGGCAGGTACCCTAGGGAAGACTCGAGCATTTGGAGGACGTGCATAGGATGGAAGCTACTAGAGACTTCTTTTCCTCCTTGCCCTCATATAATTATGCTTGTTTAGTCTTTCATTCATTTCTTTTGCTTTATTATGTTTTGAGCTTATGTTTGGGGAACCGATGTTTGATTTCGGTTATCCCTATGGTCATGTAATGTTTTAGACATTTATCCTTGTATGCTTTGATGACACGCCATAATTACGCGTGACATTCCATTATCAAAATGGGGTGTTACAATTATCGTATTAGAGCCAAGGCTTTGACCTGTAGGCTCTAAAACTCGTCCTGTGACTAGTGGGTAGTCACCAGGAGCTTCCTAATCCAACGTTTGTTATTCTACGTATTGATGTTTTCAGCGCATTGTTGTTTTAACCATGATGTTTTCAACACCTTGAGGTTTTAACCTTCATGTTTTCATTAATATTATTTTACTAATATGGATGGACAACCGTCATTCATATGTAGTTATGTGTCATTGTTTCATGTATAATGTTCCTCGTGAACTGTGGCTATGTGGACTGAACCTTAATAGTTCATAATTAGTCACATAAATTTTTTTTCTTATAAGTTTTGACAGATGAGTTTCATTTATTTATGTTTCATGTATCATTGTTGCAGAGATTATGACTAAGTAATGGTTGGTACAGGAGTGGCCCTATTTAGTCTCATGTGCTTTAATCGAAACTTTTAACTTTGGGACCGACCCATAGGCGTCCCCTCGCCATGTCTTTTGTTTTGAGGCCGACCCATAGGCGTCCCCTCGCACATATAAAGGTTTTTATAAACTACATTATACATTCATGCACTGTTTTTCATGCATAAATTTTTTTCTCATGATTTATTGGCATAAATTTTTTTCATGTCCCCTCATAAGTTATTATGTTTTTATGTCAAGTATGTTTTCATACTGTCATGGTTAACTTCAGTTTCGTGCTGATTATGTTATACACTCCTTCATGTTGAATTGTTCATGTTTCTTCATGATAATTTCGTTTTCATGTTGATTACGTCTTACGTCTCTTTTGTTATTTATGTTTTCATGCAAGGCATTGTTGGATTTCATTGAATCCTGCTTTCATGATAGTCATGGTTGGTTTTCTTTGATCATGCTGTCAGGAAATAATCATTGAATTTTGTGTAATCACACTTTAACGTTTCTCGATATAACCAGAATGATGTCTATGCTAATATTGCCAGGTTATCATGATGGGTTCTAACCGTTTAACCGATATACTTTCCTTAAATCATGACAAATGATCGACCCCATACCGATCATTTCATGTACATTCCATGTGTACTCCATGTACCTTATCCCATGTGCGTACTTCCACTTGCTGATACTCTACAAATTGCTGATGCCGCTCATAACTTGGAGATGTTACTAAAGGTTGATGCTGTTGACGTTCGGAGACACTACGAGATGCTGATGCTGTTCACAACCTGGAGCTCATACAAGACGAAGACAAAGGCGTCAGAGCAAAGCAATTGGACAAGAAGATGCTGCACCATCGGACGATTTTCATCAATGATTGTCCCTAATTCTTAGTTACATGTCACACGTCATTCAGCTGTCCTTTCAGCCATATGAGTGTAAACCGGTACCAGCCGGCCACTCAGCTGAATTGTTAAATGAATCACGATCATGAGAATGATCATCACGGAACTGACAGACAGGACGATAGTAACCACTACCATGACAACAACTATCCTAGAAATCGCAACCAAGGCTCCGGTCGCGGACGTGATCAGACATACAAAGGATCAGTAGTCCAACCGATCCGCCAAGTCTGGCATAATAACCTAATATTATAGTTCTATTGTTTCACGTCTCGAGACACATGTCAAGACATCAGTCAAGACACATGTCTCACGTATACTTTCTGAAGACACATGTCAAGACACCAGTCAAGACATATGTCATGCCTATAGTTCCAAGACACAAGTAAAGACACATGACTCACGTCCAACTATGGAACAGTTCTAAGAAATTCAGGGTACCCTCCAAGGGTATATCCATTTTGTTGTGCCATGTATTAATCAGGCCACAAGAATTTCAATACCATTACCGGCGCGTTAGTGAGAACTGTCACGTTGCCGATGTAACTTTCATTTCTTTCACCATATTTCATATATTCATGACCATGAAGGACGCCTTTCGTATTCCGACGTATACGAAGGTTTTCCTTCATCTTAATGATGAGATCCAAGCTGCTAACGCATTTCCTCGGACAGACACGAGATGAATTTTATCCTAATTATGGACTATGAATAGCACACCATGCTACGATTCATAATTATGTATAGTAATGTTCAGGCTCCCGAATACATTCAGCATGATTTTCCATCAGGAAAATCTGTACTAATTATCTATGCTTTCCAAGCACGTGCTTTGTTAGCCATGATTGCTAAACTTTCTAGCTGTCAGTAAGACACGACTACTGAAATCCTTTTACCCATAACCAACGGATTATTCCAAAGTTGTCGCTTACACTCTAGAAGAACCTTCAAGGAGAAGGACGGTAACATAAGATTATGTGTCGACTACCGTCGATTTTTCAACAAATCACCATTCATGACCGTTATTCTCCTCCATGTATTGACAACATGTCCAATCGACCTTATAGTGTTAATCACTTTTCCAAGATCGAACTCATGATCATGCTGCCAATAGTGACGAGTGAAAGAGCAGGACATGTCCATGACTGCTATTCATGCACGACTCTGTCATGCTAGATTTATGATTTTTTAATTAGTCTCATCAATGCTCGAACGGCATTATAAAAATGAGTTTCCTTGAACTCATAGCAAATTCATCAGTGTTTTTATTGAGGATAACCTGATTTCCTCTAAGTTTAGAGAAGAACAGGAAGACCATATCTGCACTATGTTGCAAATTCTATGACAAGAGAAATTTTACCCTAAAAATTTTTCCAATATCGATTCTATTTGATTACAGCGACACGCTGAATCACATGGGTTTCTACGGTTAATCTTACCTTGACTTAGCTTATGCGTAAAGGAGAGAACCCTACACTACCTTAGGTGTTCTAGACATTCCTACGCTGGGAGAAGTCTAGATTCAGAGACTTAGATTTTCGCAACTCCTATGTATCAAGTTCTGCGAAGCAAGATACAGTTACGTTCATATCTAAGTACCTGACATACCAACATGTTAAGATAGGACACCAACAGACTGGGATGTTTTCATCATCTGAAATTGTGAATTAAAATGGGACAAGATATCCATGGATTTTGGTTACCAGATTAACGCAAGCTCAGAAGAAGCATGATGCTATCTGGGTTATTGGAAACAGTTTGATCAAGTCTGCAGAATCCTTACATCCGCAAGGATTTCAGAACCAACAGATTGATCGGACATGTTCCAGCCAAGGCTCATCCGATCACTTGGCAATCCCTCAGTTATCGGGTCAGATAAAGATTCGCAATTGTACTCCTTAATTACTTCACGTCTTCATTCTAATTCCACGACTTGCTTTCGCGCTCGCGTTCATGACACTATTCACGTTCATGATGGTATCTCGGCTTACGATTTTGTGTTCATTTTTTTCTCATTCTGGGATGTTTTGCAAGAACTTGAGAGACCAGACCCAAGTTTAGTATAACTACCTATCCTCAGAGAGACGTTTCTCGTCATATTCTATGTCTCACCTTGTAGCGTTTGGCGTTACTGCCATTATATTCTATGTACACGATATGTCCACATGTCATGTTCATTCCACGTGCCTCATATCATGATCAAGATATGTTACACGTATCATGGATCACGATATGTTTACTCATACTACACTCGCCATAACTCCACGTAGCACGTTCAAAATTTTTCACGTATCACGTTCAAAATTTTTCACGTACTACGTTTCTTTATGTCTCGCGCATCGTTTCTAATTATCAGTTAAGTCAGATTGTCTTGCATAGTAACGTTTCAGTTACCCTATCACGTTAACTCTTATTTTTCTCGATCGAATTTAGGGGATCTACCTTCCGTTGATAACCAAGAATTTCTTCGTATTACAAGTCAAGGTCAGGAGGACCAAGATTTATCATTAGTGTCAAGATCTTCTGAAGGAACCGTTCCAAGAGGGAGGCCACTTGGAAACGGACAAGTTCATCCGGACTTTTATCCGTTTTCTCTCATCAATTAGATATGTCCTTTCAGTCACGTCACGTTCCATGTCCTTTCAAGACATGTCACGTTCCACGTTCCTTCTACCATCTCACATGTACGTTCATTAATCTTACATACCCTCTCAGTTTGATTCGGGTATGTTTCTCTTTCAGTTACATTATCTATAATTCGGGGACGAATTATTCTTTTTAGGGGGGAAGAGTTGTAAAACCCGCATGTTTTTACCATGAATAGTACCCCTAAGATCGTACGTACTAGATTAAATCTTTCCTTTTATAGTACGATTACGTTTACATGTTAGGATTTTATGTATTACGTACGTGTTAGAACACGATAAGTATTTATTACGCACGAACACGCAATAATTATTTAAACAATAATTAATCACGAACATGTGATCATGAAATCATGAACGTAATTAAATCACGAGCTAATATTAATTACGTATATATATTTATTACGAACACGAATAAATATATTAAGTCACGATCGATAACTAATTAAAACACGTAAGTTACGAACACGAGAACACACGAGAACACACTATAATATTTAGACTCAGGAAATGTATGGGTTACCCCATGTGGGCCCTATACCACGAAATTAGGGAGGGAAGATGGGCTTAGCCCATCAATTTTTACTAAAACAAGGAATTAGGAAAAGTCACTACTCATTTTTCACTTTACAGAAGATTTTCACAAAAACCTTAAAAGTTCTTCCTTCTCTTTTTTTTTTCTTTCTTTTGGCTGCCACCCATAAACACACGAAGAGGGTTTTTATTTGATCTTTGATCTTGGTATTGGTGCAAGTGTTCGTGTTTGTTCATCGTTGTTTAGATCCACGCATTCGGTAATTCGTTTAACCCTTTTCTTTTGATTTGATCTTTTAAATAATTATGAACATGATGTGTTTTTTTTTTAAAAACCTAATTAAAACATAGATCTAACATGAAAGGGTGTTTTAGGGGTGTTTGTTTCTAGCCGGCGCCTAAACCGAACCCCAAGGGGGTCTCGGTTTGGCTACTCGACCACCACCGAGACCATATGGTCCCGGTTGGTTGGTGTGGGTCCCACGACAGCAGCAAGACAAGGGGGACCCCAAAGTGGTTCGGGGTATGGTGTCGATTTCATGTCCGGTTCATGGTTCTTAGTCAAGATCCGGTTAACGGTGTATGTTAAGATTATTATTATTTTTTTTAATCTTATGTTAAAAATTAAATTAATAAACATGACATGATTAATTTAATAACATGACTTAGGTTATTTAAATTATTAAAATCATGAAATTATTAACCTAAGTATTTTATATTTTTAGACTTATAATTAATTAATTATTTAAAAACCATGGTTATAATTAATTAATTAACATGACTTAGGTTATATTATTAATAAATAATAATACATGTTTTAACCTAAGTATTTAACTTTATTTAATTAAAAACATGATATACTTTAATTAAATATTTTAACCTATAGTTTATTTTAATTACGTGAAATAATTAATAAACTATACATTATATCCTATGACATAGGAAATCATCATGAAAAAACTTAGGCTTATATACTTAGCTTATTTAACCAGCTTATATCTAATTATGGAAACGTTCTATTTTTAGAAACTTATTTAAATTAGGCAGCTAATCTATTTATGGAAACTTTCTATTTTTAGAAACTTATCTATTTTAAGCAGTAATTCTATTTTTGGAAACTTTCTATTTTTGGAAACTTTCTATTTTTGGTAACTTTCTATTTTAGGAAACCTGCTATTTTTGGAAAGTTAATTATTATTACACAGTAAGTATAATAATACATGAAATACCAGAAATACTTAATCAGAGTAAACAGAATATAAGATAAACACAGTTTAATGCTTAAAAACAGTAAAACATGACAATAACACATAAAATAAGCTAAGACATGACATAAAATCAGTTACGTATTAGTAAGCAGATACTCATTCATGTATGTATTTATGTAGCATTAGTGATACGGAAGTAGGATTCCTCTCAGTTCGTCTTCTTCGTTCACTGGACATAAGGTACGGATTCCTGTCCTTTCAGTATGGACATTCTTTCCTTATTAGGATTCCCCGTATGTAGCCAAATGTTTTCCCGTAGTATAAGTATGTCTTTGAATTTCTTATGTTTAATTTAGAATACCTATAGCCATATACAAGCATGACCAGTTTCACCTAGTTATCGAGGTACCATAACCATAACATTAGAGGCACTGATGTTATTACTTCACCACGGCGGAGTGATTGCTCGTGGCGTCCCTTCAACTTTTGGCCATTTATATTATATTTATCATGTGGGGTGTATGGGTGCATCCTAGTTACATGTTTCAGTCAGGATTTCATGGTGAATGTGGTGTGTGCCTTGCATCCTTCACAAGGAGATGATCCCTCCTACCCAAAACCAGTATATTAAATTAGAGGCAGCCCCTCTAATTTGCATGATGAGGTCACCCCTCCAAGTATTCATGCACGGTGGATTTTCATGACCTATATTGGCTAATGGTAAAATATGCTAAACAGTTTTCATAAGATAAACATAAGGCTTTTCAAACTATAAAACCAGTTTTATGAACATGTTCCAGGTTTTCCAGGACTTA
Source organism: Glebionis coronaria (assembly GCA_025667525.1). NCBI lineage: Eukaryota > Viridiplantae > Streptophyta > Magnoliopsida > Asterales > Asteraceae > Glebionis > Glebionis coronaria. Next base: position 296,229,755 of record CM046875.1, read on the forward strand.
TACATTTCCGCTGCTATTAAGTCTTTATTATGCTTAGTCATTCATACTATGTCTATATCCGTGCACTGAGCGTTTTGCTCAGCCGTTACTTTCCTTTCCATGTCCCAAAACGGCAGGTACCCTAGGGAAGACTCGAGCATTTGGAGGACGTACATCAGATGGAAGCTGCTAGAGACTTCTTTTCCTCCTTGCCCTCATATACTTATGCTTGTTTAGTCTTTCATTCATTTCTTTTTCTTTATTATGTTTTGGGCTTATGTTTGGGGAACCGATGTTTGATTCCGGTTATCCCTATGGTCATGTAATGTTTTAGACATTTATCCTTGTATGCTTTGATGAAACGCCATAATTACGCGTGACATTCCATTATCAAAATGGGGTGTTACACTTTGGCTGATTGTGATTGTGATTTCTTTGTTATTTCTGACTCCTTGTGATTCACTGATCACAAGGGTGCCTTGTTTGTAACTTGAATCCACAAAAAAGTCACTAAAGAAAAATAGTCAAGAAAGTCAAGAAGTGGGAAAAGTTCCCACTACTCAAAACCCAAAACTAGCCCCTGCTAGTGTTAATTTTGATCCAGCTTATTAATAAGCCATATTGGCTTATCCGGACTTGCAACAACTTATTTTTTGTGCTCAATCTTCCTCATTTGACCCATTTGTTTGAACTCGAGCTTATCAGACCTTGGCTTTGACTTTTTGCTAGAATACTCATAAAGTTGACTTTAAATTAAGTGCTTATCTGCTTATTCCAGCTTATTGAGTGTGCTTATTGAAAAACTTTTTGTTGATTAAGCTTAGTTAAGTCATTTAAAAGCTTTTGAAAGTTGAATCAGCTCTTGGGGTGCCTAGACTATTTTGTCGTTTTGTGAAGATAGCTTATTGCTTATTCAGGCTTATTCCTTGTTCTTTTTCCAATTTTCGTTTTACAGATCTCTTAAGTAACTCAAAAGAAGCTTGTGTGTCTAATTTGAGCTTATGGCATCAGCTTATAGCTTAATGGGACAAAAAGCCCATTAAGAATAAGCTGCTTTGAAATAAGCTAGCTTATACTCCTTTTCAGCTTTTGGGCCTTCAGAGTTTTGTCTTTAAAATCAAATTTTGAGTCAGACTGGAAGTTTTGGGCTTATTTGGTTGACTTTTTCTTATTGCGCCCAAATTAAGCCCATTGAGGGACTGTTTTGTCTTTTAGCCCATTTCTAGGCCCAATAGGGGTATTTTGTAATTTCAACTTCATTTCTGTGTTTATTAGGTTAAAATAAGCTAGTTTTCAAATTTTTAGAATTTTTTATAAATTTTTGATTTATAATATTATTTTATTATTATTTTATTATTAAAAATTAAAATTTATATTTTTCAAGTTTTTATATTTTACTTAGGTTAAATACCTTAAGTTAGGAATTTTAAAATTTTTAGAATATTTTTATTGTTATTAGATTATTTTATAGAATTGTTTTATGTTTAAATAGTTTTTAATTATTTTTAAATAGTTTTTATTAATTTTAAAATTTTCAAAAATATTTTTAAATTTAGTTAAGCCATTTAGAGGTTTACAATTGAAAAAATCACATTTTGGGCTTTTTGTTAATTAAATTGATTTTTTGGGCTTTAATTAGCATTAAAAAATTATTATTTAATTAAATAAAAGGTTTGAGTGATTTTTGATTTTTTGTAAACTCTAATTACATTATTTAGGATTTATTGCAATTTTCTAGGAATTTAGGGTAAAATTTTAATTTTGCTACTTTTTACGGTTTTACGTGTACGACATTTCGTCTTAGTTTAATCCTTAATCGTAACCGTCATTCTCTTCTAATCTTTTCTTCTTTTCTTTTCTCATAGTTATAATCACGAAGTTAATCATCTCTTAACAGACACACCAAGCCTCCTTGAGAACAATCCCTGAAACTAGGTTTTTGCAATCCTAATTTATATCTATTATCGTTCCTCGACTCGACTCGAATTTCATTACCGATTAACGTTTCGACTTACTTTGTTTTTGGTAAACGTAAAATTTCGGAATTATAAACTGAATCTATTTAAAATTAAAAATTATTTTAAAACTAATTACTTTAATTGAAATCTATTTTCTTTTAAAACTTAAATTAATGTAAAAAGACTATTTTTAAAAATAAAACTTTAAATCTAAATTGAAAACTAATTAATTTTAAACTAAAGACTTTTAAATAAAAACAATTTTTAAATAAACAAAATAAAATGAAAACAAATTTAAAATTATAAATCAAATATTTTTTACCTTTTTATTTTTTTATAAAAACTGAATTAAGAAAAGTTTTATAAATCTTTTTTAATTAAAATTAATAACAATAAAACTTGTATTAAAAACTAAGTAAACAAAACTGACAGCTTTAAATAAAATAAACTATATAAAGGTAATGATGCAAAGTAATACACAAATAAAAGTCCTAGCAGAGTGGTTAAGGCGTGTAACTTGTGAACGAAGGGTCCTGGGTTCGAATCCCAGCAGGACCTAATTTTGTTAATATTTTAACTTTTTGGAAATTTAAACCAACAGATCAATAGGATCTGTAGTATTCACAAAGCAAATATCAGCAAATATTCAAACCAGAATAAGCAGTACACTAACCGAATAAGCCACGCAGTCTAGCAAAATAATAAAGAAAAACTAAATAAGCATCTAAACCTAAAAAGAAAAAGTAGATAAGACATATAAGCAGGAAAAAGTAAATAAGCCAAACAAGCAGTCCTGAACTTAAGACAAGAAGCTAAAAAGGAAATAAGCAATATTCAAATGACAAAAAACAAATAAGCAGTCCTAAACAAACTATCATGTGCAGATTCAAACAATCTAAAATCCAATCAAACTAACCAATCGCAACCAAAACTAATAATCAGAAACATCATAAACAGAAAAATACCACCCGAAACAAATAAGCTAAAACTTATCTAAAGCAGATTAAAACTGATGAACATAGGAATATTAAAGCAATAAGCAAAATAAAACAGATAAACATACTCGATCCAAATAAACAATAAGCCAACAAAAGCAGATAATCAACTAAATGATAAACTAAACGTTAACAATAAAAACTAAAAGAGAGTAAAGGGAACCTGATGTCGAAACTGTTGCGACGAAGATCGAGGCGCTGAGCCATCTTATCATTCGAAAACGAACACCACCATCTTTATCATCAACACTTCCTGATCCATCAAAGATTTCGAACAGTTTATCATATTTTTCCAGTGGGGAAAAACATTTTATTCACCGTTTCTTTTTTTCTTTTTTCTTTTTTTATATTAATGATGAAACGAACAGTAGCAATAAAAACTGGATTTAAAATTAAAATTAAATTGAGACAGGAAATAACATTCAGACGAAAATTAATTTAAATAAACAACTTTTCATTAATTAAAAATCAAAAGTACATTACTAGAAAATTAAAATACAATTTTCCTATAATCTAATTTGCAAAAAATTAAACTAAATCTAATTTAATCTACTCCTAAATTAATTAAAAACAATAAAATAAATAAAGAAAAGTGGACTCGTCTTCAAACTGAGTATCCCTCCTATTTATAGATGAACCATGAGCTTGGGGTCTTCATTCTCTTTCTCCAATGGATTCTCTCTCAACCGTTTGATCAAGCTTGAGAAGAAAGCTAAAAAATGAACCGTTGGATCTTCTGTTTCTCTTTCTTCACGCGGATTGCCACGGTGGATGGAGATGAGGACCGCAGGAAGTGCTTGATGCGATTTTTATGGGGTTTTATTTTGATTCGTGTGAATCAGACGTTTTTAATAAAAGCCCCAATATTTCATGGGTTAATTTTTGGTGATGGATGAATTAGGGTTTGGGTAATATGGTGGTGGCTGTAAAAATGGGAGAGATGAAAGGAAGTGTGGGTGTGGGTTTTATTGTTAATAACGAAAGAAGTGGTGGGGTGAAATAAGTTATTAAAATATGTGATGGAGAGTAATTGGGTAAACCGTGTGTGTTGGGGTGTGGGTAGGTGTATGGTAAAATAAAACCGTGTGTTGGGGAGATACACGTGGGAAGTGTTGACTGCTTATGGTTGACTAGTTTACACAAAGTAAACCATTTACTTTTCTTCGTTCCTTTTTAATTCATTTGGGCTTGAGGCCCATTTGCCTTTAATTCATCCGTCCCAACTGATAAAAAATAGGCTTGGCCCAAAACATATTATCCATCCGTAAAAAAAATGGGCTTTTAATTGGACTTTTGGTAGAACGTAAAGAAACCATTTTCCTTAAATGGGCTTTTGAGCCCATTTATCCGATGTGGGACCCACTTGGCTCGAATATCTTCAAAAATGATTAATTCCACTAAAACGAGCTCGATTCCGACTTTCTTGATTATTTCTTCAAAATTAAGTTGACTTTGTCGGTTTTCGTGATCTTTGGCACATTCTTGGTCTTTGACTTTGTCTTCGTCATTTTTCTTGACTTTACTTCAACATTTGACCGTGAAATCTCGTGTTTTCTCTTCTTTTGATCATTTGTACCTATTTAACACATAAAACACAAAACCACGCGTAATTCTGACTTTTACGACATTAAACACATGATTAGGTCTTGTTTTTCCTTGATTTTAGTGGCAAAAGGATAAGTGTTGTGATAACCCGTCAATTTATGGTTCATATTTTATTCTCAATAATTATTTAAAAACATTATTTTAATGTTACAATATGAACTCACTTATTTTTGGGAAGTAATTTGGATTTACGTCTTGAAGTAGCATCGACTACGTCTAAACCGGAGGATTTAACGTTACGTGCTTACGTTTACATACACCGTCTTTGGTGACAGTCCGACATTTCAGAAAATAAATTTGTCCGTAAATATTATTTTGGAGTTTTAAATTTGTGTTAGTTCATAAACTCACAAATTTACGAGAAGAGATTAGGACTTACGATTTTATTTTAACGTCCTTTACGACTAAACCGGAAACCTTAGGATTACGTATTTACGTTTTCGAACTCCGTTTTTGATGAGACAATTTTTATTGGATTCGTTTTGTGCCGTTGATTCATAATTTATAAAAACGTTTTTCATAAAACGACCCGAGGGCACGCAAATCGAGGAAACTAGAATCGAGGAGTACCCGTAAATAATTGGGGATGAGACAAAACAAGTTTTGCCCCACCCCCAATATGGGACGGTTTAAACATTGCCACCACAACACTTTATGTGTCAAAATGGTAGCTTATGGTTTACACATGTCTTACCAAGCTTCATTTCTAAGCCACTTCCAACACAAAACCATTTACACAAACTAACAACTCATTTGCAACATGCAAACCACCCAAAAATTTCCTCTCTACTCTCTTTGAGCCGTCCCATTTCACATCACAAACCACCATCACTTGATCTTGATTCTACCATAAAATCTCATGCTATTTACATACATGTTGAAGCCCTTTTGAAACCCTATTGATTGATACAAGTTATAACATCCAAGGAGGAGTTCCCATGGAGTACTAAGGCTGATTTTCCACAAGGTGTTTAGGAAGAATGGTGGTCTTGAAGATAGTCATGGTTATGCATAAGTTTCTCCATCAAAATCTATGTTTTGATCAACCTACATCATCATGGTGGTATAAAGATTGTCCTCCTCATCTTCTTGTTATTTTGATTATGTAACCATGTATTTTATTTCCTATTGTATATGTATATGATGATTATATGATGATAAAAATGTTATGTGGGGATTGGTTGTTGATAAATATGATTAAAAAGGTGAAAAACTATAAGAAACAAGGTTAAAATCATGCTTAATTTACATGGCTGTATAAAACAGTAAAGAAACAGGTCATGGACTGATAAAATGATGAAGTAGAATGGATTTACAGTAAGATATGAGTCTTGTACACATGTGAGAGTTGGCCATGCAATGGAATCATTGTAATGATTGAGATATGATCAAAACAAGTTTAAGGTATAAATCTGAGTTCACTGTTTTGGACGATTTTTAGAAAATATTTAGAAGATGATTCAACAGTAGCTATAATAGAGTTAAAAGTAGCACATATCATGTAGTTTATGTGATAAACATTTGAGCTTCTATCTTCATATATAACTCAAGATATGGCAGTTTTGGTGAAGATGAAAATAAAAATCAGATTTTGGAAAATAAAGTATAATACTATTATATAAGCACTCAAAATTATATTGTATAAAATGTAAAGTTAAAACCCACTAACTCTTGGATTTTATTTATATAAATATGTACAATGATAAATAAGTGGACATTTTATAAAAATGGTAACTTGTTATGTTTTATAAGTTATAAAAACTATAAACATGATTTTTACGACTTTTTCGGCTAATACCGTAAAATTAACGTTTTTGTTAAATAAAACCTAGATGGTTGGACCCATCTAATGAAAACTTTATAAAACTTATATACTTATATATAGACATGTATAACAAGTAAAAACCGATAAAACCCGAACTATAGGGCATAAGGACATTAACGAGCTAAGTAAACATATTGAACTAATACTTGGACTAGTACTTGGGCTAATAATTGGACTAAATAAGATAAACACTCCTAAAAAGAACTTATTGGGCTTAACCCATTTAGGCCCAACTTGTAAAGTGTAGATACTGATAATGTAAGTATAACAAGGACTAATATAAGTTAAGAACTTATAATAGGCTTATTGGACCTAAAACACGTAAATAGGTAAAACGAGAAAACTAGTATAAAAGTTATCAACACATAACTCTAAAATGAGTAAACGAGAATATGTAAACCCACTTGATCATCATATATATAAAATCATCATATGTATACATAATTGTTATTTTTATAAAGTCATTGGACAAACGTCTAAGACCGATTATTATTTGTCTAGGTTTCCGTGATTGAAGCGCGTACCGTACGTCCGAATTGCCGATAACCCGGCTTCCCACATCAACGTGAGTTCATAGCCTTGCACTCTTTAAATGTTTTTATAAATGTTTTATAAACCCGCGAGGGAGATAACATGTTTGTTTTTATTAAATAGGACACCATTTGTCCCGATTGTTTGTTTATTGATTTTGGACCCGAATGATTGAATGAACCGATTGTATGACCCGATAAATGATTAAAGGACCCGATAGATGAAATTAAATGGATTATTAAATTTAGGTTATGTCACTAAAAGTCCCATTAGCATGAATTGTGAACTACTGGGATTTGGTAGACGCTTATGCATTTAATAGTACTATTTGGGGACGATCACCCCAGTTCGCGCCTTGACGGTTGATCCCCGTCGTGCCACATTGATTGATAGAATTTATGTATGAGAAGATTTCCATAGCGTGACCTTTGTGACGACACGCTACTTTAGATGGGCAAAATTGGTATCGGGTTAGCTACCCGTTGTTGGTTTAGTAAGGTAACAATGTCATGCGGCTTATAATAATCCAAACTAATGAAATACTAGTAGACGCTCCGAATTACGATGTATTGCCTGACTAGCAATAGTGGGTCATACTATTGATATTATGTTTGTGTTTTGGTTTTCATAACCATATTCATATAACGCTTTTATTTTCATACAACGTCATAAGACGTATAGTATGATGTTTTTACGACATTGGCTTGTTTAATGATTTTTAAGGCAAACGCCTATATTATAATTTTGATGAAGAATTGTATCAAATGACTTTGGCTATTTTATGGCCTATTAAAATGACTTGTACAAAATGATTTTCAGTAATAATTTTATACTGATATTATATTGATGGATTTTATTAAAACTCTATGAATTCACTCGGCGTTATCGCTGACCTTTTATTTTAACATGTCTTATCTCAGGTACATGAAGGTAGTTCTCGGGAAGACAACAAGAATTCATGGCCCGCATTTAAACAATAATTTCCATTCAAATACTTGTAAAATTTTGTATGAAATAATATGACTTGGAACGATGTAACTTTGATATTTATGAATGGAAATGCTTTATAAATAAACGACGCGATTTTTATGCGTTGTCTATGATGTGAGTAATGTGCTATCCCGTAACACCAACTAGTCTTCCGCTGTATTGAGTTGTATAAATTTGGGGGTGTTACAGTTTGGTACTAGAGCTCTCGTTATAGAGAACGAAAGATTTTTAAAACCAACATTTTGAATAAAACATTTCGAAATCTTTTAACTATAAACATTTTTCTAAAAATGTCTAAAAATCTTTTGACTATAACGGTGTCGAAGAATTCCCGAGTTACCGACAGGGCCAAGACTGAGAAGTGTTATTTTAATATATATATAACTTGGATTATATATATATGATGTAATTTTATTACATGATTGTTTGATGATTAATTTTATTTTTATACGAGGTATTTATACGACGTAGATTGTCACAATGTACCCTAAATCCCCTAGTAAATTAATCGAAGCTATTCTCGTAGGAATTCTAGCTATCCTAGATCTAAACCAAGTTGTGGATATTTATAATCCCAACAAAATGATTGATATTCGTAGAAATGTTGATATTAGTTGATTACGATATTAAAGAAGAATTGGCGAGATTAAATCTGATATCGATGTCATGACGATCTTTCCTTATAGAGTGGAGTTTGACAAAACGTTACCACCTGGAAAGGTGTCATCTGATTCGTTGTCATCCAATTTTTAAATTGAAATCGAAAGGGTGAATGTTGCACTTGAGGCTGTCATTGGAACCATTACCCAAAAGCCTCATGCCACTAGTACCTTTCCGAGAAGTCTAATTGAATGTATGAGTCATCCCATACTAGTGACTCATTGGATAATTGTTGTTGTAAGAGCTAATAGGATTGGAAATTAAGTGTTGATTTATATTGAGATTGTATTGCCTTTACAAGGCCGAAGAATAAGATTGAAAGTATTGGAAAATGAGGTAAGATATCGAATTGAGTATAAAAGTGGTTGAAACTTGAATAAAGTAAAATTTAACCCGTACGGAATATGAGATTGTTAATATAAGTCGTTAAGTTTTGTGATTGAATTATAAGGTTTTAATTGATTGGTGATTCATGTTAAGGGTTGTTCCTAGGCCATTGTCCACTAACGAGGATGCCCAGTGTCCAAGAAATAAATTGAAGAAATCTTCTTCTGAATTGAGACCGATGGATCTTCTGGGACATGTGGAACACCTAATGACTCTTGTAGATTAGTATTCATTGTGGTATCTTTTAAAATCCCTAACTTAACTGAGATATCAGTTGGTAGGATGAGTTCTGAGAATTGTATGACATAATGACACGTAATGTGTTACGGTACAATTTTGACTTGTTTGTGATTAATGAAAAGACTACCTTTGATTGCTAAATTCTACATGTATCGATGTTATCTATCTTTTCTTGCTTGTTCCTAATGTTCGCATTAGTGATGCAACCATTGAACAAGTACTCATCTTGAATTGAGTTACGTTATGGATTATTCTTGTTGAGTGCCATCGAGGTCATGAACCTCATGATTAAGTGGCTAAGCTCATTTCCTGACATATTATAGTTAGTTCTTGGTGAACAACGTTTCATCACCCTTTTGCAGATCACTCATTGTTTTTATAAAGTTAAAACGGTATCCTTTGAGAAAAATTGGATTTTCATCACTATAAGGATTATTCAAAGTGAGATTTATAAGTAATTGTTATCGAAATGAGATTGTTTATAAAGTACCTTGGAAAAACTTAATTGTTTTCATAATAAAGAAAATCTTTGTAAATTTATTCTTGATTCTTATTTAAGAATTAAGCATGAAAATATTTTTATTATAAACATGATGATAAAATTTTGACGAACTGAGTATTGCATCGTTAATCTTGAAATTGTATATAGTTGCGCGCCTACATACAATTTGGAATGGACCATGCAAGGCTGATTAGTAGTCACCATAAAACTAATGAATAAACACTACATTTTCTTTGAAGATTGTGAAAAATTAAATTTTATGAGATATGCAAGAAGTGAAAAATAAGGACATAATGTTAGGGACACCTACATATGTGCCTGTAACACCTATTCTTCTGAGTCGAATTTACTCATCTGTGGAAATTGTCTTATTTGACAATTGACAATTCTTTCTTGTCCAATTCTCCCGTATTGAGATTCTTAGGAGAAGTATCCGATTACGGAGTGTTGATACCCGACCGGATGTATCGACGTTCTTATCATTTCTTTTGATTTGATTTCATTTGAATGACCTGGGTAACGATCCGAGGAGCTTTCGAATGCGTACTCAAATTATGAAAACATGGGATATATTCATATTCGTTAAATGTTTTCGTCTGTATCTGATTTGAAATTCTCTCGCATAGATTATGCGTTGACCTTACTCTTTTAATAGTAGTTATGTCTCCATATATCCTTGAATTTATGAAGAATTATGAGTATTATTAGTCTTTTGAGAACTTCACATCTTATCGACGGCAATAAAACTGGAAAGTTGATAGTGCCAGTATAATGGATTGATTGATTATGACATGACGACATTGTCTTAATTGATGGGAACTCGAGTAGAATTCCCCTAAATGATAAGATGTTGATTATCAAAAGTGATCTAAATAATTCTTGATGGATGATTATCCTGTATTTAGACTTAAAATTATAACGTGAATGGTTGTGAATTAGTCATAGATATTATAATCTAGAAAGAACTTAAAAATGAAGGTATTAAAAAGATAATTCTGTTATTTGAAACTTTAGTAAGTATTTGTTAATGAATTACCTAGACTTTCGCCATTAAGGCAAGTTGAATTTGGTATTTGATTATATTCCCGGTGCTGCACTTGTGGCTTGTGCACTGTACGTCAGCACCATCTAAATTAAAGGAATTACCGTACAACTGAGAGAGTTGACGGAGAAAGATTATATTATACCAAGCCTGTCATCATGAAGAGCTATGGTGATATCATTCCTTATATTTATAAATTACCGTGACTGAGTAAATTGACAATCGAAAACGATATCCATAACTCGAAATGGAAGATTTGTTCGATCATTTACAAGGTTCTAGTGTATCTTTTAAATATTTGATCCACGGCATGGTTATCATCAAATTCGCATCTGCGAAAAAGATTATCTATTCCAATCACCACATCCGGTACTTGTAATGAACATTACGAGTTTCACGTGATGTCGTTTGGATTGACCAATGCACATGTAGCATTCATAAATTTGATGAATCACGTGTGAAGGCTGTAATTTGATAAATTCATGCTCGTGATCATTAAGAACCAATTGTTTGTTTATAAGAATAAGAATGAGTTAATAATTAATTATAGATTGTCCTGAATTGGCCTAGCAATTAAAACTTGTACCTTGAATATTTAACATAAGACTTAAGACTTGAACCTTCACATGATTTAACCATGTGATTAATAGACAATGGAATATAAATTGACTCTTCAAAAATTAAGAGCCCTTTTAAGACTTTGGATATTACCAAAAAGAAATGGAAATATGTTTTGACAAATGTTTTAACAAAGGATTTTAAAGGGATTATTCCCTTCTACACTAAACATTTAACTAAACTTCTGTTTAGGGGTAAATGTTTGTGTATACCTCAAGATAACTTAAGAAGGATTGAGTAAAACAATTTATACCATAACCTGAAAACTTAAAACGACAATTTTTTCTTTTCAAACTAAGAAAATTTTGACCAAGGTATAAACCAAAGATTTTTCGAACAATTACGGATCTTATTAAATATTTTGGATAAATCAACGAAAATCTTGTTAATTAATTCAAATTTAATTTTGAACATTTTATATAATTGGTCGAACTAAGAAATTTAAAACTTTTACGTTTACGCTTCATAAAAATTAACTAATAATTATTTAATTAATTATAATAATTATCGACGCTTTAGACGACGGATTGAGTAAAACGGATAAAAATGATAGATGAGACGAAACTGAAACTTAGAAAATATGAAGAAAGGTGAACGTAATTACTAACGCATAATATAGACAGAATATCTGAGTGAATTGTGGACATGATAATTATATCATCGTGAGAAGTGAATATAGACACCAACGCATTATGTAGAAAAGATAAAGAACAAGTTAGGACATATTCCTTAATAATGAAGGTGCAACATAAATTGCTGAACGATATAAAAATAAACAATGTTTGTAAAAAGGATAATATAAATAGTGAAAGGTTTCACGGCTAGTGTGAACCATTAGAGTTGAGAAGCCGATAGCGTTAAATGTTTTAAAGACCACATGTGATCGTCTAAATATGGAGGATTGTGAGATATAGTTATATTGGAATTTGTAAGTATAAGTATTATATGTATGTCATTTTTGACTAAAAGTATCTTTGTCTGAAAAAGTTGTACTAATGGCAATTATGAAGGCAGACATCGCCTCATACATTAGTAAACGTCTAGCTATTGCAAAGGTCATCATCTGAATTTGATTCGATTTGGGTCATCGTCGACAGACTGACCAAATCTGCTAATATCATTCCCGTTAATGGTAAATGCAAAAGAATTATGTAAACATAGTGTGCCTGTATCGAACATCTTTATCAAGATCCTCGCTTCGCATCGAATTTCTAGAGATTTGCTCAGAAATCATTGAGAACGAACCTTGATGAGAGTACTATATACCACCCCAAATCGAAGGGACGAGGTAAAGTAACGATACAAAGTAATTTAAGTGTTGTTTTATGTTTGAATGATTGACCTTTGGTAATAGACCATATAATCGTTTTCCTTTGGAGAGATTATCATTGATAATCATCGTATTAGGATCGAGATCGAATCTTGTTAAGATTTAGAAATTATAGCATCTGTAAGCAGGAGTTGAGATAAAGACACCCGACATACACCCACTGTGTGTTGGACATGTCTTTTAGGTTTAAGGTTTCCTATGATGGCGAACCTAACCTTGCAAAATACCCGACCCGCGAGATCTGAAATGATTGTTGAAATTAGGATCTGATTATTAACTGTCGATAGTGGGCAAGAGGTTATGTGAATATGAAATGTAAATCTTGAAGTGCCAAATGGGTAGCGAAGTTATGCCACAATTTTTAACCTTGGAAAAATGAATTCATGATCTGACAAATCATGGGATATAAGTCCTAGTTGTATGGGACCAATGAGATGATGTAAAAGTTGGGATTGAAAGGCATATAAGCTGGATCTACCCTAGGACTTCAAGGACCGCGTGAATTTTGTTTCGTAAATCGAACTTGATGGAATATCTATCAAGTGAAAATCTGATCGTTCTTAGTAAAGTTTAGATCGGTGAAAAGTTGCATTCATCAGAAACCCGTGAACATCATGGATAGAGAAAGTAAGTCAACATTAAGCCTGATCTTATTCCCGTAGTTATGTTTGATGAAACTCGCGTATTATAATGAATTGCACTTGTGAGAAAGGACCGAATGTGGAGGAAATACCCACATGGCTTTAACTCTATAAGAAGCGAGTAGTAAGGTAAGATGATCTTTGAGGACAAAGATCATGTTTAGGGGTAAATGCTGTGACAATCCGTCAATTTATGGTTGATATTTTATACACAATAATTATTTAAAAACATTATTTTAATGTTACAATATGAACTCACTTATTTTTGGGAAGTAATTTGGATTTACGTCTTGAAGTAGCATCGACTACGTCTAAACCGGAGGATTCAACGTTACGTGCTTATGTTTACATACACCGTCTTTGGTGACAGTCCGACATTTCAGAAAATAAATTTGTCCGTAAATATTATTTTGGAGTTTTAAATTTGTGTTAGTTCATAAACTCACAAATTTACGAGAAGAGATTATGACTTACGATTTTATTTTAACGTCCTTTACGACTAAACCGGAAACCTTAGGATTACGTATTTACGTTTTCGAACTCCGTTTTTGATGAGACAATTTTTATTGGATTCGTTTTGTGCCGTTGATTCATAATTTATAAAAACGTTTTTCGTAAAACGACCCGAGGGCACGCAAATCGAGGAAACTAGAATCGAGGAGTACCCGTAAATAATTGGGGATGAGACAAAACAAGTTTTGCCCCACCCCCAATATGGGACGGTTTAAACATTGCCACCACAACACTTTATGTGTCAAAATGGTAGCTTAAGGTTTACACATGTCTTACCAAGCTTCATTTGTAAGCCACTTCCAACACAAAACCATTTACACAAACTAACAACTCATTTGCAACATGCAAACCACCCAAAAATTTCCTCTCTACTCTCTTTGAGCCGTCCCATTTCACACCACAAACCACCATCACTAGATCTTGATTCTACCATAAAATCTCATGCTATTTACATACATGTTGAAGCCCTTTTGAAACCCTATTGATTGATACAAGTTATAACATCCAAGGAGGAGTTCCCATGGAGTACTAAGGCTGATTTTCCACAAGGTGTTTAGGAAGAATGGTGGTCTTGAAGATAGTCATGGTTATGCATAAGTTTCTCCATCAAAATCCATGTTTTGATCAACCTACATCATCATGGTGGTATAAAGATTGTCCTCCTCATCTTCTTGTTATTTTGATTATGTAACCATGTATTTTATTTCCTATTGTATATGTATATGATGATTATATGATGATAAAAATGTTATGTGAGGATTGGTTGTTGATAAATATGATTAAAAAGGTGAAAAACTATAAGAAACAAGGTTAAAATCATGCTTAATTTACATGGCTGTATAAAACAGTAAAGAAACAGGTCATGGACTGATAAAATGATGAAGTAGAATGGATTTACAGTAAGCTATGAGTCTTGTACACATGTGAGAGTTGGTCATGCAATGGAATCATTGTAATGAGTGAGATATGATCAAAACAAGTTTAAGGTATAAATCTGAGTTCACTGTTTTGGACGATTTTTAGAAAATATTTAGAAGATGTTTCAACAGTAGCTATAGGAGAGTTAAATGTAGCACATATCATTTAGTTTATGTGATAAAAATTTGAGCTTCTATCTCCATATAGAACTCAAGATATGGCAGTTTTGGTGAAGATGAAAATAAAAATCAGATTTTGGAAAATAAAGTATAATACTATTATATAAGCACTCAAAATTATATTGTATAAAATGTAAAGTTAAAACCCACTAACTCTTGGATTTTATTTATATAAATATGTACAATGATAAATAAGTGGACATTTTATAAAAATGGTAACTTGTTATGTTTTATAAGTTACAAAAACTATAAACATGATTTTTACGACTTTTTGGCTAATACCGTAAAATTAACGTTTTTGTTAAATAAAACCTAGATGGTTGGACCCGTCTAATGAAAACTTTATAAAACTTATATACTGATATATAGACATGTATAACAATTAAAAACCGATAAAACCCGAACTATAGGGCATAAGGACATTAACGAGCTAAGTAAACATATTGGACTAATACTTGGACTAGTACTTGGGCTAATAATTGGACTAAATAAGATAAACACTCCTAAAAAGAACTTATTGGGATTAACCTATTTAGGCCCAACTTGTAAAGTGTAGATACTGATAATGTAAGTATAACAAGGATTAATACAAGTTAAGAACTTATAATAGGCTTATTGGACCTAAAACACGTAAATAGGTAAAACGAGAAAACTAGTACACAATTTATCAACACATAACTCTAAAATGAGTAAACGAGAATATGTAAACCCACTTGATCATCATATATATAAAATCATCATATGTATACATAATTGTTATTTTTATAAAGTCATTGGACAAACGTCTAAGACCGATTATTATTTGTCTAGGTTTCCGTGATTGAAGCGCGTACCGTACGTCCGAATTGCCGATAACCCGCCTTCCCACATCAACGTGAGTTCATAGCCTCGCACTCTTTAAATGTTTTTATAAACTTTTTATAAACCCGCGAGGGAGATAACATGTTAGTTTTTATTAAATAGGACACCATTTGTCCCGATTGTTTGTTTATTGATTTTGGACCCGAATGATTGAATGACCCGATTGTATGACCCGATAAATGATTAAAGGACACAATAGATGAAATTAAATGAATTATTAAAGTTAGGTTATGTCACTAAAAGTCCCATTAGCATGAATTGTGAACTACCAGGATTTGGTAGACGCTTATGCATTTAATAGTACTATTTGGGGACGATCACCCCAGTTCGCGCCTTGACGGTTGATCCCCGTCGTGCCACATTGATTGGTAAGCGAATTTACGTATGAGAAGATTTCCATAGCGTGACCTTTGTGACGACACGCTACTTTAGATGGGCAAAATTGGTATCGGGTTAGCTACCCGTTGTTGGTTTAGTAAGGTAACAATGTCATGCGGCTTATAATAATCCAAACTAACGAAATACTACTAGACGCTCCGAATTACGATGTATTGCCTGACTAGCAATACTGGGTCATACTATTGATATTATGTTTGTGTTTTGGTTTTCATAACCATATTCATATAACGGTTTTATTTTCATACAACGTCATAAGACGTATAGTATGATGTTTTTACGACATTGGCTTGTATAATGATTTTTAAGGCAAACGCCTATATTATAATTTCGATGAAGAATTGTATTAAATGACTTTGGCTATTTTATGGCATATTAAAATGACTTGTACAAAATGATTTTCAGTAATAATTTTATACTGATATTATATTGATGGATTTTATTAAAACTCTATGATCTCACTCGGCGTTATCGCTGACCTTTTATTTTAACATGTCTTATCTCAGGTACTTGAAGGTAGTTCTCGGGAAGACAACAAGAATTCATGGCCCGCACTTAAACAATAATTTCCATTCAAATACTTGTAAAATTTTGTATGAAATAATATGACTTGGGACCGATGTAACTTTGATATTTATGAAAGGAAATGCTTTATAAATAAACGACGCGATTTTTATGCGCTGTCTATGATGTGAGTAATGTGCTATCCCGTAACACCAACTAGTCTTCCGCTGTATTGAGTTGTATAAATTTGGGGGTGTTACAAGTGTTTACACACTTATTAAATCCCCTACACTTGAACATTGCAATGACCCCATGCAATGCATTATTTCAAAGCATAAAGATACATTTTTCTCATAATTAATCCATCTTGGCCTTTATTACTATTACTACTACGACGAAAAGATAAAAGTTTTAAAAGGAGACAAAAGTTATAACAATTTATTAATTGGAAATTATTTGATGGAAGAAACTTGTAAAGAAATCTAAGACTTGAATTAGGGCTTTGGTGTCATGAACATTAATCACCCTCAAGTTTCACGTTTCCCATACCAAGCTTAAAAACGAGATCATTGTTACTACAAGTTAGCACAACTAACACTTACTTATGTGGTTTAATTAATCACTTATACCCCTTATTCCTACGGTGTATCTCTTGTATTTTATTTTTGTCTTAAATGATCACGAGGATGCATTTTTGACTTATTTTGATAATTTATTAAGGCCGAAAATAAAGTGGGACGATTTAATCAATAGTTAGCTAAAGGACAAAATCTTTTAAAACGGCTTCTCGAACCTCATAAAGTTCATATCTTGGCATAACTCGTTTCACGATTTGAGACCTTTCTCGGACCGATATTTGGCTTGTACTTCAAACTTCAAGTCTTGAGAGACGATCTTGAAATTATGGTCTTCTCTTCATTTTGGGATACATCTTCATTAGGAGTGAAAGATGCTTCAAATGTTGACCACGACTTCTTCATTTATCCTCTTCTTTATTTAGGATTTTTGATATACAACGATCCGCCTACTTTTCGGACTTGGATCTATTTATCCTCATACCTTGTTAGGGTCTTTTTGGATAGACTTCTCCATGATCTTTAGGGGAGTAATTGCTTCTCGTCGTGTGTATTGATCCATCATATTGATTTGGATTAATGATCTTCACAATCTCTTAGGATCATTAGCAAAAAAAAGTGAATCCTCATGCCTTGTGAGGCCCTTTTTGGACTCGGGTATCCTCATGCCTTGTTAGGGCCTTTTTGGATATGCCAATCTTCGCGTCCCGCTTCAATAAGTTATGCCTTGGCTATGAACTCTAATTAATTCCGAGCAACTTTTAAACGATCTTGTGCTAGAAGCTAAGTAACTTTTCAAATCGTACAACCTTACTTATTGCATTTATTTATTTACAAGTGATGGGAGAAAAAGCTCATAACTAACTCACATAAGTTAATGAAAGAATACCAAAGTTATAATTAACGCTATCATATCTCGTTCTCCACAATTTAAAATCTTAAGGAATGAGACTCGTGGATGCTTAGCCTAATAAACCAATTAAGGTCCATATGGTTAAGTATACTATCTAGAGTAAACTCGGATAAGTAAACTCGGGTTGAGTCAATATATTCCCGACGGGCCTAATATATCAAAGATATCTAAACTTGTTAAAATCATTTTATTTATTTGTTTATTTTTTGACTTGAAAATAGAAAATAAAAATAAGATGCGATGATAAAAGAAAAGAAAATAAAAGAAAATTAAAGAAAAATACTACAAGGCCAAAATAGATCAAAAATTTGAAAAACGTTGAAATTTTTTTTTAAAATTTTCCGGTTAAAATGGGATCAAATTCATGGAAAAGCCCACTTAAATTTCGATAGAAATCCCCCTACACTTAATATAAACATTGTCCTCAATGTTTAAGCATGTGGGAGAATAAACTCCCCTACACTTAGGACACTGAGTACGTTGTTTAAAATCGAGCTAAGGAAAGGACAACTAAAGTGATTACATTTATTCGTTTTATTTATATACATGATTGAATCACAATAGCAAAAACTTATCGAAGGAACCGGGTACACGGGAAACACGGGAACACGGGTCTCGTCAAAAGTACCAAAAGTGGATCATTTAAGCACAAGTCCCTGCACAATCACAACACACAAAACAAACAACCTACACGGCTCCCCCTACACTTATTGGTGAAAAAAGATAAAAGATAGTTCATCGGGTTGCCTCCCGAGAAGCGCTTGTTTTTGTTAACCGAGTCACGAGCCTGACTCGACCCCAAATTAAATGGTCCATGGGGAAGCCTCGAATGTTATACCGGGATAAAAAATCTTATCCTCGGTCCCGGAGGAACATAATAAATGAGAGGCAGGAGGATAAGTCATGAAAGGTAGAAAAGTCCTCTCGACATAAGAAAAGTAAGTGAAGTCTTGATCCATGGGAGGTGGGATGGGTAAAAGAGACAAATTGTCATCCCCCAAAGACATAGGATGGTCACTATTCGGCAAAGCTGTAAAGGTATCAATCATAGAATGGTCAATGTCACCTCCCGGGTCAAAGCACTCATCCTCATTTCCCTGTATAAAATGAGGAGAGTAAAAACGATACATCACCTGCTTGGGTGTGTACGCGGTAGGACGGGGTGGCAACATAATATGAGAAATATCAGAAGACATATCTACCACCCGTGTCACCTCACCAGACCGAATCAAACGGAAAGTAGGGTCAAATCTCTCCACCTCCTCTACGATGGGAGGTGGCATGGCTAACAAAGGATGCTCATCAATAGCAATAGAGTCGGAGGTATCAATGTCCTCAATCCCCTCTTTAAAGAGAGGATTCACCTCACTAGAGATGTAGGCGTCATCAAAATCAAATAAAGGGTTCGAATAAATCTTGAAATTTTCCTTCTGAACGTCTTCATCGGATAGTGACTCATCACTAGAAGTAAAATCATCATCGAGATCAAAACGAGGATTAGAGAAAGCCAAAGAATCGTTTCCCAGGATGTCGGTGGGAGGTAATGAGTCATCACTAGAAAGAGATTCACACTCATCGTCACTATCGGAAGCAACCGTAGGCTCACTTTAGATTGGAATAAGAGTCTCGTCACAAGGAATAGTGATAAGACCCTCATCCTCTATGATGAGAGAAGCATCGGTCTCCGTAGTGGAAGAATCGAGAATAGGCGTGGTAGTCTCACATGATGGATTGAGATCGTAAATATTATCCTCGTCATCATCATAATAAAAAGAACGGACAAGAGGCGGAGTATAATCACTAAGATTAGATACTTGTTTTTGTCGTTGTCGTTGTCCCTTTTCCTCCTCCCTTGCTTCTTTTAGAAGAACAACGGCTTCTTGAAGTTGCAAAATAATGGCGTGTGTTTCGTCATTCAAAGCATTGAGTTGTTGAATTCTCTGAGAGGATTGATGATTGAGGGTGGGATGTGGGGGTTCAAAATTTTGAAAACCGGAATTATAGCACGGATGTGGCTCATAATTCATCGGTTGACAATAAGAAGTATCGTGAGGGCCCCCACAATGATTGCAACACGGGTATTGAGAAAAACCTGGTGCATGTTGCGGATAGGGATTGTCATAGACGGGAGGGTGTGAGAAAGTATTGAAAGAGGAGAAGTACGAATTTGTTGAATTGCAAAATGGACAAAATCCAAATTGTGTATTGTCGATATCAAAACCGCACCGCTCACAAGTACACCATTGACATGTTTGAAAACCATGCCATGGTCTCCCAGTCGTCAATCGTACGAGCGAAGCGGCAGCGGCGCCATTTGAAACTAGGTTTTTGCAATCCTAATTTATATCTATTATCGTTCCTCGACTCGACTCGAATTTGATTACCGATTAACGTTTCGACTTACTTTGTTTTTGGTAAACGTAAAATTTTGGAATTATAAACTAAATCTATTTAAAATTAAAAACTAATTTAATTAAAACTATTTTAAAACTAATTACTTTAATTGAAATCTATTTTCTTTTAAAACTTAAACTAATGTAAAAAGACTATTTTTATAAATAAAACTTTAAATCTGAATTGAAAACTAATTAATTTTAAACTAAAGACTTTTAAATAAAAACAATTTTTAAATAAACAAAATAAAATGAAAACAAATTTAAAATTATAAATCAAATATTTTTTACCTTTTTATTTTTTTATAAAAACTGAATTAAGAAAACTTTTATAAATCTTTTTTAATTAAAATTAATAACAATAAAACTTGTATTAAAAACTAAGTAAACAAAACTGACAGCTTTAAATAAAATAAACTATATAATGTTAATGATGCAAAGTAATACACAAATAAAAGTCCTAGCAGAGTGGTTAAGGCGTGTGACTTGTGAACGAAGGGTCCTGGGTTCGAATCCCAGCAGGACCTAATTTTGTTAATATTTTAACTTTTTGGAAATTTAAACCAACAGATCAATAGGATCTGTAGTATTCACAAAGCAAACATCAGCAAATATTCAAACCAGAATAAGCAGTACACTAACCAAATAAGCCACGCAGTCTAGAAAAATTATAAAGAAAAACTAAATAAGCATCTAAACCTAATAAGAAAAAGCAGATAAGACATATAAGCAGGAAAAAGTAAATAAGCCAAACAAGCAGTCCTGAACTTAAGACAAGAAGCTGAAAAGGAAATAAGCAATATTCAAATGACAAAAACCAAATAAGCAGTCCTAAACAAACTATCATGTGCAGATTCAAACAATCTAAAATCCAATCAAACTAACCAATCGCAACCAAAACTAATAATCAGAAACATCATAAACAGAAAAATACCACCCGAAACAAATAAGCTAAAACTTATCTAAAGCAGATTAAAACTGATGAACATAGGAATATTAAAGCAATAAGCAAAATAAAACAGATAAACATACTTGATCCAAATAAACATTAAGCCAACAAAAGCAGATAATCAACTAAATGATAAACTAAACGTTAACAATAAAAACTAAAAGAGAGTAAAGGGAACCTGATGTCGAAACCGTTGCGACGAAGATCGAGGCGCTGAGCCATCTTATCAATCGAAAACGAACACCACCATCTTTATCATCAACACTTCTCGATCCATCAAAGATTTCGAACAGTTTATCATATTTTTCTAGTGGGGAAAAACATTTGATTCACCGTTTCTTTTTTTTATATATATATTAATGATGAAACGAACAGTAGCAATAAAAACTGGATTTAAAGTTAAAATTAAATTGAGACAGGAAATAACATTCAGACGAAAATTAATTTAAATAAACAACTTTTCATTAATTAAAAATCAAAAGTACATTACTGGAAAATTAAAATACAATTTTCCTATAATCTAATTTGCAGAAAATTAAACTAAATCTAATTTAATCTACTCCTAAATTAATTAAAAACAATAAAATAAATAAAGAAAAGTGGACTCCTCTTCAATCTGAGTATCCCTCCTATTTATAGATGAACCATGAGCTTGGGGTCTTCATTCTCTTTCTCCAAGGGATTCTCTCTCAACCGTTTGATCAAGCTTGAGAAGAAAGCTAAAAAATGAACCGTTGGATCTTCTGTTTCTCTTTCTTCACGCGGATTGCCACGGTGGATGGAGATGAGGACCACAGGAAGTGCTTGATGCGATTTTTATGTGGTTTTATTTTTATTCGTGTGAATCACACGTTTTTAATAAAAACCTCAATATTTCATGGGTTAATTTTTGGTGATGGGTGAATTAGGGTTTGGGTAATATGGTGGTGGCTATAAAAAATGGGAGAGATGAAAGGAAGTGTGGGTGTGGGTTTTATTGTTAATAACGAAAGAAGTGGTAGGGTGAAATAAGTTATTTAAATGTGTGAGGGAGAGTAATTGGGTAAACCGTGTGTGTTGGGGTGTGGGTAGGTGTATGGTAAAATAAAACCGTGTGTTGGGGAGATACACGTGGGAAGTGTTGACTGCTTATGGTTGACTGGTTTACACAAAGTTTAATTCATCCATCCCAAGTGATAACAAATGGGCTTGGCCCAAAACATATGATCCATCCATAAAAAAATGGGCTTTTAATTGGACTTTTGGTAGAAAGTAAAGAAACCATTTTCCTTAAATGGGCTTTTGAGCCAATTTATCTAATGTGGGACCCACTTAGCTCGAATATCTTCAAAAATGATTAATTCCACTAAAACGAGCTCGATTCCGACTTTCTTGATTATTTCTTCAAAATTAAGTTGACTTTGTCGGTTTTCGTGATCTTTGGCACATTCTTGGTCTTTGACTTTGTCTTCGTCATTTTTCTTGACTCTACTTCAACATTTGACCGTGAAATCCCGTGTTTTCTCTTCTTTTGATCATTTGTACCTATTTAACACACAAAACACAAAACCACGCGTAATTCCGACTTTTACGACATTAAACACATGATTAGGTCTTGTTTTTCCTTGATTTTAGTGGCAAAAGGATAAGTGTTTACACACTTATTAATCCCCACTTTGGGTCATAACTTGTGGTTTTCCTAAATCACTTGTGTACTTACCCTAATTACCTTTGTTTTCCTAACAAAGAGTAAAAACTCAACTATCATTCACCAAAAACGACTAAGTCCAGCTTTGAACCGGAGATCAATTCGATAAGATTTCAAGAGAGGATAAGACTCATCAAGAACAAATTTTTATATTAAAAATTCAGTTATTAAATTTCCATCATTGTCTTACTAGCATAGTGTATAGCTTGAAAGTGTTTATTTATTCTTTGTCCCAAAACGGCCCCCACGGCATAATCTCTAGCATCACACATGAGCTCAAACGGCAAATCCCAATTTGTTGAAACCAAAACTGGAGCCTTAGTCAATTTCTCCTTAAGGATCTCAAAATACTCTAAACATTCTTGTGTGAATATGAAAGGATCCTCTTTTTCTAAGAGGTGGGTCATGGGTCTAGCTATCTTAGAAAATTCTTGTATAAAATGTATATAGAAACCCGCATGTCCCAAAAATCTCCTAACTCCTTTCACCGTGGTTGGTTGGGGAAGTTTGGTAATAACAACTACTTTAGCACGATCTACTTCTAGTCCTTTCTTATAAATCTTATGCCCCAAAACTATTCCCTCTTTAACCATGAAATGGCACTTCTCCCAATTTAGAACAAGGCGGGTTTCTTCACACCTTTGAAGCGTACGTTCTAAATGGGAGAGACAAGGAGTGAATGAATCTCTAAACACAGAGTAATCATCCATAAAAACTTCCATGGTGTGCTCTATCATTTCATGAAATATTGCCATCATACACCTTTAAAAATCCTAAGAGCATTGCATAAGCCAAAAGGCATTCTCTTGTAAGCAAATGTGCCATTGGGACAAGTGAATGTGGTCTTTTCTTGATCTTTTGGATCAATGGGTATTTGGAAATAAGCTGACAATCCATCAAGAAAGTAATAATATTCATTTCCCGCTAAACGATCTAGCATTTGGTCCATGAAAGTTAAGGGAAAATGGTCTTTCCTAGTGGCATCATTAAGCTTTCAATAATCAATACAAACTCTCCAACCCGTGACAAGTCTTCTGGAATCAACTCGTTGTTTTCATTTGGAACAACGGTGATTCCATCCTTTTTAGGCACACAATGCACCGGGCTAACCCATGGTGAGTCGGAAATTGGGTAAATCATACCCGCATCAAGGAGTTTGATAACTTCCTTTTTGATAACTTCATGGATTTTTGGGTTAACCCTTCTTTGGTTTTGAATGTCGTGTTTGTAATCATCCTCAATAAGGATCTTGTGAGTACAAAAGTTAGGATCAATCCCCGTTATGTCGGATATTTTCCAAGCAATAGCTTTTTTGTGCTTCTAAAGAACTGCTATAAGCTTTTTCTTTTCATCTTCCTTCAAATCCTTAGCAATGATAACGGGTAGCTTATCCTCTCCCTCTAAGAAAGCATACTCAAGGTGTGATGGAAGATCCTTAAGCTCTAAAGTAGGTGGACTCTCAATAGAAGGTTTCACTAATGATGGATCATCATTAGTAACTTCCCTAGGAGTATGTGGAGAAGTATGGTCTTCATTGAGCAGTTTCTCAATGGCACAAATAACTTCTTCCCAATCAGTGGGATAATCATCATATGGTAAATCCACATCTCCTAAACTTGCCTCAAATTCTTATAGAAGAAAATCACTTTCTCAAAAAGGAGTCAAGGAAGGGGCAACAGAAGCTACGGTCTCAACATTTGGAATGTCCTCATTACTACTCTTACAAGCCTCATGAAAGTTTTCATCACATACTTCATCAAGAACATCCACAATATTAACGGTTTCACAACCTTGAGATTTCTTAGTTACTTTTCCCATCTTAAACACAATTTTCTCATCCTCTACCCTCATAATGAGTTCCCCTTCCGCCACATCAATAAGTGTGCGTCTGGTCCTTAAGAAAGGTCTTTTTATAATGAGGGGAACTCTAGGGTCCATATCATAGTCAACAACTACAAAATCCGTGGGGAATGTGAACTTTTCAACTCCTACAAAAACGTCTTCCACAATCCCCACCGGATAAGCAATTGAACGTTTTGCTAATTCGAGTGTCATTCTAGTAGGTGTAAGATCGGGAAGAGAGAGTTGTTTCCAAACCGACAAGGGAATCAAATTTATTCTAGCACCGAAGGTCCGCTAGTGCCATGTAATTCTCTACCCCCAAGAAAATTACATGGAATTAAGAACCGTCCCCGATCACCATGTTTAATAGGTAAAGTCTTCAACAACACCGCAGAACAATTCTCATTCAATGAAGTGTTAGGCATATCAACCAAATTTTCTTTGTTTGAGAGAAGGTCCTTAAACATCTTGGCAAACTTGGGCATGTAAGCTAAAGCCTTTGCAAAAGATATGATGATATTCAATTGCTTAAACATCCTCAAGAAGTTGGACACTTGAATGTCATCTTTGTTCTTTAGCTTCTCTTTCCTCAACCTTGAAGGGTATGGTAGATTTGGTTTCGGTAAAGGTTGAGTAGAGGGTGTTGAAGAACTCTCTTCTTGGTTTTCTTCAAGGGTAGGATTAGAAGGTGAAGGATTGGTAGGTGTAGGATTGGAGGTGTATGTTTGTCACAAGGAGGAACCGTAAGAGGAGTCACCAAATGATGTGTAGGAGGAATGGAAGGTTCCATGGTGGTTTTACCACTCCTTGTAGTGATATCATTAACATTGGACCTTGGATTGGTTTTTGTATTGGATGGTAAAGCACCTTGAGGTCTTTGGTTTAAGAGCAACATGAATTTCTTGTTTGTCTCCTCTTGCATTGCCCTCAATTGATCTTGAGTTCTTGTTTCACTCTCACGGATCCTTCTTTTATTCTCTTGATTCATCTTATGAAGTAGCTCAATGGTTTCATTTTGTCCATTCCCTTTATTATATCCTTGGTTTTGGAAAAGAGGAGGTGGATGGTGAAACCCTTGGTTATTTCCATGAAAGTCGTTCCCTTGGTTTTGAAGATATTTTGCCCTCTATTGTTGTTATTCCGTTGATAATTTTCTCTTGGCCCTTGGTTTCTATTGAGCATTTGTGGATTTTTTGGTTGGGTTTGGGTGGATTGTTGCGGAGGGAAACCCGGTGGAGCAAGGTAATGGTTGGATTTATATGAAAGGTGATTAGGATTGATGTTTGGTTTAAAGTGTGCTCTTCCATCATCATAGTAAGCATAACATTCTTCTTGATAGCCTTCAACTTTTTCACATTGCAAGTATGAGTGAGGGCCTCCACATGTCTCACAAGATAGGGTGATGGCACTGACATTGTTGGTAGAAGAGTTGTTCAATTGAAGTTTCATAAATTCTTGGAACATATAATGAGATTGGTTAAACTTTTGAAGGATTTGTTCATCAATTGATTTAGTAGCATTCCTTTGCACAACATGTACCACCTCTTCTCTATCCCTATTGCTTCGAACCATGTATTTTGTCACAATGATATCCCATGCATCTTGAATGGACTTAGAAAGAATGTTTCCACCCGCGGCCGAGTTAAGGGAATCTTGATGGTGTGGTCACCAACCATTGTAGAAGGTGTTAATTTGGTGAGCTTGGTCAAAACCGTGGTTAGGGCACTTTCTTAACAACTCTTTGAACTCTTCCCAATCTTCACTAAAGGTTTGATCTCTCTTTTGTTGAAAGCCTATGATTTGGTTCTTTAATGCTGTGGTTCGTGAAGGTGGAAAAAACTTGTTCACAAATTTATTCTTCAAGTCCTCCCAAGTGAGAATGCTATTAGAGGGTTGTTTGTCTAGCCAAATCCTGGCATTTCCCTGCAAAGAGAATGGGAATAAGATCAACTTAATTGCCTCTAAAGGTACCCCATTATACTTGATGGTGCTAAAAATGGACAAGAATCTCTTGATATGTTCATGAGGGTGATCCATAGGTCTCCCTAGAAAAGGTATGGTAGAAACCATTTGTATCACACATGTCTTAAGCTCAAAATTGTTGGCGGCTATCTCGTGAATGACTATGGCATCTGCGTTCCCATCCACGTTGGATTGGAGAATATCAATCAATGGTCTATTGTCCATGGCTTCGTTTAAGTTGTCGAAAGCACGATGCTCGTGATCGGCTTGATGGACAGCTTTGTTCTTATTTATCTTCCTTTTGGGAGGAAGTGGTACACCAATAGGTATATGTACACGCGCTCGAGTGCGCATGAAACTCAACACAGGGAATGAGAGAGGAGCTCTCGGTCGACTTTGAAATATAATAGATTATCTCCTTCGAGGTTCAATAGTAAAGACCACAAGAAAGTATAATATATATGTAATACTAATTGGGCGGCAAAACCACCCACCAAGCCTTCCTTCTTGAAATACTTACTAGTGAACAGGGGGTATGAGGTGGCGCTAAGCTCTTAAGTACCTGTTTACCTGAGGCTTGCATTTTATAGCAAAGTCGCCTTTCTGTTCACTTAATAGTTCGTACTTATTGAATTATTGCTTATTGAAAGTGTTTATCTATTTTTTCCTTTAATTTGTTTTATCGATACACGTAAATAGGACCGGAACACCCCCAAGTACGGTGTATTGCCAAGGCAATACTTATGGAAGTAGGTAGATTGGGTGTGCGTATCAACGTAAATGTATTTACATATAATAATATACATAAAATATTTTTGTATTTATTTGATTTTTTTAAGAAAGTATTATATGTACGTAAAAACGAGTGAATCCAATATATACAATATATTTTTGGTGTAATCTTTTAGGAAAAAGTTTACTTTTTTATTTTTTTTATTTTTTGGTTCAATTCTTAGGAAAGAATTGATTTTTGTGAATTTTTTAATTTTTTTCTTTTTATATTTTTGATTTATAATACGTGAAAGGAACGTTCACAGGTCAACGGATCCCAAAATCCAATATGTAACCGTCAATCAAACGTTAATCTCCACGTAAAGAATCGGCAGCGGCACCATTTAATAATTGTCTTTTGTAGTTCGTTTTTGTCTTGATATCTTTACGAATTGAATGATCAATAAAAATCAAGTCACTTTATTGTTTTTGGTATCTGGTTGTCAAAGTAAGGGTATTCTATGTCTAATTGTCACAAAACCGTCAAAAGTGTAAAATATGATCGTCTACGTAACCGTACAAGTCTAAAAACATAGTGCACATACCAATTACAAAGCACAATGTACAACTAATTAATGAACAACAAGTAACAATGGCCAAAATGTAAAGTTTATGAAAGTATAAGGACTGAAAATGTAAATGTGTAAAGCTAAGGGACTGAAATAGTAAATTGAATAAGCTACTATCCAAAATTTAACAAATATAACAAACTTTTAACCAACTATTAACAAGCTAACAAAAACCAGGGACTTAAATGCAAACCCTAACAAATTACACCAATTTACCAACAAACTAGCAACTACCCAGATTTACAAGGACCAAATTGCAATTAATAAGAATTTTTTTGGAAAAAACGGGCTTAAAGAAGATTAAGTTATATCTTGAGCTCTGGTTAACTAAATAAGCTGAAAATTGTTTCAAAAGATTCACAATTCAAAATAAGCTAGCCATGATCAAGGATTTAAGCTGAATTGGTCTATATCTCAAATAAACAATTTTGAATAAGCCACTTTTAAGAGTTAAGCTTATCTGGAAAAGCACTAGGTCTGGTTTTCTCAAAATATGATTATAAGCCCAAATAATGGACACCTATCCAAGAAAATCTGAAAAAACCTTCACATAATAAGCCAAAAAATCCAATAAGCTTAAATAGGCTTATGTTGACTAGCGTTGACCAACTTTGACCAAAAGTTGACCAAGGTCAAAACTTATTTTGATGACTTATGCAACAGTTTTGTGGAAGAAAATAGCTACTTTCATGAAGTGGATAAGCCAGAACTTAAAAAAAGCCAAGACAAAATAAACACTTCTTTATAGAGACTTAAATGAGCTTCTTGCTTATTCTACAATGAAAACTGTATAATGTGGCTTATCAAGCCTTAAAGCTAGGATGTTGGACTATCCAGAGAACCAAAAATCATAGTCTAATTTCAAGTTATGAGGGATTGAAATAGGACTGTTTTTGAATAATGAAAGTGACCCATAGTTTTTAGTGACATGTGCCCTTTTTGACTTATTGTTTGACTTCAAAAACTTGCACATCATTATTAGACCAGTTATAGAGTGTATTAGAACACTTTTTACCCAAGTTCATTAACTGAATCAAAATGTAGCTATTGATCCAAACACTAGTTATGAAAGAAATAGATTTATGAGTTAAGCAAACTAATCAAGGCTAACAAATATGGACTAAAGGCTATCAAAACATATCAGCAAGATCAAAATGAACATGTAGCGGGCAATATCAAGAAGAATTACACTAAAACTAGGAATGTAGCATGCATTTGACTTTTTAGAGGAAAAAGTAAACAGATTTGCACTTTTTAGCTATAAGGCCTCCTTTGATGGAAAAAGAGTGTTGAACTCTCTTTTCAGCTTCATCAATCACCAACCCCCAAATCAACACCAATCTCTACGGATCATCATCACCCTGCTACAAAAGGTCTGAACATTGGCCACTAGCTAGAACTAGTATCGAAAATGAACTGCAACTAGTCTGATCTCATCAAAAAGCTTCTAAAACAACCACTTGATTCTAGTTATTCCATGAGAATAACCGAATCACAAGTATGAAGGATATGAATGGTATATGCAGTAAGTAAAGGAGAATTCAGAATTTAAGGGAACTGAATTCTATTATTAATGGTGTAAATCGGTTACAATGTCCTAACTAACTCACATAGAGTGGTTGTCAATCACTCTAAGTGGTTATAACTAGAGAGAGGAAAACAGGAGAGGAAATTATGCTAAGTGTGTGTGTTTTTCACACTTAAGCTACATTCATAAATGAAACCTATCTAGTGGTATTTATAGGCGAAATGTGAGATATAGTTGAAGTAGGTGACGTGTCCTTGCAAATGGGAAGCTGCCAAGTGTCCAATTCTGGTAATGAGTTCATCATGTGTTCTTCATCAAAATATGGGGACTTCTTATTCTCTTGATTTCACGTTAACCGAGTGAGTGGGATGTGTTCGCCTTATCATCACGATCATTTTTCATGTTGAATGTTCTCTCTAAAACAGCATCCTTCGTTATGTAAATTCTAGAAAAATAAGATTTGACACGTATCGTCCTTGTATTGGTCTAATAATGGAGTTGTGGATCGTTATCTGCTAGAATAGTGCTATCCATGTGAAGTAGAATAATGCATTGTGATTTGTTGAGAAGTGGTGAGTGGGTTTTCCTGTTTAGATTCGCTCATAAATGTTAAACAACTCATTAAATGCCTTGACCCTTGGTCAATGATCCGAGTGAAAGGATTTGGCTGTTTTGATTGGTTAAATGATGTAGCACATGGATCAAGCCTCATATAACTTTCCAAATTGGCAGAATCAACCCTTCACTTTGGCAGCTTGTAGTTTTAGGCTAAACACTAAATAAACTTGTCTTCTTAAGTCTTTTAAGTTGTGTTTTGAACATCATTGACCCTTTGACTTGGAGTTGACTTTCTTCATAAGCTTTTAACTTTGATGAATTTACACTTTTAGTCCTTCAACTTTGGCAGTTTGGCATGAAAGGTCCTTTGACTTTAGATACTTGTCACAATGAGTCCTTCTTTTGTATTTTCTTAAATAATAATGCCTCGAAATCCGTGTTTGCACCAAATCATATCTTTTTACCTACAAAATCACAAACAATAAAGAATACCCCATAATACTGCTTTTTCACATAAAATATGGTATTTTTCTTTGTGTTTTAGGGTTTGATTTGTTATAATTAATATGAGATTTCACTCGTATCAGAATGTCCTAAAAAGTCCTATTTTGATCTTATACATGTATATCCAATGAACCTGTATAGACTCCATATGAGACACAATATTCCACAAGTGAGTAGTCATAAGAGCCATGTTAAATACCTCAAGATTTCGATTGTCAAGACCCCCTTCTCTTTTCGGAAGACAAATAACATTACAGGTAACTTTCGCCTTTCCTCTTTTAAGCTTCCCATTACACCATAGGAAACCACGAATAAGCTGCTGGATATCATAAATCACACCCTTCGAAAAGACAAGAACTGATGCCTAAAACACTTGCATAGAGATAAGGACCGAATTACAAAGTTGAAGCCTTTCCGCAAATGATAAAACTTTATTATTCCAATCCCCAATACGATTCTTAGCCTTTTCCACCAGAATTTTGCAATCCCGATAATGTAGTTTAGATGAAATTAGAAGAACCCCTAGATACTTAACCGGAAGATTACCCTCTACGAAAGGCATAAGATTTAGAATAGACAACTTCACGTGGTTAAGTACATTAAAAAAGAACGTCGTACTTTTAGGGATACTAGGCACCAATCCCGAAACCAATTTTACACTCTTCAAGAGAATCTTAAATAACCCGGGCATAATCAATATCCCCTCGAGAAAAAATGAAAAGGTCATCCGCAAAAAAAATGTTAACAAGATCCATCACCTCACACGGATGATGATACCTAAAGTTATATGCCGCTCTCACCCTCCGTTTCAACGCATGGGTTAATATTTCCATAACGAGAGTGAAAAGATAAGGAGATAAGGGATCTCCTTTCCGTAAGCCTCATTTGCCATTAAAATGCCCATCAATTCCCTATTAATCGATAAAGAAAATGAAATCGAAGAAACACATGCCATAATCCACTTGACCATAGACGGATGTAACCCAAACTGGCAAAGAATATGTTTCAAAAAAACGTCAATCTACCGTATCATATGCTTTCTGAATGTAAATTTTAAAAGCAACCCGAGGAGGACCCCTATCACAATGGTAATTATACATAAGTTCTTGAGTAATAAGGATGTTATCGGAGATACGACGACCCGACACAAACGCTGATTGGTTATAACTAACCACTTCCTTTATACCATCAATCATCCGAGAAGTTAAAATATTACTTAGGCATTTGTAGATGACGTTACAACATGAAATATGACGATAATCATTATTATGCAATGGAGTTGTCACCTTTGGAATGAGCGCAAGAAAGGTATGGTTAATCTCTTTCAAAAATTGGCCATTATAAAAAAAAAGTCACGAACCGCATTACACACGTCATTCCCCACAATATCCCAACCTTTTTTGAAAAACACAAATGTGAAGCCACACGGGCCCGACGCCTTATCATTGCCAATGCTATACATGGCATCACAGATTTCAACATTAGTCACCCCCTGAACCATATTACTTCGGCAATCCTACGAGATAGTTTTCAAAAATAGCCCCTGAGTGTCCAACATAGATCAATTGTCAGCAGTACCTAGGAACATAGAATAGTGATCAACAAACGATTGAGGAACCTGCTGTCCCGGGACCTCTTCATCATTGGAATTAACAACAACTTCGATAAGGCTTCTATGATTCTGGCTCTTGACTATTTTGTGAAAGTATGCTGAGTTAGAATCACCAAGCCCAAGCCATTCCACCTTCGCCTTCTATTTTAAAAACTGTCCTTCATCTAATTTAGCTTGATTGAAAGCAGAAACATAAACATCTTCTTCATCACGTAAGGTAGCACAATTAGGACTCTTATCCAGCGCCCTTTGCACCTCATCCAGCTCACGCCGCATGTTCACCACCCGTTCATGAAAGCTTCCATGATCGTGTAATTACTTTCGAAGAGGCTTCTTCATAGCTCGTATTTTCCTACTCACTTGAAACATAGAATGACCATCAACAGGGGTAGTTCAGGTAGTATTAAGCACGTCCAGAAACTTACCTTTTTTAGCCAAGAAGTTAACAAATTTGAAAGGCTTCGGTTTGTTGTGGCTCAATGTTGGAATCTTCAAAACGGAAGGGGAGTGATCCGACAACCTGTATGGATGAAATATCACATAGGTACCCGGGTATTGATTCGTAAAGAACAAATTCCCTATGACCCGGTACAGCTTTTTCAAGATTCCGTTACCACTCTTTGGTTTTTAGTTTCACGTGTATTGAAGACTATTACAATTGAGGTCCATGACTTCTATATCCTCAACACAATCTTTGAAGCCACTAGTTGCAGGATTCATAGACGATGATCCTGAAAAGATGTCCTCAATATTCAGTGCAACATTAAAGTCTCGCATAAGAACCCAAGGATCATTACACATAACCACTTTATGAAATCCAAGCTCAGTCCACAACTGTCTGCGGAGAATGTAATCATTATCAGCATAAATAAACGTATAGTAAATACTTAAAAAGTAAATACTTTTATTCGTGTCTTTATGAAGAATCTTCGGATGCACCGCTTGCCGAGACTGAGCCACCACCATAAGAGAGACAATATCAACATTCCCCCTATCATAATTCGGCACCCTTTATAACACAAAGACGAATTGGACATTCATTCCTAAGTCTTGAAAACCTTAGAACATACCGACGATAAAACTGAAATGTCGACGCGCGATTCCAGGATACCACAAACACTCAAACAATTCGCATTTACAACCTGTCGAACCTGGGATTGTTTCAGGGCACGGTTCAAGCCCCGTATATTCCAAGAGGCTACACTAAACATCTAAAACTGAGATAGAGGGAGTGCTTGCCCCTTTTTTAGCTGGTTGTGATTCGAGAATAAGCTCCTCAACTTCCTCGTTATTAGAATTAAAGGAATTCCCATTACTAGTCTACCCTTCCTCCCCATTCGGATTAGTGTTCGCATCATCCTATAAGGCAATAAATTGTTTATTCAACTCTATATTATCCTCCAGGCCACTCCTTTTATCCTTCTGAACATAACGTTTCTACTTATCAGACAGCTTGTTGTGCTTATTAGGCTTGCTCCATACCATATTTAGTCTTGACTTGCTAAGTTTTACCCCTTCCACATTTCGCTCAGCCCCTGATGGCACTCTAACCTTCTGCTTATTCCTAGTCACCACCGTAAAACCATCCTCATCAACTTCCGAATGTTTAACAGCTTTCGCCTTTTCACTAAGCTTTTTTGGACATTGTGACGAAGGGTGATAAAAAATGTGACACTCCTTACACAAAGGAGGCCTACATTCGTACTCCACCTGCATACTTACAACTTTATATATTGTGCCATCCTCCAACGGAATGCCCATGACCACCTCATGTTTGAGATCCGTTTCAGTGGAAACCTCAATGAGGGCTCTCGCAAAACCAGCTCGACCCCATGTATCACCACACAATGAGCTTGTAAACGCATCAAGCATTAAAGATTTTCCAATATGGGATGCAATAAGGGTAAGACCATCGTCGGTAAATGAAACCACATGTACTTTGTGGATCTTTACCCACACTGGTACTTTTGTAAAATTACTCTTAGATAGCGTCAAGTCAGTATACCATTTATTAAGAATCAGTAGTGTGTTACAATTTAACCATGGTCCCTGTTCAAGCACACTTTCCAAGCCAGCCACGGTGTCAAATTTGAAGTAAAAGAACCCCTCATCATCCCTCATAAGTTTTTGAAACCCATATTTAGACCACGTGTTCTTTACGTAATTTTCCACCAGTAGAAACGCGACCCCTTTGCCCACAAAATACCCCACTAACGAGTTAGAAAACTTATTCTTAACATGGGCAAACGTTTCAATAGGTAAAACAAAATCCATATTCTCTACATGTAAATCACTTTTTAGCTTACGGAAATTAGTCTTTCGCCTAGGACTCTCCCTGTTCAACACAGACGCAAACGATGTTTTCTAAGTGTTTACACCATTATTCCACCCCGTAGGTATAGGAGCACCATTCGACCAAGTAGCATTATCAGTCAATTTAGCAATGACCGACTCAAAATCCGTCACCAGTGATTTGGTTGCAGTAAACGGATCAAAATCATCAGACACCCCATGCATCATACCACTCTCCAAACCCACCATAAAACTCCATAAATGATTACGGTAAAAACAAAACAAACCAAACCCTAAAAAATTAGGGTTTAGTGTCATGTAGTAGTAATCCCCAATCAAACACCCATCATTGCACGTCAATGAAAGATAGATAAATGAATGAGCCCTCTAATTATGACACCACATGAAAAACCCTAAACTAGAAGCGATAATACAAACCCTAAAAAATGCACCCTAGTAAAACCACAATATCTCGTCGAATCACTTAATGATAATTACGTATGGAAATGCAAAGTCGGAATATGATCCCCGGCTTATCAATTGGTCACCAAAGATGAAGGGAACATACGTAAGCCTACACTCCTCCCAATCAATAACGAAAAGATCACACAATAATAATAACTCACACACGATAATGATCATTAAGAAATGAATGGAGATACACATAATTAAATCAAGATGCACAAGAAAAAGAGTTGTGAAAATCGCCCATAGTTGGAGAGAAAATTAGGGTTTTCACTTCAACCGTGTAAAATAAAATTTTAAACCTTAATTCTCAAAAATGAAAGATTTTGGTTTACTGATATGATTGACCTGTTTTTATGACAGAAAATGGTGTCACTTAGCAAAAATGTGTTCAATTGCCCCCCCCCCAAATGAAACAAATACTACCACCTACTTAAAAGCAAAAAATGAGCAACCTCAAGCAAAGAAAGTCAAAGGCTCTAAGCCCTAAGGCCTTTGATAGTCCTTTCCCAAACACCCTTTAACAATCTTTTAGTAAAATTTTGCAAAGTATTTTTGGATTTAAACACTTGAGCATGCAATATTTAAGATGATATAGACCTAGTGTCTTGTAAACAACAGAATGAAACACTTAAAACACAATCACTTAGCAAATATCACAGACACACATATCATGGGATATTTTTTACAAAAACACTAAAAACATAGAAAGAAGGTATGCACCTCTCCCTAATAACCTCCTATGGGGAGTAAGAAATGCTCCCCTGAGCTTGACCAACAACTAGGTCAAGCCAGCGGTGTCATGTAAGAAGATGATAATGGGCCTTGTTGAATGCTCAAAAGAATAAGCAAAGGAGATGATGATTTCTGTTAGAACACCACATAAGAAAGACAAAACCAACTCTAAAACGTTTTTAGCTAGACTAAAGCTAGCTTAATACTAACTTTAGTACAGTTAAGAGAAATTTAAGAAGGGGTTAGGAAAGGTTATCAAGACACTATCAATACTAAATAAAAACCTACTACTTGAAAGAACCAAGTCCCTACAAGTTGGTTTCCCCAAACCCTTGACCTCACAACAGCTTTATATAATGATATCAGGCTTGATCAATCTAAGGCCCAAAGAATCCAAGAATTTGGACTTTAATTCTCAACAAGAAGCTTATACTTCTTTATGAAAACTTTTGAAAAACAAATGTGAACAAAAAATTTTAACAAAACTTCAACTCAATACCACTCTTGAGCACTTAAACTTTCTTTAAAACAAGCTTATGAAGCGAATAAGGAACTAGAACAAGGACTCATGAATAAAAGCTTAACAAGTAACTGATCTATACCAACTTCTTCACACTATTGGAAGAAAGGAATTATAAGATTTTTAGAACTTGTTAAACCTTGAACTTAAATCAACAATGGAAATGGAACTCAACTTTTTTCTTGAACTAAACCAACTTTTCATTACCAAGACAAAGGAATTATAAAGTTATAAAAAAACTAAGAACAAAGGGGCATCCACATGTTGGAGTCTACTTTTATAGGCACTAAGGACTATTCTAGAATGCTGGGAATAAACTTGAAACCCTAGCTATACGATTTCTCAAAAAGACCTTGGCGTTTAAATTAAGTAAGAAGCCCTATGTGATGGTTTTGGCGGTATGCTAGTGCTGAGCTGTAGCAAAGTGATCAAGGCCATCTATCTTGGTTTGGAGAACAAGAATTTCATGTGATTCAATGGATTCTTTTGTACCCTTTGTCTTCTTCCCAAACTTTGTTGCAAGGGAGGTCCACAGTGACATGTGGGGTAGGGTTCATGAGAAAGTGAGGGTACTTTTGTGATCACGTGACATCGAATCGCCCATCTAGAAACAATTACCCAAAACCCTTTTGTCTTGAAGTAGTTTATAGTTAGGGTTTATGAGAGTGGGGGTGGGAGTAAATAGTGGGGTTTGATCCGAAATAGGGTGATTAAGATTGTTAAGTGTTAGTTTTGTTATTTAATTAATTATTTGAAAAAATAGTTAACAAAGGGTGAGTGGGGTATTAGGTGTAAGATTGGTGAGTTGTGATAGGTGGAAATGGGTGAGTGGATTGTGAGGTGGTAGGGACTTAATGGTAGTTTGTTGGTTAGGTTTAGTTATGTTTAGGGTATTGGCAACTTTGTACCTTCCCGTTAATAGCAGTCTTTAGTAATCTTTGCACCGTTAGTCCTTTTGGTCTTTCATGTTAAGTCCTTATGCCTATTTAAAGTTTAGTCCTTATGCTAACAAATGGATAACAAAGGAAAATTCATCAAAATTGAAGGGTTGTTCTTATAGTGTATTCAAACTTTAAGAACCCCTTATGTACTTTTGAGATTTATAGGGGTACAAAGTATCATTCTTCAATTCTTGAGGGACTTGTTTTGCCAATCTTCAATTCTTCAAGGTCTTTTTGGCAAATTCACATCTTGGGCCTGGTTCATTGTGCGGCTTTGTTTATCGGTTTTGTTTTTGCTTGTTTCTTGGGATCTTTTGTATTTTTCATGATATCCATACCTAAAACACCCAAAGAGCAAACACAAGTATATTTTACGGTACATTTTCACACATTTTAAGCTCGTTTAGGATGATGGGACCATGTATAAATAGAGTCTCATCAATCCTAGTAACTACCCAATCCTCACAGGTCATGTTTTAGAGCCTACAGGTCGAAGCCATGGCTCTGATACCATAATTGTAACGACCCACTTTTACAAGAAGGCTGTTATGTCATAATAATGATGTGTCATCAAAGCATAATAAAGGCTTAACGTCATAAAGACATAAAAGACAAACAAGAAAGCCAGAATCAAACATCAGCTCCTAACATAAGATCAACATAATAAAGTAAAGGAAGTATAAAGGATAAAACATGTGTCTAACCAAGCATAAGTATTAAAATGCAATAAGGAAAGGAGTCTAAGGTAGATCTCATTCTAAGCACATACTCTCAATGCTCAAATCCTGTCTTAATGTACCTGCCTGATGAGACATGAAAAGAAATACGACTAAGAAATATGTTCAATTAACGAATATAAAGACATGATAAGAATAAATGTAACATGAAAAAATAATATGAAAGAAGCAAAAATAACGTGCATGTCGTGAGTAAAACCTAGGAGATAATCTATGAAGCATGTAGTATAACTGAAATGTCATGAGTTATATAAGTAATATAAGTGAATGACCACGAGTTAATTTAGGTCATAACATGTCATGCATAATAATATCATCAGCGTGTGCATGAATAAATATAGGGGTTGTCTCGTCATGCAATAGAGGGGTGACCTCTATTAATAGTAACATGGATGGAGGGATCAACTCCAATATGATGGGGTGTAGAGCACACACCAAACCAATCACGATGTACGTATAAACATGTAAACTAGGATGCACCTATTCGCCCCGTAATAATAATAATAATGGCCAACTGACAAATATAATAGGTAAAATGAAGGGACGCTGGGAGAAATCACTCTCGTCACGGGAGAGTCATAACATAGGTGCCTCATATTTCATGGTCATGGTACCTCCATGACTAGGTGGTAAATCATGTATATCATGGTCATGCATGTAAATAGCTCGGGAAATATGTGGGTGAAGAAAATAAAACTAGGGGAAAATCATAGCAGTCATGAAAAGATCTATAACATGAAAATGGGGGATGTGGCATAGCAATCGGGAACTCCTAATCATGGAAAGAGATGAATGTCCCTACTAAAAGGACGGAATATCCGTACCTTGTGTCTAGTAGCTAGTGAGAGAGATGGATAACGGAACTGAATTACTCCAACTTCACGTGATCTACATGTAAAAGGACGTGTATGAGTTACTTGTTCATCGTATGAATTTCTTGTTCATGGTTTATCGTGTCTTTCCTTCTTTAGTAGTTTTCTAATTTTAGAAGCTTTCCTTAATCTTATGCGTTCATGTTTTCTTGATTACCGTATTTCATGATTCGTGTATTGTTATACTTGGTATTTCCGTAATTAGTAACTTTCCATAAATATCAGATTTCCATATATAGTAACTTTCTAAAAATAGCAGGTTTCCATATATAGTACCTTTCAAAAAATAGCAGGTTTTCATAAATACTAAGTTTCCATAAATAGTAAGTTTCCATAAATAATACGTTTTCGTAAATAGTAAGTTTCCATAAATCGTAAGTTAGCTCATTTTAACATGCGTAGTTAATTTATCTTGTTAATCGAATAAGCCTATTTCAATAAGTCGATATCTTAGTAAGCTAATTTACTTAATAAGCAAATATTAATTAAGTCTAACTTAATAAGCATCTTTTAATAAGTCATGATTTAATAGGTCAAAATTAATTAAGCTAAACTTAATAATCAATTTTAATAAGTCATGAATTAATAAGTCCATTTTAATATAAACAAAATAATAATAAGCCAATTTTATTAAGCTGTAAATAAGTCGATATTTAAATAAAACAAACACCCCCTTGTGGCATCTCGGTTTTCCGTTCCAAACATCACCCACCGAGGCCTTATGGCTTTCGGTAGCTAAGCAACAAACACCACCGAAACAAGTACCCACCGAGGCCTTATGGCTCTTGGCTGCCCACATCAATTACCTACCGAGAGCTTTTGGCTCTTGGCTGCCCACATCAAATACCCACCGAGCACCCCATTTGGGGTCTCGGTTCGCCGAGAATAAACACGACGAGCACCCTTAGTGGGTCTCAGTTTGTTCCGAACCAAAAACCACCGAGCCATAGGCTCATTAAAATATGATTTGTTTTTGGTTTAATCATTCAAAACATGTATACATTAATTTTAAATTACATTTATATATGATTCTCGAAAAATAAAATAAGAAAAAGGTTTGAGATATACCAATGATGTAGGATTAAGGGATGAATAAACACAAACACTACTCGAAGAATTCATGATCAAAACCAAGTTTTCTCCTCCCTTTTGTGCTCCTTGTGGCCGACGGCTTACAAACACCCCTAGGTTTTTTTTCTTAATTTGTTAAAAATGAAATGCATTGTGTGGTTTGTTAGTTATTTCATCATGGGCCGAGCTTTGGGCCCTAGAAGACTTGTAAGGCTTATGCCTATTACAAAGCCCGTTTTATTTAGTTTCATGTCATAAATTTTGTTCTTGTATGTGTCGTAAATTCATGATTTTTAATTTCGTGTTATATCTTGTCATGTCGTATTTAATATACGTATTTACTTGTCGTGAATTAATTAAATATTAAAAGTTTTAATTTAATGGTATTTTCATGCGGGTTTTACACCAGCAACTAATATTTCACTTTTTAGTTCGTAATTCCCAACTCATAACGAATTTATTGTCCAAAAGATATCAAGTTCACAAATTGTTTTTGGTTTTAGATTTTATAAGATTTTGGTATTCTAGGTCTAAGTCCACAAAGTACGTAAAAAAAATGTAAAAGTATGATCTATCTGTAACCGGACTATTCTAAAACAAACTGCACATATTACAATTAATGCTAAATGTACAAGTGAACAATGCACAATATGTAAGTTTGCTAAAAATGTAAAGTATATAAAGTGAAGGGACTGAAATTGTATTTTGAAACTTAAAGGACTGAAAATGTAAAAATAAAAAACTTGTAACTAAATTTACCAAACTATGAAAACTAATTAACTAAAAATATAACTAACTTGTTAATCCAGGGACTTATGGTGCAAACCCTAGATAACTATAACTATTTAAAACAGATTAACACACTTCCTAAAAAATAGGGACTAAAAGGCAATTTTAACAAATTTTTAACCAACAACGGGGATAAGCATTTCACTAATCCAGAACTTAATCTATAAGCCACCAATTATGCTGATTTTTGTTTCAAAAAACTTGTAATCCAAATATACTAAGTTCCAAGAACTTTGGTTGAAGTGGTCTAAAAGTCCAATAAGCACTTTTTGAATAACCACATTTTAAGAGAACTGCTTATTGGAATAAGAACTATAGCTAATTTGCTCAAAAAATGATCTAAATGCCAAATAATGAAGACCTATCCAAGAAATTTTCAAAAAGCTCAATAGAATAAGCAGAAAAATCCAATAGGCTGTTTTTGGCTTATGTTGACTTTCGTTGACCAGATTTTGACCAATAGTTGAAAAGTTCCAAAAGCTCTTAAAATCAGTTGTACAACAAGATTATGCAATAAAATCACTTGATTTATGAAGCTGATAAGTGGGAAACGAAAAACAGAATAGTACTTATCACAGAAACTAGCGTTTGTTCAACAGCTTATTCTAAGGCTTATTCCTAGCTTATTACTAGATACTGTATTGTCTACCTTATATGAATGGAAAGCTTATACTATGAACTACACTCAGCAACAAGAATCACTTCCTAAATCCTACTAACAAAGAAATGGCAAGCACATGAATTAGGCATGTTTAGGCTTTGTATTTTGACCCAAAGCTTTTTATGGCTATTTGCTTGTTAGACTTTAAGTTTGACCACAAAACCTTGCAACCTAACTTGGAATTAGCTATTGAGTGAATATAAGCCTCTAACAACAACTTCTAACAACATAAGGAAGATTTGTGAATTAAGCCAAACACCAGTTAACAGATTTTGCAAAAATTAAGCTATGCAATCTATGTAAAACTAACATATTAAGCTAATAAACACTTCAAACATATCAAGTAGACAAAAGTGAACAATTATCATGCATCAACAAGCATTTTTACACTAGAAATCAAAATGTAGCATGCAATCTAAGATTTGAGTGGAAATCAGTAAAGAATGAACTTATAAGAACTTGAAGGCTTCTTTGGTGAAGAAGTGGAGCGCTGAGCTCACTTATAATCCTATCAACACAAAATCAACTCATCATCTCATCTACAACCCAATCAATCATCATCATCAACAAGAACTACCCTGCTACAATGGTTGATCAAGAACAATGGAAAAGGCTGTGAACTGGAATGAGTCTGAACAGTCTGATCATCAACAAGCAATCATATGAAACTCAAAACAACTCCATTGTTCAATGAGAACAACATAATTGCTCATGTAACAGTAGGATAGAAGTATGCAATTGAAATGAGAGTGAAGAGTGAATTTTAAGTAAAATGTGATTTCATTAAT
The DNA here is from genome assembly GCA_025667525.1 of Glebionis coronaria. NCBI lineage: Eukaryota > Viridiplantae > Streptophyta > Magnoliopsida > Asterales > Asteraceae > Glebionis > Glebionis coronaria. The sequence goes on from CM046875.1 coordinate 296,272,163, forward strand.
GGTGAGAAATTGTTACAAGAGGTCTAACAAACTAAGAAACTCTCTCAAAGTGGTTTTAAATCACTTTGAGAGGCTTCTAACTGATTAACTACTAACAGAATGAGAGAGAATCTAAGTGTGTGCGATATTCAAACTAGCTACCATACAAGAAATGAAAACTAGCTAGGGGTATTTATAGAGTAGAAAAGGAGTGACGGTGATGTTGGTGACGTGTCAGAACCAATCAGGGAGTTCCATGTGTCTTCAATCGATCAATTGGAAATCGCAGGTTATGAACACAATTAAGCCTTTTTGATTAAATGGATTTCATCTTAATTGGATGAGTGGGAAAGCTTCGTCTTGCAATTTTGAGCACTTTTCATGTTAACAGCTTTTCATGATCTTCACTCCTTAGCGTTCTTCGATCTGGGCTTGGAGAGGCCACGTGGTGTGTTTTTATTGGAGGAGAAAGTGTCACACAGATCATTATTTGTTTAGTGATTTATGATTGGTGGATGGACACTGTTATGATTCGTCCCCACTTCTTCTCTCTCTTTAACTAATAAGGCTGTAGTGGTAATCCATGTGTTTAAAATGGAGGCTTCTCATTGGTTCTCATAACTTCACATGGATATAGCATAAGTTTAACTTTCAACTTTGGTAGTTTTAGTCCTTATACTTGGCAGATTAGTATTTTGAGCTTCAAACTTCATCAACTTGTCATTTATGGCCCTTGGACTTTGAACTTGAGCAATAATGATCCCTTGACTTGTTGACTTTATCTTTGACCATGTTTGACTTGATTCTTGACTTTTCCAACTTTGTACTTTTAGTCCTTCTACTTTGAAAGTTTTCAAGAAAGGTCCCTGAGCATTGGTTGACTTGTCACTTTTCATCCTTCTTGTGTCCTTTCTTCATCAATTTTGACTTGATTTCCTTGTTTGCTTCATATTTGTATCTTTTTACCTTCACAAGCACAACCGACAAAGTATACCCATAATACTGCTTTTATAAATCAAAACCAGGTATTTTACTTTGTGTTCTAGGGTTAAATATGATATAATTGATATGAGATTTCACTCATATCAAATCTCCTACACTTGATCATTGCCATGATCTCATGCAATGCCTCATTTTAAAGCACCAATTTACACTTTTCTCATAATTAATCCACCTTGTCCAATATGGAATGCTTTTACACTACTCTAAACTATATGATGCATGATTTTGATTTTTACAATGCAATGCAAAGGAAAACAATTATATTTATATATTTCTGATTTTTCTTGAAATAGTTTTGATGTAAATAACTCATGAAGAAATCAAAGACTTTAATTAGGGCTTTGGTACCATGAACACTTATCATCCTCAAGTTTCACTTTCCCTATACCAAGCTTAAAAACAAGATCATTGTTATCCATAAGTGAAAGTGCATCGAATTATTCATAAAGATTAATTTTGTTACCATTATACCTCCACTTATTATGCCTCTAAGACCGGTTATTATTTGAGCAAATTGCTTGAAAGCAAATTTGTTATTATTTAAAGCATGAAATATAAGAAGTGTAAAATCTAAAAATAAGGAAGCACGGTTTTAGTCCAAAGTAACCATCTTATCCATTACTCGAAAAACCGCCCACAATTGATATAATTCCGACCCAAAATAATAAGTCATTCGCCTTATGTGTAAGATCCTTATGTCATGAATTAATAAGTAGCTACACACTCGCTAAGAAAAGAAAAATAAAATTCACGCCATAATTTATATTCGTCGTCTTTTTTGAGACCTTGGATCTTCAATCCTACAACCCGTCAAGGTAATATTGGATTGGAGCAACTATTAAATCCCTGCAACCCTTGTGAGAGTATTATTGTAATTCAATAGCTAGTATAATTAACACTTCACTGCCCCTCTTGGGAGTCTCGTATAATGTTTTTTTCTTTCTTTTTCTTTTTCTCTTCTTTTTCTAGCCACTCAATTTTTTCATAAGCCGCTCTTATTTTTCTTTATTTCTCACAAAGAAAGTTGAAAAGAATAAAAGGAAAAACACCCACTAAGTATTAAGCATGACATAAGTCTAGTATACATAGAACGTTCTAACTTAGAATCTTAAGACGTACTTATACCTACCACGAATGATTAGTCAAAAATGCATAAGAGACTACAAACCAATTAAAACCGTTCTTGATTATTTATTAACATATATACATGCGTTGACAAGAAAATACAGGTTACGAAAGGGGATATAAAGGCCACAATTAATTAATATGAGTTTTATCTAGCCCTTTACACTTACTTCAAACTGTATCATCTCTTGTTCTCCACAGTTTAAAATCTCAAATAATGAGACTCGTGGATGCTTAGCCTAATAAACCAATAAAGGTCTACATGGTTAAGGATACTAGCTAGAGAATGGTTAGATAAGCAAACTCGGGTTGAGTCAAAGTATCCATGGCGGGCCTAATTTGTCAAAGAAGTCTAAATTTCTTAAACCATATCCTTTATTATATTTTTTTCCTTTTCTATAAATTTTTGATAAAAATAAAAGAAGAAATATATACAATGCAAATGTGTTACGCAAATGGAAAAGGATTAATGCAAAAATTATGAATGCATATTTTTGTGGCCAAAGTAGATCAATAATTTGAAAAATGTTTGAAAAATTAATTTCCAAGTTATCATGAAGTCAATGACAATTAACTAGGTAAGGTCACTTCGATAGAAGACCCCCTACACTTGAGATAAACATTGTCCTCAATGTTTAAGAGTATTTGAGTAAACTCCCCTACACTTATGAAATTGATAACTTTGCTTAACCTAAGTTGAGGAAAGGTATGCTAAAGTGAATTCATTTTAAGCACAGTGTTTTGAAAATCACAATAGTAACAAAGTGAACCCGATACAAGGGCCTCATCAATAAGCTCCAATGAATGAAATGAGAGAGAGCAACCCTACAAACATCAAAAAGACAAAAGAGATGCACCCCCTACACTTGTTCTCATCTATATACCCTTTATTCCTATCCTACCACATTCTAGTCTAAAAGATCTAATCCTAGTTATTCAAGCTTGATTTATGGAGTCTCTAGCTCGACTCTTCCTATAGTGAATTAATTCATGGGGAAAATGGGGATCACTTGGACCATTTCAACGAAAATGTCGTCTCCAAAGTAATGCTTAACACGATGACCATTCACTTTGAAATTTAGGCCATTTGGTTGGTGATAGGTGTGTAAACACCCATCCTTTTTACCACTTAATTACAATAATAACCGGACCAAAACGTGTATTTTAAGTCTTTTATGTCGGAATTATGCGTGGTTTGTGTTTTTGTTGTGATTTAGGACGAAATTGTGAAAAGTGGGGAAAACACGGCATTTACGGGCTTTGATTGAAGAAAAAGATGAAAAGACGAAGCCAAGAAGTCAAGAGTGTAAAAAGAACGGAAGTCCAAGACCAATTCTGAAGATTTATCGAAGAAAAAGTCAAAAGACGGAAGTTTACTAAAAGCCGAGGAACTCAAGTCTATTTTATTGAAGAATTAAAAGACGAGTTCAAAAGAAATCCCGAGCCACAAGACATTAGAGTCCAAGTTTAAAGAGATTAACAAAATATTAAAAAGATCAAGGACTTAAGTGTGCAATTAAGAGATAGAAGAAAGAGGGAGGAAGTTTCCTAAGTTCCTCCCTAATCTCCCTATAAATAGAATAGGCTAGATTCATTTGTAGTTGTTGGAGGCCTGACAAGCCTCTCTTCCCCATTTTCATTTTTCTTGTTCCTTAATTTTATGCACTTTAATTCTCATGTAACACACCTTTAATTTTCTTTTAATTCCAAGTAAGTTTACCTTTAATTGTTGTTAATCTTTATCTTATTGCTAATCTCCTTCTACCTTTCTTGTTTGATTTGTTCTTTATCTTCATTGTTCATGTTCTTGAGTTTTTATGATTTTGATCAAGTGGGTTTTGATTAATTTGGTTATGTTTGTTGATTTAGATTGTTTGTTTACGATTATTGAATGATTTGTTATTAATTTGGTTAAATCTTTTGTTTAGATTTTGATTAATCTGTTTTAGATTGGATGATTACTGTGATCCCTTGTTCTTCGGGTATGTTTGTTTCTGCTTCTGTGTCCCCAGATAAGTTCCGAGCCCAAGAGAAGGAGTCCTTTCATTCGGAAGTCTAAAAGTTCCGACTTAAGAGTGTTCATTCGGAAGTCTGAAAGTTCCGGATCAAGGGTGTTTCATTCGGAACATTAAAAGTTCCGGATCAAGGGTGCTTCATTCGGAAGCCTTAAAGTTTCGGGTCAACATTGCTTCATTTGGAAGTTTTAAACTTCCGGATCAACATTGCTTCATTCGGAAGTCTTAAAGTTCCGGATCAACGTCTTTTTGTTTACTCGGAACTCAAGAAGTTCCGGATCAAGGGTGCTTCATTCGGAAGTTTTGAACTTCCGAATCAAGGTTTCTGTCAGGTTCTTTTTAGTCTTTCTTTTTAAATTTCTGTCTTTTATTTTTAAGCTTATTTTTCCCGCCTTTTTATTTAATTGCACTTTAAGATTACTTGTCTTAGCCTTATTTTAACCTTGCATTAGTTTAAGTTTTAGTTGCGTTTTAAGTTTGCCTTAGGTAGATTTAAGTTTGCGTTATTTACTTTAAGTGCCCTTTAATTCTAGTCTCGCTTTTAAATACTTGCACCCATTTACTTTAATTAGACTTAGATTTATTTTAATTGCACTTTTACCTTAAAGTTTCGCACTTTTATTTTAAAAACAACCAAAATATTCTTTTTCACCAAAAACAACTGAGTCGTACTTTAAGCCGGAAATCAATTCGAAGAGAGACCGAGAACAATAATTGAACCTAGCAAAATTTGTTATTAAAATGGCGCCGCTGCCGGCTCTTTTCGTGAAGATTAACGGTTTTTTGTGAGAGACGCGTTGGCTTTTGGGATCCGTTCACTCGTGAACGTTATTTTTCGTGTCCAAAAATTTTCAAAAATCCCAAAAACATTTGAAAAATTATAAAAAGCATTTCTTTTTCAAAGTTTTGCACCAAAAATATTCTTCTTGCTTATCTATCTTTCTTTATGGATTTTTATGTCCATTGCGTCTGGTGTGGGAAACAATTATCTGGGAACAACTCTTGTCAATGGTGTACATGTGAGCGGTGCGGAAACGATATTGACAACACACAATTCGGATTTTGTCCCTTGTGCAACTCGACTAATTCATTCTTTTTGAACCCACCTCGTGTTTCCCCGTGCATCTATTGTGGAAACGATTCTCATTGGCATGTTTCGTGCCCGGTTCGATACCCGTATGGTCACGGGCAAGAACTGGGATACAATTATGACAATGATAATAGCTATCCACAAGACGCACCTGATTTTTCTCCACACCCGGTTTGCAACAACTGTGGGGGTCCTCACGATACTTATTATTGTCATCCAATGAATTATTATGAGCAAACTCCGGGTCCTCAGTTTTCTTCACCTATGGATTATTATGAACCAAACTCGGTTTCTAATTATTCTCAACCGATGAACAACTATGAGCCACAACCTTGCTATAATTCAGGTTTTCAACACTTTGAGCCCCCACAACACACCCTCAATGATCAATCCTCTCAGCAAATTAATCTTGACCCACAATGCACTACTTTGAATGACGAACTACACTCCATCATTCTGCAACTTCAAGAAGCCGTTGTTCTTACAAAAGAAGCATGGGCGGAGGAAAAGCGACTGCAACAAGAGCAAGTATCTAATCTTAGTGATTATACCCCTCCGCTTGTGCGTCAATACTATTATGATGATGATGACGATAATGCTGTATGCACTTTCAACACATCTTCTAAAGTTACTGCTCCTACTGTCGATGTTCCTACTGCATCGAAGGATCTAGATTCGTTGAATGAGCTTAGTGATGTTGGTCTCGACAAAGTATTGGATGATGAGGTTTGTGACATACCTGCTATGGAGCCTGAGGACGACATTGCTCTTACAGACGAGGTCGATCCTAGTGATGACGATTCTTCTCTCTGCTATAAGAATTTCACTTTTGAAATTTCTCAATCTCCACCGGGAGATGCGGGTGATGACGATTTATTCTCTCCGGTTTACGAGAAGTTCACCGATGATCATGATCTTGTGGATAAGGTGGAAGACGTGCTTCTTCGCGATAGATTACGGAAAGTTCATCTTCTTATTGCTCAAATTGAAGAGTTGACTTCTCCTTCTCTTTCCATGTTTTTACCTCCGTCTATCCCTCCCATTGAAGATAATGACCCATTGCTGGAAGAAATCGATATCCACTCCATCCCTCCAGGTATTGATGATTCTGACACGGAGGGGGACATTATTTTTGATAATTTGCTGCAGGAAGATATTGTCCCAAGTCCCCCTCCCGAGCACCTTTCATCCTCCCCTTTAGCCACTATCATGGAGGATGAGTGGTTTGACCCAGGAGGTGACATTGATTATGCTATCATTGATAACATCACGGCTTTGCCGAATGCTCAGCCTCCATTGTCTTTGGGGGATGACAATGTGCTTACTATACCAAACCCACCTCCCGTGGATCTTGAATTCACATACTTCTCGTATGTTGAAAAGGTTTTTCTCCCATTCAAGACTTATCCCCCTGCCTCTCCTTTGTTGATGTCGACCGGGAACGAGGAAAAGGTCTTTGATCCCGGTATTACATTCGAGGCTTTCCCATGGACTATTTAATTCAGGGACGAGTCAGGCTCGTGACTCGGTTAACAAAAACAAGCGCTTTTTGGGAGGCAACCCAATTATCTATCTATCTTTACCATAAGTGTAGGGGGAGCCCCGTGGTGTTTCTTGCTTTCTTTCTTATCATGTGCAGGGATTAGAGCTTCAAAGACACACTCTTGATGACTTTTGACGAACCGTGATTCCGTGTTCCCATTTTCCTGGTTCTATCCTAAACTCTTTTCGATTCACTATTTTATATTTTCTCAATATTAAAATAGGAATCTCTTTAGTTGTCTCTTCCTTAGCGAGATTTAAACAAAGTGCATAATGTCCGAAGTGTAGGGGCGTTTACTCCCACATGCTTAAACATTGAGGACAATGTTTATCTTAAGTGTAGGGGGGACTTCTATCGAAGTTAAGTGGCCTTTTCCTTGTATTTGTCCTCATTTTAACCGGAAAATCAATTTTTCGACATTTTTCAAAATTTTTGATCTATTTTGGCCTATTAGTTTTTCCCTTTGTATAGTTATTT